>OW028747.1:25632500-26257500 GCA_932294355.1 Aporophyla lueneburgensis
TAACGAAAAAGAACTTAAATAGATTCTTGAACCAAATCCAAGAATCATACTGTCTCGCCTGATAACAATGCCACACTATTCCCAAACCCGACAATGTCGTCATAAGGCTCGTCTGAATTCAGTTGACATCCAAACCCTTTTTTACCCTACTATTGCAAAGCCAAACTGAAGCGTTATGAATCTCATAAACTACGAGTACCTCTATATCTTCATATGTTTGTTACTTCGTATACCTTACTTAGAATCTTGTACCTATTTCGATGAATGTAAATATGGTTTAACTGCCAATACTACTGCTGCAATTGCTGCTACTATTATGTTCCGTCTGAAACACACAGGATTTTTAAAACGAACATCTTAGATTTTTGAAGTGAAAACTTCTTTAGCGGCGTTGTGCACTTTTTTGTAATGGGTAAAAATTTTAAACTCGCGTCAGGACACGTGACCCTGATCGAAAATTCGGACGGAGAGTGATTTTTCTGAGAGATAAACTTTTTAATGTAATATAAATTGTCATGTTTGTGTACGATAGCGCAATAAATAAATATTGTATTCTACCACATAAATGATAGTACTTTTATACTGATAATTAAAGCAATTCGTGCAAAATTATTCCCTAACCATTCCAAAATATCAAAAATGCACAACGTTAATATTATATTCAAGTTTTCACATCTGCCGGCACTCCCGGAGTGCAACCCGTCGTTTTTTTTTTATCAGCTAACTTTTATGACTTGGCCTGATTCCTGATTTCGGCTTGACGTCTCCTTCTGGGACAGTCTGTATTTAAGTACACCAGCTTCTGCCCGCGACTTTGTCCGCGTCAAATTTTTGCTCCCGTGACCCTTCCCGCTGCATCGAAATGCCTACTAGTTTTCGTCCATTTTTCGTTGCTGCTCCGCTCCTTTTGATCATAGCGTGATGTTATATAGCCTATACCCTTCCTCAATAAATAGGCTACCCAACACAAAAATAATTTTTCATTTCAAACTAGGAGTTCCTGAGATTAGCGCGTTCAACCAAACAAACTCTTCAGCTTTATAATATTAGTATAGATACTCCTTTTGCCTCGTTTACGTTCTCTCATAGGAAAATCAATATGGTGGAAGCAAAATGTCCAGATATTATGATAAGTACACATCAAGCAAGAATCTATTTGAAAAGGCAGACATTTTACACTTATTTGCTCTTCAGTAATTAATCATACTGAATTTCTTATCATCTTTCTAGAATACAAGTCTGTATATAGAATCTTATTCCACTTGTCACATGCGTGTGAACCCAGCTGAAATCTCCGCCATCTTAATTCCATTTTGGCGGGAAATGACAGACGCATGCCGCGTGCGGTGTGGCTCAGTGAGATGCATTCACTTAATTAAGGGCAAGGCTGCATGTACAGTAATTGATCTTTGAGCTTTGCTGTGAATGCCTTTGATGTTCAAATGTTTTGTTTTCGAATTGTCGGAGTGGTTACTTTGTGATTGTTACAAAATGGCGGTTGGAGATTGAGTTTGACGTTTCTGTTTTTGTGTCAAAATCATACCGTAGCAAATATTTTGTCTTTTTTTTTGGATGGGAACTCATCAAATGACTTTTCCCGCTCTGGGTGGAGCGGGAGGGCGTGTCAGACTTTTACTGACTAAAACTCACCCGTGTTCTTTCAGTTGCCCATGTGCCAGGGTCATGGTATCTCTTTCGAACAATCTCGCGACCCGGGCAGGGATGTGTAATAGTAATTGGATACATGAAGTGGGCTGCCGTTGTAAGGCGATTAAAATGTCACGGTGTATACTAGGGCATGCAAACCGGATACCCGGATAACCGAAAAAACCAGATAACCGACTGATTTGAAAACCGGGTTTTTTAGGATACCAAATCCGGAGTTTTCGGTTTTTTCGGTTAACATTATAAATAATCATTTTTCGACTACTGAACCGACGGCAACTACAACTTAGGAAAACTTAGACTATACAGTAGTAAATGTTTCATAGAACATCAAGGACCAACTCGGACAAGAAATAAAGAAGCCGCTCAAACAACATACCTCTGGTGCAAGCCCATCTACAGAACTTCATTTAGAAACTAAAATGAGGGTGGAGATGGCACCTTACGACGGTGGAGGAAAAATGGGATAGCACTTAATAAAAGTATATAAAGCTTTGGAATCTATACCTCCAACAAGTGTGGAATCAGAGAGAGCCTTTTTGTGAGCTGTTCTCATCTATACTATCTACACTAATATTATAAAGTTGAAGAGTTTGTTTGTTTGGTAGAACGCGCTAATCTCAGACACTACTGGTTCGAATTGAAAAATCTTTTTGTGTAGGGTAGCCTATTTACTGAAGAAGGCTATAGGCTATATAACATCACGCTACAATCTAAAAAAGCGGAGCAGCAATGAAAAATGGATGAAAACTGGCAGGCAATTCGATGCGACGGGAAGGGTCACGGGAGCAAAAATTTGACGCGGATGAAGTCACGGGCAGAAGCTAGTGTGTAATAAATCCGTAGTACTCTAAATGATGACTCCCTCGATGCACTTGTGTCCTATCAAAGTAAAAAATATATGGTCATGTATGGTAATTTTATCAAAGTAAAAAATTGTAATTTGATTTAGCTGTGTAATTTTAATTTAGAATTAATAATCTATTATATCTATAAGAATATCTGATTTATTTTGTTTTGGTTTACTAGGAATAAGACTTCTATTTTATGCGATATTTCAATACTTAATTATTTTCATCTCACTTTACGTACTGTTGATTTTGCCTGTTTGTATTTTATGACAGTTAAATTGTTATTTAATATTCTGTAATTTTAGGCCTTTGTCTACCTACCAAATGTTCCTAATTGTGTATGTTAGATACCTTAAGTTTTAAAGAATATGTTATTTTCCTTAATAATAAGCTTTATGATTATTATTCTATGTTATGTATAAAGAAAAGAAACTTTTTGTATTGCTTGTTAGTAGTTGTAGCTTATTTCAGTCTGTAATAAAAACTTTGTAACAAAAAATTATACCGCCGAAAAAACTGAAAAGTAAAAAATAATAAACCTTAAAATTATAAGTCGGCGCTTTTAGTGATATTTGTTCATTGATTTTTCAGCGTCGACGACGAAAGTTTTTATTTTATAACTTTTTGTGGCTTTAACCTCTAAGTCCCTGAAATACCACATTTGGTATCGACACAATGGTTTTTTAATTGTGTCTGTAATTACGGTAATTGACTGGTTAATGTACTAATAATACTTGGCAAGGTATATCCTATCCAATAAAAAAAGAATTATTAAAATCGGACTACTCTGTATAAAGTTATGCGTGGTAATACATAAAAAAAAATATATACGCGTCGAATTGATAACCTCCTCCGTTTCTTTCGTCGGTTGTAAAATACATATTTTGATTAGATTTCAGCATTTTCTTTTCTTTACAGACATATTTTTCATTTATTTAACAAAAATTAAAAAACCCGAAAAACCCGATTTAACCGGTTTCACCGGTTTTGTAAATGAAAAACCCGAAAATAACGGTTTTTAAAAACAACCCGGTTTTTGCATGCCCTAGTGTATGCAAACCATCATCTTGCGTAAATCCGTTGCGTAGTTTAAAAGAACTAAGCGCACACGCGGGAAGCGATTTTATTTTATAGTATGTAAAGAAGAATCTTGCCAGTTATTACAACACAACTTGTAACGTCTGCAAAATGATTTAAATATTTGTCTTCTAATTGTCTTGAGCCTTTCATTTCAAATCAGAAACATTATTAATGCATATTAAAACATCAGCCGACACCAGCTTAGATCATTATTTGCTACCCCGTCTCGGTACTTATTTAATTAAAATGGCGTCGAAATTAATATTGTTTTGTCACTTTCAAGATTTAGGGAAAATATTGACTCTGTATTGTAAGGCGAAATTATCGTGTTTGATTTTGATACAAAGCCACAAAAATACATATTTTAATAGCTTTTTCTCACTTGTCTTAATGTATATAATATTCTCTTTCAATAGAAATGCGAATCCATTTGTTTTTTGAATGTTTTCGAAACTTTTCATTTTGGCTGTCATTTTCATGGCTTTTGAGGGTTCTAAAGCCTATAGAGCCTATGAAGCCAAAATGATAATCCAAAACTTTTTAACAAAAAATTAAACCGCCGAAAAACAGAAAAGCATAAAATAATACTTAAACCTTAAAATTATGAGTCGGCGCTTTGAGTGATCCTTGTTCATTGATTTTTCAGCGCCGACTCAAAATTTTAAGGTTTAAGTATTATTTAATGCTTTTCAGTTTTTCGGCGGTTTAATTTTTTGTTAAAAAGTTTTTATTTTATATTTTTTTGTGGCTTTAATGTACTAATAATACTTGGCAAAGTATACCCTATCCAACACAAAAAGAATTATCAAAATCGGACTACTCTGTATAAAGTTATGCGTGTTTATACATTACAATCAGTGAGTGAACAATCAATCATCCCCTGTTTTCCGACCCTTAGGGTTCGATTTTGTTTTCCAAATTTATATGGGACCACCTTGGAAGTATACCCTTTCCAATAGAAGAAGAATTGTCACAATCGGGTCACTATGTAAAAAGTTATGCGTGGTAATACATAAAAAAAAAAAAAAAATTACGCGTCGAATTGATAACCTCCTCCGTTTTTTTCGTCGGTTGAAAATGCACTTTCACCATTTTGGATTATCATTGTTTTGAACGTTGTTTGTTTTTATTAGAACTGGTTCCAAGTTTCCATCATGGGTATCATTTTCTTGGTTTTCAAGGGTGCTGAATCTGATAGTGACGTCAAAATAAAGTTTTAAGATAGAGTAAACGACTTTACATTCACCGTGAGTTGAAGTAAAACTCTAAAGAATGTTCGTCATGGCGAGTGTCCCCTCCAACCACAAGTTTTTTTTTCTTACAATATGGTACCTATAGTGTTCATTATTATTCAAAATCTATCCTTGACTCCAAGTTTTAAACCAAATCTGTCTAGCTTTCACAAGTCTTAACTTAATCGAAAGCGCAGCGATCTTTCGTATCTCGATTCGTAGTTCGAAAGTGAATCTTCTAAGTTTACAGTCGAATTTGAACTTTGAAGTCGAACTGTAAAGACGTAGATAATAGTGATCCTAGTGTGAGTTTCTTTTAACCATTTCGATTTAACAAATCGACCGCGGGTGGTGAGCAATAGTTTGCCGCCCGGTAAGGACCAGGCCCGAGTCGACGGTGCGTTGTGTTGCCACGCGCGTCACAAAGAGATGTCAGCAAGTATTGAAGGGGTCCGGTAGGGCCAATGCCTGCCAGGGTTGCGGATTTATTCGAATGAGTTTCTGTGGCCCTAGCACAAGCAACGGAAAGGAACAAGGGTGATTTTATTCATTAAAAGTCTGTCAGGTCATCTGTTGATTTCCCACCCAGAAAAAAAGGATATGAAGCTCAGTGCACGGTTCCAATTGACATTTTCCTATGTAGAAGAGCCGGTAAGAAACAAGCATACGTACTTACCTACCCTTCAAACACAAATAGACAAGATTGAAGACCTTCCCAGAAAAACACTACCTCAAAGATTTTTTGGTTACTACCAGTTCTTTAGTAGTACAAAAGACCAAGGTTCCAATCGATCTTAGCATATTAACTTAACTAACTTTTATATTCCCTGCAAACGCTTATGAAAACGGATTCATGTACGAGTTATATGGAACGTACAAAGTTATTTCCAATTTACATTAAGTGTATGTCGGACTGAACATGGCCGACCACTCGTACACGCCATTCGCGGCCATTTGAGCGGAATACCATTTGAATAACTGGTAGTAGTTAGTTATTAAGTATTCGTTGTATGGGTAGGAATGGGGTGCATTAAAAGAACCTTAACCGGTCAATTACCGTAATTACAGACACAATTAAAAAACTATTGTTTACATACCAAATGTGGTATCTCAGGGACTTAGAGGTTAATGAGAGACAATCAGGTTTGTTTAAAGCAAAAGCGTAGTCAGCTTATAATGCTTCTTCTGCTGTGAGACAGGGCTCCTCTCTGTGAGGAGGAGTGCGCCGTAATCGGTAAAAGCTCGTTGGTAGGATATGCCTCTTGCCTATGCCCCTTGTATCCTCAAGATATTTTCTCTTCTACACGAAACCGCGTAGTGCCGGATATAAAGAATAGCACCATCCCATTTCTTGCCGTGGGTGTCGTATAAGGCGATTAAAGGATATACCTAGTAGAGAATAGGCAGCAACGTTCTCCGTACATTTTACCACCATACTGCGATCATAAACCCGCCTGTGTTCAGAGTGAACAGAGTAATCAGATGATTACACTGAGAAGAAAGGCTCAAACAAAATCAGAGGTCACAGTCTCTTTTAAAGTCCAGACATAATCTTGGTCAGATAATGTGAAGACCATGTGGTGTCTGAAGTGGTCTTTTAAGGAAAGAACCACACAGATTGAGTGGACCTGTCCAATCAGTGCACGCATTTGTCAGTTATCATGCAGCTCAACTCAGAACATAAGGACTCGTATGTGTGGTTGTTATTGGTCCTCAGACCAGCTTCCATACGGTTAACCGAATTTCATTTGTACTGATTACAGTATTTCGGTTATTAAACGTAATAAGCAATACATTATTGCTCACATATACCTCACACTACCAAACAGCCAGCTCATATTGGCACACTACGCACATACACATACACACATAAACGGCAATTAATTCGCAATTCTGTGCAGATTGCGTAAACGCCACGTCGAAGATTGTGACGTGTGTATTGATAGATTCAGGCTCGCCACGGAAGGTCAGCGATGAATGATTGATCGTGATCCTTTGTGAGGTAAAGGCGAATGAGATTCGGTCGGGTTTGTTCGCCGGCGAACGAAGCAACGTTGATTAGTTTTTGAGGTTATTTTTGTTGGGTTTCTGTAAGTTTAAAGTTATGGTACCAATTAGAATATAGGGTTTTATTACTTTACCCACTTGTTAGGTATCAACATTGAAAAGTAATGGAACAAACAATAAACATTTGTTAAGCAATGACCGTAATCGGGCAGCTGGTTTTGTAATGTTTCATGAAACTCAGATATTTTGAAGAATTTCCAAAAACTGTAACAAAGCAGTCGTTTGGTTGACTTAATTTTGCGTACTTGTCCCAGTGTCATTAATAGTATGGAACAAAGTTGGATGGTATAGATAATACATACACGAGGGTAAAGTATTGCCACCTAATTTAGTATGACCCTGTCATTCAGAGGAATAGAAAAAAAATATTGTCTGTAGTAATGCTGATAGTAGTAAGTACCTATAAAATACCGAAAGCAAAAGCTTCTAGTAGCATTATGCTAACCAAGCGCTGCTTGACTCTTTTTTGCAAAAAAAAGTAATGAGTTTATTTAGCAACAGCGTATTAATAAAGTAAATAATAATTACATCAATCATTTAATAAACTCCGTTGTCGCAGTTCTAGAAGAGACCTTTGTCCACCTGTGGACTGCGAAAGGCTGATTTGACAATTATATGATCAAATATATTTTCAAAGTTTTAAGTATAAGTTTACGGACATGGCTAGCTATTTCATCAATAAAAAAAGAAAATAAAATATAGATGTACCCACCTACTTAGCAAGTACAGGCATCTTTCTAAATATTTTATTGCTATTTTGAAAAATTCGAAAATGTGTGACGTCCAGCAATGCGAACGTGGCCCGCGTGTTGTATTATGGCCCACTTTCTCTTACGGACAGAAGGTGTGTGTACCAGGAGTGGCACCTTATGGGCTGATTATGCATCATTAAAAGTTGACTGGTAGAAAATTCTTATGTCATTAAGTCCGCCTCAGTACATTTGTGTGCGTAAAGTATTAAATACTAGCAGACCCAGCGAACTTCGGACCGCCCTACCAAGCTCCTGCCAAGCTATGCTAACCTGGTACTTCGAAGACATAAAGCGTTTTCTAGCTATCACACACCCATGTTAGGTGAGTTCCTACCAAGTTATGACAACCTGTTACTTCGAAGACATATTAATAAGGAACTTTGTTGGATGATTTTTTACACCTTGGGTCCGAAAAACCCAAATGTCCCTATTTTTTTCTAAAATAAAATATAGCCTATGTTACTCACAGATAATGTAGCTTTCTAATGGTGAAAGAATTTTTAAAATCGGTCCAGTAGTTTTTGAGTTTATCCATTACAAACAAACAAACAAAAATACAAATTTTTCCTCTTTATAATATTAGTATAGAAATATTATCGTTGATACGTTCATATATATGTAGATTCTAACATGTCACAATGACGACGACATCACATACATACATTAAACTTATCATAGAAATAATACTAATTACTAAATTAAAGGACTAATGTACATCTCGGTTACGTCGTACATAGCATTGATTAAAATATCTCGCTGCCTTGAAATTTAATTTGCTAAACTAAACTGCACCGTATTTGGCCGGATGTACCGTGTGGTGCCGGACGTAAAGAATAACACCACCCCATTTCTTCCCGTGGGTGCCGTAAAAGGCGACTAAGGGACTTACTAGACCTCAAAGAGATGTCTGCAGCAGTGAAGGGGTCTACTAGGACCGATGCCTGCCGGGGTCGCGTGATTGTTCGAAAGAGTTACCGTGACCCTGGCACATGGGCAACTGATGGAACACGGGTGGGTTTTAGTCAGTAAAAGTCTGACACGCCCTCCCGCTCCGCCCAGAGCGGGAGAAGTCATTCAACCCGCCTGCCAAGCGTGGCGATTATGGCAAAGCCCCCCAAATTGGGGGAGGCATAAGTCCAGCAGTGGACGTCTTGCGGCTGAAATGATGAAACTAAACTGCTGCGTAGGAGATGGCGGAACGAGCTGGATAGGTTCCATCAAAACTGGCAGCAGGACGCGTGGCTTCGCGATAGTTGGAAGAAGTGGAGGGAGGCCTTTGCCCAGGAGTGAGACAGTGCAGGCTAGCAAAAAAAAAAACTAAGGTTGGCTTTTAATCCTATTCACTAACTTGACAATTGGAGGGATACCAGGTTTTGACAAAAAAAAAAGATAGTGAGGTGGTGCAAGAATGAATGAAATTGAATGAACTTGAAATAATGTACTTACATGCAAACTTTGTAATTTTTTAATTACTTGTTTTAAAACAAGATGTGTACTATATCGATATATATGTAGTCTATAATAAAATGACTATAGTAAAAACATAAGCAAAATTACATGATTTTTATATTTAGTTTTGTTTCTGTCAGAAGAAAATAAAAAAGGAAATTACTGTTGTTAAAAATTATTAATTATTCATAGAATCCAAACCTAAAAACGTTTTTTTAAAGTTTTATTTAATTTAAAACATTTTTACCATTCATTCAGTATGCGAAATCGTTCACTACCCCGACACTATTAGTTTTAGAATGGTATCATTATTTTGCATTGAACTGTCAAGTTATTGAATAGGATTAAAACTTCAACCTTAAACTGCAGTGGTGGCTCAGTGGTATCGGCCGCGACTTTTGAGTTGTGGGTCGTAGGTTCGAACCAAAACAGGCGCTTTTATTTGTGCGAATTATTCATCATAATCACTGCTTTCCAAACGGGAACGAACCAGCATGTCGTAGAACCATAAATTGTAGGACATGTGACATCCACCAACCCGCACTGAGCCCACGCGGTGTTTTATGGCCCACTCCTTTTCACCAATAGAAGGCGTGTGTACCTGCTTTGCAATTTTATATACTAAACTAACAAAAACTTACAAACAGACTAGCGCAAAACGCCTCGCTAAAAGTTGTCTAAAACGTCTTTATTTTGCAAATAATAATAAATGAGAGAAAACGTATTCTAACCAAAACGTAATGCGGACAAACCTTTGAATTGCCGCACTGTGGTAGGCACTTTCACGTGTTCACCGGAAAAGTGTGATCCATCCTTTAAGCCCCTAATTTATTCATGCGACCCTTGTTTAAAACTGGTTTTACGATTTCCGTGAGCCGTTCCGTAGATTTGATTTGGCTCTGAAACTGGAAAACTTTAAAGTTACAAGACAAAGGGAAACCTCTGAATGTTTAAGCTTGAGGTACACAATACCTACTACCTTGTTTATTTTCTAATTCCGGTCACTTGGTAAACAGAATAGTAAGTTTCAGCCGAAATGTTACGTTTTTTTCAACTCTAGAGTCTTCCTAGACAAAATCGAACTGGTTGCTAGTTTAATTGTATAATAGGTAGAACGGGCTGGTGTCCGCTACTCCACGTCTGAGCGCGTATTTGCGTACGGTAATTGCATAATTTTGTATTCTTGATTACTATTATTACTTGTTGAAAAAGGAAAATCATCGACTTTTCCAATATTTGTAAAGGTTACATACCTTCTCAAGATACTATCACGTAATTAATTTACCCGTCGTTGTTTTATTATATTGTAGTACAGTTTATATTTTTCTAAATATACTTTAGGTGCATCAGAAAAAAATGCGCATCATCTTCACATACAGTAATCTTACCATCTTTGTATACAAAAATCTTCTAAAATATTTTAAATCAGTGACTGTGGAGTTTCTTGCCCATTTTCCTTACACGAAACTACTTTTTGGAAGGGTAACTAGTTTTTTTTTTGTATATTTTGACGTTCAAAAATACCTATTTGCAATAAATTATTTGTCTTTTAACTGAATTCCATGAGTTCTTCGGTATTAATTAAATGTTAAACAACCATAGAGGTCGTCTAAAATTGTCTCTCATATACAATTTCCAGAGGCTCCCCAATGAAACACAAAATGACGTAATAAACGCAGAAAGACCATGGACAACTCTTATCTTTGTAAAATAGACCATTTCTCACATAAACAACCATGCCCACTGTAAACTCACTTCCGTATCACTATCAGTTTTCACTAGATAAAACTCGATTGTGGGTTTTTACAGAATAGTCCCGCATATAGTACGTACACTTTTGATGACGTCGCTCGTTCGATTTTCAAAAGCGTTTACCATACATCAAGCTTGTATCGATGCTATTTCAAAATGTGAACATTCACTTCGAATTCGGTTCAACGCACATTGTGCGTCGGAGTCCGTTTGCGTGCGCTACCCTCAAATATTAATCTTATCTGCATGTGTACGCTTCGCTTGATTGTGACTTTGAGGTCTTACTGCGTTATTTTATTTTTATTTTGTATGAGGAAATTTAGCGATAGTTTTTGATTCTGAGTTAAAGTTTTAGCTGTCAAAGTCAAAATGCTTATTCGAAAAGTCGATTGTAATAAATGGGGAATTCTTTTGTTATAACAACATAACACAAACTCTTTCTGACGAGAAACTTTTCGTTTTATAATCCTCAAAATCTGATATTCCGCCAAAGACGACGCGAAAGGGGCAGCCGACTTCAAAATAGTTTCGAAAAAGCTGCCCAAGTTTGATTGACTGAATACTCAAAATCTGCCTAGCCGCTTCCCAACTATGGTGGGGTCAGCTTCCATTCTAACCTGATGTAGCTAAATACCAATATATAATATACATTCAACACAACACGACACTCTTTCGTAAGACTGGTTTTCAGACTATTGGGCTTCTTTTTGACTCATAAAGATCTGAGAATGACAGCCGGGAACAATAGCCTAACGTGCTTTCCGAGGCACGGAAGGGTCTTGGTATATAATGGAAAGTCCCATCCATCCACAAACCGACCGGAGCAAGCATAGCTTAACCTTTAACCCTGGCTGTAATCATATAGATTCACGCCACATGTTTTATACTACTCATCTCTGAGTTTGTTTCGGCCTTTCTTCTCAGAGTAGTCAGATAGGAAACGCCGACCTCAAAAAAATATTCTTGACTTGTAAAAGTGTTTGTACAAACCTACTTACAGATATAAAATCATTTATCATTTATCATCATTTTATCCGTTTAACGCCCACTGATGAACATAGGCCTTCTCTGATTTAGGGGCAGGTGGGTTGGCGATGCGATCGCCAACCCACCTGCCCCCAAATCAGTATGGTGATAAAATGCATAGAGAACGCTGCTGCCGATTCTCTAGTAAGTCCCTTAGTCGCCTCTTACGACAGTCACGAGAAAAATGGTATGGTGCTATTCCTTACTTCCGGCACCACACATGAATTTAATATCTTATAATACTACCTAAGAATAATAATAAATCAGTTATGGATGTAAGGATATCACGAATAGAAGGTTTTCTATTATTAGTATGTACCTACGTCAATCATTATTATGTGGGTACTAATTATCTGTCAGTAATAATTTGATTACAGTCGATTATTATGTGCGATACCTAATTAGATATCCGATATCACTGGCATTGTAACTAATTATTCAGTCCTTTGAAATTACCCGCCAATACAATGCCTAGTTTCTGTGCGTGTCTAATTCAATCTCATTGCTACAATAGGTACATAAATCGTATACATACATAATAATATATCAGCACCATCCATTAATAATCTAATAGAGCGGAAGGGCGTTTCAGATTTTTACTGACTAAAACCCGAGTTCCTTCAGTTGCCTATGCCAGGGCCGCGGTAACTCTTTCGATCAAATCCGCGGCCCTTGCAGGCATCGGTCCTATTGGACCGCTTCAATACTGCTGACATCTTTTGTGTGGCTGTCAAAGGTCTGTAAATGACAGCTGGGACTCACGGACATCTCACCTTACACTTTTTTATTTTATTTTTTATTCTTTCCTGCTGTATAACTAACTGTTATGTGCCTTTCAACTGTGCTAAATAAATGTATTTTCTTTCTTTTCTTTCTTTCTTTCTTTTCTTTCACGGCTTAACGTGTTCTAATTTAGCCACAATTCCACAAGTCCCTAATCTCCTAATCGTTTGCAATACCATCCAATAGCTAAATGGAGGGCATAAAACGTAACTGCACGAATGCATTATTATTAATTACTAGCTTCTGCCCGCGACTTTGTCCGCGTCAAATATTTGCTCCCCTGACCCCGTCGCATCGCAGCCTGCCAGTTTTCGTCATATTTTTTGTTGCTGCTCCGCTCCTTTTGATCGTAGCGTGATGTTATATAGCCTATAGCCTTCCTCAATAAATAGGCTACCCGACTCAAAAATATTTTTTCAATTCGAACCAGTTGTTCCTGAGATTAGCGCGTTCCACCCCCCATTTTATGGAAGTGGGGGGTTAGAAAGAGACAAATAGTAGCCTATGTCACCCTCCAATCTTTCAAC
The DNA here is from genome assembly GCA_932294355.1 of Aporophyla lueneburgensis. Classification (NCBI taxonomy): domain Eukaryota; kingdom Metazoa; phylum Arthropoda; class Insecta; order Lepidoptera; family Noctuidae; genus Aporophyla; species Aporophyla lueneburgensis. The sequence continues at coordinate 25,645,685 of OW028747.1, forward strand.
TATCTCCACTTAAAAAATCACGTCAATTCGTCGCTCCGTTTTGCCGTGAAAGACGGACAAACAGACATACACACTTTCGTATTTATAATATTAGTATGGATTACTACAACATAATGGAGCGCATCTGGCTTTCGGTTTACATTGAGTCTAAACCTAGTCATTACTCAATATAATGGATTTCTATTATCTGTTGCATAAATATAAACTGAGCATCAAGGAAACTGATCACAATAATAGATTTCCAGTAAATTCCATGGTAAAGTTTGTATAAAGCTTTGTTTGTGAATAATTATGTTAAAAAACGGATATATTTCCAAGAGACATCCGTAGGAAAACCAAGGTAACTGAAAAGCATTTGCATGCTGAATTTCCGCCGCGTAGTATTGGCAGGACACTCTGAGTTGACGTATTTCACACTTCATTACAAAATCTGTCCAACGATAACTGATTTCTGAACCATTAAGTTTATGTTCAGTTTATTTTTATAACAGTTATAAAAGCGTCTTTCTTTTATAACGGCATTAGTTTAAGCTTAATCAGTGGTAACTATTATAACCTGTTTCACCTCCTATACATTTTCAGTTGACACCGTTACAAGGCTTGACAAAAAGGTATCAACAAGTAACATAGGTTTCTGCCAATTTTCACATCTTCAACTTTGATCTGTCTACAAAATTATTCCTGGTCCTCGTCGAACTATTTTCAACCGTCTGTCTCTAAGTCCTAGGTGACAGAAGCAAATTGATAATTCTCAGAGCCACAAAACTTGCTAGACAGGCTATTTTAGCCTGTCGCGACCCCCAGATTAAGTTTAGATCGTCATTGGATCATGTGCTTGGGCGGATATAATTGGTATTTAAAATCGGTGCGGTACCCAGACGACTATTTTGGATGTCGCGGTTCGTGTTGCCTACGAGACCCGCAACATTCATGTTTAAAGATCAATATATCGTTAACTAACAAAAATTTAGTGAAGAAATCTTTCAATGGTTTTAGTTTTGCGAGTCAGTTAAAAAATTGTCTATGCTCATTATTCATCATTTAGCCATAAGACGTCTACTTTGCCGTAGCCAATTTCTATTGCCTGCAACTTTATTGATACAAGAATTTATATGTTTATTTAGGATCCAACATAACAGTGTCCGGGTTGCTACGGAGAGTTTCTAGATAGAAAACTCAATAACACTTTGCCCGACCTGGGAATGGAACCCAAGACCCGTATTCAGCAGTAGCAATTGCGACCATGACACCAACGGGGATGATCTAATAGTTTTGATTAGTATTACACAAGGCTACCCAATACGATGCAATGAATTTAAACTGTTCCATACAAGAAACATTTAGGGTCAGTAAATAACTGTTTCCGTTGTCCTAACAATTTAGTTCATAATTTACAATCATTTACAAGCCTATACACCTTTTATCCAGACAATAATTCTTCAATATCATCAGATCATTAATTCAATGTTATGCTACTACATCAAACTGAATTTTAGGTATAGAGGCTCCCGTTGACAGGCGCGAATTAGAGTCCCGGTCTAATTTCTAAGAAAACTTCATAGAAATTTATCTATTAGACTAGCGTAGCGCCGGTCTGTGGGATCCTTAAGAAGGAATCATTGCAGTAAATATGGAGTAGTGGATATGGATTGATTATCACTCTCCATTTTGTAAACAAAAACTTTTTAACAAAAAATTAAACCGCCGAAAAAACTGAAAAGCATATCATAATTTAAAGGTTTATTATTTTATGCTTTTCAGTTTTTTCGGCGGTTTAATTTTTTGTTAAAAAGTTTTTATTTCATAATTTTTTGTGACTTCAATATACTAATAAAACTTGGCAAAATATACCCTATCCAACAAAAAAAGAATTATCAAAATCGGACTACTCTGTATAAAGTTATGCGTGGTTAAACATTACAATCAGTGAGTGAACAATCAATCATCCCCTGTTTTCCGACCCTTAGGGTTCGATTTTGTTTTCCAAATTTATATGGGACCACCTTGGGAGTATACCCTTTCCAATAGAAGAAGAATTGTCACAATCGGACCACTATGTAAAAAGATATGCGTGGTCATACATAAAAAAAATATATATATACGCGTCGAATTGAGAACCTCCTCCGTTTTTTTTTTTCGTCGGTTGAAAATTATATTAAGTTGCAATTTAAAAAAAGTATTACTTTTTTATTGGGTTTAAATCCATTATATATAATCTTTGATTAATATGTTATTGCGTCTCTTATAAATATGATTTTTATTGAACTGCAACATGCCCAAATAACCCGACCAGCGAAGTAATTGCGTAACCCACAAACAGTAAGAATGGTTCTGTTTTGAACGTTCAACAACATTCATTGCGTTATTTACGTTGCAAAGCAGACAATTTTTTCTAACAAATGAAGCAAAGGATTAGTCTTCAAAATTATTCATATTCCTTATAAACGGTGTTTTATTAAATTGTAAGGTACTGAAAAAGAATCTATAGTTTCTCTTGCCCAGGGTTTAAACTTGAGTTATATCAAACAGTCAGCCATCTTCTCAACCTGTGTTACAATGGACTCGTCACTGTTGTCGCTATACCTAAGTTATCATAGAGTTTGTCTTTACGATGCTGCGTTTAAATGAAAACTCGACATGGAAACTTCCTCTCACTTTCTTGAGTAGAAGACCCGCCAAGTTATTATAAAATTATTAAATCATATCGATTCATCATCATCATCATCAGCCGGCGTAGCATGACCAATTCTCAATCTATTCTACCAAGAACAAAAAAAGTTCCTTATGTATTTTAATTCTGTAAAAAAAATTCTATCTCATCAGAAAAATTGTCATCATACTTGACATCGTATTCTTGTCGACTGAAGAATAGAAACATCTCTTCTTTTCAGTTTTACACAATTTTTCTACGATTTATCTATCATTTTGTCTTCTCTTCCGTCGACAAATTCCGTTTCTATGGCGGTCATGCTACGCGTGCAGCAGCCTATAACGTTCTCACTGCTGGGTCACAGGCCTCTTCTTGGTGAGAGGGAGCGGGCCATATCCCACCACGCGGCCCCAGTGCGGGTTGGTAGATTTCACATGTCTTCGAATTTTTGGTTCTGATACGTGCCGGTTTCCTCACGATGTTTTCCTTCACCGTTTTGAGAGCAGTGGTGATGAAATAATTTGTACAAAGTAAAGCGCCTGTTTGGGTTCGAACTCACGACCTACTACTCGTAAGTCGCGGTCGATACCACTGGGCCACCACTGCTCCCATCAATCTAATCATATCGATTACCGTCGTTAATAGGTCAGCATCAATTAACGCGAAGTTCTTTGTAACTAAACCAACAATAGACCAACGAGGCATTCAATCCTTTAATTGTACGTATTTATTGATTTCATAAACTGCTCAAAGTAAAGTAGGTAGAAGTCTAGTTCTTCGATCAAGTATCCCTGTTTCCCAATCCTACAAACTAAGCACCCAACTAAGTTTACACTCCTCTTAATGGCCACACATCTTAATAGCTTTCACCTCGACACTAGTTCTCTCACTCGTACAAGTACTAAACTAATTCAAACACAGCACAAATCTACCACAAACACATCACGATGTATCTGCGCGTCCTGGAATTAATCACACACAATTTTCAATCTTAACGCTTTAGATATATGGCCTATCATCGATAGTAAGAGGTGGAGAACGTGAATTCAAGCGTGTGTTCCATTAGACACAATTAATTTGTAGACGAAGGGGTGGAGTATGTAATGAGCTCATCAGTTTGGGAGCGTCATGACCCTTATTACCAAAGGTTAGAGTTCAAAATTCGGGGTGAAGTTATCTTGTTACGATGTGAGAGACGCGAGAATTTCATCCCAAATTGACTGATTTGTGTTTATATTTATACATGCGGTTTATTTTAATACCGTCTGGATCTATTTAAGGATATTAATATTAATGAAGGAATTTATTAAGAGTTCTAATTTTGGACACATTATAATAATATTAAGTATATTTACTGCCTCGTTGGTTTAGTGGTCTCAAGCGCTACTGTTTTGCATAAGGTCCAGGACCTTATGCAAAACAGTAGCGCTTGTTGATTGGATTCCCAGGTCGGGCAAAGCTTTCGCGGGTTTTCAATAGAAATAAAAAATTATCTTATGGCTATGGGTTTTTCTATTGAGATCTTTGTTCTGGAGAATGGTTACTGGCGTTCTCTATGCAGAGCTCCAACCATCCTGCTAAGCATGGTGATTATGGCAAACTCCTCAAATTGGAGTAGGTTTTTTTTGTTGGTGGGAAATCATCAAATGACGTCTCCCGGTCGCAAATTTACAAAGGCTATACTATTTTAGTCACGAGTCAGACTCTAATCAGTGAGCTTTTGTTTTTGAATATTACTCGACAATACCTAGTCTATCTCAGTAAAAAAAATTACTCAAATAGACTAGCTTTTGTTTTGATATTTTCAAAGAAAATGCACGGACAAAATCTAGTACCATTTCAGTCACGCGTGGACGAAATCTCATCCATGGTTAATACCCCGACTCAGAGTACCCCGACTCGGATAGGTTAGGTTAGAAGGCTAAGGCGGGAGCGAAGCGGAGCGGAGCTCCCGCCTTAGCCTTCGTGGTTATTTTTTTTTAAACCACCCAGAAATAGGAGCCCCGCGAAGCGGGGCTCCGTCAACCTTTCTTAGCGCAGGTGGCAATCAGTTACATACATATTAATTTTGAATACATATTAATCAAATAGATAAGCTTCAATTAACGGTTGATAGTTACATGGCAACTGTTATTTCTATTATGTATTTGATAAACAAAAATAAAACGAATTAACAAACGAGAAGTACTTTTATTAGGTAAAGAACACTACACACTTGTTGCGAGTATAAATTTAAAAATATCTCGCCAAAACCTTAGCTATTCGAGTGATATGTATTACATAGAACTAGATTTTGTCAGTGCATTTTCTTTGAAAATATTAAAACAAAAAGCTAGTCTATTTGAGTCAATTTTTTTACTGAGATAGACTAGGTATTGTTGAGTAATATGCATACACAAAAGCTCATTCATTAGAGTCTGGCTCGTGACTAAAATAGTATAGCCTTTGTAAATACGCCTCCCGGTCTGGGCGGAGCGTGTCAGACTTCTACTACCCAAACCCACCCGTGTTCCCACAGTTGCCTATATGCCAGGGCCACGGTAACTCTTTCGAACAAATCTCGCAACCCTGGCTGGGAAATTGGGGTAGGCCTATGTCCAGCAGTGGACGTCCAGATGAGGTTATTGCACTCTTCTGTGAAACAGCAGATTTTTAAGCTATTGCATAGCTTCTATCGAGGGCCTTGAGCGCGGGGACCGAATCCAAAAATTCCGTAACGAAAAAAAACCTCACGCTCCCCACTCCGACGGGCACGGAGGTGTGGCTCTAAGGCCGTGCATTATGCTTAGATCTTTAAAACTACGCAACGGATTTTGTTGTGGATTTTTTTGATAGATAGAACAATTCAAGAGGAAGGTTTACATGTATTTAACATGCTTAATGTAGTAAAGAAACGCTGATAATTTTAGGGGTTTCTAATGTGATGTCATAAATAAGCTCATTTTTTTACGCTTACATTGCGAACGCTGGCTGAACCCTACGAAATAGATCAAAATAATGTACTACAGTATTGTACACCTTAGAAAGGTCTACAAAAAAGTCCGCGATGGTATATGTCTACCTCTTAGGGATAACCCACAATAACCATTTTTTTCCTTTGCTTTTTACGAGAAATAAGGGCTTATTTACGAAGCGATTTTAACCAATACAGCATTAATTCTTATCCAATTAGGTACCTTAAATACATTGTGCATTTAATATAGATCAATATGATCATTACAGCATGTAATTTAAATGAAGATCTTAGAAGATATCAGAGATTTAAAAAGCGGGGGCAGTAACTTCTCATTTATTCAATAAAAGAAAAACCGGCCAAGTGCGAGTCGGACTCGCGCACCGAGGGTTCCGTACAAACCTGTAGGTATTCACGGTTTATGCATAAGGCTTGTGTTTATGAAATTAAATCCTATTTTTTTAATTTTTATATTTGAGTTGATTGAATGAAAGGTAAATTGCGGTTTACGATTTATGACGTATAAAAAAAAAAACTACCTACTAGATCTTGTTCAAACCAATTTTCGTTGGAAGTTTATATAGCAATGTACATCATATATTTTTTTTAGTTTTATCATTCTCTTATTTTAGAAGTTACAGGGGGGGGACACACATTTTACCACTTTGGGAGTGTCTCTCGCGCAAACTATACAGTTTAGAAAAAAATGATATTAGAAACCTCAATATCATTTTTAAAGACCTATCCATAGATACCCCACACGTATGGGTACGATGAAAAAATTTTTTTTGAGTTTCAGTTCTATGTATGGGGAACCCCAAAATTTATTGTTTTTTTTTCTATTTTTGTGTGAAAATCTTAATGCGGTTTACAGAATACATCTACTTACCAAGTTTCAACAACATAGCTCTTATAGTTTCGGAAAAAAATGGCTGTGACATACACGGACAGACAGACAGACAGACAGACATGACGAATCTATAAGGGTTCCGTTTTTTGCCATTTGGCAACGGAACCCTAAAAACAAAATGTTTTCTTATCGGTCAAATAAAAAATAAATAAATAATTATAATTGCATAAGTTGATAAAAAATGCTATGTAATAGCTTTACCGCGGCAGTCCCCGAGTGCCACACGTCAATTTTTTTGATAACCCACGAAAAATTTCGTGTCTAGGGGTCTTAAATCGTGTGCTGAATTCATGGTAACAGTTTGGAAGAAAGAAAGAACAAATATTTATTGTGACACGCACATAAACTAAACTAAACTCTCACTTCATTAAATTAAATTAAAAACATTTTTTTTATACATAGTTCTGTATGTGCCCAAAAGGCCCCTGTCTCAGCATGATGCTGCGACATTAAAAAAAAATTGTTTGCGCGTCTATGTCTCTGCCATGCTATAAATTTGACGTTTCCTGAGATGCTTTTATTTAATTTTCCGATTGCTTGATTTATTAAAAGACGCGCGCCTGTATAACTTTTATGTCGTGAAACTTCTTTCCCTGGATCATTATTTACTTAATTCCATTATCAACCCTTCTCACACACAATACTTCCCCTCCCTTCCATAACCAATAAATATCGCAACAAATCACAGTTTTCTCGAACAATTAAATAAACCGAGACCCGAAACTTACTAAAACCGTTATTCATATAAATGTTTATACAATATCCCGTAAATTACATGGGTAATTGTTTTTCCTTATTTCTCTAACATAATGTGGGTAGTACGTGAGTGGTCCATTTCGTTTGTAGGTACACTTAGATTCAAGAGTACAAGATAAGAACTATGATTACGTTTTCGCTTCTATTGCCAAATATTTTGAGTGGCTATCGTGGGTTGTTGGCGCCATTTAAGTGTTTTATTGTGATCTATTTATTGTAGAATCATTGTTTTGCTTGTATTCTACATTCTTACATACCTAAAGAGTACTTTTGGCTAAGTAACAACGGCCGCAAGGGTCGATTAGGTTAAGCTACGCTTCTCACGGTGGGGCCGTGGATGGGTGACCTTTTTTTACATACAAAGAGCCCTCCATGCCTCAGAAAGGACGTTAATCCCGACTGTCATTCGTCGATCTTTGATAGGCATCGTCAGAACTCAGAAGGGCTCAAGTCTGACCAAGGGACATAGTGTTACCCTGTAAATGTGTTGTGGAGCTCAGATAGGCAGTCGTTTAATGTAATATATTGGTATTTAGCTGCATCCAGTTAGATTGGAAGCTGACATTGTTGGGAAAAAGCTAGGGAGATGATGACGTACATGCATAAACTCACGCCTTCTTGCTGGGGCTAGTCGGAAACTACAGACCGACACTAAACTAACCAAACCGAAACTGAGTGGATCGATTTTGAATATTATATTTTTGTTTGAAACGGCAAACAAGCAAAGGCGCCAAGTAAAATAATGGCAGCTTGATTGAGCTGCTGTGTTAATTGGATGCTAGGCGCCAAACGGAAACCTGAACCGTGCCGAAAAGAGAACTTTTCGGCACGGTTCAGGTTTTGGTTCCGGTTTGGTACTAGTTCCAAATAAAGGTACCAATATACCGGTTCCAAATCGTCCAATTTTAAGGTTCTAAGGACGAAGGGATATGTATAACGCGTGTCTGGCGTATTTTTCAGGTCGCCTCTGAAATATTGCTGAGGGCAAGTTTGTACTGTACAGTGTCCGCAAATAATTTTGTCATTAATATTATGAGTAGTTTGAATAAACTATACTTACTGTATCAAGAAGAACCGATAAAATAAAGGTTCTAAATGGTTCTAATTTAGACCCCTGTTCCGGTTCAGGTTCTAGTAACGGAACCACTAAATACCGGTACTTTACTGGTCTTTTAGGAACCATTTCAATCCTTGTGTTTAGTTTTGCGTTGGTATGTTAATAACAAACTAATTTAGCGACCCCACTAAAATGCCCTTGAAAGCGACTATACAGCTAATTGGCCAAATGCCCAGCTTACAGATGTCAATATTTCCAAGTTGCCAAAGTGACAAAATTAATGCCACCTTGTCAATAAAACTATCAGTCTCACCTCGTAACAGGTACTTCGACCTTGCGAAACCTGATGACCAGACACCATTACCATAATAACTACCAAACCCTTTAACAATACACAATTTAAATAATTTAAATCTACATCCCATCACGCCATTATCAGCAAATAGCGTGTCGTTCTGTTCACGGCACGGCGTCTTAATGTCTTAATCAATACAAATAATATGGAGTCGTCAGTAGGTCGTTATACTTTATTCCAAGACTATCAGATGTAAATGTAAACGGTAATGTCGCTGAAAACCAGCGCTGGGGCTCTGTCACGCATAGGGTCGCAGCATTATGCTGAGCGATGGCCGTTTTGCGTGGATGCGACGCATGTTTTCCACTAGGTTTTTTTATAGTTTTGTTGAATTCAGCCTTTCTTTGCGACATATTTACCGCAACTAAACGAATTTTCTTTCTAAATAAATAAATTGATCAGAAAACGTACGTGTGAATGCCATTTTTGTTCACATTTGTAGTACCTTTTATACAATGCTTTGATTTAATCGAATTACTTTGAGTATTCAATCCATTTCGAGTTTCTAGTTTTACATTACCTTAAAGATTTGTTGTTGTGTTCCTTCAGTTGCCTATATGCCAGGGTCGCGGAGCCTCTTTCGAACCTGTACAGTGTTTTGTTTACACTTTCATCAGAACTTTTAGAACAGACCGTACCAACACTGATTGCGTGCAGTCCCTCAATGATTCAACCACAGCGTAGTGAATGTAATTGTAGAGTAGATTGACTCATCTTTATTGTGATTGCTGTAAACGATTAAACAATTGCAGGTGTTTTAGTACTGCCTTTGTGGGTAGTAAATCGATATTACTATGTACTTTATTTTTGTTTGGTAAATTGCTTCTTTAGCTTCGATAGCTAGACTATTAGTTGATTAGTGCTTTGAGTTTCTCATTCAGCTATTTGTAACAATTTATGCGCATCTATATGTCTGTGTATAGATATACCATACTACATACAAATAAATAAAATTGTAGTGTCTTTTTGTAATTTCAGAATAACAGCTTTATAATAAATGTGTATGAAAGTATGTAAGACGTAAGGTATTAATACCAAAAAGTCCTTTTTTTGTGTCGATTTGTTCCGGCTGTTCTCCGAAAGGGCTGGATCGATATTGAAGGGAAATAACTAATTTTATAAAGAGTAACATCTTATATAAGGTGTATCTATCCATACACGAAATATTTTAAGAGGTACACCTGTAGGTGGTAAAGAAGCTATAGCAAAGAAAAAAAAAAATTTTAATCGTTTTTTTTTTTAAATTTAATATTTATAAATTTTTTGACGCACATTAGAAATACTGGCTCCTTCTTATTTTTTACGGCCCGAGACACCGCGGCCATGGTCGTGCCGTCCGGTCATCGCCCTCGCAGCGTCAGGCGGGCCATTCATAGAATTCGGAGGAAAGGTTTTATGCAAAACGTCTTTTTTTTTTTCAGGATGGGAAATCATCAAATGACTTCTCCCGCTGTGGGCGGAGCGGGAGGGCGTGTCAAACTTTTGCTGACTAAAACCCACCCGTGTTCCATCAGTTGCCCATGTGCCAGGGTCACGGTATCTCTTTCGAACAATCACGCGAATGCAAAACGTCTCAAGTAGTTTTAAAATTATAATAATTACGAAAATTCAAAAACGCTTAGATAAAAAAAATATTTTTGCTTCTATAGCTTCTTTACCACCTACAGGTGTACCCCTTAAAATATTTCGTGTATAAATAGATACACCTTATACCTTACATTATATACTTTTTGTCCCAGTAGGTAGTATGCTTTCGTGGAATTATTTCCGTAATCCATGCGGGCGTAGCCGCGAGCATAGCTAGTTACAAATAAATCCATAACAACGTCACCCCCGAAAATGATTTATGCGTCAACTCAAACTTCCTATATTATTATTCTGACGACAAAGCACCCAAAAAGTTCCGCCTACCCTTTTCCCAAATTTTCATATCCACATTTTGTTTTATCCGCGCGTGCGGTCTGCACAGTGTTTCGCGAGGCAACAACAACTGCGATAAATCCAACCTTTTGGCACAATGCGCACTATTGGGGATATTAATAAGCGGTCGTGCTGTGAATGGCCGGCTTTAGGCTTGTTCGATAACAGTCTGCGGCTTAGCATTAGAGACGCGGTGTTAATTGAGTGGGGTTTTTTCTTGTGAAGTGAATTGATTTCGATATATCATAATTTCAGCTGACAGACGAACACTGCTACACAGAGGCCTCCTTCAAGCAACGGAATTTCGACCGGTTCTGTGCTTCTCGTAAACAGTGGATTCCTGCGACCTTCGGCAGCTCATTGGTCTACCTTGTGGGAGACCTTCCAACGTTAAGTCTTGCAAGTACGCGGTCGCTACTCCAGAACATTTTTGGCTCCATCGGCCATCGATTATGCGAGTAATGTGCATTGCCCACTGCCACGGATGATTAACAATTATTCGGGCTCTGTCGGTCTCCTACGGATCTCTTTATTTTTAATTCGATCGCGTAAGGAAACTGCAAGCGTAGTGCTCTTCTTCTCCCTTTGAGTGAGTTTCAGCCTTCTTATTAGGCCAATGTGAGCGACCATGTTTTAATACCTTAAGTCATCACATCCCGATTTATTGGGCATTAAAATTGTTGACACACAAGCCACAGTTGTGGCGCCTAATTGCGTAACATACACAATGATAATCCTATGAAGAAATGAATTAGGGATTTCCTTCACAAGCCTTGGATTAGATTTAAAGTGTTTTACGCAATTAGGGTGCTAATTGTCTTTATGTGCATTGCAATTTTCAGAAAAAAAAAATACGTTAATTTTGGACAAAACGAAAGTTTGAAATTCAGAAGAAAACATTACCATCCAATTTGCCTAAAAAGGTTGTAGCACAAATCAAAAAGGTTTGACTGCAGCGGATTAGCTTCACAGTAGGTAATAATTATGCAAGTAAAAGTCGTGACCAAGGAGATCATTACCGGTATTCACATTTCTGACTACCTACCAATCATAATTGTAAGCTGAATTTCTGCTGACTCCCAAATCCCAATCTTTAACTCAGTAGAAGTTCTTAATACAGCCAGTATAATAATCGCTTGAGTTTTCCAGCTATTGTGAATGTATTCAATGCTATTCATCGTTATTCAGTAACATGGTAGGTGAAATTATATTTTTTACTAGCTTCTGCCTGCGACTTCGTCCGCGTAAAATTTTTGCTCCCCTGACCCTTCCCATCGCATCGAATAGCCTGGCAGTTTTCGACCATTTTTCGTTGCTGCTCCGCACCTTTTGATCGTAGCGTAATGTTATATAGCCTTTTCCAATAAATAGGCTACCCAACACAAAAAGAATTTTTAAATTCAGACCAGTAGTTCCTGAGATTAGCGCGTTCAGCCAAACAAACAAACTCTTCAGCTTTATAATATTAGTATAGATTATGAATTATTACTCTGAAGTGGATTAGTTTCGGTATTAACAACCGTTATAGGCTATATAACATCACGCTACAACTAAGAGGAGCGGAGCAGTAATGAAAAATGTTGCAAAAAGGGGGAAAATCGCACGGGTAGGCGTTTCGACGCGACGGGAAGGGTCGGGGGAAACGAAATTTAACGCGGACGAAGTCGCGGGCAGAAGCTAGTTTCCAATATAAGCTGACTTCTCACTGTACGAAAAGCCTATACAATGCGAGATCAGCTAAAACTGGAAAAGTATAGCTTGATGTGTAGCTGTGTGTACTAAAAAAAACCCGAAAATTATTTTAATGTAAATCAAATCATCAGCATCATTATCATTTCATGCAAAAAAACGTCCACTGCTGGACATAGGCCTCCCCCACGCTGCTGCCCATTGACTAATAAGCCCCTTAGTTATCTCTTACGACACACACAGGAAGCAAAGTTGCCTCTATTGTTATCGACAGATGAAACTGCAATAACTTACGAAATATAAACAATTTCAATTAAGTTTTAGCGGTAGCTACCTAAGAAATAACCATTATTTTAAATCCGTTTCGCAATGCTTCTAAAAGCATTTCGCACACGCAATGACAATTAATTTAAAGACAAATCTAAAATCAGACGAAAAACACTAATTGGTGACAAACAAATTGCTTGGAATATCCTAAACATCAAATGCATTAACATTTATGAGAATGGCAGGAATATTCAGTTAGTTGTTCTATAATAAATTGAAACTGAGCGGTATAATAGATTGAGAAATACCTATTACGCATAGAAGCGAAAATCCTGCTTGGAACGCATTAAAATGCCTACAGTTTCGGGCATGTGCATCAGACCAACTATTACGTCCGTGTGCATGTCGATTAACAGTTAATTTCCTTAACAGTATTGAACTGAAAATTATAGTAACCATAATCCTTTCCCAGAGATTTAGCCCTTTATTTTGCATGCCTAATAAAACTAGTGTTCTTTATTCTCGTTACAATAAGTTTGCTGTAGGCTTGATGTCATTAGCAAGCCTGTCAAAAAAACAGTGATCTAAATTCTAATTTCAGTAAGGTTTTTTTTGGGTTGCTGTTGTCGAAAAACCTGTAAAGGAACTGTACGTACGCGTTAGTCAAATATGACTTCAAGTCTAAAAATAAAGGCCGTTGTAGAATATTGCCTCTGTTAATCATATTTGTGGGATTGGCTCAAAATAAATCCCTAGGTGTCATAAATGGCTTATTAGCCAACTTGCAAAAAATTTTACATCACATGTTACAACTGTCGCTTCTATGAGGTTTCGTTATTCTATGACGGCATGCTCTGCCAAGATCTAATTATATGGGCCTTTGTTGTAGCACTGGTCTATAGGCAACAAGTGAAAGAGGTCGAACGACGCGACCGCAACGCGATCGCGAATCGAATGTCGCGTTTATTATTTGTTGATTGATTTAAACGTTTTGATTGGTGGTTAACTGTGAATTGATGCTGTTTTTGATTCTTAATCGATCTTGTTGACCCTGAATGATAAATGATTTTATTTCTGTAAGTAGGTTAGTGCAAACACTTTTACACGTCAATCATATTTTGAAAACTAGATGAGGTCGGCGTTTTCAATCTGACTACTCTGAGAACAAATACGGAAACAAACTCAGAGGTCACAGTCTCTTTTAAAATCCGGACATAATCTTGTGTCAGATCATGTGAAGACTATGTAGATTGGTGTCCAAAATTGTATTTTTAGGAAAGAACCACACAGACTGAGTGGATCTGTCCAGTCCAGTGAAAGATGTAAATGGTCACAAAAGCTGTGTCAGCTTTTAAATTCATCACATTCATCATCCGCCCAGGTTTTTCCCACGAACGACCGCCTGCCTGATCTCTACAACCCAGCTACTGGGTAAAACGATACTACTTCGTAAGACTGGTTGCCAGACTTCGGGCGTTCAAGTAAAAAAATAAAAACAGGGTTTAGTATCAGTTTTCCAATTTGTGCGGTTATCTAGCGTAAGGCCCTGAGTTGTATTCCGATAACACGGCTAGTTCTATCTTAGATTTAGGGTATGAAAATCTATTGAACCAAGTGATGCGAGGTTGGGGACCCCCGTCAGAAATGAAGTTCCTTATGGTTTTTCTTTAAGTCTGAATGTAACGTCGTTTACTCCAATCTAAAAATACGCAAACTTCAATTTGACCTCACTTTTGGCAAGAGCACCCATGAAAACTATGAAAGCGACACCCATGGTGAAAACTTTGAATAATTGCGCAGCCGTCATATTAGTTTATTTATTAAATTTTGATATAACTAGTGGCTTCATCACCCTTGAAATCTATGTATCTTTTTACTATACATAGTTAAAAGTCACGTAAAGTTTTTCATTATGTACCCATTTTTCGTTTCGTGAAGATTTCTACAATTTGCTGTTACCGCAAGCGTTACAAGACTACGTTCCAATAATAGTAGGGTACAATGTCGCCAAACAAATACCAGTTACACGTGGTCCAATTCCTTCGGGAAATTCCCGCAGAATATTACAGTAGCAATAACAACATTCTGATTAAAATCTCACAAAATAATACCTACATATAATATCTCTACCTACCCTCCTATCCCAGATTTAATTGTTAATTACATTGACAACGGTAGCGTCTACCCTCGGGCTATTCAACAATCGTATTCTAATTTACGCCTATTATAAATTTAAGGAGTGGACAGTGCTATTTGTAGTCGAACAAGGAAGTAACACGGAGGCAGAAAATAGATTCAGAAGGCCAGTTCTGTATAACGAAATAAAGTTTTTGTCAAAGGTGCAAAACCAACTGATGGGGCATTTAGGAGCCGCATTGCACCGGGTCTCAGCACTGTATCCCTGGGCCCTTAGAAAGGGCAGCCAGACAAGGAGGACAAAGGAGTCGAAGCGAAGGTAGCCTACTTTCACAATTGATGTGGAACTGCTCATCATCATTGTTTCGGACCGAACATTTTGTTACTCTATGCGCTTTCGGAACGCGCCGCCCGAACGGAATGACATCTGACTTGTCAAGTTTGATTTTTGACACTTGTCACTTCCTTTTCCCGCTTTTTAGTTTGGTCTTTGAAAGCGTCGGACAGATTTTTGCTTCCGCGAGTTTTTTGTAAATCAATCCTTGAAAATCGGTCCTTTTTGCGGACAATAAGTCATGTTCCAATGATTTTGTGTTAAATAACCCCATTTGGTGAAGGAATACGGGTTTAGTTTCTTGACATTAAAGAACTTTGAAGGTTAAGTGTGGAAGACCGCATGTCTGGACGCCAGACCTCTTGAAGCGGCAAATGGTAACCTGTTCCTGAGAATACTTATTCAGAACCTCACTACACGATACATACACACTCACTTACATACATAGATCCAGGTAATCCCAAGAAGCAGGTGGTCGACGCCCATCAGGTGAGTTCCTTTGTTCGTTTTATTGTAGTCAATTTATTTGCAATTGTTCTCTTATATATTGTCTGCTCCGCGTACGGCGGACTAGTTTTGCTAGCCACTCTTGTCTCTAGAGCCCCACGGTTAGCACGCTTCCACATAATAATTAAAAACCTTATGGGGGTCTATTCTGGCAGCGAACAATCATCCTCCCCCAAGCACCGCCACATCGACTGGCCCTGTGCCTCCCGCTTCCAGCGGGACCCCTGCTCTATTTGGTACTGCTCTAGCGGGTCCAAATAAGTTGCTGCATCATGCAACGCTGTGCAGCTGTATAAATCCCGTCTGCATCACTCCACGATGACTGAAGACATCGTGGAATACATCAGAATCAAGACAAGGTGGAGCTTGAGAGTAGAGAAGTTGGAGTTGCGCCATAACACAAACTTCAAGTCGTTTGTGGTGCGGGTTCCGACTCAGAATCTAGAAACTTTGATAAAGGGAGAGTTTTGGGCGAAAGGTGTGGCGTACCGATGTTTTTGTGGATATCTAGGCGATATCATTCAGCGCACATTATGCCGACACAGTCAACACTTCTTGTCCAATAGTTGTAATTCTTTGCAATAAAAATATGTAAATTTTGGTTAAGGTATTTGTCTATGTCTATGAAATAAGTGGTCATTATTATAAGGAGTGAAAATGCACGCACACAAAAACACTTTTCGTACAGCAAGTGCAAGCGCACTTGCGGCTGACATTTGTTTGAAATAGTATGAGGTAGCCGACACTCAGCAGAGGGCTGTAAGACAAAGCCCAAAAGTTATCGACGTCTTCATACGTGTTGCCCCGTCGCGTGTCCCTGTTTTCACTCATAGTATAGAGTCGACTTTCTGCAACTACCTGTTTTGTGACGAAGGTATGAAGTACGATTTGTAGTCGCACGACGTTTGTCGCACGATTTGTCTTGTCAATTATAGTCGGCGCCATCTTTTATTCGTCTGCTTTTGTTTTTAGAGTATCTATATATTAATACGTGAAGCGAAAACTTTGGATCCCTTTTTACGAAAATTGGGCGGACGGAGGAGTATGAAATTTCGCACACTTATAGTTTATACAGAGAAGAAGTGACGAATGCTAATATTTTTTTTTAATTATGTGTAAAAACACATTATTTTCAATAAATAACACGTTACACACACTACTATTCAATACCGTGTATTTAATACACACATGCATAGATATTCTTTTGTTTATGGTACAAATCTGTGGTCCAATCGAGAATATCTGTCTTTAATATTTTATGTCTCTAGTCTTACTGAATGTCAAGTAAAACCATAGGTAATAAATTAATTTTATAGATACCGGATGACATTTTTTACCGTCTCGACCATCATATGGTGTGTTGTGTAACTAGAATAGAAGGCAGAAGGCGTTCAGATTCATCGCAGGTCACTAAAGGAGCGCGGGACGCGGGTGGACGGGGATGCGTGTGCGGCTCGTGTGCCTGCGAAAGATCAATGAGGCCGCCTATCGGCCGGCTTAAAAGGGTAGGACTGCGCTACAAAATCATTGACACAAGCCACGCATTGAGTAGGGTGCGTATGATTTGAGTTTCGATAGATTTTAATTGATTTTATTTTTTTCTTTATTCCAAATTTCTGTTTTTGTTGTTCTAATATGAAAATGTTACTTTAAATGTGTAGTATTTATTGCAAGATCAATTTCATTACATATTATTCAAAAATTAAAATAATATAAATTTCTATGCCAAAGGCTTCTACTTCATTCACCTATTACACCCATTTTTTTTTCAAGACGTTAAAAAATGTCATCCGGTATATAACCTATTTCATTTTTAAAATCTTTGATCATATCGAGAATATTTGTCTTTAATATTATTGGTATTAGCGACGATAGAAATTTAGTTTAGATTTATAAGAGATATTTTTTGTGGTTTTATGGGGAGTGTCAAGTATGGCATTAGTAAGTTTCCCATACAAAACTTAGTGTCGTGTGCAAACTGTAGAGGTTGTTTGCCCCACGATTGTACAGGCTGGTTACAATTATGACATTTTGAACTGTCATAATTAATTAAAAATAATAGGGAAAATTCTATAAAAACAGAGCTTTCTGTGATAATTCATTCCATATCCAGCAGTTAAGAAGTATTAAGAAAATGAAGAAGAGAGTCCTGAAGAAGTATTCTTTACTCATTACACCTACGTCCTGGTCCTGGCCATCACCATCCCGCCAGCGAACCCTCTCCACAGTAGTACAGCGTCAACAATTTGTCTATAGTGTTACTGAATGTCAAATATAACCATATTATTTTTTATATTTGTTATTTTTTTTTTCATTTAATAATGTATTTCTATTCAAATGAAGTACGGTCGAATTTCGACCAATGGGCGATCACTAGTTTAAATTAATGTGTGTTGTATAAATAAATCTTATGACATGGTACTGTTCGTCAAAGCGTTGGGCTCCTTATTTTCCGAGTTGAGCTAAACGATTAGTGACAAATGCTTGCACTGACTGGACAGGTCCACTCAATCTGTGTGGTTCTTTCTTCAAAAGACCATTTCAGACACCGATCTACATGGTCATCAAATGATCTGACCAACAAAATTATATACGTTTCTTTTTTTTTTTAAATACACATTGACATTGATAATTTTTTATATATACATGAATATTTACTTTGTAAAGTATCGTATTTTTTAATTATTGTGAATGTGAAGACTATGTGGGTCTTTTTTTAATTTTGTTTATTTTCGTTCTTAGTAATCATGATCTGGCAGTTTGAGTAATTTATGTGGCCTACCCGAATGTCCTTTCTTTGGTACTGTTCGTCAAAGCGTTGGGCTCCTTATCTTCCGAGTTGAGCTAAACGATTAGTGACAAATGCTTGCACTGACTGGACAGGTCCACTCAATCTGTGTGGTTCTTTCTTCAAAAGACCATTTCAGTCACCAATCTACATGATCTTCACATGATGTGAACAAGATTATGTCTGGACTTTAAAAGAGACTGTGACCTCTGAGTTTGTTTCGGCCTTTCTTCTCAGAGTAGTCAGTTAGGAAACGCCGAACTCATCTAGTTTAAAAAAATATCATTGACATGTAAAAGTGTTTGTACAAACCTACTTACAGAAATAAATCATTTATCATTTATCATTTATCATGGTTTCGTGTTTTACTGTGTTTGCTTGGTCATTAACTGCTAATCTTAATTGTTTTAATGCTCATTGGCTAGCAGAAATTAATATGCTATAGCTTTTCATAGTTAGTCCGTTACATGCAGGAAAAATGTAACCAGAGCACAAATAATAACTCTTTCACGCAATAAATACTGAATGAATTTTGATGAAATTGTGAAGTATTATTGTTTAAATATCAGAATACTATAAAGGCTTTAATTTAAAACAGTGTTGAGTTTATTGTCTATCATCATCATCATTTCAGCCGCAATACGTCCACTGCTGGACATAATCTCCCCCAATTTGAGGGGCATTGCCATAATCGCCACGCTTGGCAGGCGGATTGGCGATCGCAGTTTGGTGGTCAAATGCATAGAGAAAGCTGCTGCCCATTCTTTAGTAAGTCCCGTAGTCGCCTCTTACGACACCCACGGGAAGAAATGGGGTGATGCTATTCTTTACGTCCGGCACCACACGGTACCTACCTATGGTATTGTCTTTATTAAAATGATAAGTATCAAATAAGTCGGGAAAAACTAAACGAGGTAATAGCGCGGCCGGGCGATGTGACACGATGCGACGGGTCGGGGGCCAACATTTCTGGCGGACAAAGTCGCGGGCAAAAGCTAGTTTTAATATAGAAGACATAATATAGAAACACAAGCAACCAATTGAATAAGCTACTATTTATTTGAGAATTTACTATACTAACCTATTATGTCAAAACATTTTACTACCACATCTCTCCAAAAATAACTATGAAAAGAATTTTACTGCAAAATATTCTGCATATCTCCACAAAACTTCTACTTACTAACTTAAATACTTCACGATTGAATTCCCATCAAAAGCTCCTCACTACAGATAAATGTTGTTATTGAAAACATTCCAATAAATTATTCAGTGAGTCGTTATAACAGGTACTGGAGAGTTCAGAAATATTTTACTCGATGCAAATAACTAATTTAATTAATTAATGCACAGTTTCAAAGGTATTTATTTTATGCTTGAGATGGCTCTTCATATTTTCCGAGTTTATAGTTTGTTCATTAAAACTACTTATAAACGTTAGATACCGGCTAACAGTCTTAAAATAATATGTACTTCTTACTACAATATCATAAATGTGAGTTTGTATGTTTAGATGTATGTTACTCAATTTCGCATAAATGGCCGAACGGATTTGGATGAAATTTGGCACACATACAGGTACTTTTTATCCCGTTAATTCATTTCTGATAGATAATTTTCGATCTCGACGCCGGCGAAGTCGCTGGTAGAAGAGAGATGAAAGTTTTGTTAGTAACAACAGTTAGTAATATACGTACGAAATGCCTGGTTAGAAGACCCCCGCTACGTGGTGTTCCAGTGAAAACGAATCTTAACAAACAAACTTGGTGCACAAGTAACAAAGACTCGTATTAAGGCGGACTGAATGCCTAATCCACTTCTTCCATCTATTTTTCTGTTTAAACCTTAACCTACCTATATATTTTATAAAAAGACCTAAGCGAGTGTCGCTTCAATAAAGTGTGTCTTCGCTCTTAATACCCCAACAAAGAGCCTTTTCATTAATTGAATCACAAAATCCAATGAATGAATTAGAAATCCCAAAAACACACCATCAAACAAATTAGCAATACCTTCTAATTGTGGGAAATCCCTTCATAAAATATGAACACAGATCCTGAAAAGTACTGGATTTCAGTGGATTATTCATTCATTGGAATTGCCATAGAATAAAGAAGAAATGGAAAAGAAAAATAAAATGTGTATATTTTTAAACATTTTTTTTGGGTAGTTGGTTGGTTGGTAAAAATCGCAAGAAGAGGGCATCCTTTGATGTGACTTTTTATTTTATATAAGGTGTATCTATTCATACACGAAATATTTTAAGAGGTACACCTGTAGGTGGTAAAGAAGCTGCAGCAACGATTTTTTTTTTCTAAATGTATTTTTTTCAATATTAATATTTATAAATTATTTGACGCACATAAGAAATACTGGCTCCTTCTTATTTTTTTTCGGCCCGAGACACCGCGGCCATGCTCATGCCGTCCGGTCGCCGCCCTCGCAGCGTCAGGTGGGCCATTCATAGAATTTGGAGTAATGGTTTTATGCAAAACGTCTCAAGCAGTTTTAAAATTATAATAATTACGAAAATTCAAAAACGCTTAGATAAAAATTTTCTTTTTGCTTCTATAGCTTCTTTACCACCTACATGTGTACCTCTTAAAATATTTCGTGTATGAATAGGATACACCATAATAAACAAGATAGAGATAATTTTCATGGTCTTTGAGGGTGCTGAAGCCAATAGTCGGTCAGAATGAAAATCCAAGACGGCGTCTGCAATATTTTTTTTTTTCGTTATGGGTGACGTGTTCATCATTTTTAAGGATAATGAAGTCATCGGGCAGTTCAAAATGATTTTTGTTTGATATATATGGGTGTCGTTTTCATGATTTATAGGATGCTAAAGCTGAAAGTGTCGAAACGAAAATCTAAGACGGTGGTGGCAAAATTTTTGACGTGTGTGTCGTTTTCATAGTATTTGAGGGTGCTTTAATAAATAACGTGAACAAAATGAAAATCTAAGAAGGCGGCTGTAAAAAAAAAAACAGTTTGGGTGCCGATTTCCTGGTTTCCGAGCCCATTTATGCACTGACATGAGTGTCGCTTCTATGAGATTTCCTTATCCTGTGGCAATACCAAGGTATCACGGTCGTCCCATCTGAAAACCCTTACTGAAAGGGTCGACTGTATGCACGGCTGAAAACGAAATGGAGATAAATGAATTTCATAATTTTAATCTACACACCGTCTTTGTTAGATTACGTTTTGTTGTCGAGTGTTTTAAATTATAATTATGAGATGGTATATTATTTTAAAGGGATGTGTTTTATCAGGCTGTGTATGTGACATCTCTATGTTTTTTTTTTTTAACTTAGCGTAAGGTTCTATAGAACATTTAAAACAGGATGGTAGGGACATTGTCTCGCTACTTGTTACCTGCGTTGAAAATTTTCGTCGGTTATCAACTGGTGTCTCATACAAAAGTACAATGATACCTACGCGATCAAAATGGATGTAATCGCATTTTTTTTTATAACCGGATAAAACAATTCAGAGTCATGAGCTGCATCAATGATATAGGTTGTGAGTCGATATCTTTGCCACCCTGTATATAATTTAATAAAGAGTATGCTCATTGACTTCATATGGGTATTACACAAACATAACAGTTGTAGGAAATAGACGTTTCTATTAAGAACTCTCGCAGTGATATTTGAGGAAAAGTCCGCTTCGTGACATGGCTCTTGGAAATGACTACAATATACAATTTGCCCCAACACCCGTTTAACCTCTAAGTCCCTGAGATACCACATTTGGTATAGACATACATAATGGTTTTTTAATTGTGTCTGTAATTACGGTACTTGACTGGTTAAGAAAGAAAAAGAAAGAAAAATTATTTATTCTGCACAAACAAAACGCACAATATAAACTAGTAACAAAAAATAAAAAAAATAAAAATACACACGCACAAAGAAAAAGGTAAGGAAAGGAAGGTTACGGAAATATTGTATGTCGTACCATTATTTTAGCTACGGCTGTGTGGCCGCAGAATGTGAATATCTTAACTTCTGCCGATCTATTCACTTAAGCGAAGTGAGCTGGTAACAGTATTATCAGGTAGAATGACTGTTCACTTCAAGCTCACTTCATAGTAATAGTAATTTTTTACAGCATAGACCAGCTATTTACGGGATCAGGTTAAATGCTCATCATCATAATCAGCCTTTACTGTTCCCACTGCTGGGACATAGGCCTTTTTTGGTGAGAGGGAATGGGCCCACGTCTTCGAATTTTCAGTTCGAGGCCAACCTGGTTCCGTCACGATATTTTTCTTCACCGTTTTGAGAGCAGTGGTGATGAAATAATTTGTACTAAGAAAAGCGTTTATCAGGGATCGAACCTACGACCTACATCTCACAAGTTGGCGCCGTTACCACTGGGCCACCTCCGTTCTGTTAAATGTTATTATGGCCAAATTCCTCATTGTTTTACGGAACTTTCTGTCATACATTCCATATCAATTAAAACTAAATCCAGTTTTACCTTTGACGCAGATTGAGACACAACCGCTCATCGCCGACATTATCTAACAAATTAGTAAAGTCTAATTAGCAAAGCATTTAATCTCAATTAATTGTTAATAAATAAACAACTCGTGTTTACCTGTCATTTAATATAATTTGGCTGACCGAGTTGGCACGTTAAACGATTGGCGCACTCTGGATTCTGTTGAGATACTTTATAAGCCATTGTTTCACTATTTTGTGACTGTCTGGTGTCGTAATGGTGTTAAAATTGGCTTCTCGCGATCTAGATTTGGCTGTTGGAGATTATCTCGATCAACATCATCTGTTGCCTTAGTTTGTTTTCAATATTACTCCGTAGGAGTGGTTGTCATGGCAAACATGTCATCTGGTTCTAATAGGTTTTTTATATTTCATTTAGCTAGTATTTCATTTATGTAGATCCTTTTATATTTGGAATGAGAGAACGGTCTAGGCCTTGTAGGCTGTACATTTATAAACCATTTTCTGTTTCATTAAGTGGTACTCGTTGATAGACCTGCACTGTCCACCCAAAGCTAAAAAAAATATTGCAGTATTAATACACTGCAATATGAAACCAATGTAAAAACCAATTAATTTAAAGAGACCTTGAAGTCTTTTGCCAGCTCTTTTCAATAGGAATCAACAATTAGAATTTCTAAGCTTCTAACATTCCATAAGTGTCCATGTAGGCTTTTGTGAAACATTTTGATTTGATTTGAATAATTACAGTAGAGCGTCGATTATCCGAACTAATTTGGGGACAGGAGTGTTCGGAAAACCGTTTTTTTTTCGGATAATCGATCTGTATTGATTCAGCCATACATATTTGTGTACAGATGAATCGAAAACCTTACGTTTAGACATTATATTTAATGACAAATAATTTCTTTCACGCGGTAAAATTTAGTTTATGAACTAACTAGTTTAGTTTATGGCTACTTGGGAGTGACATATAAGTACACTAACAACTGACTATTCTAGACAATTTCGCGTGTATTGTAGCGCGGGAGGAGGATAGCTCGCGCGAGTCGGGCGGGCGTAATAGTTCGGATAAGCGGTCGTTCGGTTGATCGATGTTCGGATAATCGACGTTCTACTGTACCTACAATCGCCCCGTTTCCATGGATATCGTCTAAGACTATCTAACTCTTCTTCTTCGTTTGTCGATGGCACGACTGAGTATTCAATCTTGTTGACCCAAAACTTCGTCACTTCTACGGCATCGTCAATAGCAACGCAGAGGTCGCGATGGCTTACATTCTTTGGTTCTAATGGAAGATGGTCTACCCAGTAAAACAGATGCTATCCCTATAAAGGAAAATCCTGCATCCCTTTTCATGGTTCAATGTAGGATCCTTAACATTTGAGGTATTTAACTAAGAGCACTAATATGAAAGAAAAAATGAAGTTTCTGTGTGTTTGACTTAAAACCTTGCCACGTGAGCTTCTTCTGAGTTCAAAATTTGAAAGAAAATGAAAGGGAGCGGTGGCCCAGTGGCAAAGACTGCGCCTTACGAGCTGTAAGTCGTAAGTTCGAACCCTTACAGGCGCTTAACTTTGTATGAAATATTTCATGACCACTGCTCTCGAAACGGTAAAAGAAAACATCGCGAGGAAACCGATGTGTCCTAGAATCAAAAATTCTAAGACATGTGACGTCAACCAATCCGCACTGGGCCCGCGTGGTGGATCACAGCCCACTCCTTCTCACAAAGAGAAGATCTGAGCCCCAACAGTGGGAACATTACTGGCTGATTATGCAAAAAACGAAACATGATAAAAAACTTGTTATCTTAAATTTTATTACTATTATTTAAATACTAGGTACATTCCCTGAACAATTTCCAGTAATACAAGGAACATTGTCGACTAGATATAACTTGTATTGACTAAGACATTAAGATGCCGTGTCTGCTGTGGACGGGACGACACGCAATTTATAGCAAACGGTGTGATATTACAGTATTCTAAATAGTTTTAACTGCTAAGCGTTGAATTTACTCCAAGCTGTTTAAATTGTAATGGAAAATACTGGAAATTTCTGTACAGAAGAATGGCTAGAAGCATTGCATGTAGTAATTCTGCAAGGTTGGTATGTAATATTACTTACTGTCTGTCTTGCAAAAGATCACTCATCATCAGCCTATAATGTTCCCACTGCTGGGACCCAGGCCTCTTCTCGGTATGAGGAAATGAGCCATAATCCACCACGCGGGCCCAGTGCGGGTTGGTAGATGTCACATGTCTTCGAATTTTTGGTTCTAAGACATGCCGGTTTCCTCACGATGTTTTCCTTCACCGTTTTGAGAGCAGTGGCGATGAAATAATTTACACAAAGTTATGCGCCTGCTTGGGTTTGAACTCACGACCTACTGCTACTCGTAAGTCGCGGCCGTTACCATTGGGCCACCACTGCTCCTCAAAGTTCACTGTTTTATCGAAATGTTATTGTCCAGGAATGTCATCATCGTCATCATTGTCATTCCAGGCTAAAGAAGTCACATGCACGCCTGCCAAAAAACATGGGCGTGTCTACGCTTAGCAGGCGGGTTCGAGAACGCAGTATGGTGGTAAAATGCATAGAGAACTGTTCATTCTCTAGTATGAGTCTTTGTCTTGGTATGTAAGGATGGTCATCCACGAATCAACCGCAGCAAGCGTAACTGAACCTGAACTATTGATCCGTGTGGTTTTAATTATAATGCGATTCAAATGAGAATAGGATCGACTTTGCGCCATATTGTGACGTCATAGCTGTCAATTCTAACCAGTTAGGCAGGGCGAGCAAAAAAAGATTTAAAAAAAAAAAAATTACTTACAAATATTCAGTGAAAAATATTAATATTAATTTATCGCCGTAGCCAAATGACCTCGGTCGGCGACTTTTCTTGCATTTTGCAGTGTTTGCAAAATGGTAGCGTACATTTCACGAGTCAAACTTATGTTTCCTTCAGGTCCTAAGAGGATGCTTACTGACTTTAATTATTGCATCAGTTCTAAAGTTTGCTGTTTCTCGCTCTCAAACTGTTTGTCTACACAGCGCCTCGTGTACTAATTTTCGAGCAAAATGAGTAAGACAATAACAAAAAAAAACAACTATCACAAAAAAAATACAACAATGTAACACACAGAATTAACAAAATAAACAATATCAGTATACTATTTAACCTTTTTATTTTAATTTGATGTAAGATGAGATTGATATAAGAGAGATTTGATATGCTAATAAGTTTTTTTTTTGCAAACCGTACTTTTCAAGTGAAATTTGACAGATTGACAGATATTGACATTCCTATTCTTATTTGAATCGCATAGTACCTACTTAGCCACCACATCCCACCCAGCCTTTTCGTCATATTTACCGTGAAAGAATGTATTTTCTTTCTTCCTAAGTTAGCTGCAATGCTTCTGTCGCGTTGTTAGTCTGCCCTCTGATGTTTTATGTTCTATCTTTCATTCGCTACAAATATGACCTGCCTGTTGTCTTTTCAACATGGCGATCCATTTTCAAATCACACTTCTAGGCTAAAGGGAAAGATAACAGAAAAATTTAATACATTTATTTAACACGTACTAAATGACACATAATGTACAGCAGAAAAGTGTAAAATCATAATAGAGATCAAATGAAAAATGTAAGGCGATGTCAGAAGCTAGCACTTAGAAACTAGAAAATATCTATTTCTGCGATCAAAAATCCATTTCCTAAGACCTTCACGACTAACCTTCACCAGAAAAGAACATCATGAATATAAAATGAAGTAAGTGTCATAAATTCTACCGTCTTTGTCCGCTCATTAAATTCCATCCCTTTCGAAAGGACTGGAGATCACATTGGCGATAGCGCCATAATTTCAATAAACGTCGACTGCAGTCGCTCGAACGAAACGATTTGGCCCTTCCATTAGATCTTATCAGGCGAAGTGTTATTTTGGATTCGAAGTTTCAGGGGCAGTTCTTTCGGTGATAGGTAATATTTTATAAAGTATGAAGGAAAGGGTAGTTTCTATACATAACGTTCATAATCAGGCTATAATTTTCCCACTGCTGGGACGTAGGTCTCATCTCGATGAGTAGGAGTGGGCAGAATCCACCATGCAGGCCTAGTGCGAGTTAGTAGACATCACAAGTCTTTGAATTATTTGTTGTAGGACATGCCGCTTTCGAGAGGAGTATTGATGAAATCTACACTTAATATTATAAATCTGGAGAGTTTGTTTGTTTGTTTGATTGAACGCGCTAATCTCAGGAACTACTGGTCCGAATTGAAAAAATATTTTTGTGTTGTGTAGCCTATGTATCGAGAAAGGTTATAGGCTATATAACATCACGCTATAACCAAGAAGAGCGGAGCAGTAATGAAAAATGTTGTAAAAAAAATTAAAAAACCCCCGACACAAAAACCTAATTTCCCTTTAAAAAGTAAAAAATAATAAAAAATAACTCAATCTTAAAGTACCTAAGAATGTATTAATAATTCAAAAAAATACGCCGCGTTGGGGGACCGCTTCAAACCTAACAATTTAATTACCAATAGTCTTATTACCTAACTAAGCAGTGAACGACGTCTGCACTCGCGGAGCGGTCCCCCAACGCGACGTTTTTATTTTGAATTATTAATACATTCTTAGGTACTTTAAGATTGAGTTATTTTTTATTATTTTTTACTTTTTAAAGGGAAATTAGGTTTTTGTGTCGGGGGTTTTTTAAATTTTAAATTTAATTTTTTATTTTGTAATTTTTATAGGTATATACTTAATATAATGTACAATCAAACGAAGCTAAGAACACTCTCGATTAATTCATCAATATTCTATTTCAGTGCGCTTTCATTTGAGACCCGAGTATATTTGCTGACATTCGGTTACTCTTCCCCACTTTCCCCCCCACAACTTTTAAACGGCTGAACCGATTTTCATCAAACATGTCTAAGAACACTCGCAGATAAGTCACCTTTAATATGTATTTTTTTTTATTGAAATCGCACCATCCGTTCGGGAGCTATGATGCCACAGACAGACAGACACACAGACAGACGGACAGACAGACAGACAGACAGACAGACACGTCAAACTTATAACACCCCTCTTTTTGCGTCGGGGGTTAAAAACGGGGAAAATCGCACGGGTAGGCGATTCGACGCGACGGGAAGGTTCGGGGGGGCAAGAAATTTAACGCGGACGAAATCGCGGGTAGAAGCTAGTGGAAAATATATAAGTTATTGTATGTTGTAACTCTAAAATACTGAAACGATTTTAAAGATCCGATGGAAAGCTGCATTATGTATATACAAAGTTAAGGGTCTGTCTGAGTTCGAACCAACGACTTTTTAACAATAATTATAAATAATTTAATTCAGGAAAAAATACCACTAATATAACTTTGTCATGCATTTGTGTTCGAGCAAAACTATTACATACACTATGCTAGTATCTGTGTTTACATACATTTAGCTACACTATATTTCTCCAATTCAGTTTGTTAGGGAATCAAAAGAAATCATACAACTCATTCTCACCGTGTTCAGTAAACTAAAAAGCCGTATTAATTTGAGTTCTTATCTAAGATCAGACTGAGCTAAAATTTTCTAATTGAGATTATCAAGAGAAAATAAAGACTAAGTTTAAAGAAGTTGTGAGCTTTTTGTAATTTACTGAAACTGAGGTGATGTTTTCCCTCGGAGCCATTAAAAGTTTTGTAGATATGTTGATCCATAGGCGTATGTTATGTAAGGTAACAATGGGCAATTGAAATTACAGGCCTTATAAAACAAATAATCGGTGTCGTGTCGCTATCTCGTAATGGTAAGCACAAGCAGCAGACCCAGACGAAGATGACAGGACTGCAACAACAAGACCCTGCTATTAATTAAGAGAAGTGGAGAAGGAAGTTGGTGGCTCTTGTCCTACAGGATTTCAATAAGAAAAATAATATGTTCCGAGTTGAGCTAAACGATTAGTGATAAATGCTTGCACTGACAGGACAGGTCCACTCAATCTGTGTGGTTATTTCCTCAAAAGACCATTTCAGTCATCAATCTACATGGTCTTCACATTATGTCTGGACTTTAAAAGAGACTGTGACTTCTGAGTTTGTTTCGGCCTTTCTTCTCAGTCAGTTAGGAAACGCCGAACTCATCTAGTTTAAAAAAATATCATTGACATGTAAAAGTGTTTGTACAAACCTACTTACAGAAATAAAATCATTTATCATTTAATAATGTGTTTCGTTAGCTACCGACCTGTCTCTTTGCAACCATCATAGAGCATTGCTCTACTACGTACGTTGCCACCCGTTGTCATCCTAAGATATCGACAGCCACATAAATGTTACTATGTTTTTTAAACATTGATACACAAAAAACCCGTTTAAAATGAAGATTACATTCTACTGAAATTAAATTGAACTAATATACACTTATAATATCTTAGGACAACCAACACACCGTTCTCTGATCCCAAACTAGGCAGAGCCTGTGCAATGGTAACCAGACAACTGATAAATGTACTTATATATTTCTAAATACATACATATTAGAGATAAATTACACCTAGATACAGAACAAATGATTGTGCTCATCCAACAAAGATTTGTCCTGGAATCGAACCCACGACCTCAATCTTAGTAGTCAGGGTCACTAACTACTAGACTAACAGGCCAGTCAGTAACAGTTCTCAGATTTATTGAAGATCTAAAATATAATAATTTTTGATTATTTATTTATATTAAATTCAATGAGATAACGCAATATTCAGCTGTCTCAATACGTAATTAATCGTATCTATTTCAAATCTACAAGATCACAAAATCGATCAAGAATACACACACAAATCGGACGTTGTCAGCAATATCTTTAGAATAGTGATATATAGCAAATCCTACTAATATTATAAACGCGAAAGTTTGTATGTATGGATGTTTGTTCCTATTTCACGCAAAAATTACTGACCCGATTTAGATGAAATTTAGCACACAGCTAGTTTATAACCTGGATTAACACATACTTTTTATCCCGGTAGTACATTCCCGCGGGATAATTTCCGACCTCCACGCAGGCGAAGCCGCTGGCAAAAGCTAGTTAGAAATAAATTGCAAATGAGAAACCCTAACAACGTGCATAGAATGTCCTATGTCAAGACAAATGAGTGTGACATACTCACCCACATTAGGTAGTGCCAGGCTTCAGAAATAACTAAAGCATTCCTTCTCTGTGTCTGAGAAACAGTCCAATTAGACCGAAATGGTATTTATGGGGCAGTCCAATTTAACTATAGACTCGTCTTGACCTTCAAGAACCATAAACGAACTATAAACCCTCTTTCAAATTCCCCCTTTTATCTCTACGGTCACTGTTCTAGACAAACTTATTTCCTTCTAATGTAAATCCGGAGGCTAAAATTTAAGGTTCCTGTCAATTCCAGCAAGTTTCAATAATGTGACAATGTTCTGAGAAGGGACGGTTTCCATTAAGTTGTGTGGTTATTTCACTAAAGGGATCAATAAATACGGTAGTGACCTTCGCACGTCTGGCTTTGAACAATCTCTTTCAATAGTCCTTTTCAAACAATGAGGCTAAAGAATGATGTTGTTTTAATGTTACGACCCAATCGTGCTGTTTCAGGCCTGCCATACTTCTGTATATCACAGAAAATAATACAAAAAATCTTGACAAAAACTCTGAGATGAAAAATATTGAGCTCTGTCTTCAAAATAAATGTTTGCAGATACCTTTTCTCAAGAACAGAAACACAATACGACCGCAGAAACTCTTCGACTACCTCCCAGCTTCGTCGAATCAATAAGAAATTTAATTCCCACAAAAGGGGCTGGTCTTCCAACTTTACAAACAAGTTTGGATGTTTCTTTTTTCCTTCTTATTCCGGATTCCCAGACATTGGAGTGCTCTGAAAGAATGCAGGGATCGATTGCTGGCCCTCCTAATAGTTTTTCATCTGGCTACTTTTAGATTACGTGTTAATAGAGCGGCTGGGTGGATTATTAGTTAACCTGTCAGTGTAAATAAAGTAATAGTTAAGAAACTAATAGTGATAGAAACAAACTATACTTAGAGAATAAAATATGTTAGTGTAGTGTTGTCTATATTTATGATCTGCAGGGATTGTTTAGTTCCCTAGATGACTTTGGACGAGTGATCTACTACAAACAAAAGCCAAGAAATAGTAGATAGATAGACTGATCACTTATTTATTCATCAACGAAGTTCATTTTAAAACCATCCATCAGTTTAAAAGCATTTTATTGAACTGTAACTGAAGTAATCCACGGAACAATGAGGTCGCTCTGCGATGCCTGTAGCTTGAGCCAGGAAGCTTCTGTTCTTTTGGAAGTAGCTAGGCTAGCTTTGTTAGCCAGAACCCCCAAGCGCAACGGACCGAATGAGGGTCTAAGGGCGGAAAAGGGAATCATCATCATAGGCGTAGGTGCTAAATTCAGGGCGGGCGTCGGTCTGTCAAATTTATAATTATCTAAGCCATTTTAAACAGTCTAGGTAAACATTTTGCAAAAACCAATGCAGTATAATGCTACAAAACTATTCTACTTAGACTTAACCAGAACGACCAAAAAAATACAGGCCAAAAGCCTATATTTCCGATCGCTAAAAAACATTAAACAACAGCCAAGTGGGTGCATTACAAGAGTATGAATTTACACAGGTTTACTTGGCAATTTTACTTGGCCGCCTGCCATGGCAAGCCAGCAGCTTTTGATACATGGAGTTGCAGGTGGTTAAGCAAGTTTGCTTAACTCCCTAGGGTTTAATCATGTCGGGAACTGGAGTTTATATTGAATTAAAAGAGCATCTTGTATTTGAGAATGTGGTAGTTGTATTTTTCTTTTCAGGAAGTGTAGTTTTTAATGCGGTTAATGAGTGCAGATAGAAAATTGTGTTACGATTAATTGATTAGGTACTTTTAGGCTGTAAGAGACCCCAGTTATATGGACCGGCGACCTAAACAAAGTGGCTTCGACAAACTGGATGTGGAGGCGGAGGATAGGGTGTTGTGGCGCAACATGGGAGAGGCCTGTGCCCAGCAGTCCACTGGGTTACGGTAAGTTGATTGATAAGACTGCAAGGGCTGGTTTTATCTGCTGGGGTCGCGAGATTGTTCGAAAGAGATACCGCGACCCTGGCACATGGGCAACTGAAGGAACACGGGTGGGATTTAGTCAGTAAAAGTCTGACACGCCCTCCCGCTCCGCCCAGAGCGGGAGAAGTTATTTGATGATTTCCCATCCAAAAAAAAGGGCTGGGGTTATATCGAAGTTAAAATGGTAATAACAAGCAATATTCTCATTTGACAGATCGTTCGTTTGAACAAGCAATGGACAATATTGTACAACCTTTTGAATCATGAATTGGCTTTTGGCTACTTTGTGCGTGTGTATTTTTAGTTTTTTTTTTTATTTTTAGTTTCTAATTTATATTGTGCGTTTTGTTTGTGCAGAATAAATATTTTTTCTTTCTTTCTTTTCTTTCTTCTTTCTCAAAGCGATGAAGGAAAACACCGTTAGAAAACAGGCATGTGTGTCCTAGAACCAAAAATTGGAAACATGTCCCAACTACCAACCCACAATGGGCCTGTGAGGGTTGTGTTGTTGTTGTTGTTTTCGGCCCGCTCCTTCTTACACAGAGACAGGCCTCTCAGGTCCTAGCAGTGAGAACATTATAGGCTAATTATGCTAGTTTTAATGTTCTCCTTATTTATGCGAATTGACCAAGGTTGATTAAGTAAATAAATATTATACAATACTGTAAGCACTGTTCCGCATACCGGATGTCGAATAAATTGGATATTCTAGGAATAGGTAGTCATGGTTACCGGCGCGCCGCATGCCATAATTCCACATACGACTTGGAAAAAAAGAGTATATCATGTTTTCATTTGCTAAGTAAAAGCATCAGCACGGGTTGTTACATCAAGTTAATCTACCCTTGGCACGGTTAGTCCGAAGATAGATGATGATCTTTACATACCAAGACCACGTGCTTTCCCAGACACGGAGGAGTAGCCTCGGAAAGCACGTTAAGCCATTGTCACAGTTGTTTCGGGTCGTCAGTAGCCTGAAAGTCTGACAACCAGTCTTGCCAATGGGTATCGTATTACCCAGTAACTGGGTTGTGGAGGTTAGATAGGCTCCATGTAAAATACTGGTATTCAGGTGCAGTTGGTTAGTCTGGAAGTCGATCCCATAATATTTGGAAAAAGGCTAGGCAGATGATAATCGAGTTTTTTATTTGATGCGTATTTTTTAATGAAAATATTCTGTATTTATATGTATCTCTCTTCAGCTTGTAAATACATAGATATACATTTACGTCTCACCTCCATTCAATACGAGATGAAAACTCAGCCAGCGTAACAAAAGATTCTTTCAATACCAGTTGAAAACTATGCTTCACAGAACTGTAACTTATTTGTTTTCGATGAAATGAATGAATTCATTTCAGCGAGCATTTTTATATTATATTTATGTAAATATGTGACTCCAGGAAACTCTTTATTAAAATAAATGCTATATCGCTTTTACAAAATTATTTGCAATATTTGAAAGATACAATACTGGAACACTGCATATACAGGATGGCAGGTATATTGATGCACAAACTATAACCATAGATTTTTAGTACATGAATTCGAATCCCCGTGCGATGAAAATATTCAACGTTCATTGCAAATAAAATATAAATATAATAAGTGTGTGTAAATGGAGTGGTGTTGATCTGTGCGAGGACGTGTGGGTGTGTGTTTGGGTGTGCATTTCTGAGTCATAGTGTTATATATTATTATGTGACTATCTTGTGATATTAGAACAGTACTTGGGTTAGTAATACATTTAGGTACTTTTCGACTTGACAAAAAAAGTAGATTCGTATTTTCCACTTTTCTATAAAACAGCTGATTTATAATTGATAAATGACGAAAAAATTGTATGCTATGGTGTCTAGAATCATGCACCGTGCTGAGTCATGGTTACAGTTTTCGCTCGATGTCTGCCACCTTGTAAACAGTCCACTTAACGAAAAAATAACCAGACATACTAGCACTGCCAATGGTGATGGAAAAAATATGACGCAATAGGCATTTCAGTTGAAAAGTACAAAGTTTAAAAGTGATCAAAGTTTTCGACAAGATCACCCCATCTCTTTCGAGGATGTCGTAAAAGGCGACTAATAGACTTACTGGAGAATAGGCAGAAGCGTTCTCTATGCGTTTTACCACCATACTGCGATCGCCACTTCGACTGCCAAGCGTGACGGTTACGGAAACCTTAGTCCTCAACGCTTGGGGAGGCCTATGTCCAGCAGTGGACGTCTTTCGGCTGAAATGACGATGATGAAAAAATGCCGTTTAAAAGTCATCTACGTTTTCGTAAGGTGACTTGTGGTGGCGATGGAGGTTGTCTTTAAATATTAGGTTTAGCGGTAAGATTGCTTCACCCTATGTAAGAAATGTCATTCTTCTTCATTTAAATCCGTAATGTGTATGGTATAAATAATAGATACTCTAATAAATTGTGAACCTTGTTGGTCATAAGGTAGAGATTACATTAATAACAATGAAAGGTTGAACATAGATGCCGTATAAAAAGTATTCAACGATTAATTTTGATTTTATTGATGATAGAGCAGATTTATGAGGCTATGAAAACCTAATTTCGGGATGTACGAGCTCCGTTAGGTTGACATTTGAAAAATAATTAAACTTATCTAGAGCGACGTTATCTACTCGCTTTTTCCAGATCGTGTAACAACCTATTCTACTAAAATGAGATAGCTAAGTATGTGTTTATAATGTGAAAATAAATTCCGAAAGACTAATTTGGTAATGAAAGGCGCTCAAAACCTAGTTACAATCTCATCTCACTTCTTCTCTCTCTCGCAAAAATGTGGGGAAACTAAAGTACCTATTTTTAATAGATTACGACTGAAATCAGACAGGAATATTCAATACTAGCTTCTGCCCGCGACTTCGTCCACGTTAAATTTCTTGTTCCCCCGACCCTTCCCGTCGCGTCGATTTGCCTACCCGTGCGATTTTCCCCGTTTTTGCAACATTTATCATTACTGCTCTGCTCCTCTTGGTTGTAGCGTAATGTTATATAGCCTATAGCCTTCCTCGATAAATAGGCTACCCAACACAAAAAGAATTTTTCAATTCGGACCAGGAGTTCCTGAGATTAGCGCGTTCAATCAAACAAACAAACAAACAAACTCTTCAGCTTTATAATATTATAATATAATATAATAATATATATAATATATAGTATAGATGGACGATGTCGCGGGCAGAAGCTAGTCTAAAATCATATCAGCCTCATCATCATTTCAGCCAAAAGACTTCCACAACTGAACATAGGCCTCCCCCAAGCATCACCACTTCGAACGGTTTTGTGCTTCTCGCATCTAGCAGATTCCTAAAATTATTTGCTGACCCTTAATTACCTTTCAACAGAACATAATATGTATTTGACTGGCCTGTTAGTCTAGTGGTTAGTGACCCTGACTGATAAGACTGAGGTCGTGGGTTCAATTCCCACTCAGGACAAACCTTTGTATGATGAGCATGATCATTTGTTCTGCGTCTTGGTGTAATTTATCTATAATATGTATGTATTTAGAAATATATAATCTATCAGTCTTATTCATAAACGACTCTTAAATTTTAATCAATTGCTAAGCAACTGATTAGTGAAATTCTTATTCATAAACGCTGTTTAGCGCTAAGTAGTCGCTAACCATTTGATTAAAAGCTGTCAAAATTAAACACCACCGGTAGCTTGTTAAGAGGATGCTAAGAGGCAAGATGGCGGATTTTATTTGAATCAGCTGATCGGTTCAATAGGATTATTGTGTGCTTCAAGGTTATTTTGTCCCTAATAACTAATTGTGCCTTAGTAAATATTGATTTCAACAATATTTACGGGATTTTGGAATAGTACAGGAGAATTAAATAATTTTGAAACGCTACGCGCCGACGCGGACGGGAAATAGATGGAGGAAGACCTACAAGGCTTGTTTACATCTGCGATGAGAATAATTCCGTATTAGG
Organism: Aporophyla lueneburgensis; assembly: GCA_932294355.1. Classification (NCBI taxonomy): domain Eukaryota; kingdom Metazoa; phylum Arthropoda; class Insecta; order Lepidoptera; family Noctuidae; genus Aporophyla; species Aporophyla lueneburgensis. Next base: position 25,681,576 of record OW028747.1, read on the forward strand.
TACATATTCTTCATGCGGAGTAAACTTGATAAAGGAATTTTAGGGAAAGCTCAAACAGGAGGAGGCTCAGTAGGTTTTAGGCCCCTCACATTCTTTAATGCTAGGTCCAAGGCACAGAACTGAAGAAAAGCCATGTTGTGGCAGTCTTGCTCAAATAACAAGAAACATTTCATAAGCAACAATTCTATCTATCTAATATAACTAGCCTATATTGTCCCACTGCAGGGCAAAGGCCACCCTCTCCCTTTTCCACACATTTCCGTCTTTTGCTAGTGTTGGCCAGCGTATGAGATGGACAAGATCCATCAATGAGAATGTCATGCACTCATACTATGGGGCTACAGAGAGGGGAAACAGTCTGACTGTGTACCGTGTTCCAATGCTCTCTCTTTTTCAGGCGCTTGAGCCAACTGTCAATGTTTCAACCCAATGACTAACGGATCAGGTGCGGGTCATCCAGCGTAATCATATTGTACGCTGCCAGACCAGACCTCAATTCAATTGCGCAGTGGAAGTCTTTGATGATGGGGCTCTGGAGACAAGAGTGGCTAGCGTACTGTCCGCCGTACGCGGAGCAGACAATACAAGTGAACAATTACAAATACAACAAAAGCACTTACCTGTTGGTTGAAGGACACTGCTCTGGTGCCAACCTGGAGATATGTATGTAAGTGAGTGTATGTGTATCGTGTCGTGACGTTATGAGTATTCTCCTGGTAACAATCCGCTCCGCTCCAAGAGATCTGCCTTCCAGACATGCGGTCTTCAAATCACTCATTCACAATAGCGTCACTTTGGTTTGACCTTCAAACTATTTATCCAAAATATGTCCAAAACCCGTGTTATCAAACGTCATATTAGGGGTTATTAACAATCAAACAACTGGATCACGACTAATTGTCACAAGCGGATCGATTTTAAGGGATTAATTTCAACAAACGCGTCGCGGAACTCAACACGGCGACGGGGCCTATTTTAGCGGCAAATCGACAGAGCTGTCAAGTGTCAACGTCAAATTGTCAAGTGAGATGTCACTCTGTTACTCGTTTAGAAACATAGGCGCATAGAGTAAACAAATCGTTCGGTACTAAACATCTACCCCCCCCGGACGGGCCTTCCCGTCCGCTAATCACTTGGCAATCCCGACAAGGTTGCGTTTTATCAGTCCACCTGACGCGCTGCTGGAGGATGTGCAAATACTCCAAGCTCCAACGCTTTCAAAACTCTGAGCGGGCTGCTGCACCAACTGAAACCGCGATAGCCAATTTTGGCTCACATCGACAAAAGGGTGCTCCGGCAGGGCGACAAGTGGCTGTCAAATCAAAAAATGGCCCGGGGTCAGGGCCTCCAAGACGTTCAGGTCCGTAGACAGCGGGCACAATGGACACGAGTTCAATACAGCTTCAAAACGGAAATATACCGTAGCTAACTCCTTAAAGGTGAGAACGGTGTCCCCCAACAATCTGCGCCAGAGTCCCTGTGCCGCTTTCACCGCGGCCTCAAAATACCCCCCCAATGGGGGCAGGCTGGCGGGTCAAACAACAACAAACAACAAAACAACCAAACAACAATAACAACCAAACAACAACAACAACAACCAAATGGCCCTCCTTAGGCAACAAAAGGGGGTGACGGGCCCCATAAGGAAGGCTAAGTGCCTCAACCGTCAACAACCAAACAACAAAAGACCCGTATGGTCCAAAAAGGGGTTCAACTTACTAACGGCTCCCGACAATATCCAAAACTCTCGCTGCAGAATGGCCAACAGCGCATTGCAACCGGCATGCGAGTTCATAATGTGACGATCAGTCACCAACAATTCAACAACAATTCAACAATTTGTCGAGGGAGCTTTATCGACTCAACAAAAAATCAGGGTCCTTCGTTCCAACAGCGAGCACCTTGAGCCCGGGCAAAGGACCCGACATCAAGACTGGCGATCGAGGTCAATCATCCTCGGGATGAGTCAGCCAGTCTGGTCCCCACCATAGGGGGTAAGCAAACAAGCGGGGTGCCATGCACCCACTGAACACGCGGCGCCTGGGTTCAAATCTCCAGGCACGTGCCTCCAAATCAAAGGCGTATCAAAATTTTGAATCTGGGACACTCGGTACGCAACAAAGACCTCCAAATAGTGGACGGACGTCTTCAACCAACACAAAACAATTTGACTGTCCGTCCAGGCGTAAGAAACCCGAATGTCCACAGTTCCACCCAAAGTGTGAGCAACGTGGTTCAATAAACGCACAAGACGCGCCGCCCCTGACAATTCAACTTAGGGATGGTCAGTGCCGTCCGGAGGGGGGCCACCTTGCTCTTGACCAAGACCAGTGACAAATTCACCTGGCCTGTTGCGCAGACGGTGCGCAGACAAACAACAGCTGCATAACCGTGCGAAGACGCATCACAAACAAGGGTAGCAGTGTAGCTCCCAGGGGGGAGGATAGCGCGGGGTAACACGACCTCGTTGACTGCAGGGAGTGCGGATACAAATTGGAGCCAATCTTCCAACAGGTTTTCCCGAATTGGCTCGTCCCAGCCAAGTCCCGCAGTCCAAAGGCGCTCAAGAAAACAATTTTGCCCAAAACAATACAAACAAACAACAAAACAATAGACAAAAGGCAACCCTGGGCTCCCATGTCCAAAATGACACGGACCACAACAGAGTCCCCCGTGGGCCCCCAGACCCGACCGATGCCGTTGGCAACAAAACCGTGTCGATCTGAGGGGTACCTTAGCGGGGCAGGCGCCAATGTCCTAACAATGCCTGGGCGGCGACCGATCGCCACACCCAGACCCAAGTCTTTCCCGACGAGGATGCAATTCAAATTCCTCGTACGCGCGGTGTCCCGAGCCACGCGCCATCGCTGGAAGGGCATATCCCACCGGATGCCTGAATGGCGGGGGGCGTGACTCCAACCGGGGACGTTCCGCCAAAGGAGGGGAGGGAAGGCGGTGCTGGTCTGGCCAGCGCTGCCTAGCAACAACTGCGTAATCGCCTTTACGCGGGGAGACCAAATGGCGGTCGCGCGGCTCCCGATCAACTTGCGCGGGGGGTGGAGTGCGGCGCTCAAAATTGCGGGCCTCTCCCCGGTTCTGAACCGGCGAGGCAGAAGCCCGGTGACCAACTCCATGGTACCCCCCCGTACGCGAACCTTCATCAGAGGCTGGTCTGCCAGCGTGGTTCGCGTTAGCGCACAATATGTCCAAATGGGACCCCCCACAAATTCTACAAGGGCGGGGGTTGGGGCAGTCCCGATGGAAGTGAGCCCCCAAACAAGAGAAGCACATGCGGCGTGCATTGGCAATTCGGCGGCGGGCACTCACGTGCAATTTCAAAAAGGCCGCGCAAGTTGCCATGCCATGCCCCGTGTCCCTACAAAACTCACAACCAGGACGACTCTGGGTGCCAGCTAAACGAGCGGCGGGGCGACCATCAACAGGCCCGCGAGCCCTAGTCCGTCCCTGGTCTCGTGGCCGGGAAGACGGCTGGCATGACTCAGTGGCAACGCCAGAGTTGTCCACAAACCGACACTCATCCTCCAAAAATTGGACGAGGTCATCAAATGGGGGGAGATGTGTGACACTATCCCCACCATACTTTTGCTCGAAACGAGCCCTCAAATCGGCAGGAAGCCGTTGCAGCACAACGTGCACCAAAGGGTAAGACCATTGGTCCACCGGCAAGTCCAATTGCTTTAAAGCGTTGGTCGCTGCCACCAACGGGTTCAACAGGTCAGTACGCAATGCTGACAATCCAGTAAGGACTGGTAACCCCAAAATCAATTCAATGTGAACGTCAGCCAAACAACGTTTATTTTGGTACCGCCGGGTGAGTAAATCCACAGCGGTAGGGTAGGCTGAGTCAGTCAAAGACAGATGCTGCACCAAGGCTCGGGCCTCACCTTCCAAGACAGACAACAAATAGGCCAACTTTTGGGCGGGTCTGAGGTCCGAGCGTGCATCAACCAAACTTTCAAACAGGTTTTGGAAACTTAACCACTGGTCCAAGCGACCGTTAAAGTGTGGCAGTTCCAAGGTAGGCAGTCTACTCAATAGTCCGGGACCTGAAACAACCGAGGTCTCCGGTTTGACATGGACAGGTGTCCGGCTCTCCAATATTTCCTGAGCACGTTGACCAATGACATCCCCCAGGTTCAAGATCTGGTCGTAGTCAGCAAGGACCTTGTCACGTGCTGCTTGGTCCAGCACTTCCAAATCCACTTCACAAATGTACTGGTTGTAGCGGGTGAGCAGAGCATCAACGTTGCCGAGTCTCAAGTTCAACTGCTCGAACCGAGCAAGAGTGATCCCCTCAAGATCCTGGCGCTCAGCGGTCGCTGCAGCTGAAGCGAACCACCGCAGCTGTGTGGTCAATCCACTGATTGCCTCTCTCACCGCTTTGTATGCCATTGCACAAACAATACAATTCAATATACCAAACAAAATAATTAAGTAACAAAGTTCAAACAATAAATAACAAGGAAATCCAACGCAAACAATCAATTAAAATAAACCAAGCAAAAGGTAATTAAGTAACAAAGTTCAAAGAATCAATTTACAAAGTAACTACAAACAATTGGTTTCAATCCAAACTGACTAATCAGCAACTCAAGAAATAACAATATATTAGTTTCAACAATAAACTTTTATTTTAATTCAAACCCAATATCAACGTTCAAAATCCTATTTCATATTCAATTCAAATATTCAAATTCTATCCAATTCCAAATGTATAGTTCACAAACCACTTTGTTAATGGTACAACAATAATGAACCTTTTTTCCTATTTAAAACAATGGTAATACTCAAAAATGCCAATTTCAAATATTAATTTTCACAAACAACCATATTGATGGTACAAACTCAATATTTTAATGTCTTCCTGACATTCAATACAACACAGAGGTCAGACACAAAAAGGGGCTACAACAAGGGGGTGCAACACAGCCCAATCCAATCCACTTTATTAGCCCGGCTGACTTTGGCAACATCAGGTTACCCGTCTCAATAAATTCAAACAAATTATTTCAAATAACAATTAATTACCGATAACAAATATTTACAGCGAATTACTACTTCCCTTATAGAGACTGCCAAGTAATTAGCCTACTGTAAAATTACCAATTTGGTGGTTTTGTAGGTTAAAACCACGCCTCTGCATACCAAATGTACGCTGCCAGGCTAGGCCTCCCAATACGATTTCAAGTGCGCAATGGAAGAGTTATAATCGTGGGGCTCTAGAGACAAGAGTGGCTAGCGTACTGTCCGCCGTGCGCGGAGCCAAACAATCAAATCAAACACTTACCTGTTGGTTGAAGGACACTGCTCTGGTGCCAACCTGGAGATATGTATGTAAGTGAGTGTATGTGTATCGTGTCGTGACGTTATGAGTATTCTTCAGGTTAGATTCCGCTTCAACCCGGCTGGAGACAATCACAGCATGCGGTCTTCTAATCACTCGTTCACAATAGCGTCACACTCAACCATCGGGTCATGACAGATTGTCCACAAAACGACCGGTTAATTAATACAATTGGATCACGACTAATTGTCACAAACGGATCGATTTAAAGGGATTAATTTCAACAAACGCGTCGCGGAACTCAACACGGCGACCGGCCCATTTTAGCGGCAAATCGACAGAGCTGTCAAGTGTCAACGTCAAATTGTCAAGTGAGATGTCACTCTGTTACTCGTTTAGAAACGAGTTTAGAAAGAGTAAACAAATCGTTCGGTACTAAACACATATGTTGGATGACACTGTACTTGATCGCCTATGAAATGAAATGCGAGTACCCATGTTAGTTAGCCAAGCAACAATTACATTTATTTTAATAAAGCTACATTTTTGTTATAAATTCGTATTTTTGATTTCCAATTTTTCTTCCTCCGTAACATATGTATGGGTGCTATTCTTTTCTCTTGCCACTCTCATTCCTCATCTTATTCACGTAGCATGGTCTGCGCCCTCGCCGTCTTTCCGAGGTTATATAGTATTGGTGCTTCGTCAAACTTTCAACTGTAAACAAGATTATTTAATTTTATTAAAATAAACTGAAACCCCAGTGATCAAGCAAAAGGAAGTAATATAGAATAGAGACAAGTACCTTTATGTTTTTGAAAGAGTATATTCATGTAAATAAGCTTATGGGACTTGCAAACACATAGCTATTATCGGCTACGGCTTTTTAATATTAATTTGGTCAGTTTAAGGTTAGCGGATATAATATCAGAAATAAATACCTGTATCCTCCAGCCTTTTTTTTTGGATGGGAAATCATCAAATGACGTCTCCCGCTCTTGGGTGGAGCGGGAGGGCGGGTCAGTGGGTCGTCTTAGGGGCGGAGTGCGTGTCAGACTTTTACTGACTAAAACCCACCCGTGTTCCTTCAGTTGCCCATGTGCCAGGGTCACGGTGTCTCTTTCGAACAATGTCGAGACCCTGACAGATCCTCCAGCCTTTACAGCTAATTATATTGTAATGTACCATTGGAAAACAATGAAATAATTGGAAATAATGATGATAAAAACGTATTAAATTATTTTAATCAAATGAAATATCCGATGACATTGTTGACTTTGGTCTGTCAAAGGCACCACAGATACAAATATCGTGGTTATGACAACTTTATACTTTTAATTCGGTTTTTTAGTCAACTATATTAATTATAATCTGTGGTGCACGCATAATTTCCCCTCTATTTCGTGTCGTAACTAATCATCTGCTAACTAGCGCTTATGAATAAAGAAAAGTTAATCATTACTTAAGAGCTAACCATTGGCTTAACTAAACAGTGGCTAATCAGTGATTAGCGAGTTTTTTATGAATAAGGCTGTTAATATATAAAAGAAAGTTGTGTTAGTTACACTATTTATAACTCAAGAACGGCTGAATCGATTTGGCTGAAAATTGGAGGGGAGGTAGCTTAAAACCAGGAGACGGACATAGGATACTTTTTATTCCGTTTGACCGCGTTCCCGTGTGACGTGACATAAAACGTCAAAGAGAATACAAGTCACTATAAAACGTTGTATGACAAAAACGTTGCCTTCGATGTACCAGGTGATCATAACTTGGTATGAGCTTATCAAATAGCACTGTCAGCCAGAAAATGTTTTATGCCTTCGAATTACCAGGTTATCATAACTTGGTAGGAGCTTACCAAACAAAGGAGTGTCAGCTAGAAAACACTTTATGCCTTCGAAATACCAGGTTATCATAACTGGGTAGGAGCTAACCAAACATATGAGTGTCAGCTAGAAAACGCTTCCCAGATAGCCACCGCGTACCAGGTTGTCAAACTTGGTAGTGTTATTTCAACATTTATTGAATCTAAGGCGATACCAAGTTCGCTGGATCAGCTAGTATAACTATGTTTATCAGTTGCCTGGTTGCAGTACAGGCTCTGCCTAGTTTGGGATCACATAACGTTGTGCTGGTTGTCCTAAGATATTATTATAATTTATAATATTAAAATGGTAGCCACAATTAACATTTAAAATGAAACATTAATTCCAGTAACAGTCGTATCTTTTCAGTTGTTCCGCGGTCGAGTTCCGGACCTTACTTGTTTCTGAAGGTTTGGAGTTCTTTAACACTTTGCGACAAGATCTTGTGTTTCCAACTTCAGACTCGCCGTTGTAAAGTTTCTGATTACATTACTAGATGAACTTATTTTTGTGGTGTTTCTCTCGAGATCATGATACTTATTTGGATGCTTTAACTTAGGTAGTTCCAAAAGTTATAGGTGCCTGGTACCATACATGTCTAGAGATTTTAAAAGAGTATATTTAGGTTCTCAATCTCACTCAAATAAGAGACACAAAATCACAATAGCGATCATTTTGAAGGCTCTTGCAGACCGGGCGCGACGCAAGAATGTGATTTGACTTAGTAGAATAATTCATATGAAAACTTCAAGGAAGTTGTTCTGACTGAATCTCGTAGCACCGCATCTTCGCGCCTGTCTGCGGGAGCCTTTATTAAAAAAACTCCCGTCAGGAACAAAGTTCCTTATGAATTTTTTCAACTCCGAATGTAACGTCGTTTTTATTATATTAGGTCTTTACCTATGAAATTGCCGTTCTGCAGTACTGGCCATTTCAAATCAAAATAATTTTTGTTTGTCTTAGAATTCTAATTTCAAAGTAATTTTATTTTAAAAACATGGAATTCTTTTTCCAAAAGTAGTCATTTGTTTATTGATTAGTGTTACATTTTCATCGCATTTCAATCTTTTTCGTCATCATGGATACATTAAAAATTCGAATAATTATGGAATATGAGTACCGTCGTGGCAGCAACGCGGCACAAACGGCACGCAACATCAACGACGTTTTCGGAGCTAACACTACAAACCAACGCACCACCTGTTATTGGTTTGCTCGCTTCCGTTCTGGAAATTTCAACCTCAAAATTGAACCTCGCGGTCGTCCGAAGACTTTGGTCGATAATGACGAATTAAAGGCGATTGTGGAAGCTGATGATACACAATCTACGGCTGAATTAGCAGCAGCTTTCGACGTTAGCGTCAAAACAATATTGGTCCATTTGCGTCAAATTGGCAAGGTAAAAAAGCTTGATAAATGGGTTGTTACATATCTGCTTAATCCTGTTAGAATAAAAAGAATAAGGCAGATCTGTTACAATTTATTACATGATTATTAACAAGAGATGGGAAGTACAGCTAAGTATAAAAGACCCTGCCTGGCACGCACTCTTTGTTTTATGGTTTCGTCGAGGGCTTCGTGTAGAACTTAGAATCCGCCAGGTGAGCTCCGTAGTAGACCTCGGGGCCTATTAAGTCAGGCACGTAGTTGACTTTCGATGATCGGTAGTGAAGGTCCCAGGTGGATCTTTAGCTGGATCCCCTGGGTTTGATATTTTTCAAATCGGCTCCAAGAGTAGACCGGCTTCAAGAGTAGACTGGCTTCAGAGTGGACTGACTTCAGAGGAGTGGCTTCCAGAGTGGGGTGGCTTCCCGAGTGGGGTGGCTTCCCGAGTGGAACCGTCAGCGGTTCGAACGCCCGCTTTTATAACAAAGTCGTCTTCCCTTTCCAAACATTTTTCCAAATATTAGTTTTATTGTAGCCATCATCTCATCTGACAAGTGTAGTCGGCCAGGACATATCCATGAGTGCGTGTAGCTGGCCACATGAGTGCGTAAAGAATTTTATAAATATAATTTTAAGTTAATTTATTTAGCAAACAATCGTAATAATTAATAAAATCAAATAGCTAGACATATTGATAAAAATAATTTAATTATATAAACCAAAAAGTAGCCATTCATAGACTAAGCAGAAAAGTAACTGACAGTTGACAATTTGGCTTGTCACAACATGAAAATTTGAGTTAATATTTATTTCAGCTATTTTTAAGTTAATAAATCGTATTTAGATCGATTTGCTGAGTGTAGACATATAAACAAATAAATATAAGTAAAGCATGATTAGTGTAAACATAGAAACAAATAAAAAGGATGATAAATAGGTATTAGGAATCATGAATTAAAGTGTAAGTATAGGATGAACACTATAGGGTGCCCCACGAACTCAATGATCGCCAGCGCGAAGTACGCGTCGAGACGTGCCTTGCACTGCTCAACAGACACACAAATGAAGGGATTTTGAACCGCATTGTTACCTGCAATGAAAAATGTATTCTGTTTGATAACCGCAAGCGCTCAGCAAGTTGGTTGGATCCTAGTTCAGCACCTAAACAATGCCCTAAACGAAAACTTACCCCTAGAAAAGTGATGGTCACTGTTTGGTGGTCTAGCGCCGGTGTGATTCATCTTACCAAACGGGGTGAAAATTACTGCAGATGTGTACTGTGAAGAACTGAACTCAATGATGGAGAAGCTGGCACATCTCCAACCAGCATTGGTCAATCGCTCGTCTCCGCTGCTCCTGCACGACAACGCGCGACCTCATACTGCACAGCAGACGGTCTCCAAGTTGCAAGACCTGGGGTTGAAAGCTCTCCGTCGTCCGCCCTACTCACCAGACCTTGCGCCTACAGACTACTACTTTTTCCAGAATTTGGATAACTTCTTGGCGGGAAAAAAATTCAATACCCGAGAGGCAGTACAAAATGCCTTTGAAGAATTTGTTGCCTCCCGTCCAGATGATTTTTTTAAGAAGGGCATCAATAAACTGCCACTGCATTGGCAAAGATGCATTGATTACATGGGTGATTATTTCAATTAATACAAATAAAAAATACATGAAAAAAATTCGTTTAATATTTTTCATATAAAACTGCATTTTCATAGGTAAAGACCTATTATTTTAAATACTCAAATTTAATTGTGTACTCACTATCGGCTTCAGCACCCTCGAGAACCATTGAAACGACACCCACAAAGAAAACTTTAAAAAAAATTCGAAGCCGCCATCTTAGGTTTGCATTTAAACTTCACTATTGGTTTCATTCTAGAAAACTATACCAATCTCTATCTCTACAAGTTTACACGTAACGCGAGATGAGTTAAAGAACCTCGTGCTAAAGCTGTATATGTGCTCGACTATCGATCAAAGCAATGAAATTAACTACATAATTATACTTCGTTTAATATAACATTATACAGAAGTTAAAAAAAAATCTTTTTATTGTATACTTTTTAATAAAAGTATACTAAACTTTTTAATATATACTTTAAAAAAAAAGTGTACTGACAGTTACGATTACTGCCAAATTTATTAAAATATATTAATGAACCAGCTGTCACACTATACTTTATTCATTTTTACTTTTTATCTTATGAAATTAAGTGGTTTCCATTTATATTTAGTGTTTTATTCCAATTTGAAATTAAAGGATCAATGCTAAAAACCTAAAAGAAGCAGGAGTGAACAATACCGAGAACGTCTTTAGTTTCACTATTTATTTATTTATTTAAACTTCTCGCACACAAAAAAGGCACAAAGGCGGACTTAATGCCTTAGGCATTCTCTACCAGTCAACCAAGGGTGGTGAAGAGATTACATGGCAGGCGCTTTGGTTGAGAGGAACAATAATTAAAAATGTATAATAATGAATTATAAAAAAGTGAGAAACACTAGTACAAAAATAGGTTATAAACTAATTATACACATACATATTTGCTATAATACTTACGTATAATATATCACTATAATTCTATCAAATCTAAAATGTCACCAAACCCCTTCATAATCCGTAACAACCGGGTTTATTTAATTTTGCCGGCATATGTCATGTGCGAAAATGACCTAAAGTTTAGTACGTAATGTAATAGTATTAAGTACTGTCTTAAATCTATCTAAAAAGTTATAACTTTGTAATAAAAATGTTTTGCACTTCTGCTTCTACGAGCCTCTTTTTTGTACTGCTATAATAAACGGAGTATAGTTACTATTGGTGCGTGTAAAATCAATGCTTTTGCTATTTCAAATCGAGATTGAAATCAAGCTTCATGAAGGTGAATTAATCTTTCTTTTACACTTCCTGTAAAACAGGTAATAAAAACTACATCACCTAAAACACGACGTAATTTCATTTCAGCAAAGCTAGCATTCGATTCCTATACGTCTCTGGTCTGATATTAAAAATCCTACACTATTTGTAAAGGCGAAGTTACACAAGCGATCAAATGCCAATATTTTTAGAATCGATGTAGTAAGTTTTAATGTGAAACTAATTTCCCTTCTTTCTTTGTTTTCAGGTAAGGAAGTTTGTTGCAGATGCAAGCAAAAATGAATTAAGTGAGAGGAAAACTTCATGAAAACTTCTTAAAAGACATCTTATGTGCGAGACATATATCGTATAATAATGCCTTTGTTCGAAAACCGACCGGTATGTAAATAATTGCTTCATTGCTTTGAAGGCGCACTTCATTTAACCGCTAAGTCCCTGAGATTGGACACGGTGGAGCATACGGTGGAGGTGTGCCCTGCCTGGGCGGAGCACCGCCGTGTCCTCGTGGAGGCGATCGGCGGCGGTGACCTCTCGCGTCCGGCCCTGGTGCGAGCCATGGTACGGAGCGAGAGGGAATGGGAAGCCGTCACCTCCTTCTGCGAAGCAGTAATGCTCGCGAAGGAGGAGGCGGGGCGCGTGAGGGAGTGGCAGTCTCTGCGCCCTCACGTCCCTAGCCGCCGCAGGAGGAGACACCCCGGGCGTCGGGAGTCGATTGCGGACTCCCGGCCACCGTAGGCGCGAGCTTGCGGGTGGCGAGCAATGAGTAGCTCGCCGCCCGGTAAGGACCAAGCTCGGGTCGACGGCGCGCAGTGTTCCACGTGCGCCTCAAAGAGATGTCAGCAGCAGTGTAGGGGTCTACTAGGACCGATGCCTGCCGGGGTCGCGTGATTGTTCGAAAGAGATACCGTGACCCTGGCACATGGGCAACTGATGGAACACGGGTGGGTTTTAGTCAGTAAAAGTCTGACACGCCCTCCCGCTCCGCCCAGAGCGGGAGAAATCATTTGATGATTTCCCATCCTGAAAAAAATACACAAAATACACAATTTGGTATAGACACAATCGTTTTTTAATTGTGTCTGAAATTACGGTAATTGACTGGTTAAATATTATTTTTACTCGACTACGGCGAAGCTAAAAGGAGTGTTATGATTTTCATATGTTCCATAACGAATTCTAAACTACGTATCATAATTTGACAAAAGAGGTATCTTTAACTTGACCGTCCGCTAGCTATGATATCACATTAAACTATTATGGCGCTCTGTTGAGGACACAATTTGACAAACTTAGAAAAATACGGCTTCTAGGTGAGAATATTTTCTTGTTTCATACTTCTTAGAGTGTAATTTTTCTGCCGGGTTTTTATTTATGTTTTTAATGCAAGAGAGGCAAACATATTTGATTGCCAAAGTTGTGGATACTTGCTGTAGATGTCGCTAGGTAACAATGACGACTTATTGTCGTGGATAACGTTGTATTGACCATCAACCGTGGTGATCAATGCTCGTGCCTTTTCTGTTCGAGAAAAGTCCTGTGCCCTGCAATAAGACAAAAGTGAGCTGTTACTATGATTATTACTTTTCATAATCAAGATATTTCTAAAAAGATACTAAATAAATCACTTGCAATATAAATTAGAAACGACATCTGTCTGCACTCAGGTTAAGATAGGTAATTCAGACGTGCGTTACGATCCCCCTGGGACATGTGCGGATCCGTCGACTAGCCGCCGCGCGCCGCCGTAGCGTCTGTGTGTACATAGCTGTTACTGTAGCGTCTGTGCTCATGTAAGGCTGCCTTTACACCTACAATGTTATTGCGCAATGTCGCGAATTGTGCAATATTTTTTAACATATAGCATAAGGTATATTGTCTCTAGTATTGTCTTCAGCTAGTAGTATGTACATACATATACAAAACTATAATACCGGAAGCTAAAGGTTTAAGCAGCATCATGACGCTATGCGCCAGCGCTTAGCAACCCGTTGTTAAGCGCTGTTTTTCAGCTTAAACCATTGACTCCTGTTTAAAAAAAGGGTACATTTGACAACTTCGGATTAATAAACTAAATGATAGTTTATGATGATCATACATTAATAAATTGAATTACAAAAAATAAATCAATGGTTTTCAACTACTGAACTTGATTGTTTGGCGCTTGAGTTAATTATTTCATCACCACTTGAGGACATCGGCAAGTCCTAAAACCAAATATTTGATGACATTTGACATCTACCGACCCGCACTGGGCCAGCGTGGTCGCAGCAGTTAGTACATTATTTGGCTGATGACTTACTACTTATTTTTTTATTAAAAACATTGCGCAAACATAGTACATGTAGGTGTATAGACCGCATAACCCAACGCGTTACTGTAACGCCCACTGTAACGCGTTACTGTAACGTCCAGCTGTGTGTAGCTACTAGTGTGTGCTTATCGTGAACGTAGTATCGCGGTCAGGGGATTAGCGATAGTGAGTCCGGTTTCTTAGTGAGCTTCTTTGTAAGATATGTCTTTTTAAATAAAAAGGAAGTTTCTGTAAAATACGATTATGTATTTAGTAGAATTTTATAGCGGGGATTGTGGCTGTATAATTACAATCACTCGGATCCACCGACCAGGTTAAGCTACCCTTGCCGCGGTTGGTGCGTGGATGGGTGACTATATTTACATACCAGGAACCTTAGTTACACACGTTAGGCTATTAGTCCCAGCTGTCATTTATGGATCTTTGTCAGTCGTAACGGTATGTCTAAAACTCGGAAGTCAGACAACCAGTCTTTCCAAGGGATATATTATTACCCAGTAACTGGGTTGTGGAGGTCAAATAGGCAGTTGATCTATGTAAAAACTTTTTTACAAAAAAAAAAAACAACCGACTTTAGCGACGAAGCTATTTTTCACTTTGTAGTGTTTTTAAGGAAGACGGTTGTTTTTTTTTTTTTTTGTAAAAAAGTTTTTATTTTTAAATTTTTCGTTTTGGTATCTACCCCGCACTAATTCCAAACAAACAATGCATATTAATGCTATAGCAGAAATCGCGGTTGATTTGCCGTAATTTTTTAAAGAGTTCCGGTGTCTGTCTCCGGGCCTCATCATCAGATCTATATGAAATTTAAATGGGACCATTTCGGAATAAACCCCTTTCGAACAAAAAAATAATTTTGCAAATCCGTTTATATATGACGGAGTTATGGCCGAACATACATAAAAAAAAATATATATAAACATCAGAATTGATAACCTCCTCCTTTTTGAAGTCGGTTAAAAATACTGGAATTCAGCATCCGGTTTCACTGGAAGCCGACTCCAGCATAGTTGGGAAAAGGGAAGGCAAATGATAATGACTAAGCGGGGTAAAATTGATGCGGTAACTGATCTGCCCACTTGTCAATGAGCTATCGTTCTATATTTAGGATTCAATGTATTTTGCACCTTTATTTAATTTCGTGCCAATGTTTCTATTTGAAGACCAAAGAGATAAGCATTGACCTCTGCTAAAGGTCAATTCCATCTACTGGCAATCTTATATGTCCATCTAAATGTCAAAAACTTGTCAAAAATGTAGGGTGTGAATTTACAGGTATTTTTTGACGGATTGAGGCTACGATTAGAAGAATGATCTTAAAAATACGGGGATTGCCTTTCAGTTTGAATGAAGCACAGGTACTCACAACTTGGTTCAGAGCAGTGGTGGTCTAGTGATATCGGCTCCGACTTTCGAGGTGTAGGTCGCGTGTTCAAACCCCGGCAGGCGCTATACTTTGAGTAAATAATGTTATCACCACTGCTCTCAAAACGGTGGAGGAAAAAATCTTGAAGCAACGGCATGTCCTAGATCCAAAAATTTGACGACATGTGACATCTACCAACCCGCGCTGGGCCTCTCGTAGAGTCATCTCTCAGCCTGTGTCCCAACAGTGGGAACATTCTAGGCAAATTATCATGTACCCACAATTTAACAACGACATTAATTTCAATGACGTCTCCAATTTATCTATATACCTTGATAATATAGCCACAACCACAAACCCCATCAGTAATTGATATTGCGCATAAATAGGTTGCTAGCTAATCGCTTAAGAGCACCACTAAGCCCCATTTCCATCAGTTTACTTTGGAACACTCCCATGGGGGCTAACGTTGTTCGGATTGTGTAATGATTTAGCTACCTATTGTTACCTACAAGATGTGCATTGTAATTACGAATGAAATCTGTTGTTTTATTTAAATGAGCTATTTATTTTATTGTTGTGGTTCTTACCACACAAATGCATATCAACGGTTAAAAGGTAATAAGGCATAAGCGCCATTTTGGCCGAAAATTACTTATGAATTCCATCCTACTTAAAATTTTCTGCTTTTTCAAATGAGCTTACTCCCTCAAAGGATACTTTGATTAATTTGCATGCTATGTTTAGCGAATTATATTAGATACTATAAAATAACCCAACCATCTGTAATGTACTACAATTCTTGCAAAATAAATTTCATTTCATTTCATGGCTCTACGATGTCTTTCCATTTTCACGATATGACAATAAACAAAAAAGTTATGTCCATTTTTATACAATTTCAAATTATAAGCTGCTCTCCTGAACAATTTGGTTTTTGTCACTTATACCCTATTACGTTTTAACCGTCAATATACTTACTATCACTTGCTAAGTAAATAACAGTGACAAAAAATTGTTATAAAATGATCAATATACAATAAGAGCTTATTCACACGGGTTCCGTCATTGACGATTCGTCATAAAACACGGTACGTCATGACGGATGTACGTTCACATTGCACACGGAATCGTGTTTCGTCACGATCCAGCAAAATATCCGAATTGATGTTCACATTTCGTGCTTCAAAGTTCAGTCTTGGATGAACTATCGAACAAGATAGATGTGAATACACTAATCTTATATTGATATTATCATCGATCTAGAAAGAGAATAAACAAGAAAATAATACACTGGGTGTATCCAATTTTAAAGCAAAGATCAAGATTTGGAGCTATTCCATACTTTTTTGCGAATGTGTTTTTAAAAAGTCGCTTCGTGATTTAAGACATGGCCAACATTTTTCACGATTCGTGACGCGTGTGAACACAGGCATTTAAAAAGCAGAGCCGCCGTCAAGAAGAAACGAATCGTGAAAAAGACGATTATTTAAAAAAAAAGCATCGTCGACGTGTGAATGAGCAAAAGCGGAAAAAACACTAATCAGAACTTATAGGGGACCACTCTGTTAGTCCCTTTTAAACCAGAAGAAGAATTTTCCAAATCGGTTTACAAATGACGGAGTTGTGAGTTGAGAAGAATACAACCTAATTGAAAACCGTCTCCTTTTTTGAAGTTGGCTAAAAACAGATATGATTTTCCTTGACATTCCGTCGGCTTCTGAAATACAGCGGGGTAATTGCGTAACACAGATAAAATGACAATTGTAATGTACAGGTAAATAGGAACAGGGGTTCAACCCCTGTTTCTGGAAAATTCTCAGAAATGCTCAAGGCTGTACTTCGATTCAATCAAGGTTGTGGTTTTAATAGCGCTTTTGAACACTCTCTCTCTCGCTACTCCCTCTCTGTACAAGTACCTATAGTGTATTTTAAAAGTATCTTATAAATGTAAGCAAATGGACCAGAAAATGTACCTGTAGATGCCCGTCTCCACATACATAAAGAGTCCTTTGATTGTAAACCCAAAATACTAGTTTAAATCACTTAAAACATGTTTTTTATTTGACAATTGAGGTAAATTTTATAACCGTATGTTTAGTGACTTTTCAATTACAATTTAATAATTTTATTCAAACAATAAGTGTTCGTACTAGTGGTACGATACAAAGATGAAACCTTCTGAATACAGATAAATATTATCCTTAGCTAGTGCGTAAGAATTTAACCTGAAAAGGTCTTGTAACGAGCCCTGTTCTTAATTAAATTTCTTTACTGTCAACTTCTTCATTAGTAACCTTTGGAACAAACTATAGTAGAAATAATCAAACATAATCTAAATCAGCCTTTCCCAAAGTGGGCGACCTCTTGTGGGCGCTACAGGCCTAAAGGGGGGGTGATAAGAGACCCAGAAAAAAAATGGGGCGTTGTGAAAGGCTGAGCACTTTGGGAAAGGCTGATCTACATCATTTTGCACTGCATAATCCATTGCTTTATATAAGGTGTATCTATTCATACACGAAATATTTTTAGGGGTACACCTGTAGGTGGCAAAGAAGCTATAGAAGCAAAAAGAAAATTTTTATCTAAGCGTTTTTGAATTTTCGTAATTATTATAATTTTAAAACTACTTTAGACGTTTTGCATAAAACCTTTACTCCAAATTCTATGAATGGCCCGCCTGACGCTGCGAAGGCGACGACCGGACGGCACGAGCATGCCCGCGGTGTCTCGGGCCGTAAAAAATAATAAGGAGCCAATATTTCTTATGTGCGTCGAATAATTTATAAATATTAAATTAAAAAAAAAAAACTCTTAGAAAAATGTTTTTTTCGTTGCTATAGTTTCTTTACCGCCTACAGGTGTACCTCTTAAAATATGTCGTGTATGAATAGATACACCTTATATTTACGTAAAAATTCTCTGCCAAAACAACGCAATGAAGGTGGCTTTACTGTCAAAATAATAGCAATTGATAGTGTGTTATGTAGTTTACACGCTGATCTGATATGAGGTGTCTAAATTGGTTTACTGGCTAATCTCCCCAACATACCATGAGCTACATGAGCATGTTCCGTGGTCCCGGACATAAAGAATAGCACCAGCCCATTTCTTCCTTTGGTGGGTGTAGAGGTACTTACTAGAATTTGGGCAGCAGCGTTCTCTATGTATTTTACCATCATAAGTGATCGCCAACCAGATTGCCAAGCGTGGCGATTATGGCGCACCCCCCCAAATTGGGGAGGCCTGTGTCTAGCAGTAGACGTTTTTTTTTTTTTTTCCAGTATGGGAAATCATCAAATGACTTCTCCCGCTCTGGGCGGAGCGGGAGGGCGTGTCAGACTTTTACTGACTAAAACCCACCCGTGTTCCATCAGTTGCCCATGTGCCAGGGTCACGGTATCTCTTTCGAACAATCACGCGACCCCGGCAGGCATCGGTCCTAGCAGACCCCTTCACTGCTGCTGACATCTCTTTGAGGCGCGCGTGGAACGCTACGCGCCGTCGACCCGAGCTTGGTCCTTACCGGGCGGCGAGCTACCCATTGCTCGCCACCCGCAAGCTCGCGCCTACGGTGGCCGGGAGGCGAATTTACAAAGGCTATACTATTTTAGTCACGAGTCAGACTCTAATCAGTGAGCTTTTGTTTCTGAATATTACTCGACAATACCTAGTCTACCTCAGTAAAAAAATTGACTCAAATAGACTAGCTTTTTGTTTTGATATTTTCAAAGAAAATGCACGGACAAAATCTAGTACCATTTCAGTCACGCGTGGACGAAATCCCATCCATGGTTAATACCCCGACTCAGAGTACCCCGACTCGGATAGGTTAGGTTAGTTAGTTCGTGGTTATTTTTTTTTTAAACCACCCAGAAATAGGAGCCGTCCGCTCCGTCAACCTATCTTAGCGCAGGTGGCAACCAGTTACATACATATTAATTTTGAATACATATTAATCAAATAGATAAGCTTCAATTATAGGTTGATAGTTACATGGCAACTGTTATCATTTTAATTGCTCGTTTCTATTATGTATTTGATAAACAAAAATAAAACGAATTAACAAACGAGAAGTACTTTTATTAGGTAAAGAACACTACCCACTTGGTGCGAGTATAAATTTAAAAATATCTCGCCAAAAGCTTAGCTATTCGAGTGATATGTATTATATAGAACTAGATTTTGTCCGTGCATTTTCTTTGAAAATATTAAAACAAAAAGCTAGTCTATTTGAGTCAATTTTTTACTGAGATAGACTAGGTATTGTTGAGTAATATGCATAAACAAAAGCTCATTGATTAGAGTCTGGCTCGTGACTAAAATAGTATAGCCTTTGTAAATACGCGGCCGGGAGTTCGCTATCGACTCCCGACGCCCAGCAGTAGACGTCTTACGGCTGATACGACATGATGATGACCATGAGCTATGCTGCTTCATAATTTTTGCGTGTGCGAAGTTTGTAGCAATTCTGCAGTAATTCCTCTCTTTTATTTGACAATGCGTGATACTAAACTACGTATATGAACGTTAAAAACCTTAACTCAACTAATATATCAGACAAAGTTTCGCGGCATAATTCACACCGTAAAAGTGGCGCTAGTAACCACAAGCGGTGTAATTGCGGCAGTTCATCAATTTTTATTACGGGGTTGCGTGTGGCGATATCATCACGGCAGTTTGGGGTTCGGCAGGATTGAGTTAACATATCTGTAGTTGAGGTATGGAGGAAAGAGTTAGTTACGCTTTTTTTTTTTTTTTTTTTCTGCATGGGATATCATCAAATGACTTCTCCCGCGCGGGAGGGCTTGTCAGACTTTTACTGACTAAAACCCGCCCGTGTTCCATCAGTTGCCCATGTGCCAGGGTCACGGTATCTCTTTTGAACAATCACGCGACCCCGGCAGGCATCGGTCCTAGTAGAGCCCTACACTGCTGCTGACATCTCTTTTAGGCGCGCGTGGAACACTACGCGCCGTCGACCCGAGCCTGGTCTTTACCGGGCGGCGAGCTACCCATTGCTCGCCACCCGCAAGCTCGCGCCTACGGTGGCCAGGAGTCCGCTATGGACTCCCGGCGCCCGGGGCGTCTCCTCCTGCGGCGGCTTACGCTTTAGTTTTGGTATTTTAGATTTTTGATTGGTGGTTTTCTGAATGCCCTCGCATTTTTCGGAGAGATCATCATCTGCCTTGCTTGTCCTTGTGTTGTAACTATGTTTGGGTTGGCTTCCAGTCTTACTGAATGCGACAGAATACCAATATTTTACAGAGAACTATTCACTATCTTACTTCCACAACCCGGTAACACGATACCTCTTGCTAAGACTGGATGTCAGACTTACAGGCTTCTAAAGACTCGTAAAGACTGTCAGATATCCATATATGACAGCCGGGACTAACGGCTTAATGTACTTTCCGAGGCATGGAGGGACCAACCGCAGCAAGCATAATTTAAGCTGATCGATCGATCTGTGCGGTTGTTATTACTTAGCTATAAGCCCCTTTTTAAGATAAATGCTGTTGCAAATACAATGGTAACATGAAAAAACTTGCCGTTATATGTAACGACACGATGAGAGCGCTAACACTTCACACATACATATTTTAATAAGGTTCAATAAATGCATAATAGTTCTATCAATGAATTGTATGGCAAAGATAAGTAACACCTTGTCTTGGCTTGTAGAGAATATCTCATCAGTATCATTTTCATGTCCTTATACCAATTTATTTGGGGTCGGCGCAACATGTCGTTTTCTTCCATACTTCTCTATTGGTCGTCATCTCGGTCACCCGATTTGTACCCATATAATCTTTCACACAGTTTCCAGATGGAGTCATAGGCATAAATTCTGCTTTTGTTTCCTTTTTATGTCACACTAGCTGACCCAGCGAACTTCGTACCGCCTCAGAATCAATAAAACCAACCTGGTACTTCGAAGACATAAAGCGTTTTCTAGCTATCACACACTCATGTTAGGTGAGCTCCTACCAAGTTATTATTTTTTACACCTTGGGTCCGAAAACCCCAAATATCTTACGGACCCCTATTTAAAAAAAAAATATAGCCTATGTTACTTGCAGATAATGTAGCTTTTTAATGGTGAAAGAATTTTTAAAATCGGTCCAGTGGTTATTCAGTTTATCCATTACAAACAAACAAACAAACAAAAATACAAAGTTTTCCTCTTTATAATATTAGTATAAATAAAATCTAATACATATATTGTATATCCAAACATTTGAAATAGAACCTACTTTAAAAAGACGTGCACTACTAATTACTTCAGCCGAAAGACTTCCACTCGTGGACATAGCCCTCCCCCAATTCGGAGGGGAATTGCCATAATCGCCACGCTTGGCAGGCGGGTTGGCGATCGCAGTATGGTGGTAAAATGCATAGGGGACACTGCTGCCCATTCTTTAGTAAGGTCTTTAGTGGCGTCTTACGACATCCACTGGAATAAATGGGGTGGTGACACCACACAGAACCGCACTACTAATAAATTATATCAAAACAAAGAACAGAAAGTCTTCACCCCTATACTCACCCAAATTCCCTTTAATCGTGGATCAATTTCCAAGATCCCCTTCACGTACAAGAAAATGATTTAATCCAATCCATTATTGAATTACCACACATAATGCTTATGAAGCGATCAGACAGAAACCTCTACTTTCCCAATCGAATACTAATACACGTAGAATACCGCCCTTCGTCACGACGCCGCCCGCCCGCCCTCAGTGTTGCTAGTGAACGGCGAAGGCGTACGATGTGGGGGAGATTTTATTACTAGAAGTGTGGGTACTAAGTTAGGTTTTGAAAGGTGAACTTAGTTGCTTTTGTGTATGGTCTGAGTAGTTTTAATCACCGATCTTGGCAAGAGGTCTGTGATCAGTTTTAGATGTCATTAGCACACATGAGTTGGTTATTGCAGTAACCAATCTATGAATGTTATCTGCATTATTCATTATTGATCGTAGAAAATCTTTTTGGTTTTTGTACCCCGATTTAAAAATAGGGTAGTTCAGGATTTTTTCCTGTGCCATATAGTGCGATATTTTTAACTATAAAGTCTTCCTTTCTCGCACTAAACAATAAATATATCGAAATTTTGGTAAATATTATACTTGTATCTTAGTATCAATGCCACAAGTAAATCTAGGTGTGAAAATACGAATGCAGTTATAACCACAAAGAAAACATCAAAACTTCCCTTTCCCACTGCAGCATTACAGAACTATGCCTACATTTACCCACCCTCCTAGCAAGCCTACTTAGGTTGACAATAACATAATTCCCGTCTACCACTGGCAACACTGCCGCCCGCCTTACAGTTCTCGTCAAGCCGCCGCCCCGGACGCACGTCCGTTAAGAACCGCCCGCGTGTTAGTGACGTGAAACATCGTGTTACACCGTGATACGCCGTGTTTGTGTGTTTCTCGTGAGTGGCTAACGTGAGACAGTTGCGAGATCAAGGTATGTGTTTCTCGTTTTTGTCTACGCGTTCCTGCGTTTGGTATTCTGGCATCGGTATTTGTTTACATAGGATGTTTTGTCTGTCTGTTAAGTGTCTGGGATGTCAATAGAATGTTGAATATTTGCAAATAGATAAATGTTGATGTTTTCGTGTTTTTGCATGAAGTTTTGACATCTGTATTTCTTGCTAGGCTATGAAAATATCAAATTTAAACATGATGATATCAAAACTTGGGCATAACTGAATTTCGTCGGGTTTGGACAACACAGAGAGTAAATAACACAATGTTCTTTTAAGCTTAAAATTTGTATAAAAATCATAATATTTCCTTCTTATCCAGTAAGTAACCGAACCGTTTCAACCTACTTAAATATTTCAGATATTAAAACATGAAGTTCAAAGGCTATTATGTTATTTTAGGACAGAAGTAATTCGATAATGTTCTAACATTTATTATCTCTTAGGACGGAATACGGTATAACCTTATTAACGATAATTTTCACTTGCCTAAAAGCCTAAAAAAATAATTTACAATGACCGGTTTCAATCGTTTGAAATGATGCAAAAAGTTTTTAACGAAAAAGGTTCTAAGTGTCCCTGAAAACGAAAGAAAAGTTGCCTTCTAGATTTCAAGATAATCCTGAACTTTTTAGATTTTAATCGAGTTCTTTGGTTTTTATAAGTTGAAGAAAGTAACATTTAAAGACAAGTATTATTTCTTCTCTACTCTAAAAACCTAAATCCTCTTTTTAGACTTCGCTGCAGTCGAGTTAAAGTACAAGTTCCAAAGAGCTACAAGGAAAATTATCTGCTTCTTTTAAAAACAAAATTGTTGTTTTTGTTTTAAACGGTCCTTGCTCCAGCAGCAAGTTCGCTCAATAATGATAAGTGATTTTATTTCTGTAAGTAGGTTTGTACGAACATTTTTACACGTCAATCAAATATTTAAAACTAGATGAGGTTTGTAATTCCTAGCTGACTACTGTGAAACAAACTCAAAGGTCAGTCTCTTGTAATGTCCAGACATTATCCTGGTCACCCATGAACATGAAGATTGGTGTCTGAAGTGGTATTTTGAGGAAAGCACCACATAGACTGAGTGGACCTGTCCAGTCAGTGCACGCATATGTCGGTAATCGTTCAACTCAGCTTAGAACTTAAGGAAAAACACTAACTGAAGTTTTAAAAATGTTCAAAGTCTAGGCATTCATTTTAAATAGGCAGATAAAAGGCATTTTTAACGTCAACATTTACATTAAAACAGAATTGATCCTTCCAAAAGATAGTTTTGTATGGAAAAGAATGGACAATAAACTCCGCCATTACATTACTCTTTAAAAATATTTTACATATATTTATTTCAAAATGATGCATCTAGAATAAAATTATTATACTACAATGATGAAAAGAATAAGAAATGTAAGATAAATTAATAATAGAGACATGGTGCTCATATTGATGGAGGCTTATGTTCAGCAGTGGACGTCATACGGCTGAAATGGTGATGGTGCTCATATAAGGTGTATCTATTCATACACGAAATATTTTAAGAGGTACACCTGTAGGTGGTAAAGACTCTATAGCAACGAAAAAAAAATTCGAAGAGTTTTTTTTTAAATTTAATATTTATAAATTATTTGACGCACATAAGAAATATTGGCTCCTTCTTATTTTTTACGGCTCGAGACACCGCGGCCATGCTCGTGCCGTCCGGTCGTCGCCCTCGCAGCGTCAGGCGGGTCATTCATAGAATTTGGAGTAAAGGTTTTATGCAAAATGTCTCAAGTAGTTTTAAAATTATAATAATTATGAAAATTCTAAAACGCTTAGATAAAAAAAAATTTTTTGCTTCTATAGCTTCTTTACCACCTACAGGTGTACCCCTTAAAATATTTCGTGTATAAATAGATACACCTTATATATTGATAGACATTGTAAAAGTAAATATACGATTAACTTAGAATATTATCAAGTAATTTGTCACTTACGTGAGTTTAAGAAATCACAAAATGTAAAACAATTTCATAAAAATAATGAATCATAGAATTCACTTAGCAACCAATTTGATTTTGTCTAGAAATATCAAGCCCACATGAAAATCCTAACGCAAAATTATGAAGAAAACTCTTCAAACTAATCTTCTTTCAGTAATAAACCCCATATTGTTTACTAGGTGCATCAAACTCATATAAAACTCACACAAGTTACGAGAGGGGTAATAACCTAACCCTCCACAGTACGCTTAAAACTTTTAGTGGGTATAACAGCTGATTCTCTTAGATACATACTGTGTGAACCTACTATTATTATAGCTGTCTCACTCTCTCTTATGATGAGAGAGAACTAGACAGTCGTTTTTATTGTTGACAGTTGAGCAGTATACTTTGCGTGCAATGAGTTGTCTAGTAGACGATCTTTTTAAACATATGACGCAGTGGACTTTGTTGAACTGTCAGACAGAAAAGTATATAGGTTGTTATTATGGTAATTTATCAAGCTTTTGGAAGGCTTTATGCCTGTGACGCAGATAGCCATTACAATATTGAAAATGATGAACAATACTAGACGCCATATGATACTAGCTGGAAGCTCCTTAGACATCTTCTAGAGTAATACAGATATTCTGTGGCTAATAGTGATTGGCCACAGACAAGATATTCTCTCAGTAAGTTGCAGAGAACAATTCTGACGTGTCATTTATTACTAACAACATTGCAGAAATATTTGTTTTATCTTTAAAACTGTCTGCTGTTGAGGAATTGTTGAAAGGAAAGGGATTTCTACAGGTGGTGTATTACGCAATTACCCCTCCGAACAGTCTATACATACAAATAAATAAAATTGGAGTGCCTGTTTGTAATATTAAGATAACCACTTTTTACTAAGTGTATATGGATGTTTACACGGTACATATACCAAAACAACATTTTTTACAATTTTTGTCGGTCTGTCTGTCTGTTCCGGCTAATCTCTGAAATGGTTTGACCGATTTTGACGGGACTTTCACTGGCAGATAGCTGATATAACAAGGAGTAACTTAGGCTACTTTTATTTTAGAAAAATACCTGCGTTAATTACCGACATCCACGCGGGCGAAGCCGCGGGCAAAAGCTAGTTTAATATATAAGTAGTGTTTATGTAAGTCTTAGTTATGTAAGTTTCATTGTTATTATAAAGAGCGCCTCTCGCCATCAAACGTAAAAGTCTGGCGAGTTTAGAATTGACGTACAAAACTGTACTTTAATTTCATGAAATAAAAATATAAAAAAAAAAACTATAATTGTACGGCTAACATTCTCCCAACTATGATATGGTTTGTTTTTTGATCCACTGGATGCAACGGAATACCAGTATTTTACATGGAGCATCTGCCTATCTGACCTCCACAACCCAGTTACTGTGTAACATGATACTCCTTGGCCAAGACTGGTTCTAAGACTTTCGAACTTCTGACGACCAGTAACGACCGTCAAAGATCTACAGATGACGCCTGAACTAAAGGCTTAACGTGCTTTCCGGGGAACAGAGGGGTCTCTATATTTATTTACTGGCTTCTGTCCGCGACTTCGTCCGCGTCAAATATTTGCTCCCCTGACCCGTCCCGTCGCATCGCAGCCTGCCAGTTTTCGTCCATTTTTTTTGTTGCTGCTCCGCTCCTTTTGATCGTAGCGTGATGTTATATAACCTATAGTCTTCCTCAATAAATAGGCTACCCGACTCAAAAAGAATTTTTCAATTCGTACCAGTAGTTCCTGAGATTAGCGCTCACTTGAAAAAATCACGTCAATTCGTCGCTCCGTTTTGCCATGAAAGACGGACAAACAGACTTACACACTTTCCTATTTATAATATTAGTATGGATTGGTCGCCAATTCCAAAACCGACTGTGGCCAGCATAGCTTCAGACCTTTGTTCGACCTGGGTAGCTCTTATTACTTAGCTACCAGCCCCTGCAATTTAGGCAACAATAAAAAAATAAACCCTTAGAAACATATTTTTATTCCACGTAAAACGTTTCACGCGAGCCCCAGCTAGTTCCTACATAAACCTACCTATTCAAAACCCCATTATTTTTCTACATTATTCATATTTGGTATTCAGGGTTCATCTTTATACCTCCCGCTGAACTTCACCGTGTATTTTCATTAAGTTTTCACCCCCAGTCTTTCGAGTGGAAAAGTCGTTTGTGTATTGTTTATGCATTCTCGTTTACAAGACTTTAGCTTGGAGTGATAATGGCTCGCGCCGGTGATATTTCATATAGAATAGGATTTCGGATTAATCTTACTTATCTAAGACTAGAATCTAGATTATCCTGATTATTTTTTTACCGATTTTAATAAAGAAGAAGGTTCTCAGTTCTTTGAACCTTTTTTTGTGTGTTTCATGATTATTTGAAGACGGCTCGACCGATACGATGAAATTGGATATGGAGATACTTTGAACCCTGGGAAAAGGATATAAGATATTAACGCCATACCACGCAGGCGAAGCCGCGCGTAGAAGTTAGTTATTAAAGATATAAATGTAAAAAAAAATTGCATAAGGTGACACAGTGGATGATCTTCTTCTTCGATCTTTTAAAGATGACTTTAGATGGATTAAAGGGAGATAGGGTGACAATATTGTAGGTAGACTGTAGAAATATAAACTAGGACTTAGAAGACTCAATTACCATGTGTTCATCATCAAAATGGAAGATAATTATGAAGTGTAACTAAACACACGTATACGACAATGGTATTAGTTATCAAGTACGATCACTATTACAAACTAGCGAATATTACTCAGAATTAATTTGTTGGTGAAAATTGATATTGCTTTAGGTTTCTACCTAACAATCATAAACAAGGTGTTACTATACATTAGTGTAGCTAGTGATCGAACAAAATGGACACTTATGTAAACCAACAGTAATTTGTAAACTAATGTATCAACCTATACTATAGAATATTATAAAGCTGAAGAGTTTGTTCGTTTGTTTGTATGTTTGTTTGTTTGATTGAACGCGCTAATCTCAAGAACTACTGGTCCGAACTAAAAAAATATTTTTGTGTTGGGTAGCCTATTTATCGAGGAAGGCTATAGACTAATAACATCACGCTACAACGAAGAGGAGCGGAGCAGTACTGAACAATGTTGCAAAAACGGGGAAAATCGCACGGGTAGGCACTTCGACGCGAAGGGAAGGGTCGGGGGAACAAGATATTTAACGCAGACAAAGTCGCGGGCAGAAGCTAGTGGAAAATATATAAGTTATTGTATGTTTGTGTGTAATGGATAAACTCTAAAATACTGAAACGATTTTAAAGATCCGATGGAAAGCTGCATTATGGGCAAGTAACATGGGCTGTATTTTTTTTTAGTACCTATGACGTGGTGTCTTACGATAGTATCTCTTTAGATTGGCCAAAATTGTTTCAATGGCCGCAAAAAAATGTACACAAATAACTCTTCCAAACACTCACAATTCAAAAATAGATACAGAACTAGACAAACAAATGACATAGCGTTACGGGCACCTAGAACAAACTACGGCAGGAGAACTATTCTGTATGAAGGAGCACAGCTTTACAACAAATTGCTTCGGAATGTAAAATATTAAAAATCCATGTATGCTTTTAATAAATGTGTAAAGAAACATATTTTAGCGGATTTAAAATTTTAGGCTATCTTTGGGCACTGTATTAATATAACATTTTTTTTTTAACATTATCTCATTACCATTATAATAATAATAATAATAATATTCAATAGTCAACGTTTCAAGCCAACGACTATCGGATCAGGTGCGGGTCATCCAACGTAATCGTATGTTGGATGACACCGTACTTGATCGCTTGCAAAATGAAATGCGGAGTAGCCAAGTCATCGCCCCCACGCCGCAGAATGCTGTAGTACCACCGCAGCCTGTAACAAGTTATGTTGACGTGGGATGTGATGACAGGGCTACAAACGTAAGTACCCAGTGCAGTGATGAATTGAGGAGTGCTTTGGAGGGTGCGATCCGGGAATATCGGTTTATGACACCCGAACTTAGACCACGCTTACCTCGTTTGCCCATGCATAATAAAAATAGGGCGCTGGTGGCGGCTTTGGATTCGCAGTTGTCAAATTATTTTGATGACTGCGAAGATCTCACCGATACTCATTCGATTCTGTACTGCGCTGCTGTAGCGGCATGTCGTGTAGCTCACGTTAAATTTCCTAATGATTCTAGAGCTACACGACCGAAACCAGCCGTAACAGCTTGGCAGTGCAGAATTGAGCGACGTATTGGTGGGGCCAGAGCCCTCATCGGCAAACTAATCTGCTTCAGGGAGGGCAACACTCGCCCTAGAGTGATGCGCTTTGTGAGACGGGCGTTCTCAGGGACTGATATTGGCCCTCAGGACTATATGTCCCGTGTCACAGAGCGCATAGACTTCCTGAAGCAGAAAGTTTATGCATGGGCGAACCGTATTCGTAGGTATAAGCGACGGGTGGACCGATACACTCAGAATCGTACCTTCCAAAGTGATGAGAGGTGGGTTTATAGGACTTGGGAGCGACCGGACCAAGGTGTGACTGACACGCCCCTTCCGACGGTCTGTAAAGTTCTTACGTCCATTTTGAGAGCTAAAATTTGCAAACATAAAGACACTAACTCCATCATGTCTGTCTGTCAAAATGGATGTAGGAACGAATCCCGCGGTACTAAGGAGCTGCTCCTCATTGATATGGCCATTAGCCAACAGGCTCGTCGTTCCCGAAAGAATCTGTCGACATGCTGGATAGATTATAAGAAGGCCTATGATTCGGTGCCACATACATGGCTCATGAGGGTGCTGGAGTTGTATAAAGTAGATACAACTCTGCGCACCTTCCTAATGTCATGTATGGGGCAATGGAGGACGGTCCTTCGCTATCCAGGATGTCGAAATATTCGTAGGAATAGCGAGCCGATAAGGATCGAGCGGGCATATTTCAGGGGATAGTCTGAGTCCGCTTTGGTTCTGCCTAGCTTTGAATCCTCTGAGCACACTGCTTGAGGATTCAGGTTTAGGCTATCGGTTGTGGAGAGGAGGTCAGGTTATTTCTCACCTCCTGTACATGGATGACCTTAAACTCTTTGCCCACAACAACTTGCAACTTATGGAGCTCCTGAAGGTAACTGAAACCTTCAGTAGCGCCATCAGGATGGAATTTGGTGTGGACAAATGTGCGGTCATGCATGTAAAGCGAGGAGAGATTGTGGAATCCGTGGGAACCCAACTCTCGGATTCCACAAACCTTCGAGCCCTCTCAGCATCCGAAACCTATAAGTATTTGGGTATGTCGGAAGCGTTGGGCATCAATGTTACTGACATGAAGCAATCGTTGAAGGACCGCTTCTTTGGCCGCCTGAAGAAAGTATTAAATAGTCTTCTGTCAGGCGGAAACAAGGTACGCGCCTTCAACGGTTGGGTCATGCCGGTTTTGATGTACTCTTTCGGCATACTCAAATGGACTCAGACCGAACTCGATGCCTTAGATAGGAGGGTCCGGACACTGTTAACTGCACATTGAATGCATCACCCACGTTCATCGATAATGAGACTGTATATCCCGCGAAAGTGTGGAGGTCGAGGCTTTTTAAACGCTAAGACTCTCCACAATCGCGAGATATGCAGCCTCAGGGAATATTCCCTTAAAGCCGACGTGGGGATGCATCGAGATGTGATCGCGGTGGACAAAGGCCTCACCCCGCTCTCCTTGGCTAACGAGAACTGGTGCAAGCCGGTAGTACTTAACACTAATGACCGCATGGAGGTATGGCAGAGTAAGGAGCTCCACGGACGCTTTTTCCGGGCCCTACATGGACCCGATGTAGCTCTACTTGCGTCCGTAGCCTGGTTGCGTTTCGGTGACCTCTTTGGGGAAACCGAAGGTTTTGTCTGTGCAATTATGGACGAAGTTATGATGACGAAGAATTACCGGAGGTATATTGTTAAAGACGGCACGGTGGACATCTGTCGGGCATGCCACCGTCCGGGCGAATCCATCAGACATATTATCTCCGGGTGTTCTCGTCTAGCTAACGAGGAGTACTTGCATAGACACAACCTTGTAGCCAGGATTATCCACCAGAAACTTGCTCTGAAATACAGCCTTGTGGAATCGGAAGTGCCGAACTACAGTTATGTGCCCGACCCAGTTCTCGAAAATGGACATATCACATTGTACTGGGATCGATCCATCATCACTGACAGGACTATTGTTGCAAATAAGCCTGATATAGTGGTGGTGGATCGATCAGTGCGGCGCACAATGATTGTTGACATTACAGTCCCGCATGACGAGAACCTCGTGAGAGCCGAAAAAGATAAACAAATCAAGTATCTTGACTTGGCTCGCGAGGTTGTCGACATGTGGGATATGGACTCAGCGATCATTGTGCCGATAGTCGTCACAGCCAATGGCTTGATATCCAAGAGTCTCGACCAACATCTGAAGAGGCTCTCGTTGGGCAGCTGGGTCAAGGGCTTGATTCAGAAAGCGGTACTTCTGGACATGGCTCGCATTGTCAGGAGGTTCCTCTCTCTGGAGCCCTGACCGCCGGTAGCTTGGACCCTGTTCCCGATACCGGTGGGCTACTATTTTTTTATATTTTTAAATGTTTTTTTTTTAACTAATATTTAAAAATATAATTTATAAGAATGTTTAAATGGAATAAAGGAAATAATAATATTCCACAACTATCACACAACGCCATCTAGTCCCAAGCTAAGCAGAGCTTGTGTTATGGGTACTAGACAACTGATAAACATACTTATATATTTCTAAATACATACATATTATAGATAATTTACACCCAGACACAGAACAAATGATCGTGCTCATCACACAAACATTTGTCCTGGGTGGGAACCGAACCCACGACCTCCGGCATAGCAGTCAGGGTCACTAACCACTAGACCAACAGGCCTGTCAAATGTGAATGTGATTCTTTTTGAGAAATAAAGTTCTTAAACCATAAAAACCAAGTGACGTTTTTATGATGACCATTTTGTTTCATTCATAAATAAATATCAATACATAAAAAAAAATACTAAGCTATGTGTTAGACCCTATGTAACGGATAAGTAATAATAATATCTTAGGGCAACCAACACAATGTTATCTGATCCCAGACTAGGCAGAGCCTGTACTATGGCAACCAGACAACTGATAAACATACTTATATATTTCTAAGTGTAAATACAATAGTCTCTATCTCTTCTGTTAATGTCCAAACCACACTTCAAACTCACTTCCTACAACACTGACGATCGCTTGTGGTCACAAAGTACCACAAACCACCCAACTACTAATTCAGTGGTGCGACCACGGAAATGTGGTCACATGGTTCTGAGTTAAGTGGCAAATAAATTGCCTCGACTATCCTCAATGGGCGTTTAATATCCGCTGCCAGGTGCCTTTAGGGATGGCGCGATGCGTATATTCGATTCGGATTATATCCGGAAGGCGTCTGTATGTTTATTGTGAGCTTTTGTCGGATATTTTGTGAGTGGAGTTGATGTGGTATGGAATAAGTAGGGTTATTATTTAATGTGGAATGCCATTTATTTGTATATTCGATCGGAAAATATCCGATATATGAAAAAAATTGTCTTTGAATGGTAAGTAATATCAATATAATTTACACTGGCTTCCAAGAAACAGGTACGTGAAAAATCAAAAGTCATTTATTCAAACTAGGCTGAGAGTCAGCACTTTCTGAAAGTCAAAGTTACATAAGACAGTCCCCCCAGAACGCCCGCCCTTCACCACTTCCTAGTGCTTTAGCTGGGAAAAGGAAGTGGCGCAACAAACTCCCCAGCAGCACAGCTGTCAAAAACCCAGACTTCTCTAATTTAGAAGTCAGGGTTTTTCACTCTGGAACACTAAGCTTAAGCCATTTTTCAGATCTAAACAATCTCAATTAATTTATGGGAGAGTAAAGATATTTATTTCTCTTGTTTTATTAATTTTGTGTTCCTTAACAGAGCCCAATTGGTCATTATTTTTATTTTTTTATATTTTTTGTATAAATGATAATGATAAATGATTTGTTTCTGTAAGTAGATTTTTATAAACACTTTTACACGTCAATTAAATATATTTTTTAACCTAGATGAGGTCGGTGTTTCCTAACTGACTACTCGGAGAAGAAAGGCCGAAACAAACTCAGAGGACACAGTCTCTTTTATAAAGTCCAGACATAATCTTGGTCAAAACATGTGAAGACCATGTCGATTGGTGACTGAAATGGTCATTTGAAGAATGAACCACACAAATTGAGTGGACCTGTCCAGTCAGTGCAAGCATTTGTCACTTATCATTTGGCTCAACTCGGAACTGTACTGTATAACTGCCAGCTAGGCATATACGGTAATGCATTTCTTAAAAATATAAATATGGCATACTACAAGTTTTCGGTCATTAGAAGGATTAGGTATAATTTATTTTATTTATTTATTTATATGTATAATGTATTCAGCGTTAGGTATCTCCTGAACAGACTCCTAATTATTTTGGAGAAGACGTTTCATTTTGCTCCTTATATAAAGCATAATTTTATAATATCTGTCTGCGAATATTTTCAGAGTCTCGTAACTCTAATATAAAATTAGTCACGTATTCAATTTAAAATAGAAGCGTTACTTTTCGTATGTATCCCATTTCACGACGACTTACCTCGAGTACATCACTATTCTATTTAACTTTTAAATAAAAAAGGGGAAAGTTAAAATGCCAATGTATTATCCAACAGGTGGTTGCTCTTTATTACAAAGAAAATAATATAAAAAGGTCGAATAGCGGTTTACTGCATGTTGCTTTTTGTGCACTTTCGCCACTAACCTTATTATTTATTAATAGGGTTTTCGAAAACAGAATAGAATAGGTACTCTTTATTATGTTCACCAAGAAAATTGCGGATTTAAATGTAATATTTTGTAAACACACCATGGCAAATAGGTATACTTTATTTGATTTATTTTCTGTTTTTAATAATAGAGAAGTGTGGAAGAAAAAGACATGTGGGCCGACTCCAAATAAATTGAGATAAGGACAGGAGGTGATGATGATTGATATGCCACTTAATAACGAAGGTTCTTAGGGGAATATTATATTCATATTTTTTTTTTAATAAAAATTTATAGGTATTTAATGCCATAGGCATTTTCCAGCAGCCGACCTGTGGTTGATGCAGAGATAAACAGTGGTAGATGAAATTCCTAAAAACGTGTGAAAAATAATTTATTTAAATATATACCTATCACCAAGGATTAATCGAATATAAATACCTAATAAAATATAATTTGCAGGTAAATAATTTCATTACTACTGCTCTCAAAACGGTGAAGTGTGAAACATTGTGAGGAAACCGGCATGTCCTAGAAACAAAAATCGAAGACATGTGACATCTACCAACCCACACTGGTCCGTGGTAGATTACGGCCCCTCTCACCGAGAGGAGGCCTGTATCCCAGCAGTGGGAACAATATAGGCTGGTTATGATTATTTTTACACTTCACCGAGTTACATTTATAAGCTTTACCCATCCATAAAATATTTTCCGCCTTTTATAACAAAATCCAACTATTCACTTTCCCTTATCAAATTGATATAAAAACATGCCTCTATCAAAATACATTTACGTACACAAAACAGAGAATAAACCAACCATGCACCAACGTCCCGAGATCCAAAGATATATTTAGATCGAACTACCCTATTTCCGGATAGTTTTTCCTTGTATATCGCCTACGGGGATGATCGAAAAGGGTACGATGTACCAGATGTATTTATGAAGAGATATCCTTTACTTTACCTTTCATGGGAAGTTTAGTTACCTACTTGTTAAGGTATTTCTGGGCGTCAATGTAGTAATTTTGGGCACCCCATGAGAGGTGCGGCTAATAATATTATTTGTTTAATGTAGCTAAAACTTTTACAACTAAGGGATAGGCGTCACAGTTATCCTATTGGATGACTGTTACTAGGAGATTTGGAAGGCCTCCAACAAGGTGGACCGATGACCTTGTGAAGGCCGCAGAAATCCGCTGGATGTGGGAAGCACACAACCGGTCGAAGTGGTGGAGCTTGGGGGAGGCCTATGTCCAGCAGTGGACGTCTTTCGGCAGAAATGATGATGATGATGGTGATGACGTCTGTTACTCAATCACGCAAAACGGTTGAACGAATTTGTATGTGGCAAACAGACAGTTTATAAACCTGGATTAACACATACAATACTTTATCTCGTTATTAAATTCTCGTGGAATAATGTCCGACTTCCACGCGGGCTAAGGCACTGGCTAAATCTAGTAGTCTATGATTATAGGAATCATTGTTTGCCTGATTTATTACTTTAAATAATGTAGATACCATTCCATTACTGGATTTGTGCCCGGTTAATGGCAACAGGTTCGCTGTCTCACATGGGACTTAAACATAATTGGCGAAATATGGGTGTACTAAATGTACACCTCTGCCCATCCCTTTGAGGGAAACAAGGCGTGATTTTTTGCTATGTAATCCATTACTACTAGTGTGGTCATTTTGAGATCTTTTCTCCATTTATAAAAGACTTGATAGGGAGCAAAAATATTTTAAAAAAATCCGTTATTAATTAAGACCGCATATATTTTCTTTTAGGAAAAAACATGCTTTTATGGCTTCGCATATCTTTGTGTATTTAATTTCATCTTTGTCGTAAAAACGATGAAAGTACAACGTAACGAATACGGCAAGTCATAGAACCAAAAAATCTGAGACATCTGACATCTACCAACTCACAGGGTTCGCGTGGTGACCTCTTTAATTATTAAGTTTGTTTAATTTGCTCTCGTTTTTAGCTCAGTAGAAATACAAACTGTGAACATTTCAATTGTCTACCTTTTAACGTTCTTGAGATTACAAACCGCTGACCGATGGAGAGACGGTCAGCGGCGGCGCCTTAATAATAGAATTCCGTTGGCAATCTATTGAGTACGGAATCCTCAAAAGTAACATCCATATTTAGAAACATAGGCCGTCAGACAAAGATGGTTAGCTCCAAATCCAACTTAACCCACTTCAAAGCATAACTGTCTGTACCAATCCGTATGTTAGTTTGAACAAAGAAAATCTATTTATGTGTATTTGTGCTTGTATTATTTCGTCTGGAAACTTTGCTTCAGAAAATAGTATTGTTTTGGGTAAATATAATAGGATTAAGGGCTTTCTTGTCTGCTAAGATATATTATTTGATAAAATATCTAACGTTATGCCTGGTTAAGGGAAGCATTAAAAAGTCCTACTCGGTCTCATATACGAAGGGTTCTGTACCACTGTACAATATTTTCCATTATTAAGATAGAGCAAAAAACGCCGAAAAAAACACGTTTCTTGTTCGGGATCACTTCAGCCGAAAGACGTCCACTGCTGGACTTAGGCCTACCCTAATTTGGGGGGTTTGGCATAATCACCACGCTTGGCAGGCGGGTTGGCGATCGCTTCATGGTGGAAAAATGCAAAGAGAACGCTGTTGCCCATTGTCTAGTTACACTCGTAGTCGCCTCTAAAAAACGAAAACCGGAGCAAGAAATGGGATGACCCTATTCCTTAAATGCGGCACCACATGGTACGACCCGCACTTGAAAGGGATAAAAAAAATATATAAATCAAAAGGGGTCTTTAATTTGTGTGTCTTTCAAGTGTGCAGTTTAAACAGTTCAAAAGATACAACTCTAGCCGACAAACGGTTAGCGGAGCTTTAGCAATAAATGCTCCCTTAGCCCCCGGTGCAAGTGTGCGAGGGAACACGGGGTGGTTTTAGTCAGTCTGGCAGACCCCTCCGTCTGCCCCAGGGCGGAGGACATCCAAGAGGATATCCACCCCATTACCAAAAATAATAAAATGCCTTAGCAATAGGGTCCCGTGGAAACCCTCTGAGTACAAAACCCTAAACCTACATTTACACAATCATTTTCCTCGTCAATCGACGAACATTCGTCGACACATTCGTAAACGAGAGCCGTCGCGAACTTACTGTTCACACATTCGTAGGGTGAATTATTTTATCATTCGCTCACGAACATGGAGGACGTGGAAATAATTGCGTCTACACATCCTGTTGAGTCGGGCGCTGGCTTGTAAAATGAATGCAGGCGAATGTGTAAACAGTAAGTTCGTGTTCGCCATTCTTGCCCTTTGATTCGCGTCCGACAAACCGCTCTCAACGCGAATGCTCGAATCGCGAGGCGAGGCACGAGGCGAATAGCGAGCGCACTGTTTACATAATATGCGTGTTCGTTATTCGCCTCGCCATTCGCCTCGCGATTTGCACGAATGTGTGAATGTAGCATAAATCGTTTCAACAAAAAGTATCCAGAAAATTTGAAATTCACAGTCATTTTATTCTTTTCAATACCCTCGACTAACAAAGAAAAGCTCTAATTAGGTCACAAAATATTGGATTTAATACAGAAACCACTATTTCAGGACAAGGCACTTATGTAGAAGGTTCTTCTCCTTGAAATTTTCACTGACCATTGTAACTCGGAGCCTGAAGCTAATAGCCGTTTTCATTGACATGCTGTTGGATTTCCAACGTTGAGCACTAAGCCAAGGGTTGAAATTTCCACATCCCGCTTTTACTTACGTTAATAGGTGACGCTTAGTGATAGAGAAAATGGGGATTTTTCTGTTCATAATCATCATCATTTCAGCTGAAGTACGTCCAATGCTGGACATAGGCCTCCCCCAATTTGGGGGGATTTGCCATAATCGCCATGCTTGGCAGGCGGGTTGCAAATTTACAAAGGCTATACTATTTTAGTCACGAGTCAGACTCTAATCAGTGAGCTTTTGTTTCTGAATATTACTCGACAATACCTAGTCTATCTCAGTAAAAAAATTGACTCAAATAGACTAGCTTTTTGTTTTGATATTTTCAAACAAAATGCACGGACAAAATCTAGTACCATTTCAGTCACGCGTGGACGAAATCCCATCCATGGTTAATACCCCGACTCAGAGTACCCCGACTCGGATAGGTTAGGTTAGAAGGCTAAGGCGGGAGCGAAGCGGAGCGGAGCTCCCGCCTTAGCCTTCGTGGTTATTTTTTTTTAAACCACCCAGAAATAGGAGCCCCGCGAAGCGGGGCTCCGTCAACCTATCCTAGCGCAGGTGGCAATCGGTTACT
Source organism: Aporophyla lueneburgensis (assembly GCA_932294355.1). Lineage (NCBI taxonomy): Eukaryota > Metazoa > Arthropoda > Insecta > Lepidoptera > Noctuidae > Aporophyla > Aporophyla lueneburgensis. The sequence goes on from OW028747.1 coordinate 25,719,369, forward strand.
TACATATTAATTTTGAATACATATTAATCAAATAGATAAGCTTCAATTATAGGTTGATAGTTACATGGCAACTGTTATCATTTTAATTGCTCGTTTCTATTATGTATTTGAAAAACAAAAATAAAACGAATTAACAAACGAGAAGTACTTTTCAACCGACGAAAAAAAACGGAGGAGGTTCTCAATTCGACGCGTATATTTTTTTTTTTTTTTTTTTTTTTATGTATGATCACGCATAACTTTTTACATAGTGGTCCGATTGTGACAATTCTTCTTCTATTGGAAAGGGTATACTCCCAAGGTGGTCCCATATAAATTTGGAAAACAAAATCGAACCCTTAGGGTTGGAAAACAGGGGATGATTGATTGTTCACTCACTGATTGTAACGTATAAACACGCATAACTTGTTACATAGTGGTCCGATTGTGACAATTCTTCATCTATTGGAAAGGGTTTACTCCCAAGGTGGTCTCATATAAATTTGGAAAACAAAATCGAACCCTAAGGGTTGGAAAACAGGGGATGATTGATTGTTCACTCACTGTCACTCACAACTTTTTACATAGTGGTCCGATTGTGACTATTCTTCTTCTATTGGAAAGGGTATACTCCCAAGGTGGTCCCATATAAATTTGGAAAACAAAATCGAACCCTAAGGGTTGGAAAACAGGGGATGATTGATTGTTCAGTCACTGATTGTAACGTATAAACACGCATAACTTTGTACGGAGTAGTTCGATTTTGATAATTCTTTTATTGTTGGATAGGGTATACCTTGCCAAGTATTATTAGTACATTAAAACCACAAAAAATCATAAAATAAAAACTTTTTAACAAAAAATTAAACCGCCGAAAAACTGAAAAGCATAAAATAATAAACCTTAAAATTTTGAGTCGGCGCTGAAAAATCAATGAACAAGGAACACTCAAAGCGCCGACTCATAATTTTATGCTTTTCAGTTTTTCGGCGGTTTAATTTTTTGTTAAAAAGTTTTTATTAGATAAAGAACACTACCCACTTGTTGCGAGTATAAATTTAAAAATATCTCGCCAAAAGCTTAGCTATTCGAGTGATATGTATTATATAGAACTAGATTTTGTCCGTGCATTTTCTTTGAAAATATTAAAACAAAAAGCTAGTCTATTTGAGTCAATTTTTTTACTGAGATAGACTAGGTATTGTTGAGTAATATGCATAACCAAAAGCTCATTGATTAGAGTCTGGCTCGTGACTAAAATAGTATAGCCTTTGTAAATACGCAGGCGGGTTGGCGATCGCGATATGGTGGCAAAATGCATAGAGAACGCTGCCGCCCATTCTCTAGTGAGGCCGACTAAGGGACTTACTAGAGAATAGGCAGCAGCGTTATCTATGCATTTTGCCACCATATCGCAACCCACGGGAAGAAATTGGACTGTGCTATTCTTTACGTCCGGCAGCACATGGCATGTTGTTGTTCTGTTAAGGTAGCATATAAATAATATATTGACTGAAGAACAAAAAAGTAATTGATTTACTTCTTCATACAAGATCGTAAAACCTACTAATTTATAAATATCAAATTAATAATGACTGGACAGATCCACTGAATATGTGTGTGGTTATTTCTTTAAAAGTCTATTTCAGACGCCAATCTACATGGTCTTCACATGATCTGACCAAGATTATGTATGGACTTTAAAAGAGACTGCGACCTCTGAGATTCAATGGGAAACGCCGACCTCGTCTAGTTTTTAAAATATTATATTATTGACGTGTAAAAGCGTTTATACAAAACCACATACAGAAATAAAATCATTTATGATTTAATGCTCACCAATTCTCTAAGTGTAACTTACAATACCATTTAAACCACCACTACAACCATACCATTCATAGATATACAGGTGCTAACCCCAGGGTTATTCAGTAACATATTTGCAAACTATTAAGCAAACGAAAAGACTGTGTATAAAAAAAAAACTTGCCCGTTTTTCATTACGTAAGTCGTAAGTGGCATTTCCTGTCGTGACAAAACTGCGTCCTGACCGACATACGAACTATTTTATGTACGTATATACGGCCCTATAGTTATGTAAGAATGTAGGAAGGAAGTACTTCGTTTGCGTTTCATTCAGAATAAATCTTTTGGATTCAGGTCTTGAAATGTGTTTTGAATTGGTTGCAGTCTAAGTAACAGGTTAAGTTTTTGACAAAATCTGCAAGAAAGATAAGTTGGTATAGTAGACCTCCCGGCAATGGTAAAAAGACCATTAAAAGATGACGTCTTGTTATATTCAAGTTACGCTAGGCCAGTTCAAGGTCAAAGTGTTACTGCTGACCTGCATTTCACTGAAACATCAGAGCGCATAAGTTACCGTGGCCAACTTGGAAAACCTAAAAAACTTCCGTACTCAAATAGGTCGCAGCAAGAACAACCATCATAAGTGGGTTCCTGGACGGCTCAACTCTTCTGTGTATAAGGCGTCTCTCCATAGACAGTGGCAACTGTCACTTTTTGAATTTTATGCAGTTTCTTGCATGCATTTGCACAAACTTTATTGAAAAAAATCATAACGTGTCAATTGCCTTTTACGTATGTCTGGGGTTGTGGATTCGCCCGCTAATAAATTGATTTAGTGCGAGTAAATTCATGCGCCTAATAACTCATCATCATCATCATTTCAGCCGTAAGACGTCCACTGCTGGACTTAGGCCTCCCCTAATTTGGGGAGCTTTGCCATAATCGCCACGCTTGGCAGGCGGGTTGGCGATCGCAGTACGGTCAAATGCACAGAGAACGCTGCTGTCTATTCTCTAGTAAGTCCCTTAGTCGCCTTTTACGACACCCACGGGAAGAAATGGGGTGGTGTTATTCTTTACCTCCGGCACCACACGGTACAATAACCTAATAACTCATCTCGCACGAATACAACACGCGTAGGCCAAGCATGGTGATCGATCCACATGACTTTTTTATTAGAACACGTTTTTGCCCTGCAGTAGGACAATTAAAGTGACTGTTAATATAAAAAAACGTGAACGTAAATAAGTACCGTCCACATATTTTTGAGGAAAAAGGCATAATTATGCGGATAACAAGAATTCCTCTGGTAATTTACATTTTCTACTTAATTTATGGAGACACGTGCGTTGTGCATACTTGTATCTATGTATATCAAGTCGGTAGGTTTATCATAGCACATGATTTCCCAGAAAAATTATTATTTTCCATTAGTTAATTTTACCTCTAACTAATATTTAGTAGGTTAGTTTGAATATATAATAAAAAACAATCGTCGGGCTATTTTGCCCACCGGTCACAACACCCGTCTGGTTTTTCTTTTTTTTTTGTGGGTGAGAAATCATCAAATGACTGCTCCCGCTCTAGGGTGGAGCAGAAGGGCGTGTCAGACTTTTACTGACTAAAACCCACCCGTGTTCCTTCAGTTGCCCATGTGCCAGGGTCACGGTAATAGTACACCCATTGGTTATATCGAGACTGCGTCGACCCGTCTGGACCCTTTTCTATGTAGCTATATCAATGTATATCTTTACACACGTTCGTCACGCTTCTAAATTCCCATAATAGACACTTTTATCAATCGCTTACAAAGACAATGATGTATATATGGCCGAAGACAATTAAAACGTAGTTAAATATTTTATTACCGCTATCGTCAAAGGTGAAATGGGTTTGTCAAGTTGGCGATCAAATTAATGGGTTAGGTGTGTCTGACAATGCCTGCCGGGGTCGCGTGATTGTTCGAAAGAGATACCGTGACCCTGGCACATGGGCAACTGAAGGAACACGGGTGGGTTTTAGTCAGTTAAAGTCTGACATGCCCTCCCGCTCCGCCCAGAGCGGGAGAAGTCATTTGATGATTTCCCATCCAAAAAAAAAAAAAGGTGTGTCTAACAACTCGTAATTTCCTAGGAAAATGTTTCAGGGTGGTCTGAGGAATTGACGTCGATACTACAAGTCAGAGAGGCTCGTGGCTAAGTTAATAACAGCCACACAGGTCGTACGATTAGGTTAAGGTACGTTTGCCGCGGTCGGACCGTGGATGGGTGACCATCTTTACATACCGAGACCCCTGCGTAACTAAATCACGTGAAGCGTGTGATCCCGGCTGTCATTCGTTTGGAGGGCGTGTCAGACTTTTACTGACTAAAACCCACCCGTGTTCCTTCAGTTGCCCATGTGCCAGGGTCACGGTATCTCTTTCGAACAATCACGCGACCCCGGCAGGCATCGGTCCTAGCAGACCCCTTCAGTGCTGCTGACATCTCTTTGAGGCGCGCGTGGAACACTACGCGCCGTCGACCCGAGCTTGGTCCTTACGCAACCTCGCGCCTACGGTGGCCGGGAGTCTGCGATCGACTCCCGACGCCCGGGGCGTCTCCTCCTGCGGCAGACATTAAATCCTTACGTTTACAGGTGACAGGGCGTGCGGGGCAGAATTAAAGGTGGGTCATGATCTACGGAGAGACGCTACATAGTGGAAGATTCACAATTTTGAATGAAATAATGATTAACCCCTTGACAGGAAGTAGATATCGACATCGTCTATTCAAAAAAATAAATTTGAAGAGCCTATTTGTAATTTCAACATAACAGCATTTTACTGAATGTATATACGGTTCTTACAATTTTTTTTTTAATATTTTTGTGTCTGTTTATTCCGGCTAATCTCCGAAACAGCTAAACCGATTTTGTCGAGCCTTTTACTGGCAGATAGCAGATGTTATAAGGAGTAACATAGGCTACTTTTATATTTTGTCCTGTTAGCACGATCCTGTGGGATAATTTCCGACAACGGTGCGGGCATTATAAAAAAGTAACTATCTCGTGAGGCAAAGTGAATAAGTAGTTTTGAAAGCACATTCGCGCACATAGCTCGTTTAGAAATTCAACTTGAGTTGCTCTTGAAATACCAGCATACATATTATCTGAAAGATTTTTAATCAAACTAGGATTTAAAGAGACAAGAGTCTTGACACTTTCAAGATATATTACGCGGCACGGCAACCATTCTAGATTAATTTTCAAACCTAATACCAAGAAGTAGGTACTCAAAAAAGATATTCCCTAGGCGTCCTTATTTCCAAAGTTAATTAAAATCAATTATGTTTTACGTAAAGAAATTTTCGGGTTTGAAGAGTTTCAAGACGTTTAAAACACCGTACACGCGCGCTCATTGGTGGATGAACAAAATGTAGTCACACGAAATGAAATGAGGCCAATCAACGCGCTTCATCACATGACGTATCTAGTAGTCTGTTCTATTCTCAAGACCCCTTTCTAGACATCACGTGTATATGTAATTATATTAACAAATTCGTGGAAACTGCGTCAGTTTGTTCGTGTAACACAATTTATGAATTAATGGAGCGGAGCGAAAGTTTTCTGTTTATTTTGTCTATCGAATGAGTACGTGTATAGGGATGTTCAAATTCACGTTTGGGGGTGTACAAACATTCTTAGCGCAGAGGTTAAAACTAGCTTCGGTCAACGACTTTGCCCGCGTGGAGGTTGTAAATTATCCCACAGAAAAGTACTACCGGGATAAAAAGTATCCTATGTGTTCATCCAGGTTATAAACTATCTTTCTGCCAAATTTCCTCTAAATCCATTCAACAGACATCCAAACATCTAAATATCCAAACGTTCAGACTTTCACGCTTATAATATGAGTAGGATATGTTAAGAAGGATTTGGGGGAAGCTTTGCCCAGCAGTGGGAAATTGTAGGTTCTGCTTTGCATGGCAAGTTGTTATCACTTTGAAGCTCCCTGCGTTATCATCAACATTCCAGCCGAAAGACGTCCTCTACTGGACCATAGGCCTTCCTGAAGCGTCGCTACACTGACCGGTCCCATGCATGCATACAATAAATTGAACTTTTCAGTAACAGACTCCAATCCTTTAAAAGTGCGTTTTTTTATCTTTCAATCCACGATATAAATGGAAAATGGAGATAGAGGTACAATGGTAAGTCCACATACAATGAGTAGGTACCTGTTTAATTAAATTTTGTCATATCTTAACACTAACACTACTCATATTTATATGTTATGAAAATCTGTATCTTTTTTTATTTCATACGGGAAAACAAACAGTTGTAGTATACAAATAAACAGAAACAACTTAACACATAAATTAACAAATATACTACCACTACATTTTCCACAGATTAATATTTACAGATTTACAAACTGGTGGCAAACATTAACTGTAAGTCGGGGGTCTTCTGTGAACTTGAAGGATTTGTCCCTTCACCACAGCTTTGCAGACCTATTACTTTGTATAACAATTAGACACGTTGTAGATTCTCTCCATCCCCTTATTCCTTTCCCGGCATTCCATTGTAATACGCGCAATTATTCAAACCACAGACGAAAATCTGCATAATTCTCGCCGAATCCTGTCGGAATGTGGCAGCCCTGAGCAAGGGCTGTCGAAGTTGAGAACAATGTTTGAACTGTTGGAATTGTGACCGCTACGGAATTTTTGATAAAGTGAATACACGGACCGTCTTTAGGCATTACGCACACTAGCGTAAAAAGTTGTCTTTCATCAAAGAAAAGAGTTTTGTCTTGTGTAAAAAGATTTTTGATATATTTGATTATGAGTTGTTGATCACTTTAAGTTCCGAGTTGAGCTATGGTTTTGCTATTACATGCGTGTACGGAATGATCAGGTCTTTTAATTTGAGTGGCTACAAAACTTCATCTTAGCCACTCATCTACTTGTCCCTCATATCTCACTGAGTTTGCTTCAGTGTTTCTTCTCAGAATAATCTGTCTGGAAACCTCAAACTCAACAGTTATGATATAATTTTGGCCTCTATTAAGTGTTTGTTAAAACCAGTCTCCGGAATGAACATCGTGCATGAGACTGTTTTTCTTCCAGTGTGTGTTATTATTATTTCATGGAGTATGTCTAAGACAGCCTCGACTCAGGTCTGTGCACACGTTTATAGGTCAGACAATGTTTCTGTTAGTTTAAGGGTGATGTATATTTTGGTACCTGTGTCTTGGAAGTTTTGACGGGTCTATGTTCGGTGTTAGCGGCCTCGTTCCTTATTTGTTCTATTCTAACATTCAGCAACAGCATTCCTGCTGTTGTCTTACCGCTGCCATCACTGCTCTTCTGAATATTGGTGGGCCAGTAGTAAAGGCCGTGACTTTGATTGTAGGTCGTAGGTTTGAACCCAGATAGGGACTTACTTCGTATTAATTTATAATCACCACTGCTCTCAGGAGAAATATCGTAACCGGCATGTCCTAGAACCAAAAGTTCAAAGACATGTGACATCTACCAGCCCGCACGTGGCTTGCGTGGTGGATTACGGCTCGCTCCCTATCACCGAGAGGAGGCCCATCAGAGGGAACCAAGGATGTTTGAGCTTATGTAATAAAAACTTAAAAGCAAAAAATAATAACCTTTCAGTCATTTTGAGTAGGCGCTTTGAGTGATCTTTGTTCAATGATTGTTTGGCGCCGACTCATAATGACTGAAAGGTTTATTATTTTTGCTTTTCAGTTTTTTCCGCGGGTTAAATTTTTGTTAAAAAGTTTTTATTTTTTGTGGTTATAATCTACTAATTATACGACAAGATGCAAAATCGGACTATTCTGTAAGAAGTTATGCATTACAATTAATGAGTGAACAATCAATCATCCCCTGTTTTCATACCCTTAGGGTTGTAATTTTCTTTCTTTATTTATATGGGACCACCTTCGGGATATACCCTTTCCAATAAAAAAATAATTATCAAAATCGGTCCACTCTATAAAAAGTAATGCGTGGTAATACAAAAAAAAAAAAAAACAAAAAAAAATATTCGCGTCGAATTGAGAACCTCCTCCGTTTTTTTTCGTCGGTTAAAAATATCGTTTTATTAATTTGAAACTAAGTCCAGTATATTTCACAAAATATTACACAAAGAGCTGAAACGGACAAAGACTATTAAACGTCCTAGATTTAGAATTATTATTTTATCGGTATTCCCAGCCGAACTTAATGCAATTACGTATTACAATGTAGGTTTACCAAAGTCATAATATTCTATTTCTATAGTTATTTCACCGCATTAGTAGTCGTAAATGTCGGAACATTAAATATTTAATGGTACTAATGTCTAGTTGACTTGCAATAGACTAAGTATTCGATAGAAATAAATGGTTTATAAGTGGCCGAGTGACTCGCACACGAAGGATTCCGTACCACAAGATAAAAACTCTCATGCAAGCAAAGCCAACGGTTTCTCTCAGCGTGGAGGAAATTATTGCGAGAACCTTCACACGGCTGCATATCAAACTATATATTTCCAGTTTATGGTGAGCTCGCATTGTTTAGGCTTCCCGTACAGTGAGAAGTCAGCTTATACTGGAAATGCATGCATGCATGCATGAGTTGTGGCTGTGCGTATTAGCGGAATAAAAAGGATCCTTTGTGATAACTCAAGTTATAATCTATCTGTGTGACGAATTTCACCCAAATCCATGCAGCCATTTCTGCCTGAGAATTCTGAGAAATCATCAAATGCATCAAACATTGAAACATTTAAACTTTCACATTTGCAATACTAGTTTCTGCCAGCGGCTTCGCCCGTTTGGACGTTGGAAATTATCCCGCGGGAACGTACTACCGAGAAAAAAGTACCCTATATTTTAATCCACGTAATAAAATATCTGTGTGCCAAATTTCATCCAATTCCATTTAGTAGTTTTTGCGTGAAAGAGTAACAAAGATCGATACTCACAAACTTTCACGTTTATAATATTAGTAGGATATTAATTTTATTATTTGTTATTGTAGCGGCATTTGAAATATGCAATCTGTGAAAACTGTCTATCTATTATGGTTCATGAGATATAGCCCTCTGACAGACTGATGGATGGTGTGGACAGTAGAGGCTTATTAATAGGATTTCGTGCGCACCTTTTGAGTGCGGAACCCTAAAAGTAAAACATTGTTACATTTTCACAATTCTCGCTATTTTCAAAGCCCTACTTTCTGTCTGAAACATTACGGAAGTGGACTTACGAGTTTTGGCGGGTTATTCTAGTAAATCGTGCTAATACGAGCATTCATTTCTACTTACTATATCATAACAACTTACTGTTATTTGTTAAATCTAAGTGTTATTACAGTTTGCACTAAGCGTAAGCAGTTCTGTTTTGAGCTGCACGATTACTGAGAAATGTGTCCATTGAATGGATAAGTCCACTCAATCTGTGTGGTTCTCTCCTCAAAAGACCATTTCAGACGCCAACCCACATGGTCTGCGCATGATCTGACCAAAATTATGTCTCGACTTGTAGAAAAGCCCACGATCTATGAGTTCGTTTCGGCCATTCTTCTCAATATAGTCAGATTCCTATCTAACGCCGACCTCATTTAGTTTTAAAAAATATGATTGACGTGTAAAAGTGTTTGAATAAACCTAATGGAGAAATAAAATAATTTCTCATTTAAAATGCAAGAGAATTGTTTGCCCAGAAGACACATCACTCGTCTGGTCGTAGGGTCCTTCTTTGTCTATGGACTCAGTTCCTTGTATCTTTATAAATTATTATAGTCAAAATTTTTGGTGAAACGTCAGGCAGTTTGCCCAGAAGACACATCACTCGTCTGGTCGTAGGGTCCTTCTTTGTCTATGGACTCAGTGACTCCAGAGAATTTTGACTATAATAATTTATAAAGATACAAGGAACTGAGTCCATAGACAAAGAAGGACCCTACGACCAGACGAGTGATGTGTCTTCTGGGCAAACTGCCTGACGTTTCACCAAAAATTTTGACTATAATAATTTATAAAGATACAAGGAACTGAGTCCATAGACAAAGAAGGACCCTACGACCAGACGAGTGATGTGTCTTCTGGGCAAACTGCCTGACGTTTGATGTTGTGACGTTGTAAAGTTGCGCTGTAAATTTTGTTTGCGCGATGCAGGATTTTGCGTAACGTCAGTGTGGTACGTAATTCGCTAGTAATGGTTTAGATGCAGCTAAAATACTATTAATTTGTAATGCATAAGTTCTAGTAATAGTCTTCTGCTCGCGTCTTCGTCCGTGTGAAATTTCTTGGTCCCGCTACCGACCCCGTAGCATCGCATCGCATTTCCCGCGCTATCACTTCGTTTTCGCTGTTTTCCCTTACCTTCCTTTGCTCAGCTCCTAAGTATTTTTAAATTACGATTAACATCCTATAGTCTTGCTCAAGAATTGGACTATCAAGTACAAAAAGATTTTTTTAAATCTGGCTGGTTGTTTCAGAGATAAGCGCGTTCAATAAAAATCTCTTCAATTTTATAATTAGTAATAATATAGATTAACAGCACTCTAGAGTCAGGAGTTATGCCCGGGTAATGGCAATAGGCTTGCCTCAGATTACATGGGACTTGACATATCTGGTGTAATATGGGGGTACTATGGTACACCATCTCTGCCCAACCCTTGGGGGAATCAAGGCGTAATGTCACGTTTATAGATAACGTAAATTTAATGCTGGAGTTCCATAAATATATAAATAGAAGTCTACAGGGTTGAATTGAATAAGCTAATAATATTTTACCCACGTGTTGGATATCAATTTCAAAAACTAATGTCACAAAAATTTAAGTTATTTATGAATTTGTAGTGTTTTTAAGGTAAGTTATTTTTTTTTGTAAAAAGTTTTTATTTTTAACTTTTTAGTTATGGTATGTACCCCGCACTAATATAATCGCGCTATTCGTCCATTTGTCGCACACATACTTAATGCAAATTTAAGACATATGGTTTTGTCATGAATGCCACTGTCAGAATTAAACCAAATTGAGAATTGGACCACACGGAAAGCACCAGCTTTCAAATAAACAAAGAATCATCAAAATCGGTTCACCCAGTCAAAATTCTGAGGTAACAAACATAAAAAAACTTTTAACAAAAAATTGAACCGCCGCACAGTGGGCCCATACTGAAAATTAGTGGACTTAGGCAACAAAGTTCCTATATCGATGCGATTTTTTTTTATATGACGTGTTATATTATTCCTGACAACTTTTATTCTTATAAAATTTCTTCTAAAGTTGATATTCACGTTAAATTGCAAGCGCTATTGGACCACACTGTGGAGAGGATATTACTTGATATAAATACTGTTGATAGGTCTCAAAATGAAGAACTCAAGTTGACCTGTAAATGGGGACATCAAGTCCCCATTTTCAGGTCAACTTGACAGGTTCTTCGTCGCAGAGTAACTATAAACAGAAAACGTCAAACACAGCTACAGAGTTCGATGATTCATCAGTAGCCATGATAAGCATCGTCCCTCTTCGGCTAGTGTCTACTAGGCCAACATCTGGGAATGAAAATCTAGTTTGGGAGAACCCCACACCTTGCTCAACTCTGTACTGTCGACCAGTGAAGTTCACTTTCACTTCGGAGACAGCTGACTTTATAAAGTCTGAAGAGTCTGAGATGAAAAAACAAATTAATGAACGAATATCTACACAGTGTGGAAATATTATTGTATCACATGAATTGCATATGACCATGATTGATGGAAAAGTGGCCAATATTATTGCTGGAGTACCATCATATGCAACGTGTCCCATTTGCTTGGCAAAACCGAGTGAGATGAATAATTTAGACGCTTTGACTTCTAAACCACTTCGTGAAGAAATTTACAAACAAGGAATTTCTTCACTGCATATGAAGATTCGGTGTATGTAATGTCTTCTCCATATATCTTATAATCTGGATTTTCAACGATGGACTGCTCGCGGTGAACATAAGGCTTTGAAACAAGCTAAAAATAATACCACACAGCAAGAGTTTCGTGAGCAAACTGGAATGCTGATTGATATAGTCAAACAGGTATGTATTTAATTTTCGCTCTCTTTATGTTGTTTGTGAATTATATCTCTATTACAGTATTGTTTTCCCATTTTAGGGTTTTGGAACTACAAACGACGGGAATACAGCGAGGCGCCAGATTAACGGGAAAAATATTCCAGAATAACGGGAATTGACGAAAATCTGATTTTCAGATTTTCCGTTATTCTACAAGCCATATCATCAGGCAAAAACATTGACTGTGAAAAATTTAGAAGATACTGTAGAGTAACAGCTGATGTGTACGTGCAACACTATTCGTGGTACTACATGCCAGTTAGTGTACATAAACTTCTAATGCACGGTGCAGACATCTGTAACCACTTTGGTGTTTTGCCAATCGGTAAGTAAAAAATAAATATAGTTTAATGTATTATTGGACTCGATTGCGTTTAGAAATTAAAATGTATGTACTTATTCGTTTTAGGTACCTTATCTAAAAAAGCTTCGGAAGCCCGTAATAAGGACTTCAGAAACATCAGGGAGAGGCACACTTGGAAAACGGGGAGAATAGCAACAAACGAAGACATCCTCCATGGACTTCTAATAAGCTCTGATCCCCACATATCCTACATAAGGCCTAAAATAATGAAACAGGTTCATAATGAGTTGTTACCTGAAGCAACTCAGTTGTTACAGACTACTGAGCCTCCCTGTGACAGTGAAATTATGGAGGAAGAAGAATGCCTCATAGCAGAGTCCGAAAATTTAAAAAAAAATCGCATCGATATGGTAACTTTGTTGCCTAAGTCCACTAATTTTCAGTATGGGCCCACTGTGCGCCGAAAAAACTGAAAAGCAAAAAATAAGAAACCTTAAAATTATGAGTTGGCGCTTTGAGTGATCTTTGTTCATTCATTTTTCAGCGCCGACTCAAAATTTTAAGGTTACTTATTTTTCAGTTTTTTCGACGGTTTAATTTTTTGTTAAAAAGTTTTTATTTCATAATTTTTTGTGGCTTTATTGTACTAATAATACTTGGCAAGGTATACCCTATCCAATAAAAAAGAATTATCAAAATCTGTATAAAGCTATGCGTGGTTATACATTACAATCAGTGAGTGAACCAATAATTATCATCATCCCCTGTTTTCCGACCCTTAGGGCTATATTTCACCGGGACACCATGGCGGCGCAACCAGTCGCCGCTACCAACAAAATGTATACAACTCTATAGAGAGTTACTCACTTGGTGTCCCTTTGGTTGCGCAACCAGTTTGGCGGCGCGACCAACTCGGACGCGTGCACAGAATGTTACTGGCTGCGCCGCCACGCTGGTCGCGCCACCACTAGTTACTATAGCGCTGTATGGTGTCTCACTCACTCGGCCGCCAGGCCGGCGGCCAGTGACGCCCCCACGTCATTGCATGCAACACGTGTGTACTGTTGTTTTGTTTTTTAACTGCTTATTTTAATTGTTTGTTAATTGCATACGATGGATCACTTCGATACAGAAAGGTTTATTATCGAAATTCAAAGTAGACCATCAATTTGGGATAATTCCTCATCAGATTATTCCGATAGAGATTTGAAAAAGAAATGTTGGGAGGAAGTTGTAGATTTGTTTGGAAAACAGGAGCAAACCGTTGAAGAAAAAAAGAGCTTAGGTAAGTAAAGAACATATATTTTTATTAATGAATTATTAATACAAGGTGAAATTTAATGGGTTGTTTTTACGAGTGAAGTTGTGTATGTATTTATTAATGCATATAATTATTTTGCCATGGAAGTGGGTTTTCGTTTACAAAATAATGTGTAAAATTATCTCGAGTGGTAGTAGCAGCACGCCCTCCTCTAGTGAAATTTTGCTGTGTTGTAGTTTGAAAGCCCGTTATTGTCAGAGTATCATCATATGAATATCCATCTCTAGAACGTACAAAGTTGTGTAACACACAACATGTTCTCACAATGGATTTTGCTAATTCTTTGTGGACATTTAATGGTCTGTGGAAAATTCGCCATTTATTTGTTAAGATGCCGAATGTGCACTCGATGTAACGGCGAGCTCTCGATAGTCTGTAGTTAAAAATTTTCTTTTCGGCACTGAGGTTGTTTCCTCCGTATGGACGCATAATGTTTGGGCTCAACCCGAATGCTTCATCGCCTATAAATACATAAGGGAAAAGCGTTGGGTTATTTTCTGAAATTTGTAGGGGCTCTGGAATACCTAAAGTATTACTTATGAGTTTCTTATACAATTCAGTTTCTTGGAAAACTGCTGAATCGCTACTTTTCCCATAGGCACCGACGTCTATATAAATGAAATTATAATTAGCGTCACATGCAGCCATCAACACCAATGAAAAAAAGTGTTTATAGTTATAATACATCGAACCAGAATCAGCAGGTTGAATCAGTCTTATGTGCTTTCCATCGATACTACCGATGCAGTGTGGAAAGTTGGCATGTTTTTCGAAACCATCTGCTATTTTCATCCAGTCATTTGCAGTAGCCGGAAGTGATAAACATGTTTGCAACTTATCCCAAATCACGACACACACTTCTTTTATTATTGTGCTTAATGTCGTTTGTCCTAGACGAAAGTTATAATGCAATTCCCTCATCGTACATCCACTTGCGAGGTACCTGTAATTAACAAAAATTAATAAGTAATATAATTTAATTTCCAGGGTTAGTGTTGCAAAAAAGATGGAAAAGCATCAGATCATGCTATGCGCGGGAAGCCAAACGCCAAAAAAATATAAAGTCTGGTTCTGGAGCCACTAACCGCAAAAGCGAATACATATATAACGAGGGTAGTTCGACCATTTGGGATACCTCGTCATCAGAATCCATATTCGACATGGTGTAGGTACGAAATAATAGTCTCAACACTAATTACAATCGTCTATTTGTTCACTCCCAATAACAAAATAACAAAATCTCAAATAATCAAGGCGATGGAAATAGATTAAAAACGGAAACGCGGTAAGTTCGGTACAGGCTGGCAGAACGACCTTTTGCCCCCGTGTCCCACTCAAAAGTGAAGTCTCTCAAATTCGAATGCGTTCAATGTCAAAACGAATGACAGCTGAAAGCTGTCAAACATGCCACGCCCCGTACCGACCTCACCCAAGCACACTGCTTGACGTTTCCGACAAACGATAATAGATGGCGTTGTAGTAAATGAACATTAATCAATAGAGATTCGAATAATTGTGCCGCTTTGTTGATTCTGCGACACGGCCATCTTGACAATTCACACGTCCTCGTGTGAAGCATCTGAAACAAGAATTTATGGAAAGTAAAACGTCCTGTGCTCGGCCTTCCTGGCCAAGATGTGGGAAAATAAAGTCACATGATTCAACAACACAGTTTTATTCTGATTCACATATTCTCATCAAATCTTATAAAGAAAATCTTAACATTGAAATCACCACTCTTTAATAATCATCAATTTTCAAACCAATTCATGAAACATTCAGACCAAATCTAGTATGCAATGCTCTGTGCGGTACCCAGCCTCATCACGCACAACACATTGCCTCCATCCGGCAAACTAGCGGGACCTCCATCCGGTACCCGACCTCAACACATCATATTGCCTCCATCCGGCAATCCAACGGGACCTCCATCCGGTACCCGACTTCAACACATCACATTGCCTCCATCCGGCAATCCAACGGGACCTCCATCCGGTACCCGACCTCAACACATTACATTGCCGCTCTTTTGCACCTACATTGCCATGTTGACGTTGGTTACCAACCTTAAGTAAACACTTAGACTTGCAGCCACGAACAACATTGGAATGTACGCAATCTGAGTCACTTGCATACTACATTTGCATCTTTTATTCCCTCACCTAAGGTCCAACACCTTCATTGTCAGTCGGTCTTGTCTCATCAGTTTTGCTAGAGTCATCGTCAGAGTCGGTGTCAAAGTCCTTGTCGTTAAAATTGTCGCTGTCAGGCATTTTTCGAAGACGGTCGTGCGCATACTTGTATGTCCGATTCGAATTGAGAGCTTTAAGTACATACCGGTCTCCTTCTAGTACCTCTATAACATTGAAAGGGCCTTTGTATTTGGGATCGAGCTTTGTTTGGTTTCGTTCTTCGTTCTGCAGCAGTACAAAGTCTCCTATACTAAATGGTTTTAACTTAGCTTTGGTCGAGTCGAAACGTACCTTATCGTAAGCTGAGCCCTTCTCCATATTCTCCACAGCCCGTAACCTTACCTGCTCAATGTCGATTTCAGGGTCGTCATCAACTACCGATAAGACATCTAAAGGCCTCGCAACCTTCCCAATGAGAAGTTCCAATGGGCTAGCTTGCGTGACTCGATTCATCGTGCAGTTGAGAGCTAGCTGCACGTCAGGCAAAGAATCCTGCCACGAGTGACTACTTGTTTCTATTGCAGTAAGCATGTTTTTCAATGTGCTCATGACGCGCTCCACCTGGCCGTTGGCCCTCGCACTACCTGTCGCTATTAGGTGGAGCTTAATGTTAACAGAGTCACAATAGTCCTTGAAGTCTTTACTGGCGAAGCACCTACCTTGGTCAGCGATTACACGGTTGGGCGCACCAAATAGTGAAACACTAGATTTCAAAGCCTTAATACTATTAGCTGTATCAATTTTAAGCGTATGGTGAAGGAATACGTACTTGGTGAAGGCATCTATAAGCACAAACACATATTCCTTCCGGTCATTCTTGCCGCTTAGTTTTCCCGTAGCGTCAATATGTATGGTGTGCCAGGGTATAGCTACCTTAGGAATGGGATGCATTTCTGCCTGTACCTTACCAGAGTGTGACTTAGAAATTTTGCACGTGGCACAACTGTCTACGAACTTTCGTACAAACCTCGTCATCTTGTCGAACCAGTAAAGTTCGTAAACCTTTTCTAAAGTCTTCTCCCATCCCAAATGCAACAAACCTTCGTGTACATTGTTAACGATGGACCACCGGAACGTTCTAGGAATTATTGGCAGGCATAGAGTCTTACCACGTCGCTGAATTTTCCGATGCAAAACGCTCGACCGAAGCTCGTAGGTCTTAGCTACATCATGAGGAAGTTTTCCATCCTTCAAGTCAGATACGAGTTTTGAAAGCTCTACATCCTTCTGCTGTTCTGCAATCAGCCAGTTGTCATTCAGTTCAGCTAAATTAATTTGTTTACTGCTTACCTTCTCGACAGGAGCGCTCTCTCCGTCGTCTGGTAATGGATTTCTTGAGAAAAAATCTGCATGAGACATTCGCTTACCGCTACGATGAACAATGTCGAAGTCGAAGGCTTGCAAGAAGGCCCACCATCTGTGAACACGTGGCGTTAAGTCTGTTTTCTTACGGGTGGACTGCAATGAACTGCAATCAGTCACCACGTCGAATTTACGACCATGCAGATAATGTCGGAAATGTTTTACTGCGTTGACAACAGCCAGAGTCTCCAACTCGTACGAGTGATACTTAGACTCTGCAGCAGTTGTGCGCTTGCTGAAATAGGCAATAGCATGTGACTTACCTTCACATAGCTGAATAAGAACAGCTCCATATCCAATAGCACTCGCATCCGTATGCAACTCCGTCTTTAGTGCTGGATCATAAATCGATAACACTGGCTGACTAGTTAGAATAGAAATTACCTGTTGTCTTATGATTTCATACTCGGGTTTCCATTCGATCCGACCGTTACCGGAAGTCAAAGCATATAGCGGGGCCATAATCTGAGAAAACTTTGCTATGAACTGACGAAAATAAGACGCTAAACCAATAAATTGACGCAATTGCGTCACAGTCTGAGGTGGCGGTAACAAAGTCAAACAACTAACCTTGCGAGGATTAGGCCGTATCTGCCCTTGGCTGACTTCAAACCCAAGGTACTCTACTTTCTGTTTTAGGAAAGCACACTTTTTATGATTAAGAGAGAAACCTTTCTCTGAAAGGACTCCAAGTACTATCTGAAGTCGCTCAAGCGCCTCGTCAGCGTTTTTTGCAACGATGAGCACGTCATCCATGTATACTACAACGTAAGTATTTACCAAATCCCCAAGCGCATGAATGAGAGCTCGCTGGAACACCGACGGGGCGTTTCGAAGTCCGAATGGCATGGTCAAATATTCAAATTGCCCGTCGGGCGTCACAAAAGCTGTTCGCTCTATAGATTCAATTGAAATGCGGATTTGGTGAAATCCTGACGCTAAATCTAAAATCGTAAAGAAATGACCTCCATGCAACCTAGCTATTTGGTCAGAGATAAGCGGTAAAGGAAAACGGTCAGGTACTGTATTATCATTCAGTTCGCGGTAGTCCACACACATCCTATCTGTACCATCCTTTTTTTTAACGAGGAGAATCGGACTCGCAAACGGTGATGAACTACAGCGAATTATATTGGCCTTAAGCAATTCATCGATTTTACTTCGTACAACCTGTCGTTCCTCGGGGCTCAACCTATAAGGGCGTCGATTAACAGTCTTATGAGGATCTATGAGGCGGATTTTCATGGGTTCAGTGTCTGCAGGGGATGTAGGTACACCGGAAATAAAATTATTTTTGAAAGATAGCAAAATATCTAACAGTTCGGTTTTTCTTTCAGGGGGAATGTCTGTATCTATCGTGTCAAGGTCAAATTCACAGCCAACATTCACGTCACATGTCTGAACTATCCGTATTTTCTCAAATCGTATCTTATCTGACGACATATAAACTACAAGACCAATTGATAAAACTTCGCGTCCAATCATGATGTCATGTCGCAAAAAATTGTCAGGTAAAACGTGGAAAAGAATTTCAAAGATAATTCCATCGATCTCAACAGTGGTCAAAATTTGTACAGTCGACCTTACAGAAGTCTGTCCAATACCAGTCAATGTTACATTTCCATAAATTCGTTTACCACCAAATTTACAAGATACACATTCTTTAACAAGCGAACATTCCGCACCGGAATCATAATAGAAATCAAATTGCTCACCAGAATGCCGTAAGGATCCAGCAGGTGTGTCCACAAGGCACACATCAACTCGCTTCTCCCTGGCAGGATCAACCGCCGTGCTGCTGCATGTCTCCTTGGCGTTCCTCTTAGGACAGCTGGACGCGTAGTGTCCTTGTTCACGACAATTGAAGCAAGTGATCCAGTCAGCTTTCCCTGGAACCTGGTTACTCCTGCCACTGCTAGATGCCGTCGATCTCGATTGCTCTTCATGTGCCTTTAGGTCTCTTTTCAGGCGACACTGCACCGATCTGTGGCCAGGTTTCCCACAGTTGAAACACTTGGGCCCAGCGTTGGGCCAATTCGGGCGGTTCCTCTTCGCGTCAGGACCTTCCCGTTCATCCCCACCAGATGGGGCGCTCCTCTTCAAAAACGAAACAGCCTTCAGTTCCCGGTGTAAATCGTTGCGGTTTTTGATGTCCGTAGTAAAGGACAAGCGCTGGACTCGCGAATCATTCTTCGCGATATGAGCAAGCACCGTCGCGACAGCAATCTGCTCTGTCGTTAGGCCGTTCCATTTTGACATGATGGTTGTCATGAGGGTAGCTGCATATGCGGCCAGACACTCATTCTCCTTAGGTTTATTTCCATGCAGATTTATTAGAAAGGAAGCGGTAGTCTCTGGACAATCATACCTGGCTATAAAAAGTTCCTTAAAATCGCTCCATTTCATCCCAGGGTAAGATATGGACGACAGCCATGATGAAGCTTCTCCCTTGAGTGCACGGCTCAAGGCAATCATCAACGATGCACCATGACTATTCGGATCGATCACACACATGTCCGCTGTTGCCAGCCATGCACGCGGGTCAACATTCCGTTTTTCAGGGTCAAAATCCGGTAGGCGAACATCCACATTCGCAGAAGGTGTTTTCATTGCTTGCACGATAGCCATAAAGTTTTTGTTTTGCTGCTCTAACAGAAAACGCCATTTTTCCATCTCTGTGTCACCTTCAAACACGTGCGTATCGTCATTACACTTTTCTTGGTTAGCACTGTCACTTTCACCACGTGGGGCGTTTGAGTTGCATCCCACTT
Organism: Aporophyla lueneburgensis; assembly: GCA_932294355.1. NCBI lineage: Eukaryota > Metazoa > Arthropoda > Insecta > Lepidoptera > Noctuidae > Aporophyla > Aporophyla lueneburgensis. The sequence continues at coordinate 25,739,207 of OW028747.1, forward strand.
CTGATAACGAGGGTAGTTCGACCATTTGGGATACCTCGTCATCAGAATCCATATTCGACATGGTGTAGGTACGAAATAATAGTCTCAACACTAATTACAATCGTCTATTTGTTCACTCCCAATAACAAAATAACAAAATCTCAAATAATCAAGGCGATGGAAATAGATTAAAAACGGAAACGCGGTAAGTTCGGTACAGGCTGGCAGAACGACCTTTTGCCCCCGTGTCCCACTCAAAAGTGAAGTCTCTCAAATTCGAATGCGTTCAATGTCAAAACGAATGACAGCTGAAAGCTGTCAAACATGCCACGCCCCGTACCGACCTCACCCAAGCACACTGCTTGACGTTTCCGACAAACGATAATAGATGGCGTTGTAGTAAATGAACATTAATCAATAGAGATTCGAATAATTGTGCCGCTTTGTTGATTCTGCGACATATATTTTAAGCAGTTACAGTTTCTACAAAAAGTAGTAGCTATCAGAGAAGAAGGTGTAGAAGAAGAAAATTCGGAGAGCACTGAAGTAGGCGAGCGACCTAAACAAAAAGTTACAAACAAACGTAAACTAACAGTAGACGATGATCCCTTTGTTCAAGCATTAAATAATTCAATTGAGCAAAGACGCCGTGAGATAACAGAGCAGAGACTACGCGAGACAGCTGAGGTTGACGAAGATCGGCTATTTCTGCTTTCATTGTTGAGCACATTAAAAAATCTACCTCCTCAAGTTAAAATGGCTACCAAAATAAAGATGCTAACTTTGTTGAACGACGCGTCAGGTTTTTCTGGTAACAGGACGTTTGATTATGCTGATCGGTCATTTCGGAATTCTTCAGAAATTAATCCAGGTGGCAGGATCGTGAGTCATGAGACCTATCATCCTGGTTATTCGACGCAACGGCAAGTGATTGCTACTGAATATCCTGGACCGAGTTATAGGACAAACACGAATTATCAGAATGAACCTATTACAAGTGGTCCTAATTCTCCATATAATTCTATGAATACAATGACATATGCAAGTTCTCCAAGCGACACACATGATTCACAGGACTCGGAACCACTTATGGATCTATTTAGCACTTAAACATTAATGGCTTGTTTGTATGTCTACATTTTTTAATAAAACTTACTTTAAAAATGTTCATAGTTTGTTTTAACTTACCTTAATGTTACAAACAACTTTTCTTCAGGACTGATTGATTTTCTTAATATTGTATCTTGCTTCAACAAATCATTTTCACACAAAGTCAGTAATTCATCAAAGGACCTCACGGACATCCTCACATAACTAAAAAACTTATCCGGATATCTTCTTAGATCGTCGTATATGTTGACGAATTGTCCTTTCTTACAGCGATCGGCTAAATAAGGATGAACCCACCACTGTTTCTTTTTTCTCTTGAACTTTCTTTTCCTACGTACATACAGCAGTAGTGCTATCTCTTCGAGGTCCATTTTGATACTGTCTCAGTATGGTGTGGCGACTCTGGTGTCTGTATGGTGTCTAGTTTGGTAGCTTACGGACACCACGGTGGCGCAACTGGTTGTGCCGCCATGGTGTCCCGGTGAAATATAGCCCTTAGGGTTCGATTTTGTTTTTTAAATTTATATGAGACCACCTTCGGAGTATAGCCTTTACGCGAATTGATAACCTCCTCGGCTTTTTTTCGTCGGTTGAAAAAAATACGTCGAATTGAGGACCTCATCCTTTGGTTTGAAGTCGGTTAAAAAAGTTTATTTATTTATCATTCTTACCATTTTCACAACTTTAAATGACACTGACATGTACATTAAAAGTCCACAGGTTTTTGTTTTCTTTCATTTAGATTCTGATCTTCTCTAAACAGGCTCGCTAATCTCATAGCCCGACATATCCGCCAGCATTACGGATGTGGATTCCTAAGTTTTGTCAGTTCTCCGCTCTGTATGCGACTCGTGTTTTTGAGTCCCCATGTTTGTTTGTTAACTACCAAGTTCTTTAATTAATTAGTGTTACTTTCGCTTCGTTCCGTGTGGCAGATTTTCTTCAGTAATTATTCTAGTTTCGTCTTTTATTACGTGTTCTGCTTATTAAGTATTTGTTTGTAAACTTTGAGAGTAATGGTGGCTCAGTTGTAACAGCGGTGAGTTACGAGTTGTAGGTTCGAATTCAGGCAGGCGATTTATTTAGTGTGTTAATTATTTCATGATCACTTTTCTTAAACGGTGAAGGATAATATAATGAAGAGACCTAGAACCAAAAACTCCTCGAAAACATGTGACGTTTACCAACCAACACAGGGCCCGCTTGGTAAATTACAGCCTTTCCCTTTCACCCAGAGGAGGCCTGTGTAAGCATTATAGGACACACACTATAGAGCTCACTTGTAGGCTTTGCTTCCAATCATTACATGTGACGTTTTCTCGCTTCAAGATTGCTGGTACAGGTTTTTGTATGGGTTCGAATTTTGGGTTGAAGAGATGGATGGTACGTCTGCTCTCAATTATTTCCAAAGGATGCTTCCTTTGGCATTTTTGCGTTCATTTTTGCTTTTACGTTTTTTGAACTTGGACCTGCAAATTGCAAAAAAACGTAAGACAGTTTGAATTCGCTAGGCTGCCTTTGCGCATAGTTCCTAAATGGTTTGTAATAAGTACAAACAATCCCAAAAAGTTGAAACATTTTCACAGCAAGAAATCTTTTCGTGTAAGACAAAACAAACACTGTCTCCTTCGACCTTGGGATAGGTCACTCTGAAAATAGAACCTCCGATAATCTTGCCAGAAAATTTCCAAAAATACCCTTACAAATTAAGAATAATTCCTTCCCCTTACTTGGGGTTGGGTGGCCCCCAAGGCTTTAAATGATAACTTGCCGAGTTCACAGCTACAGCTAGGGTTACCACTTAAAATATTTCTTTGGGATTTTTCCTTCCTTAACGTTTTAATGATGTAACTTTAGCTTTTAAACTTGTTGAGTTCAGCAAAACGCTTTAACGTTTTAATATACGCAGATAGATACTGAAATATGAATACCATATGAAGTGCTTAGTTTGGTGAAGGAGAATATACTCGTAAGTTAGTGCCAAAAACTGCGCATATAAGAAGCCGTTGATAATCCTCCTAACCCACAGCGTAGTTTTATGCTATGCTGTGTGTGACGGAAAAATAATAAAGCGCAAATAAAAGTAGATAAAATTCATGTGAAACCGACCCCTTTTATTATTCTTTTTGTTAGACACCATCTGACGCTAGGACTAAACTGTTAACAATGAATTTTTCAGACATTGGTCTTCTTATCAACAGTCCTGGCACGTAATCCTTCTAAAACCAGTGATGTAACTCGATTAGACTATAGTCATGCTAGGACATTCTTGTTAGAAAATATGTGGGAGTATTTGTACCTATGGCCTAAAAATAAAACTGCCTAAGCTTGAGGTTAACAAGGATTTAGGAAAATTTTGGTGTTTGCAAGTGACGAGTTTTGTCATATTCCACTTGTTCATACATATTGTATACCTACTACGATACTCTTTCTGCACAGTGACGCCCAAGTCTTCGAGAAAAATATATAGCAATATTAAGTGTAGGGCGGTTTCTTTTTTTTTTTTTGGATGGGAAATCATCAAATGACTTCTCCCGCTCTGGGCGGAGCGGGAGGGCATGTCAGACTTTTACTGACTAAAACCCACCCGTGTTCCTTCAGCTGCCCATGTGCCAGGGTCACGGTATCTCTTTCGAACAATCTCGCGACCCTGGCAGGCATCGGTCCTATCAGACCCCTTCAGTTTTGCTGACATCTCTTTGAGGCGCGTGTGGAACACTACGCGCCGTCGACTCGAGCCTGGTCCAAAACGGGCGGCGAGCTACCCATTGCTCGCCGCACTGTAGGGCGGTAACCACATTGTGGCTTTTATCCTCTAATCGAAACTCAGACATAGATCGATAATTGTTATAGATCTCAACTACGTAATCTTTTCAATTTCACCAAAAAGGTCTACTAAATGTCCATTAAGAGCTTTACCTTCCGGCGTTTCCACTGACATCTGACTCGTAAATACCTTGTTTTAGTCACCTTTCATTCATCGTCTCAATATGACCAAACCATCTAAGCATACTCTACGATTTCTGTCACTACATATTTTACAACAGTGATGGCCCAGTGGTAACGGCCGTGACTTACGAGTTTTGGGTTCAAACCCAGACTGGCGCCTTACTTTGTGTAAATTATTTCATCAGCACTGCTCTCAAACCGGTGAAGGTAAATATCGTAAGAAAACCGGCGTGTCCTCGAAGCAAAACATCGAAGATATGTGACATCTACCCGCACTGCAGATTACTCTCACTGAGAGGAAACCTGAGTCCCCTCAGAGGGAACATTATAAGCTGATTATGCGTCTCCTACCTACAACATATACTTTTCATAATGTTTTAGTAAATAATATCAAAACTCGTCTAATACTTGTTTTGGAAAATGGATGAGAGTGTTCAGGTGTTTACTACAAACTACAGCAATAAACCATTTCTGCGTTTGATTTCCACGATCGATTTATCTTGTATCATGTTACGACCTAGTGGCGCGGCGAAGATATATTGAATGTTGAGAATTTGTTACGGTGACTGGAACTCGATAAAATACCTTTGCTTACCCAGAGGAAATAAAATGAAAATATAAATAATGGTTTGTATTGTCTGGAATAGCCGACACGAAAGTATAGCGGTCGATGCAATTTCCTACTTTACGAGAAAATTTTTTCAGTATATTTGGATGCAAAATAAAGTCAACGTTTAAATCTATACTATTATATATATATATATATATATATATATTTATATATGATATTATAAAGCTGAAGAGTTTGTTTGTTTGTTTGATTGAACGCGTTAATCTCAGGAACTATTGGTCCGAATTTAAAAATTATTTTTGTGTTGGGTAGCCTATTTATCGAGGAAGGCTATAGGTTATATAACATTACGCTAAAACCAAGAGGAGCGGAGCAGTAATGAAAAATGATTCAAAAACTGGGAAAATCGCACGGGTAGGCGATTCGACGCGACGGGAAGGGTCGGGGTAACAAGAAATTTAACGCGGACGAAGTCGCGGGCAGAATCTAATTTCCACATAATAAGCACTTTTGAATCTCAAAATTTATAAAAATGTAAAACTGATTTTAGTTGCCCCTTCCAGAAGATGGTTTTGTATACAGAAGAATGAGCAATAATCTCCATAATCACTCTTTCAAAATGTTTTACTATATGTTGTATTCATTAATCAAATAATTAATATGTTTAGAAACGAAGTGACTCTCTGATTTTATTCCACGTTTATTGAAACAGTTTTTATAGACCCAAAATTACAAAGTTTTTAATCATTCTGGACTCGCAAAACGATATAACGAAGTCTTTTAAAAACCCAAAGCTCGGAAACTACATTTCAACTCATAATTTCTCAAAAAGCCACGTCTAATTTTGGCTAGTCGACAAAAAAATTACCGCTTTTAATTTTAAACCCTTTGTCCTACAGCGTACCATTTCATGCGGACCCTACCAGAACTAATGAGGTAATGAGTCAAGCCCGAAACGGTTACACTTAATAAATATTCAGTTTATTCACAAACGTTACTGCTGGCTAAATTAATTATTTTTAAGTGGGCCTGTTAGTGACTTTCATACGCTAAAGTCTGTACATGAATTAATTATTCGTACATATTGGAGTTTTGGGCTCGGATTTTGGAAATTAAATTGGAACCCAATTAGTTATCGAGTTCTAATAGGCTGTTAAGAATAATTGTTTTATTTTTTTATATGGGTTTGATTTAATATGCCATTTGATTTTTTTTAAATATAATATACCTATTTTTTAAGTAATGAGAATCTGAAGAGACTATCATTTTTTGTATTTGCGTTAAGTATCTTTGGTGCATATTGGACAATTTTACCAGCCTTGTTGATAAGTTTAATACCATGTCAACGTTTGGTTTTCTGTGTGTTTATCATTAAAAGTCTGACACACCCTCACGCTCCGCACAAAGCGGGAGATGTCAATTGAAGATTTCCCAACCAAAAAAAAAAACGACGGGTTGCACTCCGGGAGTGCCAGCAGAAGTGAAAACTTGAATGGTTAGGGAATGATTTTGCACGAATGGCTTTAATTATCAGTATAAAAGTACTATCATTTATGTGGTAGAAAACAATATTTATTTATTGCGCTATCGTACACAAACATGACAATTTATATTACATTAAAAAGTTTATCTCTCAGAAAAATCACTCCGTCCGTCTTAGGAATTTTCGATCAGGTCACGTGTACCTGACGCGAGTTTAACATTTTTTACCCATTACAAAAAAGTACACAATGCCGCAAAAGAAGTTTTCACTTCAAAAATGTAGTTCTTCCATAGTATAAGGTAACCCATAAAAAATCATAGTCCAATGTCGTTGTTTCCATATCCTGCAATAGTCCTAATACCAACTGAGGTTGGTCCTTCGGTGGACTTTCGTAGTGCGCACACACACTATAGTTATAATCGGTTGGTGACAAGTTACGTTGAAAACGAGTAAAAACAAACTCCTACTGGTCAGTAGGAGTTTGTTTTTCAGCCCCTCGTACGCCTTCCAAAGGTCCGGAACCCCATGGTCCCGAGATATATCAAAGACACAAACTAATAATAATAGTCTTTGAGAACCTTGTGACAGCTGAGTGAAATAATAAATTCAAGTGTCTTGAATTAGCATACGAGGTTGTCGACATGTGGGACGTGGACTCAGCAGCATTGTACAGAAAATTGTGAACTAAATAAACAGTATTGTAACAGTAAATGACTCGACCAACACCTCACTGCGCGGCTGGGTCAAGGGCTTGATTCAGAAATCTTTACGCCTATTCGAATAGGGGTACGAATAGTCAGGTTCTTCTTTCTAGAGCCCTGACCATCGATAACTTAGACCCCTTTTCCGATGCTGATGGACCACTATTTTTATATGTATTGTGTAAAAATTAAAAAAAAAATCAGTAAAAGAAAATAATAGTCTTCTACTATAAATCAAGTTTTTCTTATAAGTCTTAACCTAACAGAAGTTACTACTTTCCGTGGTTCTCGCAGTAGTTTATACTAACAAGTTGAAAACTCTACTCACAGTTAGACCGACCAAACTTCACTTCCCATTCAACAAATCACTTGTCTTTCTGACAACACCCTTAAGTCCGAACCAGCATAACTAAGTAGTATGTTAAGTATAGTCCTAAGCAAAGAAACAAACAAACGTACGCAAACTGATGACCAGTGGTAAGTCTTAATGGACAAAGTTTTTCCACCACAAATCCTGCCCCCTGGAGAGCTTAACTCTTCAAAGTGAAGGTTTGTGGTACAAGTTACAAGAGAAAGATGTTGTACGAGTATATACAAATGGTCGCCCTCTACTTATGTTTTCTTACAAAACTTATCATGCAAATATTAAACCTCCGTGGCATTTGCACAACACACCAGCAGTAGGTATTTTTACAGTTCAATAACATTCATTGTTTTCTTTACGTCGTTGATGAGATTTAATTCCTATCCAGCCCGTCCCTTGCTGCCCTATACCAGCGATGCCCTAAGCCGAGGTCCGTACCCCACAGAGGGTGCCCGTAGCGTCTAGTCGTAGTTTTAGGTTTTTTAAGCCTTAGCTGGAGACCTTAATTTATTCAGGTAGCCGCAGGCAAGTCCGGTTAAGCAGCTGACAACCGCATAGGATGACCTGAGAGACGTCGTTAAAAAAAATACGTTAATGAGCAAACGAATTTATCGAATAAATGACGCTTTAGAAGTACCAATGTCCTTCGGAATTATTCAGATTAATACTAATAGTGATTAACACTGTGTTACGCAATAAGGGTGTTTGTGCTGCCGGGGTCGCGTGATTGTTCGCCTGCCGGGGTCGCGTGATTGTTCGAAAGAGATACCGTGACCCTGGCACATGGGCAACTGATGGAACACGGGTGGGTTTTAGTCAGTAAAAGTCTGACACGCCCTCCCGCTCCGCCCAGAGCGGGAGAAGTCATTTGATGATTTCCCATCCTGAAAAAAAAAAAAGTGTGTTTATACGATGCAAGTCATTTATTGCTTCAAGTTTTTTGTATGCCAGAGGCGTGGAGGTGACGGAGGGAGAAGTCACGTGATAATTTCCCACCTACCACCGTCCTAAATTCATGGTTACAGTTTGCGTGTCGATGTCCTTGCCACCCTATATAAAGTAGACTAAGGTATGGTCAAAAGATTATATTAAAAAAAAAAAACGACGGGTTGCACTCCGGGAGCCGGCAGAAGTGAAACCTTGAATATTAACGTTGTGCATTTTTGATATTTTGGAATAGTTAGGGAATAATTTTGCACGAATTGCTTTAATTATCAGTATAAAAGTATAATCATTTATGTGGTAAAATACAATATTTATTTATTGCGCTATCATACCCAAACATGACAATTTATATTACATTAAAAAAATTATCTCTCAGAAAAATCACTCTCCGTCCGTTTTACGAATTTTCGATCAGGTCACGTGTCTTGACGCGAGTTTAACATTTTTTACCCATTACAAAAAAAGTGCACAACGCCGCTAAAGAAGTTTTCACTTCAAAAAACCATAAGAAATGTCCTTTCTTTGATCATTTTCATCTTGCGCCACACCATAATTCCATTCAAGGTGTAGGTGTAGTGTTTATGGTTCGTGTGCGGTCGGCTGTTTCCGTGGATAATCCCTGAGGTGTTGTATATGTGCCCTTATGTGTTGCCATGCTGATCAGCTTCCTAACCATATGGTTTTAGGAAGCAACTTCATCAGAAGTGTTTGATACATTTGATATAGATTATTAGATATAGATCCAAAATTAGTTTATTGTTATTCATATTTTGCAATAAACCTGGATAGGCCCTACACAGCCAAAAAGGGTAAGTGTGATAACCCAAAATATTTTTTTCTTAGCATAAATTTTTGTAACAATTCTGTGACTGCATTATTGGTCTAGTGATTGCAAGCGCTACTCCCTGCAGTATGAGGTGCTGTTCTTAGTAGTGCCAGCTTTTTTTTAGAAGGAACTTACGGCTTCCCATCCTCTGTCTCTCCGTACCATGGGCTGCACCAGGGCCGGACGCGAAGGGTCGCCGCCACCGATCGCCTCCACAAGGACACGGTGGTGCTCCGCCCAGGCAGGGCACACCTCCACCGTATGCACCATCATGTCCTCCAGACGATCCACGCAATGTAAACACCCGGGCGTTTCCTCCCTCCTTATCCGGAACAGGAACCTCCCGAAGCAAGTAGTGCCAGCCTGGAGTCTAGATTTGTGCCCGGTGGATGGCACTAGGCGCCTCTATCATATGGGACTTAAAAATAACTGGCGAAATGTGGGTGAGTGTGGGTGTACACACTAGAGTACATCTCTACCTAACCGTTCGGAATAACAGGCGTAATGTTATGTAATAGAAACAAAATTCCTTAGTTGTTTAACCTTTTATGCTATTTATCTTGATAGGTCATCGTTTCTAAAAGACTAACGACCAAAATCAAAAAAAGTGTGACATCAGGGGGACCCTTGTCAAGAACAAAGTTTAGTTTTCCTCTGTATATAACGTCGTTTATCTTTACAATACTTAAACTTTATTTTGTCATCACAATCTACTTTAGCACCCTAGAAAACCATGAAAACGAAAACCATGATGAAAAATTTGTAAACGTTTGCAGCCACCATTTTGAATTTTTATTTTGACTTCACTATTGGCTGCAGCACCCTCTAAAGCCATAAAAACAACCTCACTCTCTTTCTTTTTTCGGGAATGCCATCTCGCAGGTCAACTTATGAGGTTGGCGGCTTTTTAACCTGACTTGCCTGTGCCTACCTTAAAAAATTAAGGGTTTCCCACTTTGTTTCTTTCTTTCTACTATATACAATAAAAACTAGCATGGAGGGGGCACAACGCTTATCGTAATGCCTTTTAAAAAATTAGCAAATTTGCTCTATTTTATTTGTTTAACATATTTACTGTAAATGTGTCCCTTTTTATTAATAAACATATATTTATTTATTTTCCATAACATGGCGATTTCTACCATTTTACTCCTACCGCAAGCTGCGTTAAAGAAGTTCATTCCAGAAATATCTTTTGCACGGAGACAGAACATTTTATGGAGATAATACTACAATTACCACAGGTACTTGATCGATGGTCACTCTGGTCTGTACACAGCTTACAAAACGATTGAAACCTACTACTTAATCCATTAAATTGCGTCTAACGATTTCCACTTAGGGTTAAAACGTTGAACACCCTTTTTCTTCTATTTTTAAACTTGATCCAGAAACCTTTTAGGTGGATCTACGTAACAGAAACACTTTAAGCACATCAGTACTTTTTGAAAGGTTAAGTATTATACCACGTCTTAACAAAAAAACTTGGGCCCTTGGATACTCTGTATAAATGAAAGAATTGTTTAAGAGATTTTAATTATTTATTATACATAGAATAACAAAAATACTTAGTTATTGTTTTTCTATAAAAAATAATTCTTTCATTCGTTCACCTGCCTTTATGCCAAAATATTTGGGTTCGGCGAAACATGTCTTTTCTTTCTCATTTCTTTATTAGTCATCATCACACCATCTTTCTCACCATATCATTCTCACAGTCTATATAAGGTAAACAACAAATAAGGTAAGGTAAGGTATACAAGAAATATTTTAAGGGGTACACCTGTAGGTGGTAAAGAAGCTTTGGAAGCAAAAAAAAAATTAACTAAGCGTTTTTGAATTTTCGTAATTATTATAATTTTAAAACTACTTGAGACGTTTTGCATAAAAACTTTACTACAAATTCTATGAATGGCCCACCTGACGCTGCGAGGGCGAAGACCGGACGGTACGAGCATGGCCGCGGTATCTCGGGCTTTAAAAAATAAGAAGGAGCCAATATTTCTTATGTGCTTCAAATAATTTATAAATATTAAATTTAAAAAAAAACTCTTAGAATTTTTTTTTTAGTTGCTATAGCTTCTGTACCACCTACAGGTGTACCTCTTAAAATATTTCGTAGATACACCTTATATATCGTTTCTTTGGTCTTCCCTAACTCTAATAGCCATCGACATCCATACTCAAAATTTCCTCATTAGTCCATGCATGGGTACTGAAAAATCTGTTGTCAAGGTCTTTGATTTCCTTACAACTTTTCAGTTATCGGTGCAAGTTTCAAATTTCGTCCTGTGCTTTCATGTCCTTTAAGAAATTGACTTCATTTTTTCAGAATTTAAATACCTAATTATTAATATATTATTTTAACTTAGCTTACTCTTTTGTGCATACTGTGGTCTCCTACAAGTGAAGGAGTTAAACTACTTAATACCTGATATTGTCTTTACTTGTAGGTGATCTTTTGTTGGAGGTCTTAAATTAATAAATAAGTGTTAGCAAAAAACCTCAAGACAACCATATACCTACTAGTGACCCGCTCCTGCTTCGCATGGTTTTCACTACTGAACGGATATGGACGTTTCTTCATTATATGAACGTTAAGTATTATGTTTGGAAAAAGTGTGCGGTCACCGTGTATCGGCACTTTTGAAAGTTTACGAGTATGTATGGATGTTTGCTTCTCTTTTACGCAAAAACTACTGAACGGATTTGGTTGAAATTTCGCACACCGACAGTTTATAACCTGGATTACACATAAGATACTTTTTATCCCGGTAGTATGTTCCTGTGGAATTACTTTCGCGAAGCCGTGGGCAGAAACTAGTATCTACATAAAAAAACCGGATCAGAACAATTACAGACCAATTTATTATTTTCATTGATTGCTACGTCACTGCCTCCTTTGTAACAAAAGATCAACATAAAAAATATTTCGTGCTTATTCACAATACAGACATTGATGAAATGAAACGATATGCGCATCCCGCTATTATTGTCCGAATTGATTGCTATTTATTGCCCCGAATATACTTTTGTGTGGTTTTTGCCTGTAAATTTAATGGGTAATGTTTTGTAATTATTATTACTAGTCATCGCCCATTGGTCGAAATTCGACCGTGCTTCATTTGTATAGAAATACATTATTAAATGAAAAAATATATAATATAATAAATGTAAAAAAAAATATGGTTATATTTGACATTCAGTAACACTATCGACAAATAATATTAAAGACAAACATTCTCGATATGATCATAGCTTTAAAAAATGAAATAGGGTAGATATCTATAAAATTAATTTATTATCTATGGTTATACTTGACACTTGACATTCAATAAGACTATAGACACAAAATACTAAAGACAGATATTCTCTATGCATGTGTGTATTGAATACACGGTAATGAATAGTAGTGAGTGTAACGTGTTATTTATTGAAAATAATGTATTTTTACGCATAATTTAAAAAAAATATTAGCATTCGTCACTTCTTCTCTGTATAAACTATAAGTGTGCAAAATTTCATACTCCTCCATCCGCCCAATTTTCGTAAAAAGGGATCCAAAGTTTTCGCTTCACGTATTAATATATAGATTTGGAAAATGATACGCCTTGAAGCGCTAGTTGTTAATTAATAATAGCCGCAGGTTCAGCTAAGCTATGCTTGCCGCAGTTGGTCCGTGGATGGGTGATGTGAAAATGTCACATACCGAGACCCCTGCGCATCTCAGAAAGCACTTTAAGGTGTTGGCTGTCATTCGTGTAGCTTTGATACAACGTAAATAACGCAATTATGATATATTAGAACTGTGAAAATTAAAGTCATTCCTAATGTTAGTGTATTACGCAATTACTCTGAAAGAAAAAAAATAAAAACGTGAGAGGTGTTTTGGGCCTGCCGGGGTCGCGTGATTGTTTGAAAGAGATACCGTGACCCTGGCACATGGGCAACTGAAGGAACACGGGTGGGTTTTAGTCAGTAAAAGTCTGACATGCCCTCCCGCTCCGCCCAGAGCGGGAGAAGTCATTTGATGATTTCCCATCCAAAAAAAAAAGAGGTGTCTTGGGACACCCGGATGGAACGAAGTTCCTTTCCAGGATTCTTTTTTAGGGTTCCGTTGCCAAATGGCAAAAAACGGAACCCTTATAGATTCGTCATGTCTGTCTGTCTGTCTGTCTCTCTGTCTGTCTGTCTGTCCGTGTATGTCACAGCCATTTTTTTCCGAAACTATAAGAGCTATGTTGTTACTTGGTAAGTAGATGTATTCTGTAAACCGCATTAAGATTTTCACACAAAAATAGAAAAAAAACAATAAATTTTGGGGTTCCCCATACATAGAACTGAAACTCAAAAAAATTTTTTTCATCGTACCCATACGTGTGGGGTATCTATGGATAGGTCTTTAAAAATGATATTGAGGTTTCTAATATCATTTTTTTCTAAACTGTATAGTTTGCGCAAGAGACACTCCCAAAGTGGTAAAATGTGTGTCCCCCCCCCTGTAACTTCTAAAATAAGAGAATGATAAAACTAAAAAAAATATATAATGTACATTGCTATATAAACTTCCAACGAAAATTGGTTTGAACAAGATCTAGTAAGTAGTTTTTTTTTTATACGTCATAAATCGTAAACCGCAATTTACCTTTCATTCAATCAACTCAAATATAAAAATTAAAAAAATAGGATTTAATTTCATAAACACAAGCCTTATGCATAAACCGTGAATACCTACAGGTTTGTACGGAACCCTCGGTGCGCGAGTCCGACTCGCACTTGGCCGGTTTTTTTAAATTATTTATTATGTACAAAAAACCTGTAGGTATACACTCAACAAAAATATTATCTCTCACTCTCTCTCTCTCTCTTCGTTCCAAAAACTACTTTCCAAAACAATAGCCCCCTTCCGCAACGCGCCATAAGGAACTTCGTTCAAAAAAAAGAAAATACGTTTCTTTGCGGCAAACATGACGCACAGAAAGACCAGAAGTATACAAAAATAAAAAAATTAGGTGTGGGAAAACATGCGTCATATCCACGCAAAACGGCCATCACTCAGCATAATACTGTGACCCTATGCGAGACAGAGTCCCAGTGCTGGTTTTCAGTGACAGCCGGCGCTGACGTAATGACGTCGACCGATACAGCAACAATCATTAAATAAATACTAAAACATAAATTATCGTGCAATTATCGTGTAATTATCGTTAAGTATCGTATTTCTCTGCTGGTACCGTGGTCCCAATTTCCTGAAACAACTTTATTGTTATTTGTCTTCAGGCGACTGGGACCACTTACGACAAGAATTTTTGGTTTAATCTTTACTTCCATACACTACATTAATATTATAAATACGAAATGTCTGTTACGCTTTCACGACTAAACCACTGAACCGATTTTGATTAAATTTGAGAAGTGGTAAGTTTGAACCCCAAGAAAAGACATAGGGTACTTTTCATTCCGCAATTTCGTCTGCGTCCGCGATAACCAACCTTTACGCTGACGAAGTCGCGACAAAAGCTAGTCGTCTATAAAATACGCTTCAGAAAACAAAAGAGACTTAGTACTTAATTTGTTCAAAAACTTTCAACAAAAAATAATTATTTCCTGGCAGCTAATTAAACTGTCGAAACTTTACGCACGATTTTTACAAAAGAAATTATAACGCGTAATTAATAAGTTTCAAATTCCGTTTGACTTCTAATCGTCTTGTCGTTCTTACCTGTATAATTTTAGGAAATTAGCTGGCGTTTTCAAAGTTTCATTAGAATTCCTGTAACAAGAAACGGTTGGCACTGAAATGATTATGACAAATTATGACTTATTTGGCTACTCGCACGAAGTTAATTTAAAACAGTGGTAACCCAGTGATAATGGCCGCGATTTACGAGTTGTACACGTCTTTTTTTTTTGATGGGAAATCATCAAATGACTTCTCCCGCTCTGGGCGGAGCGGGAGGGCATGTCAGACTTTTACTGACTAAAACCCACCCGTGTTCCTTCGGTTGCCCATGGTCCCAGGGTCACGGTATCTCTTTCGAACAATCTCGCGATCCTGGCATGGAGTTGTACGTCTTGGGTTCTAACCCAAGCAGGCAATTTACTTTGTGTTGTGTTCCCAATGGTGACACTATGAGAGTGAGCCAACGCCACGTGGGCCAAGTGCGGATTGTTGGATGTCAGATGTCTGCACGATGTTTCTTTCGCCGTTTTGAGAGCAGTGGTGATAAAAGAAAACTACAGAAAGACTACATAAGTTTGGGCCCTTACCACTGGGCCACCACTGCTCTCAAATCACAGTCAAAATACCTAAAATTAGTTCTGACAGCGCATTAACTGATCAGAGAATTCCGACTCACCGAAACCGGGAGCCAGATTTTAGAATTTTCTCAAAATTCCTGCTTTTAACACGGTTTTATTAGCTTCACCTGTATGTATGTGTGTCACCGTGTTTGTAAAAGGAGTCGGTCCTTTGAATTTGATCTTGACCCACTTCAAAAGGTCAGATTTCATTTGAACTACAAAGTTCAAAGGAAATGTGACCGAGTTATCGAGGACCAATGAAAATACTAAAAATATAAAATAAATAACTAAAAAACATTCGTTTGAAGCTAGCCGAACTAAAAAATAGAACATAAATAATAGTTAAAAAACTAAAATACACGATTCCATACCAAAACCAAAGTTAAGTTTTTATTAAACTACTGTTTTTCCATATGCCTACAACATTAATTACATACAGGTAACGTTACAGCAGTTCTAATTACCTTTAAACACAATATTCCAGCGGCTCTTTATCCCTATGTTAATGTATGTAGTCATTAATTGTAACACAAACAAAACGCTACGTCACTTTATATGTAGTTAATTCTAGATTTATTTGAAATAAGCCTGAAGTCTAGACATTACTCTTTCTTATCTTGAATAACTTAAACAAGTGTAAGGTAATTTTGAAAGGTACTTTCTTTGTTAGTAAGCTATAATAATTAACACGAATTTGCTAATTGATAGGTACATTACCTATGTTGATCTTGCTTTTAGTATAATCAAATATAACAACCGATTGATTGTGTATAAAAATTTTATAGGAACGGTCATATCAGATTGTCTAGAAGAACTTTTTATGTGGTAATAAATCTAAAGTCCTAATAGTTTTGTCCCCCGCGTGGAAATAACCACGAGAACGTCTCCCGGAATAAAAAAAACCGGCCAAGTGCGAGTCGGACTCGCGCACCGAGGGTTCCGAACAAACTTGTAGGTATACTCGGTTTATGCATAAGGTTTATGTTTATGAAAATAAATGTTTTTTTTTTTAATTTTTATATTTCAGTTGATTGAATGAAAGGTAAATTGCTGTTTACGATTTATGACGTTTTAAAAAAAAACTACTTACTCGATCTCGTTCAAACCAATTTTCGGTGGTAGTTTACATGGTAATGTACATCATATATTTTTTTTAGTTTTATCATTCTCTTAATTTAGAAGTTACGGGGGGGGGGGGGGGGACACATTTTACCACTTTGGAAGTGTCTCTCGCACAAACTATTCAGTTTAGAAAAAAATGATGTTAGAAACCTCAATATCATTTTTGAAGCCCTATTCATAAATACCCCACACGTATGGGTATGATGAAAAAAAAATTTTTGAGTTTCAGTTCTATGTATGGGGAACCCCAAAATGTATTGTTTTTTTTCTATTTTAGTCTAAAAATCTTAATGCGGTTCACAGAATACATCTCCTTACCAAGTTTCAACAGCCTAGCTCTTATAGTTTCAGAAAAAAGTGGCTGTGACATACGGACGGACGGACGGACAGACAGACAGACAGACAGACAGACAGACCGTAGGCGCGAGCAGTAGTAGCTCGGGTCGACGGCGCGCAGTGTTCCACGCGCGCCTCAAAGAGATGTCAGCAGCAGTGTAGGGGTCTACTAGGACCGATGCCTGCCGGGGTCGCGTGATTGTTCGAAAGAGATACCGTGACCCTGGCACATGGGCAACTGATGGAACACGGGTGGGTTTTAGTCAGTAAAAGTCTGACACGCCCTCCCGCTCCGCCCAGAGCGGGAGAAGTCATTTGATGATTTCCCATCCTGAAAAAAAAAAAAAAGACACAGACATGACGAATCTATAAGGGTTCCTTTTTTTGCCATTTGGCAACGGAACCCTTAAAAACTCAAATTTCATCGAAATCCGTGTAGCTGTTAAGAGATATAAAGATAACTGATAGACGGAAGAATTACTTTCTCATTAGTAATATTAAGCGCGTATATATAGATTTGGCATGTACCTATGCTGTTTTTTAACACTTTCAATTCCACTTTCTTTTCTTAGAGCACATACGCCATCCAGCCATATTGCAAGTGTACCTTTCACGAGGGCTCCCTGTATCCAATATGCGACTAGAATGAGGCCTCCAGGAGGGCACTGAACATACGAATTGCTTGCCGAAAAAAAATTTCAAAATTAAAATAATAAGATAATTTTCGCCCTCGTGGGTTGTTAAGTTTAGTATATCTTTTGAAAAAACCTGAACGGTTTCCCAATCAAAAGAAGAAGGAGGATAAAAGTGTAACACAAAAAATACCATCACAGTAAGTTATTCCAAGAATTATATAACATAGTTACATCTGTGGAGCTCTATACTTGTGATCCATCATAATTACCACAATCTCACCTGAGCTCTGTTTACTTACTTTATTACTACTAAACAAGTAAGTTACAGAAGTTTTGCGAATATTTCCATTATAGAAGTTAAATTTGGAACACAATAATAGCTTAGGTTATTATTGTTCCAAATTGGTTAATCGGTTTCATTTTGATAGTTAAACAACATTCATTGCGTTATTTACGTTGCTGAGCCGACAATTTATTCGAACAAATGATGCAGTGAATTACAAATAACACAGGCCTATAATTTTTTTACCCAGAGACTAGACCTATCGTACCCGAAGGATTTGATGCGCTAAATCCGAATCCGTGTTCAGAATGGCTCCTATACGTCTGGTTTCGGAGATATCCTAACCTAAAAGTGCAAAAAACGCGTTTTTGCAATTTTTAGGGTTCCGTTGCCAAATGGCAAAAAACGGAACCCTTATAGATTCGGCATGTCTGTCTGTCTGTCTGTCTGTCCGTATGTCACAGCCATTTTATTCCGAAACTATAAGAGCTATGCTGTTGAAACTTGGTAAGTAGATGTATTCTGTGAACCGCATTAAGATTTTCACACTAAAATAGAAAAAAAACAATAAATTTTGGGGTTCCCCATACATAGAACTGAAACTCAAAAATGTTTTTTTTTTCATCAAACCCAAACGTGTATCTATGAATACGTCTTCAAAAATGGTAATGAGGTTTCTATTATCATTTTTTTCTAAACTGAATAGTTTGCGCGAGAGACACTTCCAAAGTGGTAAAATGTGTGTCCCCCCCCCCCGTAACTTCTAAAATAAGAGAATGATAAAACTAAAAAAAATATATGATATACATTACCATGTAAACTACCACCGAAAATTGGTTTGAACGAGATCGAGTGAGTAGTTTTTTTTTTAAAACGTCATAAATCGTAAACCGCAATTTACCTTACATTCAATCAACTGAAATATAAAAATTTAAAAAAAAAAAAATTTTAAACCGAGAATACCTACAGGTTTGTACGGAACCCTCGGTGCACGAGTCCGACTCGCACTTGGCCGGTTTTTGAGGTTACGTGACAGAAGGAAATAAATAATTATCAAAAAACGTTGTATGGCAATTGAAAGTACCACCCTTCCTCTTTATTATTAGATATTTTGGTGAAAAAAAAAGATATTTGAAAAATCAAAATAGGTTTCTATTTGGATTTTTTCAAATATCTTTTTTTTCACCAAAATATCGCTATTTGAAATTTTACAACGAAAAATTCTGACCTTATAGGGTGAATTGGACCTCGGATTCGGAATCAGCGACCCCAAAAACACAAGATCAACATGGTCTGGTCTCGGGCAGAATTTTTTCGTTTTTTTTTTTTGAGGTTGAGTTAGTACGCTAACATGTAAAATTTCAAATAGCGATATTTTGGTGAAAAAAAAGATTTGATAAAATCAAAATAGATTTAAAAGGGACAGGGTGGTACTTTCAATTGACATACAACGTTTTATGATAACTAGTGATCGCCCATTGGTCGAAATTCGACCGTAGTTCATTTGAATAGAAATACATCATTAAATGAAAAAAAAAACATATAAAATAATAAATATTTAAAAAATATGGTTATATTTGACATTCAGTAACACTATAGACAAAAAAACAAATATTCTCGATATGATCATACATTTAAAAAATGAAATGGGTTATATAATCTATCTATAAAATTAATTTATTACCTATGGTTATACTTGACATTCAGTAATAGTTAGGGAGCTGGCGAGCAAAATTTCGATATGATCAGCACACAAGGCAGACGTTATTAATAGTGATAATTATACCCTAAGAAACATCAAGGACCTCGTCTGCCACCATGGTGGCGCTGCGTTGTAAATTTACAGCATTTCAACAATGTTTAAAAAAAAGTGTGCTATATTATGCGCACACGTCTGCCTCTGGGGCTGATGATCATAGTCATCCTGGAAACAGAAAGAATCGAAAAGGCAGACATCCAGGGCTTTGACTTTTGTAGTATACTTTTTTTCATTTATTTTTATGATTAAAAAAACTCTATATGAAGTGCACACTTGGCAGATTTGAATTTTTCGTTTAAAAACAATGAGAAGAACCACGGAAAAATAGTCTGCCAACATGTAGCCTCTGCGTTTTCTATTGACAGTGCTCCAAAAATGTAAAAAAAAAGGTGTGCTATATTATGCGCACACGTCTACTTCTTGGACTGATGTTTGAATTCCTTATGAAAATCAAGAAAATCGATGAGGCAGACGTTCAGGCCTCTGATATTATAAAACAGACCATTTGATTTTTTTTTTCAACCTGACGCTCGCCCTAAACCAAGCAAGTATAAAATAGCCTCATAGTTCCTTTCGTGGTGTCTCTCTTTTATTTGGGAATATGAGTGAGAACGGTATAACTCAGTTCCCACCTTTTCCGTATTGTGAAACTAAATGTATAGAGCGTATATCTATATACAGCCTCCCCTTTTATTTTGCACGCTTTTCCTCTCTCTCGCTCTCAGGCACTTTCACACGTCTTGGTTCAAAATCTACGTATTTTACACAAATAAAACGTGATTTAAAAAAGTTAAAGACTGCTCCTATCCAGATCCTAATCCTATTCAGATTACAATCAAGCATGCAATTTAAAAAAATACTTTCTAATTAAAATTCCAAGCGCATTTCGTTTCTGGTTGGCATTGAGAAAAAATTTATATAATAGATTTCAGCTCCAGAAGTTTAATCGTTACCGTGAGTTTAGAGGATAATATTAAACAAAATTATAAGAATAAAACTATAAATAATAACAATAATCCCACGTAATACCCGCTGTCCCTTGATTCCGTGAATTTCAAAATGTAATACAGCTGAAAATCAGTGAGCAAAGAGTCTGCCACATGTTTTTTCGAATCCACAGAGTAATAGTGAATCGAATGAGTGCAATGAGAACCGCGATCCAATGACTTAGTAGAGCTTTTTTTTTAACATTTTTACAACTTCGTCCCATGATAATGCAGAGTTCTGAATATCTGCCTCTTCGATTTTCTTCGTTTCCAAGATGACTGTGACCATGAACTCTAGAGGCATACATGTGCAAATGATTTAATACCCAGATTTTTTTAAGCAACTTCAATTCGCTGTAACACGAAAACGCAGTGACATAGGACCTTAATTGATTGGACCAAATCGATTCGTAATGATTTAAACTGCAATCCACCTCGACGTGAAACGTGTGCAAATCATATACCGAAATGTTCGCCAGCTCCCTAACTATAAGACTATAGACACAAAATAAAGACAGATATTGTCGATTGAACCATAAACAAAAGAATATCTATGCATGTGTGTATTACATAGACGGTAATGAATAGTAGTGTGTGTAACGTGTTATTTATTGAAAATAATATATTAATACGCATAATTTAAAAAAAATATTAGCATTAGTCACTTCTTCTCTGTATAAACTATAAGTGTGCGAAATTTCATACTCCTCCGTCCGTCCAATTTTCGTAAAAAGGGATCCAAAGTTTTCACTTCACGTATTAATATATAGATTACTAGGTTCTGCCCGCGACTTCGTCCGCGTCAAATTTTTGCTCCCCTGACCCTTCCCGTCGCATCGATTTGCCTGCTAGTGTTGCTGCTCGCTCCTTTTGAGTTATAGTGAGTCAACCTTTAAATATAGACATATGCTCTCGCGGACTTTTTTTTAGAACTTTTTCAAAGGAACAATTCCGTCATACATGATTTTTGAGTTACTTTAACCGTTTACGCAGCGCACGCAACGGAAACTCTCAAAAGGAATAATTTTTCCCCGTTTTTGCAACATTTTTCATTACTGCTCCGCTCCTCTTAGTTGTAGCGTGATGTTATATAGCCTATAGCCTCCCTCGATCAATAGGCTACCCAACACGAAAAGAATTTTTCAATTCGAACCAGTAGTTCCTGAGATCAGCGCGTTCAATCAAACAAACAAACTCTTCAGCTTTATAATATTATAGTATAGATTTTTTTCCCCTCCTGACCTCAAAAACTGCAAAAAACGCATTTTTTGCTCTTTGAGGTTACGATATCTGGAAAACCAGACGTATAGGAGCAATTCTGAGCACGGGTTCGGATTCAACGCATCAAAATCCTTCGGGTATGTTAGGTTTGGTCTCTAGGTCTGGACTTTTGTTAAATTTTGTCGGCCTGTGTAATCTTCAATACGATTCAGATTCTAAATGATAGTGCGTTCCACAATTAGGGTGCAGATCAAAACCGAGAAAAATCAACCGCGCGGTAAGGCGGTATACCGGCTTACCGCGCGGGGCACCGCTACAAAATTTGCTTTACCACCACCGCCCTCCGCGGTGGTGCGCGGTTCCGTGTGATAATCGCCTAACTGAATGCAGCGAAATACCAGTATTTTACTTGGAGCGACTGCTCTATCTGACCTTCACAACCCAGTTATGGGTAATACTATACCCATTAATAAGGTACCTTACATGGAGCGACTGCCTATCTGACCTTCATAACCCAGTTATGGGTAATACGATACCCATTAATAAGGTACCTTACATGGAGCGACTGCCTATCTGACCTTCATAACCCAGTTATGGGTAATACGATACCCATTGGTAAAAGACTGGTTGTCAGACTTTCGGACTTGTGACTACTCATAACAACCGTCAAAGATCCACTAAAAACAACCGGTATCAATGGTTAATCGTGCTTTACGATGAACGGAGAGGTTTCATTACGTAATGATGGTGAACCATCCATGAATTGACTTCGGCAACCGTAACTTAACCTGATTTATCGACCTGGTGGCTTAACCCAGAGCCCCAAAGACACAAATTTAGACTACTATAATAATTATTATTTTGACAGCCTAGTTTGTATAAATTATTTTTGATTTTGATTATTAAAAGCCTCTGGTATCCCACTACAGGGCAAAAGTCCCCTACTGTCTTTCTACTTTTCTCTATTTAAAGCTGATCAGGACCAGTTATTGTTGAAAGAGTTCAGTTCAGCTCGCACAAGTAGGAACGAAATTACATAAACAAATTATCTTAATACAATAATGTATTCCTGAAAATTTAACCGCTGATTAAACGCTGCGTTTGCGGCGCATAAACGCGAATGTAAATAAAATACATTTGAAATAAAAATGTTCTATTCTATTCTATTCTACATATAAACCATGTCTCTATGATACGCGCGTCAGCATAGCCTTTGTAGAGCGTTTACGCCGCGTATACGATCGACGAACGCCTACACCAGATGCAAGGCAATCACATTATTTTGTAATTTTCAAAATACTACTTGCCGGCCCTCCTAGTGTACCTTTTGTGAATATTTGTTTTTTGTGATACGATGTTTAATATAAATACATCTCGGACTTCAGAGATCGCTTGGGGATGAATTTGTTTATTATGTAAGTCGATATCTACAAAGAATTATATGATATCTCGTTTAGACAAAATTTTGTAGTCGGTTATGAAACAATGATTCAACGAATTTCTTGCTTTAAATAACAAATACGTTAAAACTTCATCTTCAATAGGACATAGCCACGAAACCCGGTGACTGAAATAATTCCACAGTATTACAGACAAGTGCTTACAAAATCCCATTTATCTCAACGTGGAATAGTTCTGAATTTAGTCTATCATTCGTTGCCAAATGTGCTGGGATACCGCGGACGAGTGCACGCGGTGAATGCGCGAAAATCGAATTGTCTCGCGCTTTATTTTACTGATTCTATGGCTTTATTTAGTCGGTATGCATTTGATCCGTTTTGTTTGGCGTTTGGGTGTTGAATTTTGATATCATGCTAAAATTATACTAGGCCTTTGTTGAAGAGAGAATGCGTCTATCCATAGATCAATTCATTTGTCATCATTTTTCTCCTGCTCTTATCCCAATTTACTTGCGATCGGCGCATTGTGTCTTTTTCTTCCACACTTCTCTAATACTCATCATCTCAGTAATCCTCTCTGTCAACAACTGCCCCGTTGGTCTCGTGGTCGCAAGCGCGACTGCTGAGCTTGGGGTCCTAGGTTCGATTCCCGGATCGGGCAAAGTATTATTGTGTTTTTCCATTAGAAATTTCTTAGTAGCAGTCCTGAGTTTGGAAGTTGATGGTGTGATACCCCCGTGCCTCGGAAAGCACGTTAAGCCGTTGGTCCTACACCTGATCTCTCTCCGATCGTGTCCGATTGCCGTCCCATCAGACTATGAGAGTGAGGGAAGAGTGAGTGCTCCTGTGTCTGCGCACATACTTGAGCACTATAATATCTCCCGCGCCGATGGCTAGTCCCCGTTGAGATTGACCGCCATGGCCGAAATACGTGGAGGACTATATAATCCTTTCTGTGCATGTTCACACAGTCCATCCATCGTTTCTTTGGTCAATTCATTTGTAAATGTATAAAAAGGGAATAGTCTAGAGCCACACGTTATGTATTTTTTTTTTCAATTTACGTACTTAAAAAAAATATACAATACGTGCGCGTATAAGGATTCCGTCAAGAATGAAGTCCCTTGCTCGATACTTGTATACACGTACACACTCTAAAATAATAGAGAAAGTGAGAGTCGTATGAAGGGAGCAAAACGCTTTTACCTTACATGACGATTTCTACCAGTCAACTCCTATCGCAAGCCGCGTTAAGGAACTTCATTCAAATACCTCTTCGCCTCACTCTAGAATTTTAAGATTTGCCCATAGCATATTTATATAACACTAGCTGACCCGGCAAACGTTGTTTTGCCATATAAATAATTTCCTAGGCGGGGATAACTAATTAAATGAATATTGATCAGTTTTCGACCGGAGAGGAAAAATGATTAAATTACTAAAATGGCTATTAAAAAATAAGGGTTGATCGTAGAAGGGTGAAAATTGAGGATTGTATGTATTTTTGTATGTTGTATCATAAAAAATAGAAATTAAAAATTTTGTCTAAAAAATAAAATAAAAAATTTAGGGGTGGACTACTCCTAACATTTAGGGGGATGAAAAATAGATGTTGGCCGATTCTCATAGATAACGGATAAGCACAAAAAATTTCATCAAAATCGGTCAAGCCGTTTCGGAGGAGTATGGCAACGAAAACTGTGACACGAGAATTTTATATATTAGATGGTTTTCGAGACAATTTTTGCACACGATCAGATTTCCTCACCACTAGGAGGACTTTTTTAAATAGATCTTGCATCGTTTAAATGCTAATTATCAAAATTACAACTCTTACCTTTCCAATCTATACTATATAATATTATAAAGCTGAAGAGTTTTTTTGTTTGGTTGAACGCGGTAATCTAAGGAACTACTGTTCCGAATTGAAAAAATATTTTTGTATTGGGTAGCGCATTTATTGAGGAAGGCTGTACGCTACATAACATCACGCTACGATAAAAAAGAGGAGCAGCAACGAAAAATTTACGAAAACTGGCAGGCAATTTGATGCGACTGGAAGGGCTGACCCAATAGCTCGCCGCCCGGTAAGGACCAGGCTCGGGTCGACGGCGCGTAGTGTTCCACGCGCGCCTCAAAGAGATGTCAGCAGCAGTGTAGGGGTCTACTAGGACCGATGCGTGCTGGGGTCGCGAGATTGTTCAAGCGAGATACCATGACCTCGGCACACGGGCAACTGATGGAACACGGGTAGGTTTTAGTCACTAAAAGTCTGACACGCCCTCCCGCTCCGCCCAGAGCGGGAGAAGTCATTTGATGATTTCCCATACAGAAAAAAAGGCTGACCCAAAGGAGCAAAAATTTGATGCGGACGAAGTCGCGGCGAGAAGCTATTTATTACTATTTACATACTTGCACTTGTATTTGGCAAGATTTTCTGCTAAACAATTATCTCTTGCTAATTGCTGAGAAATAAATAGAGTTAATCAATCAAGTGTTAATTACGAGTACTATACTGTCCAGTGTTCAAAATTATTATAGGTCCGAGAGCCAAATCTTTCAAAAGTCAAAAGTGTCATTTGAACGAAGAAAGCTACGTATGAGAGAAATTTCTTGGCCCTAGCAATATTTACCAACTCCAGCATCTGCTTAGCCTTTTCTCAACTATATAGGAGTTGATATATTCAACCTAACCGGCTGCAGTTGGATACCAGTTTTTTAAATGGAGCGACTGCCTATCTGTCCTCCACAACCCAGTTACTGGTAACATGATACCCCTCGGTACGACTGATTGAGACTTTCTGGATTCTAGCGATCCGCAACGACTGTCAAAGATCCGTGTTTGACAGCCGGGACCAACGGCTTTTTTTCCGAACCTCGGACGCCTCTGCTCACAGACCAATCGCGGCAAGCGTAACTAAATCTGATTGATCGATTGACCCTGCTGCTTGCTTTTATTACTTTAGCCACACGCCCTTCCATTTTTCCCAATTCTGTATCATAATTATATCATACTAGCATTTTCTCCACCGGTCTTCTATCCACACTAATATTATAAATGCTAAAGTAACTCTGTATGTCTCGCTTGCCTGCTAAAACTCTTGAACTGATTTAAATGAAATTTGGTACACAGATATGTAGCTTAGAGCCTGAGAAAGGATATAAGCTACTTTTTATACCGTGACTTTGTCTGCGTCCGCGATAACCGACATTTACGCAGACGAAGTCGCGGGCAGAAGTTAGTTCACATATTATATAGGCTACTTTTTTATCCCGGTAGTATGTTCCCGCGGGATAATTTCCGAGCTCCACGCGGGTGAAGCCGCTGGAAAAAGCTAGTTTATAATAATCCTGCGCAGCAATTGCAACCGCACCTGAAAATATATCAGCTCTTATTATACAGTATCATACCATATCTTCGTCACCAATCTGAAAATCTTCAGGTCCTTTCCATAGGTGTTTAAACTGTCCATTCTACAAATGCGTTCCGCCTTAAGTCAGGGGTGATACAAACTTGTTGGTTTTCGGCACTGCCAAACAACAAAATTGAATACACATATATATGTCGGAACAAGAGGCCGATTGGAACTGGATTCTTCACCGTTGAACATTTTTACTGGGCGAGATGTGTGTTGCGGGTGAGAAGAAAAACTGAAAATGATTATTTATTTTTACGTTATATTTGAACTCGCCAAACGAAACGTTGGACAGTTTCTAGACACTTGTTGCACGCACTATGTCAGATGGTCAAGAAAGCTGCGCCACGCCGCCTGTAGCCGCTCTTGTCAACTTGCACGAACGTCAGGCTAGACTGTCGAAGCGCGCCAACGTCACGCTTGCATTTCGTTGTCAATTGACATCTCGTACTCATGACTCTTCCGATATATACATAAACCCTTTATCCCGTGAGGATATGTAGAAACTACAGTTCGTCACTTGGAATGATCCTTACATACTTTCAAGGTTCATATATCTGGTCAAACAGACACTTTGCTTCCGAGTACTTGCTACGCACCTGACTGTATGTATTGATATATTTTATTAGCCTAATCTCAAATTGTACCGAGCCAGCCTGAATATGATACAGTGAGAGTTATTTCCAAAGGAAGATTTCCGAACGGCACGATCCAAATGAATGTCGGATATGACATGTGTAGTGATTGCTTCGGGTCGGCTTTGTTGTTCAACACATACAGCCGATCAACTGTGTAGCATCTATGAATGTATGCCGAACGGTCTTGTCTTGTCACGGTGGCCCCATTACGATAGTTGACGTGCACACACGCATATGGACGCGCAAGATTTATTACAAACCTGTGAAATTGGGTATTTGTTTGAACTGTACCGGTTAGTTTTGTTTTGGTTACTCGTTCTGGAGTCAGGAGATTAATGTCAATAAATATTGAAACGTAGTTTTGCTAACTTTGATTTGGAAAGAAAATGTTTGTTACTTTGTTTAACATTGATGCCATCGAAACACGAGCTTGAAGTGCAGATTTTTTAATACAAACATGGAGGGAAGATTTTTGACTTAAATAGTTTTGAATTCATCGCTCCGCCCAGAGCGGGAGAAGTCATTTGATGATTTCTCATCCTAAAGCCAAACTGTTATGGGATGTCGTCTCATAAAAGGTACTGCAGTTATTAATAATAAAGTTCAATTTTTGTTACTAACTCACTAAGCTTTTATGATTTTGTAACGTTTTATGTACATTTATGGAGATTTTCTCTGAAATAAATAAATTTAATTTAATTGAATTTCATTGTTTCATACAGAAAAATGACCAAAACTAATTTGTCTCTAAAAAAAAAAAAAGAATCTGTACCACATGATAAAAGAAAAAACTTAGGCTGGAGCCGGACATACGCGATTCAGCGTGATTGTCAATCGAGTACTTATACCCGATTTACCGTCACTAACAGGAGCATGACGGTTCAGGAGGTCTATGAGAAGTTACGGGTGTTGCCGACTCCATATCACCTACGGACATGAGATTAGTTTAGAGTCCGACCTATGAATGAATAACAACCCGATTTGATAGTTGTGCCTACGCCTAATGTGCTTTTGTCAGTTCGAAAAATTGAATGAATCACTTGTTTTTACGGATCAACAAATTAACTTGACGGACTTAAACGAGAGTAGCCCCCAGTTTCATTCATCATCATCATTTCTCCTGAATGACGTCCACTGCTGGACATACGCCTCCCCCAATTTGCGAGGGTTTGCCGTAATCGCCACGCTTGGCAAGCAGGTTGGCGAACTCAGTATGATGGTAAAATGTATAGAAAACGCTGCTGCCCATTCTCTAGTAGGTCCCTTAGTCGCACCTCTTATGACACCCACGGGAAGAAATTGGATGGTGCTATTCTTTACGTCCAGCACTACACGGAACATTTAAATCACTTCAGTTTCTCACTTCAGGCCAGTTTCATTCACTGCTCAAAAAGCGAAAACTACGTCTAAAGAAGTTCTCGCATCAAAAACCTTATATTCAAAGCTAAATTTCTGTCTGCCCCCTAACACCGTCACCTCTGAATTATCGAAAAATTCTTCCCCGACATTTAGGTATGTATTAGCAGTCCTGCTCAACGGGGCCTTTATTTCACTTCATCTCACATTAGGCACGTAATTAGATGAACAGACTCACGTATAATATAGGTTGACACAAGAAATTGAATGCGTGACGGAATGTTCGAGATATATTTTTCCATTCCTTAGAAGAATTTCGCCCTTTGACGACGCAACATTAGTCGGCGTGTGTGTTTTGTTTTTGATTAGAAGAAATTGGAGGAGTGAGAAATGGAGGGGAATTTGATTGAGCTTATAAAGTATATAGGGGTCAATATTGGTGAAATGAGTAAATCTCTAATTGCCAATACCGACACAAACATGATTCTTAGATATAATAAAGACCGTTCTTTAACACAAAAAATATTGGAAAAGAATAAAAACCGGCCTACTGCGAGTTGGGCTATATGAATTGTGCGAGCATACGAAGGGTTCCCAGGGTACCAGGCAAACGACGCCGAAAACGAACTCTTATATCGTAAAATAAAATGAACTTTTACTTTTATTATAATTATTTTATATTTATTTGTTGTTGTAGCGAAAGTAGAAATACAGACTGTGTGAAAATTTCAACCTATAACGGTTCATGACATACAGCTCGCTGACAATTATTACATTGGGATGGACAGCGGAGGATTAGTATTAGAATTACCTTTTAAATTTTATTTGGGCACCTTTTTGGCACGAAACCCTAAAATGGTTAAAATAATATTTACAAGACGATAAGATTTTCATGATTGTGTGTGAAAATGTCGAAAAATTGAAGTCCCAAAATCAAGTTTGCCAAGAGCCAGACATTCCGAGCAAATATTGACCCCAAATCCGTTCTGGGATTGAACAAATAACAGGTATCAAAAGAAAAACATCTCACATTGAATCGTACCCTGTTGACACTCCAAACGGGATGGCGCAATGATATCCGAGGTGGAGCGTATCTCATTAACTCGATTATATTTCTGCTTCTCCAAATCCTTCCGAAACTACAGCATCCTCACAGAATTTCAACCCTTGCAACTGTTAGTATAAAGGTGTAAATGGCTTGGAAGTTTTCAGGATAATTTCCGTACTCCCGTAGGCCCAGTTATGAGGGAAAAATTGGAGAGGTCGTCCAATGGTTGTGTGGGCTTGTTTCAATGGCAGTGGTTACGTCGTGATTCCTTTATGGCTGCCCGTGGTGAGACGTGAATTAGTAAGGCGGGCTTTTTCAGAGCATCTGAAGAATTTGGGCTTTTGGAATAGCAAATAAAACTGTTAAGGGATGCATAACTTAAAGGTTACCTGTGGTTTGAGGTTTGGTGCGATGAAATTATTCATCTTTATTGCAATTATATGATGAGGAGGCAATAAACGTATGTGAATAAAAGAGTGATGAATATAAATGGTAATAGATGAAGAGGAAGGTCCAAAATGTGAATGGATGGATAGGGAGAGGAAGGCCAAAGAAAATATGGATGGATTGTATGGGAAATGATATGAAAGAGAAGAGTGTGAACGGTAGCATGACGGCTGACAGGGGGACTGGAAGAAATAAGGTGTTAAACCGACCCCAAATAACATGGCATAAGGGCGGGACGATTATGATGCTTGCAAGTAAATTGAAAGACGGTCACACATGGACTTTCCAAAGTAATGGCCTCAACGACCTGTTTCAAGATTCAACTTTCTTCAATCTTAATTAATTATTATTGTTACGACCTTAGGTTTTTTTTTTTTTTGGATGGGAAATCATCAGATGACTTCTCCCGCTCTGGGCGGAGCGGGAGGGCGTGTCAGACTTTTAGTGACTAAAACCCACCCGTGTTCCATCAGTTGCCCATGTGCCAGGGTCATGGTATCTATTTCGATCAATCACGCGACCCCGGCAGGCATCGGTCCTAGTAGACCCCTACACTGCTGCTGACATCTCTTTGAGGCGCGCGTGGAACACTACGCGCCGTACGAGCTTAGGTTTCGGTATGATTTAAGCCAATATACACCTAATATATAAGGAAACGGAGCGCTTCGCTGCCAAGTGACCTGCAAATCAGCTCGAACAGCGTCCTGAAGATATTGTCCGAGCGGTAGGACCTGCTTCTGTTGCAGAGGTGGATGCATCTTTATGGTAGCGCCTCCCTTCATTATTTGAAACATTTTTGTGTTATGTGTATTATTTTAAAGATTTCATTTAATTTGTTTTGAATGTCATTTGTAGATGTGTATTTTGTATTGGATTTGGTTTGAATGTCTGAGTATTATTTACTTGTGTATGTGTTTTTAAAGCTTTTATTTAACTTCACTTGTATATCCTAGAATTTTGCTATCAATATTTCACCCACTGCCACTGAGATTCTCGTGATAGTGCATGACTACAGATTTTTTAATATAAAAATAGTGATTTATATATTTTTTTAGTTTTATTTTAATGTAAAGGACTTTTTCTGTGAATGAAATGAATTATTATTGTATATTCTTACCATACACAATACCATAAAAAACAAACTAGTATTCGAAAGCAAAACAGACAAGCTTCAATTTTGAAGTTATCCCAGAAATGTTTCAAATATGAGCTCACTCATTCGCACAAAGTGCCTAATGTACGGAGATGAGATACCGCCATGAATTATGGGATCCTTGTCGAGATAATTTAAATTGTGCCACGCTGTGTTGCGTATATGATATTTTATTGTATTTGATATGGGGAAGATCTTTTGTGTAGTGAAACCTATTAAAATTGTTGGGTGGGATTTGAGTAATGATTTCCGTGATAATGGATTTGGAGGTGGAACTGTAGAAAGGTCTACAATATGCGATGTTGACTTTCTCCTGCTTAAAAAGTACCTTTCTTCTTTGCCGTCGCCTTTTCCAGGTACGCGGGGTCAGCTTTCTTAATCATACGGCGCCATTCACTTCGTTGGTAATCATCGCCTTCTGTAAAGCCAAGCTTTTGCATGTTCTTCGGGACATTGCTCATCCAGGTAGTTTGTCCTTCCAGGGTCGCGAGATTTGTTCGGAAGAGTTACCGTGGCCCTGGTATATAGGCAACTGAAGGAACACGGGTGGCGGGCGGGTGTCAGTAAAAGTCTAACACGCCCTTCCACTAAACCCAGAGGGAGAGAGGGGGAGACGTCAATTAATGATTTCCCACCCACAAAAGCAGGTAGTTTGCGGTCTCTTTTTATTAGCCATGCACAGGCACTTTATCATGATATATGGTCATACGGGTCTACGCATAACATGTCCGTACCACCTAAGCCGAATGACTGAAAAGTTGCATGGAAATCGGTTGTGGAAAATGAGCATGTGATGCAGAGTAATAAGGAAAATATCTTGTGAATTTTTGACAATGAATTTGGATAGCTATAAGATTAGCGGAAGAAAAAGTAAACGATGGATAGACTGTGTGAAATCTGATATGGCTTGAAAGAGAGTGACAAAAGCCTGTCGAGTTAGCTAATTTTGTAATAAGACCGAGTAAGATAACGAACCGTGTGCTGCCGGACGTAAAGAATAAAATCACCCCATTTCTTCCCGTGGATATCATAAGAGGCGACTACGGGACTTACTAGAGAATGGGCAGCAGCGTTCTCTATGCATTTTACCACCATACTGCGATCGCCAATCCGCCTGCCAAGCGTGGTGATTATGGCAAAGCCCCCCAAATTGGGGGAGGTCATGTCCAGCAGTGGACGTATTACGGCTGAAATGATGATGATGAAATAAGGAACCTACCTTTTAACTATACAATTATACATATCTCTAGCCTTCTCTCTCTCACTCTGTCTAGCCTTTTCCTACGTCGTGGTCAACTTTCAGTCTAACAGCTGAGTACCAGTATTTTAAATGGAACGACTACCTCCACAACCTAGTTACTGGGTAGAACTATAAAGTTATTCCCTTTGAGTAAGACTGATTGTCAGATTTCGGGCTTTTAAAGATGATCTACGAATGACAACCGAGACAATGGTTTACCTTGCTTTCTAGGGCTAGGTATGTGAATATGTTCACCCATCCACGGACCAACCGCATAGGCGTAGCTTTACCTCATTTATCGACCCGTGCGTTTATCATTACTTAGCCTCAAGCTTTTCAAGTAGTCTCTCTACAAAACAAACAGAAAATACAAGGAATACTTGCTAAGATTTGCCAAGATTTTCACACCAATATAAACTTATAAACTTAAACTAATATTATAAATGCAAAAGTAACTCTGTCTGTCTGTCTGTCTGTCTGTCTGTCTCGCTTTCCTGCTAAAACTACTGAACCGATTTAAATGAAATTTGATACACATATAGTTTAGAGCCTGAGAAAGGACATAGGCTACTTTTTATCCCGGTAGTATGTTCCCGCGGGATAATTTCCGACCTCCACGCGGGCGAAGTCGCTGGCAAAAGCTAGTTCTAATCTATACTAATATTATAAAGAGGAAACCTTTGTATTTTTGTATGTTTGTATTGAATAGGCTCAAAAACTACTAGACCGATTTCAAAATTTCTTTTACCATTACTTAGAGGGATTCTTCCGAATCCGTATAGGCTATATTTTATCCCGGAAAATAGATAGGATTTTTCGTGGTAGTGAAAATTGTGGAGTAAGGCGTCGAAAAAACTGCGGTACGTTAACGATTCTCGCGAACGCTGCCTAAATGGTTAGAGATGTATGGTTGACTTCTATAGAAAAGTTGTAGAACTCAATAATGCCTACAAAAAAGTCCGCGATAGTATAAACCAAACATTTATATTTTAGCCATTATAACCACTTTTCCATAGAATTAAAGTAATTAAAATTATTAGCCTATGTTTATTGATCATATTATCGTCAAATACTAATCCTTATCCAAATAAACTATTTATTGAGCAAGATTGTTTCAATAGCTATAAATTACTTATTTTATTCCAATTGGACAATCCATTCAAAAGATATTACGAATTTAAAATTGTAATTGGTATTAAAATGAATGATGGTGTCGCACGACTCGCACGGCGAAACCGCTGGGGAGGGGGGTGCACATCTATGAAGCAGGTTGCCGGCGGAAACCAATATGTTTTAGTGCCATCTACAAATACTACTGCGAACATAGTGTATAGTGAAGCATTAAGGTAAAGAGAAAAAAAAAAAACAAAAAAACCTATAAAAACATACATACAAAACAATTTTTTTTTTCAGAGAGCTTAAAAAATAAATGTCCACCCGTGCGAAGCCGGGGCGGGTCGCTAGTATATTATAACCCGATAAAATCCATCCTCATGACACTTAGAGCTGTCAGCCTCGTAACCATTTCATATTATCGTTTGTCTGCATACTCAATAGGTAAAGAATTGAGGAAATGCAATCATTTACAGTCTTTCAGTTTGGAATTTTGTTGAAATTTTGAAGTTTGATAGAGTATTGCAGAAATTTATATGTGTAGTTTTATTTTGAAAAGATTGAATTGGTTATATTTTGATTGGTTGATTGATTTTGCAGCCCAATTTTATAAAAAATCTTGTTCTAAATGTACACTAAACTAATTCTAAGCCTCATTGATTGAATAGCGTTAAAGACTAAAACAAAACAAATAATTACGCATTTAAAATGAAACAATGAACCTAAGTAGTAAAGTATATGTCAATATTTCAATAAAATTATATTAGACATTATTATTAGGTAAAAATCACTAGCATGGCATTTATAGTAAAAACTCTTTCCGTGAATTACAAAAAAATAAAAATAAATCGCAAATCATTTAATTTACGCTGTCGTTTGTCATCTATGGTCTCAACGATACCGTAATAGAATGAAATAAGTCTTTTTATTTTAAATAAGTTAATTCTGTTTGTACTTTTGAATTATATTGGCAACTAGTTGTATAGACTAATAAAAAAAAACCGCCAAGTGCGAGTCGGACTCGCGCGCCGAGAGTTCCGTACAAACCTGTAGGTATTCTCGGTTTGTGCATAAGGTTTTATGTTTATGAAATTAAATGTTTTTTTTAATTTTTATATGTGAGTTGATTGAATGAAAGGTAAATTGCGGTTTACGATTTATGACGTATTAAAAAAAAAACTACTTACTAGATCTCATTCAAACCAATTTTCGGTGGAAGTTTACATGGTTATGTACATCATATATTTTTTTTTAGTTTTATCTTTCTCTTATTTTAGAAGTTACGGCGGGGGGGGGGGAGGGGCGACATTTTACCACTTTGGAAGTGTCTCTCGCGCAAACTATTCAGTTTAGAAAAAAAATATATTAGAAACCTCAATACCATTTTTGAAGACCTATCCATAGATACCCCACACGTATGGGTTTGATGAAAAAAAAATATTTTGAGTTTCAGTTCTAAGTATGGGGAACCCCAAAATTCTAAATTATTCAAAATTTATTGTTTTTTTTTCTATTTTAGTGTGAAATTCTTGCGATTCACAGAATACATCTACTTACCAAGTTTCAACAGCATAGATAGCTCTTATAGTTTCGGAAAAAAGTGGCTGTGACATACGGACTGACAGACAGACAGACATGACGAATCCATAAGGGTTCCGTTTTTGCCATTTGGCAACGGAACCCTAAAAACAACGATTTCACCCCAAACATAAAATAAAAAAATAAAAAATTATGAGCCATTCCTATTGATGTTAACTTTGACTCCCGAAATATACTTAGCTATCCTTTTCGGCCATAAAAATAGAACCTCATCAAAACGATCCGTTTTCAATGGAAGCCCTTTTCACGCTCTACTGAGTCTGGCCGGAATTTATTTACACTACGCTCAGGGGAAATATCATTATAGTCAAGATAAGCTATATAACAACGAGATAGTTTACTTTAATAGAATCCTAAGAAGGTTTCTTTTGAAAAGGAATTTACAAAAATGCCCTCGTTAATTTTGTTACCTACACGAAAAACTAAAAGATATCGTCGGATCGAATTTCTTTTTTTTTGTATAAGAGAGTGACCCTTTTTTTGTGGGTGGGAAATCATCAAATGACGTCCTGCTCTGGTACTGACTAAAATTCACCCGTGTTCCTTCAGTTGCCCATGTGCCAGGGCCACGGTATCTCTGCCAGTGCCACGGTATCTCAGAGAGCGACCCTCACATCTTAACTCAGCTCGTACCAAAAATTACTCGTTAATTCATGCAATTGTTTGTAGTTGACAGACGCATTTACTGATTTTTGTTGCATGTAGGTGGGTAATATATCCATAAATAAACAATTTTTCAAAGAAAACAACAAAATATCATTTTCTTTAAAGCGTAGGCGTCAAGTTTGACTTTGATGAAAAACTTGGCGTAGGCGCGTAGACGCGTAGCGTAGGTCGGGGTGAATGGCCGATCATATGATCGGCGTAGGCTTCGCGTAGCTCGTAGCATCATAAGTTTTCTTTCTGAATGTTGATATGGTAACGGATAACGAGTTACGTGTAAGGTTGGCTTATAATCATAATGGTCAGTATGTATTCTAGTGAACCGCCTCTGTTTCGTACGGTTTAACGACTTAACTAAACATCGAGTTTTTTTTTTATAAAGTACGTAAGTTTATTTATAAATTGCAGTCTGAATAAATAAATAAATAAATATCTCAGGACAACCAACACATCGTTATCTGATCCCAAACTAGGCAGAGCCTGTACTATGGTAACCAGACTACTGATAAATATACTTATATATTTATAAAAATACAAACATATTATAGACTAGCTTTTGCCAGCGGGTTCGCCCGCGTGGAGGTCGGAAATTATCCCGCGGGAACATACTATCGGGATAAAAAGCCTATGTCCTTTCTCAGGCTCTAAACTGTCTGTGTACCAAATTTCATTTAAATCGGTTCAGTAGTTTTAGCAGGAAAGCGAGACAGACAGACAGACGGACAGAGTTACTTTTGCATTTATAATATTATGTATAAAATATATATATAAATATATAATAATATATATAAATATATATATATATATATATTATATATATATATATTTATATATATATATATATATATATATATATATATATATATATATATATATATACATCCAGGAACTCATTTGGCGTCAAGCATGTTGCGCATCATTACGACGTCCACCAGTTCTGCTAACATTTTTTATCATCTGTTGATGAATATTGCTTAGTTTTTTGATTTCCTACTCCATCCTATACTTAATTTTCTTGCTCATTTATTTGCGGCAATATTCTTCTTGTAGTTAGGCCCAAACATTTTTGGACCCCGCACAATAGTGAAGCTTTATTGACCTCCTACGTATATCAATATTATTAATCTATTGCGTGGATATTTTTACGTCCAAATCAGACGGTTGAGATTTCAAAGTGCGACGTTGCCAGCATTATGATTCGTTTATTTATACTTATCTCTTTCTTTCACGGAGTCTCGCAAAACGCATTGTCTGTTCTAAGTAAATATTTTTTTAGTTTCACGGTTGACCGCTGACTTATTTGGGCTATTCTCATTTTTAACCGACTTCAAAAAAAAAAGGAGGAGGTTATCAATTCGACTGTATTTTTTATATTTTTTTTTTATTTTTGTTACCTCATAACTTTTGACTGGGTGAACCGATTTTGATGATTATTTTTTGAATGACTAATGAACGAATAACGCGATTAGATTAGTGCAGAGTATCTACCATAATTAAAGAGTTAAAAATAAAAACACACATCGACCTTATGGGTTTTGATTTTAATAGTCAGATAAAAGTTCTCTATCCTGACTTAAGGAATGAAAGCCTAAATACAGAGGCACAGTATTGAAAATTATTAATCATGTTTTTAACCGACTTCAAAAAAGGAGGAGGTTATCAATTCGACCGTATATTTTTATGTTTGTTACCTCATAATCATAACTTTTGACTGGGTGAACCAATTTTGATGATTCTTTTTTTATTTGAAAGCTGGTGTTTCCCGAATGGTTACATTTTAATTTGGATACTCGGACAGTGGGGTCCATGTCACAAACTATATAAGTCTTAAATTTGCATTAAGTATTTGTGCGACAAATGAACGAATAACGCGATTAGATTAGTGCGGGGTATCTACCATAACTAAATAGTTACAAATAAAAACTTTTTAGTTATGGTAGATACTTCGCACTAATCTAATCGCGTTATTCGTTCATTTTTGTATACCTATACAAGATGTTACTACTGCTGTGGAATCAATTGTTCTTCCTCATCGTACGAAGGAACCCTAACATTAGCATGAGTTTACTACGGGATTTTCTAAGTTTAATTTGACTAGATTCAAAGAGTACTATTAACTAGATTTTTCTGATAATATAATATTATTCACAGCCTGTAATCGCCCACTGCTGAGCGTATCTTCGTGGTACTACAAAAGCGTGGCAGCCCCAACAGCATCCTGAATGCATTTTTGCACTGGAGACGAAGAGCATTAACAGCTTTTTGAGTGAAACTAGTCCAAACGCTACACGAGTAAAAAACTATTAGGTACATCTCACTGATAATGCTCTTCGCTCCCGGTATTCATTGATCCGATCTAGATTGTTCCTCAAATCCTCCGCTACAATACGCATATGACACCACCATTTAAAGTGACAGTAGGGTATCTCTCTGCGCCTTTATTGGCCACCTTAACGATAAGCAACTGACTTTTGTCCGTGTTATATCTAAAACCATGCTCCTCAGCGTAACGCTCACAAACTTTATTAAATTTTCTGAGACCTGCCATAGACGGGCTCAGCAGCGCCATGTCATTAGCGTAGCTAATGTTATTAAATGCTAGCCCATCTATGTAGCAGCCAGCATGCAAACTGCTGAGCTCGAGAATA
The DNA here is from genome assembly GCA_932294355.1 of Aporophyla lueneburgensis. Lineage (NCBI taxonomy): Eukaryota > Metazoa > Arthropoda > Insecta > Lepidoptera > Noctuidae > Aporophyla > Aporophyla lueneburgensis. Next base: position 25,777,501 of record OW028747.1, read on the forward strand.
AACACATTTATATATAAATTAAACAGCTTAATCCACCCTGTCTAACTCCACATTCCATCACGTACTCATCCGACCGTCCATTTGCCCATTTTACACATTTAATTTGATGTGTGTACCAGTTTTTAAAAACACTCATCAATTCACTGGGCACACACAATTTAGACCATAACTTGTCACAAAACACCATGTCAAATGCCTTTGACATAGGTATCCAAGAAACAGGCAAAAACAGGAGTCTGATTTCCTGTATAATATTTTACAGTCTTTTTATACATAAAATTGCAGTTTCCGTAGATAAGCCCTCTCTGAACCCATGTTGAGCATCATGGAGCTTGACATCATTCTTTAAAAGAGAGAGAGATTGGTCTGCAGTTCGCTTTATCTGATATATCACTAGTCTTATTTTTTACATTAGGAACTTCAATAGTTTTCATCATATCCTTTGGCAGATAAGCGTGCGACACACAACAATTATAAAACAAAGCCAGTACCCTGGGCAAATGGATACCAGCGTTCTTTAAGTGCTCCACACTGCGCCCGTCGTGTTCCGGGGATTTTCCGCGCTTCATATGTACCAATACATTCTCTACTTCTTTTGCTGTATAGGTACCTTGAAGAAGGTCGCTCAAGTTCACCGTCGTCTGAGTTATGCAAAAAAGACAGTCTCGCGAGGTCTACAACTCACAGAGCCACTAGTGTACCTGATTGTAAGTTATCTGATCGTTGCGAAACCCTTCCAGGGTCCTTATATCTTACGCCAGGGCTAACTCCACTGCCGCGAGAAAACACGGTACAGCGGACAGAGCTCCGGTGGGATCTCATGGCGTCATGGAGAGTACGATTGTCGCAACCCAGCGCTGGGCACGCCACAATTACGGTGATAAGTCCCCTCTTTGAGGAGTGGCTAGAGAGGCGCCACGGCGCGGCGTCCTCACCTTCCACCTGGCGCAGGGTCACAGTTGTTTCGGGAGGTTCCTGTTCAGGATAAGGCGGGAGGAAACGCCCGGGTGTCACCATTGAGTGGATCACCCGGAGGACAGGGTGGAGCATATGGTAGAGGTCTGCCCGACTTGGGCGGCAGTAATGCTCGCGAAGGAGGAGGCAGAACGCGTGAGAGAGAGGCAAATTTCGCGCCCTCACGCCCCTAATCGCCGCAGGAGGAGGCGCCCTGGGCATCGGGAATCGCAGGCCGATTTCCGGCCATCGTAGGCGCGGGCTTGCGGTCGGTGAGCAATGGGTAGCTCGCCATCCGATAGGGAGCAGACAGGCACCGTCGTAGATAGGCACCGTCAACCCGGTTGACGGTGCGTTGTGTTCCACGTGCACCTCAAAGAGATGTCAGCGGAATTGACCGGGTTCACTAGGGCTGATGCCTGCCAGGGTTGCGAAGAAGTCTGAAAGGGAGATCGTGGCCCCCGGCAACATGGTAACAAAAGAAACACGGGTGGGTTTTAGTCAGTAAGAGTCTGACACGCCCTCCTGCTTCGCCCCGAGCGGGAAAAGTTATTTGATAATTTCCCACCCAAAAAAAAGAAAAAAGTGTCCTTGTATGCTAGGCTTAAGTACTTGGTTGCAAATAAAATGATTTATGATTTATTTATCTGAGACGGAGATGGGTCATACATTCATAATGGGAGCTTATGCATTTATAGGAAAAGGAAGAAGTGCTATTAGATTCATATATACAGACGTCAAATATCGTACAGTATGAAAAGTATGCATCAAACCGACATCCGTATAAGTGTCGCGTAACTTTGAAGCTATATACGGACGTCAGTTGACAGTATATACTATTCATGCCGCACCATATTCAACGTCCAATTATTTTTCTAACGTTGTGCCATAGATTCATGTATACGGACGTCAAATATCGTACAGTATGAAAAGTATGCATCAAACCGACATCCTTATAAGTGTCGCGTAGCTTTGAAGCTAATATACGGACGTCAGTTGACAGTATATAATATTCATGCCGCACCATATTCGACGTCCGATTATTTTTCTAACGTAGTGCCACAGATTCATGTATACGGACGTCAAATATCGTACAGTATGAAAAGTATGCGTCAAACTGACATCCGTATAAGTGTCGCGTAGCTTTGAAGCTATATATGGACGTCAGTTGACAGTATATAGTATTCATGCCGCACCATATTCTACGTCCGATTATTTTTCTAACGTAGTGCCATAGATTCATGTATACGGACGTCAAATATCGTACAGTATGAAAAGTATGCGTCAAACTGACATCCGTATATGTGTCGCGCAGCTTTGAAGCCATAAACGAACTTCAGTTGACGGTACATACTATTCATGCCGCACCATATTCGACATCCGTGTATTTTTCTACAGTCGCAAGGAAAAATAATGAAATAAGCACACACAAATTTAAGATTACTATTTTATTATAGACAGATGGGTTACCCTATAGGTATGACAGGTGAAAACAATTGAAATAGTTTTCTGTATTTATAAAACTTTAAAAATCAATCCCTAAAAATTACGTAAAATAATTAGTATTATTCAACGTATCAATGACAATTTACTTTTGTGACTTTCAGATGTAACATAATTAATTTTAAGAAAATATTAGATATTAGATTGTTGTATTGTTATTAGGTGTGCTAAGCATATTCCGAACGTATAATATAATCAAAATCATATAATCGAGTTCAAATAGCTGTATAATTTACGGATGGCCAACACCTGATTTTCACAAGTGAGGGCACAATACTTATTTTGCAACCGAGCGTCAAATAAGCAGCGATACGTATGTGGCAACTTCGGCAAACTGTGTATAACTGATTTGTTGTTTTCATTTATAAAATATTTCGAACCGTTCAAATACAGTCGGTTTGGCAACGTCGCAATTGGACGCCAAATAATCGGCTTTATCGAAAGTGTCTTAGATGAGTATACGCACTGTCGATATACGCGCTACACGAGCGACGCACCGTTGATGCGGGATTTCGCGGAAGTTTTAGTTATACAAATGCAAGCGCTTCAGTGATTTTTTGCCTTCCGGCAATTTTTGTTGTACAGGTCGCTAGAGCCAAAAGGACCAAAGTAACACTGACTAAAAAAGTGGCGTCCGGTATGCGGACGTCTAAAGCCGGTGGACGCCAGATTAAATGCATTTCGGGCTATGTAGGACGCCATATCATTAGCAGAATAACTATATATATATATATATATATTAGTATGGATATGGATAGTATGGATAAATTACACCCAGACTCAACAAATGATTATGCTCATCACACAAACATTGGTCCTAGGTGGGATCGAACCCACGACCGTGTTTATGATATTCATTGTGATTTATTTGTTTGATATCTTTCTGTTATACTTTTATAAGAGACAGTGACCATTGAGTTTGTGAGTTAGTTTCGGCCTTTCTTCTCAGTGTAGTCAGATATGTGATACACGTATAAACGTGTTTGTACAAACCTACAGAAACGAAATCATTTATCATTAATATTTCGTTTTTTTTTTATATCATTTATTTTTTGCGTATACATAAGAGTTTTAAATTTGTCAATTGTTCATTTCATCATCATCATCATCATCATTACAGCCCAAAATCGTCCACTGCTGGACATAGGCCTCCTCCAAGGTCAGCCACTTCGACCAATTCTGTGTTTATATTTCTACTGGCCTGTTAGACTAGTGGTTAGTGACCCTGACTGCTAAGACTGAGGTCGTGGGTTTGATTCCCACCCAAGACAAATATTTGTGTGATAAGCACAATCATTTGTTCTGTGTCTGGGTGTAATTTATCTCTAGTATGTATTTATTTATAAATAAATATTTTATATCAGTTGTCTGGTTGCCACAGTAAAGGCTCTGCCTAGTTAGGGATCAGATAACTTTGTGTTGGTTGTCCTAAGATATTACAAAGTTACTTGCACATAAAGATACGCCTGTTATTTCGACTTGTTTTGGCATCCCAAGATCCCAGTTAAAACTATACGCGTACAGCTGAAACCACCAAGATACTTTTAGCGTAACTACCCACATCCCCTTTCCCACGCTCGCAGTCGCATCGCACTTCCGATATATTTACAGGCAAAGCCTTTACAGGCTCATCCGGGGATCATTTAGAGTCGTAGAGGTTCTCTCCTCCAATTCTCACGAAAACTCACGGAAGAGAACCGTCTGCTTTCGTTTTGTAAGGCGGCTTTTGTGGAGCGTTTGGGATTGCTTAGCGTACGTGGAAATGTAGTGGTTTATTCAAGAAATAATTATTTAAAATCTGTGATAACAGTTCTTTATTACATTTTCTATTTTGTGAATGATTTGATGAATTTAGAAATGTTAATATACAGGAAAAAAGATCTACAAACTAGCAAGACTCAATATTTTTGGTATACTAGTTAAAATTAAGTCTGTAGATTTATATCTGTATAATCTCGGCAAGATGAACTTTGCCAGTCTCCTTACCTGTTGGCTGTTGTGTTATCTATACCCATACTTATAATATAAAGAAAGGTGAATTTTTTTTTTTTTTTGTAACTGTGCGTAGTATGTCACATCTAGAAAAACGAAAAAAATCTGTTAGTGTTTGATAGGCTAAATCTTAAGGAAGATTAGCTATGTAACATTACGCTTCAACTCTAAAGAGCCGAAAAAAAAGAAGAAAGTCAGAAATAACATTAAAGGAAAACGATGTAATTTCGCAGGCGGGCGATATGTTGATATAGGATATATTTTATGCTGAAACAAGAAATTCCACGCAGACTAAGTCGCGGTCAGAAGCTAGTTTTATAAGCTACGAAATACTTATTGAACAAATTCATTCCCAGCTTCGGTTGCCCCGAAGAACAAGGTTTTCTAAAGAAGACGAAGAAATATTCATAACCATATTAATCAAATAATATGGTTATGAATATTTCTTCGTCTTCGCAACCGAAGCTGGGTGACCTTTGCCAGTCTATTCACCTTTTAAATAATAGATTTATGAGCTACGAAATAACTATAGGACTAACTTTCAAAAACATCAAAATCAAAAGTCATTTATTCAAACTAGGCTGAGAGTCAGCACTTTTTGAACGTCAAAGTTACACAAGACAGTCCCCCAAAACGCCCGCCCTTCACCACTTCCTAGTGCTTTAGCTGGGAAGAAGAAGTGGCGGAAGAAACTCCCCAGCAGCACAGTTGTCTGTTAAGTTAGAAGAACTTGATTCTATACAATATTGTGTAAGTAATTAATATTATAAAACAAAACATACATTATTCCCCATATGTCAGCTAGCACACGCCAATATACCAACAAAACATTGAAACCTAAACTCAAGCTGAAATCTATACTATAATATTTTTTCATAATATTATAAAGCTGAAGGGTTTATTTTTTTGTTTGTTTGATTGAACGCGCTAATTGAGATTAGCGCGTTCAAGTACTTCCTGAGGGAAGTCTTCCGGAGGGTCCGAATTGTAAAATTATTTTTGTGTTGAGTTCTTTTTTTTGCATGGGATACCATCAAATGAATTCTCCCGCTCTGGGCGAAGCGGGAGGGCGTGTCAGACTTTTACTGACTAAAACCCCACCGTGTTCCTTCAGTTGCCCATGTGCCAGGGTCACGGTATGTCTTTCGAACGATCTCGCGACCCTGGCAGGCATCGGTCCAAGCAGACCCCTTCAGTATTGTTGACATCTCTTTGAGGCGCGCGTGGAACACTACGCGCCGTCGACCCAAGCCTGGTCCTTACCGGGCGGCGAGCTACCCATTGCTCGCCACCCGCAAGCTCACGCCTACGGTGGCCGGGAGTCCGCTTTCGACTCCCGACGCCCGGGACGTCTCCTCCTGCGGCGGCTAGGGACGTGAGGGCGTAGAGAGTGCCACTCCCTCACGCGCCCCGGCTCCTCCTTCGCGAGCATTACTGCTTTGCAGAAGGAGGTGACGGCTTCCCATGCCCTCTCCGCACCATGGCTCGCACCAGGGCCGGACGCGAGAGGTTGCCGCCGCCGATCGCCTCAACGAGGACACGGCGGTGCTCCGCCCAGGCAGGGCACACTTCCACCGTATGCTCCACCGTGTCCTCTAGACCATCCTCACAATGGAAACACCCGGGCGTTTCGTCCGCTTTATCCTGAACAGGAACCCACCGAAGCACCCATGCCCGGTGAGAACCTGCGTCAGGCGGAAGGTGAGGACGCCCTGGCGCCTCTCTATCCATCTCTATGTTTGATTGAACGCGCTAATCTCAGGAACTACTTGGTCCGAATTGTAAATTTTTTATGTTGGGTAGCCTATTTATCGAGGAAGGCTATAGGCTATATAACATCACGCTGAAACCATGAGGAGCGAAGCAGTAACGAAAAATGTTGCAAAAACGTGGAAAATCGCACGGGTAGGTGATTCGACGTGACGGGATGGGTCGGGAGAACAAGAAATTTAACGCGGACGAAGTCGCGGGCAGAAGCTAGTAAATAATAAAACAAAACCGTAAACAGAACTTAAAACGTAAATATAGCCTCCGGGCATAAAGGGCGTGTCTGCTTACATATACAACGATGCAAAATGTTACATATACATACATTGATGCATATAGCTAAGTTGAAGTTACAATTGTTAAACTAGGACCTCCGGAGTAAAATAAAATAACAGTTAATACAAATAATAATAACAAAACCATGGTCAGCAAGACGACCAGTCACCACAAGCAGCACCCGTTCACGAGCATATAACGCAAAGGTCAGCCATTACCCCCCTCGCCATATTTGAGGGAAGGTGGTTACCCGACCCTCGACGCTACCGCAAGCAGTGACATCTAAGGGAGCATGACGAACTTGCTGCCAGTTGCTCAGGCAAGAATAGTATGAACAGCTGACGAGGTCGCTAGCTAACTGTATGTTGCAATACAACTCATTTAAAATAATTGTAATGAGTAGATTATGTCCACAATAAATCAACTCACTACCAGCATCACATATCACCATGAAAATTTTAATTTCTTCAGAAAGTCAATGAGGAAACCCAAGCCGGGTGACCTTTGCAAGTCTCCTCACCTTTTAAATAATAATTTTATGATCTATGAAATACCTATAGGACTAATCCTACTAATATTATAATTGTGAAAGTTTCTGATGATGGATAGATGTTTGTTACTCTTTCACGCAAAAACAACTGAACAGATTTGGATAATATTTAGCACACGGGTAGATTATAACCTGGATTAACATATTGGGTACTTTTTATCCCGGTAGTAAATTCATGTGGAATCATTTCCGACCTCCACGTGGGCAAAGCCGCTGGCAAAAGCTAGTTCATGAATATTTCTTCTTTAACCGCATTACAGGAATTCGAATCTCCAACAGCTCTCCAGGCATTTCCTCAGACCGTCCGACATTTATACAATACCTGACTTCCTCACTTACAGAACAATATCCCAGTGGAGAATTGAATATCTAAGGCAGACAAAAGGTTTTGAACTCCAGTCGGATATATGTTTTTGCGCGGGATCCGCTTGGACTCTGAATAATAGAAATTGAACGGACGGGTCTGCACTAGAGAGATTTAAGCGTATAGGTGGTATATGGAACGCTTTGTAGGATCTAGTGTTTGTATTAGACTAGTATTGTTTTAGGAAATACTTTTGAAAATGAGATTTCATTGTTTTGGCTAGTTTTATGATAATAATAATAATAAGGCCTTCTATAGTTCTTGGTAACCAGTCCATTTTAGCCATCCAAATACATAGACCAACATCTTAGTTTCCATATCCTGCAATAGTCCAACACCAACCAGAGGTTGTCCTTGGGTGCACTTGCACAGTGTATACTGGGATAACCGCCGGTTAGTGCCTCACTTCATCTAAATTTTCTAAGGGGCCTCTGCGAGTTGGCTTCGGCCCCTCGTACGCCTTCCAAAAGACCGGGACCCTAGGGTCCCGAGATGTGTTAATATATATAAAAATAATAATAATATTCCACAACTATCACACAACGCCATCTAGATTGATAAAAACAACTATAATCAGTCTATTTTCCCACTGCTGGTATTGAGGCCACCTCTCGTTGAGTGGGAGTGGGTTGTAACCTACGACGCCAGTGCGGGTTGGCAGATGTCACATGTTTTCAATTCTTTGGTTCTAGGACATGCTTGTTTTCTCGCCGTTCTGAGTGCAGTACATAATAAAATGGTTGGCACATAGTGCCTATCTGGATTCGAAACCATGACCTACCACTCGTAAGCCGGGGCCAGTACCACTGGGTCACCACTGCTCCAATTGTTTGCACTATCCTGTTATAAACTTGAACTACTACTCTATAAAACTTCTGCTTGATCGTCCATTAGCTTTATTCCCCTTAATGTATTCAATTTTTTGCTTCTACTTCTAAAGTAGTGTTTTGTTTTTTAGGAAGTCGGTTGTTATTTTTTTGTAAAAAGTTTTTATTTTTAACTTTTAGTTATGGTAGATACCCCGCACTAATCTAATCGCGTTATTCGTTCATTTGTTGTGCAAATACTTAATGCAAATTCAAGACTTACATGGTTTTCACATGGAGTCCATTGTCCGAATGGAACCAAATTAAAATGGGACCATTCGGGAAGCACCAGCTTTCAAATAAAAAAGAATCATCAAAATCGGTTCACCCAGTCAAAAGTTATGAGGTAACAAACATAAAAAAAATACAGTCGAATTGATAACCTCCTCCTTTTTTTGAAGTCGGTTAATAAAATATAAAAGTTCACGAAACTAAACACAATTTATGAAAACCTTATCATTCTTTATCTCTTTCTCCAGACACTTTATTGAAAGAGGCGGCAAGAACAATGCCACTCTTCGACATGAGCTGACGTTTTAGCAGACAGTGTCGTAAGAGTGATGTTTACTTAAGAGTTAAGTAAGGATGTACTTGATGAGTGAGGTACATTATGAAGGCTTTATTTACCATCATGGAGTGGATTTGTACGTACCTAACAGACCTTGGCTTAAGGTATCGCTGGTAGAGGGCACCACGGGACAGGATCAGCAGCGCGGGCTGGCTCGAGCAAGGGTCGGGGAGGACATGGAATACGACGCCGCGGCGGGCCTCGGTTGCGAGGACGGAGGAACGGCGGTCTGTGACTGTGAATCTTGAGAGTGCTGGTGAGCTGATTATTTTTCTGGAAGAGGGTTGTAGCGTCATTAGAAATTATTAGATTATGCCTCGGTCGACGTATCCTACAAATGTGGGTTGGAGTGTAGCGGGTGGGTGCCGCAATCAGGGGATTGGGGTGATTTATGGCAGGGTCAAAGAAACGCTGGGGTAGACGTTTTATGGGATGGTGGGCATTCTAAGATCTAGCTGGAGATTCTCATATTGGATGTATCAGGAAGTCTTATATCTTAATCCAGGTCATAAACTATATGTGTGCCAAATTTCATGCAAATCCATGCAGCTGTTTTTCCGTGATTGAATAACAAACATCTATACAGTATGAAGCAGGCTACTTAGTTAGCTCGGCCAAATAATGCCTATAATTATTATCTGTGGTTTAGTTCTAGATATTTTCAGAACTATTTCCATCTGAACTTTAGTTAATCCAGTGTGTAGTAGCTAAATAGCAATCGATGTTACCACTAAACTTTCTGACATGACCGCTTAGTTGACTGCGGTTGTATCTCCCACATTTTCCGTGGGCGTTCTATTTGTATCCATGGCAACTGAAATACGTATACGTAAAACATCGGTACTGATAAAGTCATGACTAATAACAAGTGATTATCAACATTTCCTGGGCCCTGCCGCGACAGCATCCAAAGCAACAGGTGATATTTTGGCGAAAAGCCAACAACTGTCAACCTGTCTCGGCGAACAGACTCCCAGAAAAACACAAGCAATTTCCAAACTTATGCCACCCTTGTAAGATTTGAAATTGCTTGTGTTAACGAAGCATCGGTCTGTTACCAAAAATGTAGAATTTGAAATCGTATTTGAAAGTAGTAGAATCGAAATTTGCGTGCTCCGATTTTAGATCCATCTGTCATCACTCAGCAATTAATTTTAAATCTTAGTGAAAAGTGATAAGGTCGGGATTTGGATGGAGTTGTTAATAATTGATAGGTTGTTGACACTTGGTTTTGAATGTTTTGTACCAAATTTTGAAGAATGACGATTGTGGTGAAGATTTCTGTCTTCTTGCTATTCCTGTCTCTGTCACGGTAATCATTCTTTTTCTAGTTGAGCCATTTTAGTTATAAGAAATGAGTCAGAGAATTAATTTCAGGATATTTCTACGTAACTATTTCATGCGCTAAACGTCTTTAGTGACTTCCAGTTTTAAAGATTTTGGTATTCGGTGGGACCTAGCCTGTTTGCTAACTCATGTAGGAAAGTTGCTGTGCCAGCGACTTTACCCGCCTGGACGTCTAAAATAACATATATGTTAATTTTTATAACATCAGCTATCTAACAGTGAAAGTCGCGTTAAAATCGGTTCAGGCGATTTGAAGATTGGCCGCAACAAACAGACAGAATTTTTATTACCACACGCGATCTCACTTTAGTTGCAGCCTAAAGCTCTGAGCTAGTTTTTGCATTTCCTATTTTATTTCGATTTGTGTAAAGTTTTAATACAAAAATGACTCTTTTCTTTATCACCATATCAGCCGAAAGACGTCCAGTGTTGGACACAGGACTCCACCAACTTGGGGGGTTTGCTATAGTCACCACGCTTGGCAGGCGAGTTAGCGATCGTAGTATGGTATGAACGCTGCTGCCTAGCCTCTAGTAACCCCTTAGTCGAAAGTCCCTTAGTCGCCTCTTACGACGCCCACGAGAGAAATGGAATGGGGTTATTCTTTACGTCCAACACCACACGGAACAATAGTTAGATTGGGAGTAGGGTTGCCAGATCATAAAACCGAAAAGCCGGACAGACCTGCCAGTTTAGCCGGACATTTGTGTAAAAAGGCCGGACATCTTTAATTGTTTAGTCTTAAAACAAAACTAAACATAAGACTGATGAACTGAATACACTTTAAAATCTTTGTAACATAAACTAATTAATATATTTGGTTGGCAGACACCTGGCAACTAAAAATTTTAAAAGCTGATTTTCCTTTTAAATTGAGTAGTAATAACGCGAGGAGGACAGTGCTAGTTCCCTCACTTGCGCTATCAATACAAGGTGGGGTGAAAACAAAAATGATCATATTTTAAAAAGCCTTCCAAAAATCATCAAAATCATCTAATTTAGCCGGACATGCAACTAAAAAACCTGACTGTGTCCGGCTTTATCCAGACGCCTGGCAACCCTAATTGGGGGTAATGTTTTGAGACGGTTAATAAAATCAAATCAATGAAACCGAAATATTTTTATTCACTTAAACCTACATGAGCACTTACGAACGTCAGAATTTAATCCCAGCTACATCTCATCTAAGAAAAGTCAAAACGAATTTAAACTTCGAAGCGCCGGCAGATCGAAGTGTTGCCAGCACAATCAGGCGACAAGATCCATTATTTATCCATGTCTATTGTGTAACGTGTTCAGCCATCACCCTCAGGCGGACATGTTGGATTGTGGCCAGCGTGGCCACATTGCCCGCTGTGTGGGCGTGTCAATCAATACACCTTTGTTGGGCGTAGCTCCACTCTACTTTGACCAGCCAATCAAAGTAGACTAATTAATGACTGGCATTTTTAGCATAGCAGTCTTTTGAGTTATGGAGTAGTGGCTCAGATTAGCGTTGAGGCCGGAGGTCAGGTTGCGAGCTGATCACAGTAAACTGGCTTACGAAACTGGTAAGACGTCAGTGTAATGTCAGAAGACTACCTATTATGAATGTAATGCGCATCTAACGCATGAAAGTAAAATAGCAACACGGTGGTATATTCAATCACAGAACAGTACTTATTTGCTGTACGCTCTTATTGCTGCGTTATAAGGGTGTTATTAGTGCAGCAGTGATTCCTCAGAATCTCAATTAATTTTGTCAGAATCTATAGATAGTAATTATTGTTCGTATAAACGACTTTATGATTCACTCTTTGAATCCCTTTCGAACTGGCAAGGAGTCGGACAGTCAGAAATATGAAGCTCCATATACAATCATAGTGTTCATATTCAACCACCATTAAAATGTAAACAATAAAATTATTTCAATCAAAACATCAACTGGCACTTTTGAATTATCAAGGAGTCGGTGAATCAGGAAACTAGGGCAACTAACTTTATCCAAAGCGGAGTAGAAGAAGGAGCTAGAGACTCCACGGAGTTCTTTTTAACACGTTTTTATTAGCTTCAAAAGTATGTGCCTATGTAACGGAAACTTTAAACATGATTTTAACCCCCTTCAAAAAGTCGGATTAACTCGACATACTTATTAAAGACCGATGACAATACCATAAATTCATTAATTTGTGTCATTATACTTACCAGGGTTACTAGGCTATCCAAAAAAAAACTGTAACACCCTAAAATAAATAATAGTTTAAAAAAACTAAAATACACGTTTCCATAGAAAATTAAACTAAAAGTAGAAATTAATAGAAAAAAGCGTTGGGTGCTTGATTTCAAGTTGTGGTATTTTAGTTTGGTTTTCTAAATCTATATATTGTGAACATGTGCATAGTATTCGTAACCAACGTGCATGGTATGACCAGATGTATGCATGTAAACGAAGTAAATAGAGTATTAAAGATCGTAACAAGGTTCCTACCTCCACGGGAAGAAGACGTGAGTTTTTATGTGTACTAGGTCCTGCCCGCGACTTAGTCCGTGTTAAATTTATGCTCCTCTGACCCTTCCCGTCGCATTGAAATAGCCTCCCAGTTTTGCTCCGCTTCTTTTGATCGTAGCGTGTATTATACTATAACCTATAGCCTTCCTCAATAAATAGGCTACCCAACACAAAAATAAGTTTCCAATTCGGACCAGGAATTCCTGAGATTAGTGCATTCAACCAAACAAACTCTTCAGCTTTATATTATTATTAGCTTCTGCCCGCGACTTCGTCCGCGTTAAATTTCTTGTTTCCCCGACCCTTCCCGTCGCGTCGAATCGCCTACCCGTGCGATTTTCTCGGTTTTTGCAACATTTTTCATTACTGCTCCGCTCCTCTTGATTGTAGCGTGATGTTATATAGCCTATAGCCTTTCTCGATAAATATGCTACCCAACACAGAAATAATTTTTCAATTCGGACCAGAAGTTCCTAAGATTAGCGCGTTCAATCAAACAAACAAACATACACACAAACAAACTCTTCAGCTTTATAATATTAGTATAGATAGTATATAGTATAGATAATACGGTGATGTTCTGTCCCATGCCCTGTCTATCGAAGACGTAATCTCTTAATCCACGACACTCGATCTTCTTTACCGGATGTATTTCTGGGCCAATTTCCCAACGTGTCACCGATTAGTCTCGGTCAATAGACGACGTTTAAACAACAATAGTTGGCACTCTTTGTAAAGGTACGCGTGCCCTGTGGAAGAGGGCGAGTCTATCGCTTTTATTCGGGCAGAGGTCCAACCTATCGGTTAATTTAAGTATACCAGGAATAGAACTCTATGTGAATGAGCTCGTCTGGGGACGAACTACTACCGGTACTATTTCTCCCGTCAAACATCGTTTTAGGGATATGAAGTATTTCAGCTTTTCACCTCTCTTAATGAACCTACGATGCTTCTAGTATTGTATATCTATACACTAACTAGTGATCGCCCATTGGTCGAAATTCAACCGTACTTCATTTGTATAGAAAAAATAGTATAATAACAAATATAAAAAAATAATATGGTTATATTTGACATTCAGTAACACAATTAATATTAAAGACAAATATGATCATAGATTTAAAAATGAAATAGGTTATATATCTATAAAATTAATTTATTACCTATGGTTATACTTGACATTCAATATGGACCACAGATTTGGACCATAAACAAAAGAATATCTATGCATGTGTGTTTTAAATACACGGTAATGAATAGTAGTGTGTGTAACGTGTTATTTTAAAAAATATTAGCATTCGTCACTTCTTCTCTGTATAAACTATAAGTGAGCAAAATTTCATACTCCTCCGTCCGTCCAATTATCGTAAAAAGGGATCCAAAGTTTTCGCTTCACGTATTAATATATAGATAATAGAGTGGTTTTGTTTGTTAGAATGCGCTAATCTCTAGAATAGCTTCTAGCTGCAGGAATCCGCTGGATGCGGGAAGAACAAAACCGGTCGAAGTGGCGGAGCTTGTGGGAGGCCTATGTCCAGCAGTGGACGTCTTTCGGTTATAATGATGATGAATCTCTAGAACTCACCTGTCGGATTTGAAAAAAATATGTTTCCGTTTGTTAGCCCAATTCATGAGGAATACTATCGCTTACTTAACATCGTGCTATGACCCAAAGAAGCCGAAAAAAACACAAATAGTCAGAAAGAACAATAACAGTATTTCACTAGGTTTACATTATAAGCCTCGGCCTGATTATCACCCAAAGCATAATCACACGGCCATCATAGGCGTGAGCTATCGGGCGGTGAGCAATGGGTAGTTCGCCGTCCGGTAAGGACCAGGGGGGCGATTCTACTAACAAAATTGTGCAAAAATTGCAATAGCACCGCGACTGGATCACGACTTTTAAGGGTTTTCTCATTCTGCTAAAGGATAACGATCCTACTGCGGCTACGTTTTAGTGGACGCCAAAGATCGATCGAAACAATGTAAAAATCTATTCTGCTAACAAAGTCGTACATGAGCGTGACGTTTAGTCACATTCTGCTATTATTTTGACACTCGTTCTAATCGAATCAGAGCTGAATTTCGGCATTTCATCTGTCAAAATTAGCGGTTGAACATAAGTCAGTAAAATGCAACTTTTACCGCATCAGTCTAGGATTGCTTTAGTTTTTTTTCCTAAAAATATAATGTTTATACAGATTTCATTGAACTTGCCCATGTGGGTGACGTTGGAAAGGTAAGAAAAGGAATAAATTTTGCGTCAAGAGTATGCAGTAATGCTTTGGCCCTTACGGATCGTCAGTGCGTTATGACATACCAATTCTCCAGAGACCTCATAAGAGCTTTGATTGACGAGATCAGTGACCACACATGCCCTTCAATCTTCGTTTTTACGGTAATGATACGGAAAAGGTAACATAGTTACAGTGTGTTACTACGTGAAACACTATTGACTCAATCTTGGACCGCAACTTGCACCGGCTTTTTATGTACCTGGTTCGTACCAAACACTGATAGGCCAGCCGCAATGTATATGCAGTGTAAACTAGCTACTGTCCACAACTTCATCAGCGTCTAATTTTGCTCCTCTAAACCTTCCCGTCGCACCGCATTGCCTGTCAGTTTTTGTCCATTTTTTGTTGCTGCTCCGCTCCTTTTGATTGTAGCGTAATGTTATATAGCCTATAGCCTTCCTCAATAAATAGGCTACCCAATACAAAAAGAATTGTTTGATTCGGACCAGTCGTTCCGTTACTGCGTTCAACCAAATAAACCAACTCTACAGCTTTATAATATTAGTATAGATATAATGGAATATCAGGTATTTGGTAGTTAAGAAAAACACAAATTTACAGACTGCTCTTGTAACATATTACGCCTATGTATTTGCAAGGCTAAGTTACGACATAATAATGAGGGGAAACAGTACAGATGCACCAACACTGTTTACTGTTTAAAAGATATTTTTCCAAATCATAGTAAATATACAACAGATAAATAGCTGCAAACCCTATTTTATAAAGCTAAATATTTTAAGTCAGTCACTATACTCGAAATATGCAAATTTGCACATAAACACCAAGAATTTTACAATAAACGACAAGACATACAAACAAGACACACATTCTGATACAAAACATGACTAAACCTACCTACATCCCATCTAAAAAACATTCAACAAGCCCTCTGGTAATGTCAATAAATGTATACAAGAATTTAAGTACCCGAATCAATTAGTAATGAAAATAAACTCCATCTACTCACTAACAATTTAAAAAATCTATTAATAAGTAAATGTTATAATACTGATTATTAGCAAACATTTAAGTGATAAATCCCTGAAACGTAGTTAAAATACCCAAAGCATGTCTTTTATTTATTTTGATTTTAGAATAAGTTAGATTATAAGTCCTATTCTACGTACTATATTTCTTTTGATGTGCCCGACAGGGTCCCACGATTGTAACTAAATCCAATGTTTACCACATAAGCATATACATTGTAGAATGCAATAAAGTATTGAGTATTGGAATGGTTCATGAAATCAAAAAACAAATAATGGAACAAAGCATTTTTATTACTATATAAATTTTAACATCGGACCACTTGAGAGGTAGATACTTAGTATTTCATCTAAAATAGTAGGGTCGTTTCACCACTCATGTTGATACCGTGTGCCAGATAGAAATACATAATATATTAATATTGCATGCTCAACATTGTAAGTGCACAACAGCCAACAGTCAGCAGAATGTCTGCCTGTATCGACCACAAGCAACTCTTGAGTCAGAAGTTAATATTTGGGTGTACCTAAGTTAATGTTCCTGAAAAATATATATTGTATTTATGTTAGAAGGGGCTAACTAATATTATTATTTTTCTCATTGGTGTGCAAAAAAATGCAAAATTATGTCTTTCCCCGCAGAGTCAACAGGTATAGTATGTGTTTGTTTTGCAGATTGCCATGGAATGTAAATATCCCTGTATCCAGATTTCCATATTGAATAAACAGTTTAAATTCTTTCTTGCATCATCAATACACACTTTCCTCAATCTGCATCTAGATGGTTTTACTGAAGAAAGGGAAACTTTCATAAGTTATTTCAAATCTGGAACAGTCTCGGGCAACATCTTCACACATTGTGTTAAAATCTTACTGAACAGTTAACAGCACATTATTTTGTATTAAATGCTGTACCATCTTCAAGATTCCATTTTCATTATAATCCTTCAAGTACACACATGAAAACTGAAATATCAATTTCGTGCAATTAGAAAGAAACGGATTAACTACCCTCTCATAGAGAGGAAGCCTGTATCCCAGCAGTGGGAACATTATAAGCTGCTTATATATGTGACAGGCCTGTTGGTCTAGTGGTTAGTGACACTGACTGCTATACCGGAGGTCGTGGGTTCGATTCCCACCCAGGACAAATGTTTGTGTGATGAGCACGATCATTTGTTCTGTGTCTGGGTGTAATTTATCTATAATATGTATGTATTTAGAAATATATAAGTATGTTTATCAGTTGTCTAGTACCCATAACACAAGCTCTGCTTAGCTTGGGACTAGATGGCGTTGTGTGATAGTTGTGGAATATTATTATTATATATTATATTATTATATGTATGTTAAGAGGAATAAGAGTATTAACTAAAGCAATTAAACTCTTTGAACTAAAATAAATGTGTTGTTGTCAGTAGACAGTTGACACTTGTCATTCAGCTATGTCAGATAGTGATGTGATTCGATTTTGTTTAACTCGTTACTCAAGTTACTAAAAGCTCGAGATCATTTTATTTATTTATTTTCTCACGCGTTGTCAGTCGATGTACAGCTTGGCAAAAAAGAGTCTGGAAAAAATGAGGGCGCCTGCTTAGCAGGTATGGCCACCCTGTATACTAGGACTAAAAGTGATAAGATACTTGTTGTTTTAATCCACAAACACGAGGTCCCGGAAATTCTCATCAGTCAAGATTTTAAGACTTGAAAGGCACACAGTCTTTTACTTTCATTGTATTTAGTAGATTGCGCATTATTTCGCTGGAATAACCTTTTATCAAAGAGTGCCATCATAATAACATAATGAAAACTTATTCACTCTAAAAAATAATTAAATTACACTCAGGAATTGCTAATTGAACCCGATACACAAGACATAATGTTCAGCAATCGCATTTGCGGCCACCACCTAGGGCATTCACAACCATTCAATGGTTGATATACCTGTATCAAATTTGACATTAATGAAGACGAATTACAGCTGCTTACTATCGGAAACTAATTGGA
This sequence comes from Aporophyla lueneburgensis, assembly GCA_932294355.1. Taxonomy (NCBI): domain Eukaryota; kingdom Metazoa; phylum Arthropoda; class Insecta; order Lepidoptera; family Noctuidae; genus Aporophyla; species Aporophyla lueneburgensis. Next base: position 25,795,472 of record OW028747.1, read on the forward strand.
AGTCAGAGAGTACCTATAACATGTCGCATTCGAAAGGTACGGGCAATATCGAATAAACTTGAACAGTTAACTAATGAAGGCGTCAGGTATGTCTATGTGGGGTACATAACATTATCACTATTATGTATCACATTCACATGACGATGAAAATGAAATAACACGCTAAAATTTAGATTTTATTTAAAAAGAAAAACGTGATATAACATCATTCGTGTATTCCTTTTCGGTGCTATGATTGGTTTTTTTTTCATTAACATTGATGTGTCAGTTTTACATTTCATAATTATGAAATCTAAATAGTGTAAAAATCTTTCTTAGACGTTTACGGCTCCCATTACAACCCGTCTCCTCAAACTATAGGTATTATGTAGAATAGGCAACTGAAAAATAATATATATAAATTATACTTTTTTTTACAGTGGTATGCGATAACAGCATTAACAAAAAAAAAAAAATACTTGCCTGTTTCTATAAAGTGTTGAAGTTTTTGTCTAATTGCACACTGATCAATATCGTCTAATTCTTTCTTCCAACGCCAACTGTTTTGGTGTTTCTCCAGGTGTAGAAAAAATCCTTAATTTTTTCACCTTCGTTATCAATTTCTCTAATTGTACTGTGAGATTTACCTTGAAAAAAAATATAAAGACAATCATATTAATTCCATGTAGGTACATTTTTCAATTTCAAGTATCAAACATCAAGAGTCAACGTACACGCGATTTGTCAAACTAGAAAATATAACCTCAGTAATCTATTAGTAAATAAAACAATAAAATGGCTTGAAACTTATAATACCGATAAAACTTAGTATTAGAATGGAAAAACAATGACTGGCACTTACTAAAAGATACATTTCTTGGATAAATACCTGACGTGTCGGCAGTTCTTTCGTAAACATTGTCAATCGGAGACATAATTTGTTCCGCTTCAGATTCCGCCAAATTTCTTACGAAAACTTGATATATCACAGCTCACACCACTACTCCTTATTGCTTTAGTAATTTTTATATGTACAAAAGCATTAATAATTGATAGTTAATTAGAAATAAGTAAAATACAACTGGGCACATAACACGATGACAGATTAGCTACTTGTTGATGATAAACAAAGCAGTGTTGCCACCAAAAATATATTTTAGTTCCAATGGTTACCACGACAGACTCTTTTTTGCCAAGCTATAGTCTTGTTTAGTTATGTATCACGGAGTCTTCAACTACATCAATTCATAATTCAATATTACTAATATCGTGTAACTGTCAAAATAATGTGATGTACTGAATCAGGGATGTTATAAATAAGAGTGATTATGTTTTGCATTATTCTCTAAGTATTAGTCAGTTGATAACGTGTAATTTGTTATCGTATCGTCATTATTTATCAGATTGACAGTGGAATGTGAGAAAGAGAAAATGCTCCCCGCACATCAAGAGTCCATTGTAGCCCCAATATCGATCGGCTGCCACATTTTGAATTTTGCTATGATTATTTCTTTTAAGTTATTATTTAATGTCTCGTTTTTAACTAACAAAGTTGCTAGAAACCTCCCTAAAGGGAGGTACCTACTCTCGATTCAAGTTGAATTAAATTGAGAAAATCAGTGCCTGACGAATACTAGTAATAGCAACATCACTAGCTAAACTGACAAGCCACCAAAAACTTCAATCCGTTTCACGATGATTTTTAAACCACTTTAAGCGAGAGTAAGCGAACTTAAAAACGGGATTAAACACCTACACCGTCAATAGTATTTTTTTTTAATCAAAACAGATTTGGTTACTACCTCGAACTGTAATTAGGTACATATATACTAAAAAAAATCATAACATCGTTAAAAACGGTTCAATAAATGATTTTTTAGGTAAAATACGATTAATAGAAGTTCCCTTCGAGTCTTTAACATAACCGAAAGGTTTAATTTCACAGCTTTAGCTAGTTAGGGACGTAGAACGAAACGTTCTTCTGAGTTTTTGTTGGATAATAAATTAAAATGTTGTATTTTTATAACAACAAAATATCAGTACAAAACTATAATTATGGTCAAGATATCTTTTTATATTAGGAAATCCTTTATTGCCACTTATTCGTGTTTAGTGACATTTTTAGATTCAACTTTTTTCTTTGTGGTAACAATAAAACATACTATTTGGCATGTTGGTAACACAGGAAGCCCACTCGTATGTTCCCGTAACGATTCGGTTGCGATACGGCGTAAGTTTAGTTTCGCTTGTGCTTAACAAATAGTAGAATGACTTTACAGGACATTACCGACCTGCGATCGAAATCTAACCCTTGTGAAAACACAATTGAACGTGTAACTTTGCAAATTAGTGGAATCGCCCCCCAGGCCCGTGTCGACGACGCGTTGTGTAACACTCGCCCCTCAAAGAGATGTCAGTAGTACTGAAGGGGTCTGCTAGGACCGATGCCTGCCAGGGTCGCGAGATTTGTTCGAAAGAGAAGTCTAACACCAAAAAAAAAGCATAATCACACAACATGACTAGTAACAACAATCGTAAGGATGATGAAAACTACAGTAAAAAGCTTAGTTCCCAAAATTACAGCTACAAGGTCTAGGTATATTAACGGTAGAAATCTCTAAGTTACATCCATAAATGTCTCTTATGCCATTTGAAATTCCCACCGTCAATATGTATGTCATCATAATCAGCCTATAATGTTCCCACTGTTGGGACCCAGGTCTCTCCTCGAGATGAAGTGGGCTATAATTAACCATACCAGCCCAGTGCGGGTCGGTAAATATCACGTCTTCGAATTTTTGGTTTTAGGACATGCCGGTTTCCTCACGATGTTTTCCTCCGCCGTTTTGAAGTCTCAACCACTAGTCTAGTGGTGATGAAATAATTTACACAAAGTAAGTATGTAAGTAATAAAACGCGCGCAGACGTTACATGTTTTTAAAAGACTTGTGAAGGAACACTACTTGTCGTTATGATCTTGTTCTCCTAACCGAACTGTAATTTTCTATGTACTGTCGTCATTAATTTTTGTGTCTTATAAGGATATTTAGTATGTATGTATTTATGTATATATTATTTAGGATATAAATAACTGTTTAGTTGTGTTTACACCATTGACATACCCATTTTATGTCCACGCTTTTCACTGTCCATTCCATGGTTTCCTGGAAGAGATCGCATAAAGCGATAAGGCCGCCCATTGTATATTTTGTAATAATTATAATGTTTTTTGTGATGTATTTTTATGGTGTACAATAAAGTATATATAAATAAATAAATAATAAATAAAGCGCCTGCCTAAGATTCCAATCACTCACCATTTGATCAGTCTGTCATATCACATGCTTTAAACTACATACTATCGTGTAAACTTTTTTTCTATTGCCCGTCAACGTTCACGTTCACGTTTCAACTTTCCTTCATTAATTTTCTTCTTTTACTTTTTTCAGGTAAGCTTCAGTTTTGCAAAAGTCTAGTCTGGACGGCTGAAAGCAGTGAGTACTTACTGAAATATAATTAAGAACGGTTTTAATGGAAAACGTTAGCGTCATAAAAGGCGTTTCCAAATGACGTAGAAATTATAAACAGGATAGTGTTTAAATTACGGATTTTGTGAACACTTCATCATCATCATCATCATCATTTCAGCCGTAAGACGTCCACTGCTGGACTTAGGCCTCCCCCAATTTGGGGGGCTTTGCCATAATCGCCACGCTTGGCAGGCGAGTTGGCGATCGCAGTATGCTGGTAAAATGCATAGAGAACGCTGCTGCCCATTCTCTAGTAAGTCCCTTAGTCGCCTTTTACGACACCCACGGGAAGAAATGGGGTGGTGTTATTCTTTACGTCCGGCACCACACGGTGTGAATACTTCATACTGTTCATCATCTGCCTAGCCTTTATCCACTTATGTTAGGGTCGGATTCAAATCATACCGGATACACCTGATTACCAGTATTTTACATGGAGGGACAGCCCATCCTATCTCCATTACACTATTATTGGGTAATACAATACCCATCGGTAAGACTGGTTGTCAGACTTTCGGGCTTCTGACGATCTGTAACGACTGTCACAAAACCATGATTAATAGGCCTAACGGCTTAACGTGCTTTCCGAGGCACGGAAGAAACCTGGTATGTAAAGTTCACCTCTCCAAGGACCAACCGCGGCAACATAGCTTAACACGTTCACGGACAGTTAATCCTTATCCTTATCCTTACTGGTTAATCGTGTTGAGACACTACAAAATTTCATTTTTAATAACATTTTTTTATAGTCATGATAAGACAGTAAAAGATTAAAACTGTATCTGTGGTGAAACTATAGAATGCCCTTTCTTTTATTAGTGTATAAAATATAACGTCGCAAGTCGTACTGATTGTATGCAAGTCAAAAGGTTGACGTCGATTGGCGTACTGTCGTATTATTTTATCCAGAGAGAACGTCGAGAGGCGTTCTGTCCGTGAACGTGATAACTTGAGCAATCGACCCGTATGGCTGTTATTATTTAGCCACAAGACCACATTTCGATGTGGTTTCATTGTAGTGAATTACGGCTCACACTCATCTCCTCTCCTCTTACGACCTCACTGAGAGGACGCCGGAGTCCGAGCATTGGAACATTATAAGCATTATATATAATTATTTTACGTAATTTACATAAGAAAACAACAAGATAGTCCCATTTAAATAGCAAACATTACCAGGAATGTCAGATTGAAATATCGTGGCTACATTTTTCTCTATCAATATGGAAATTGTCTTAATGAGTTGAATTTCCAAGAAGCAGCCGTATCAAACATTTTTCAGGCATAATCAAGAACCTTTCTAAAATAAAGATAACTTCGAACGAGACTATTAATTATTATTTTAACACAAGAAAAGGGAAGGTAGGCGTTTCATTTAATTAACTTCAAAATTCGCTCCAGTTCCTCTAAAATATTGTACTTAATAAGCGAATATTTGCCGATGTTAAAAAAAAACTCATTCCCTAGCTGTAATTAGAAAACTCTGTGGTAATAAGCTTTAAAGGAAAACTTTCTTATGTTTTCTTTGGGGTGTTTGTAAAGTAATCTATGGGGTAAGTTATGAGCGCATAGCGGAATGAGCTAATTAGTCGTTTCGTACCAATCGAATCTATTAAATAATATAATTTAATAAAGTAATATCATTCGTTTGATTCTCTCCTACTATCTAGTATTGCTATATTTTGAACTGTATAGTTCAAAATATAGACATCAAACATTAAAATTTCTATTAAACTGATATACAAAAAAAAAACACAATAAAACACCCCAATTGTATAAAAAAAAATATTCGATATCCAAAGAGAATTGAAGGAAATCCACTTTTATGCTTCAAATGTTTAAAAAATCGTCTGTTTGAAATCGCCTATTCGTAAATAACGCAATGAATGATGTTGAACAAATGTTGTTGCCATTTTTTTGTGTGATGCAATTAGGTTACAAATTAAACAAACAAGAAAATTATTTACACACCTAAAATATATTTAAGTATGGTTTTAATTTAAAAAAAAAAAACTTTAAAAAGAGCATTATCAGCAAAGTACGCATAACAGAAACATTCACCGCTTCAGCGTCTTGCTTACACCGAAACAGAATCATTTAATTTATGAAAGGGTTTTAATCGTTCGCCCCTTTAACGTAAAAAACCCAGTCCCAGCACTAAATAAAAATAGATAAGTCGTTCATTAATTTGTTCCCAGACATTCATAGAACATTGTCTCCCGAAAATTTATTGCACTCAGCTGTTCATGTCTTCAAAATGTATTTCTATGCTTTAATGATCGCTCTGAATTTTCATGTCATTGTAATATTTTCTTTTTTTCTACGGAAGCTCGTAACTCGGCCATTTTGTTTTTGATTGACGTAATAATAGTGTTGGACTGTGGTGTTTTATCGCAATTTTATTAACCTAAAAATACAAACTTTTGAAATTTTTGACGTGTCGGTTGTAATCGTCTTTAATTTGTGTCGTCATTTCCGCTTGCTGATTGCTTCCTATCCGGAGACGATGTTTGTGATTGCGAGCAGGCCACGGAAAATGTTCTCTTGGCACATAACACACCTATCTAGTGTAGAAGTTTGAGTTTTTATAGCACTAACATAACAGATTTTGGCACTAACACCGGAAAATTACATAAAGTTGACATCGTCATTATATTCGCTATAAATTATATTAAGAATAAAATAATTGGTTAGCAGCGTGTACTAAACAAATAAACTGGTGCATTCTCATATAAAACATTGTCAACAGTAACTACAATATCGTAAAACTTTCTGAATTGATAGCCTGCACTTCACTACGGGTAATAAAACATAGGAATCTATATATGCTCTGCATAGACAAGACTTGCATATCGACAAACTGTCGCACTCGATACACGGCTATAAAACTTTCTGTATTCATTTTATTTGAAAGCTTGCGCTCCATATTTTAAACTGCGTTTCGAACCGTTAATCGATCGATCAGGTTAAGGTGCGCTTGCGGCGGTCAGTCCGTGGGTGGGTGTCCTGTACATATTTACTAACCAAGACCTCTCCATGTCTCGAAAAGCATGTTAAGCTGTCGTTTCGGCTCGTCAGAAGCCCGATAGTGTGAGGTATTCCACTCAGAGTACTTGACCACCAGTCTTAACAAGTTGTATCATGTTACCCAGTTACGGGGTGGTGGAGGTCAGATAGGCAGATACTCCATGCAAAATATTTGTGTTCAGCTGTAGCCGGTACTCGAGACTAACTTTTCCAATCTTTTGGCAAAGTTATACAGATGATGATTCAGAACTGTTATTTTGAAAATCTACTGCTAGAAAGGCCTCTCCAAAGTTAAGTAATAATAATACTTACTTGATTTTAATTCGATAAACACTCAGTTAGTACTACAGTTTCGACTAATATAATTAATTTACGTCACAACCTAGTCTTCCAGCAACTACTGTGAACTCCGTAGGTAGCAACAACAAGCGCTCTTATGAATGAGTCTGATCTAAACTGATCTAGACCAAATGATTCTGACCCAAATATTTAAGCCTGAGTAAATATTAATGACTAACCGACCGTGCACACTATGCGACATCGCATTGAAAAGACGCAGAGTTGTCGCATACGGCTGACTTGATACTGAGACAAGTATTGAGAGCGTGCGCCTCCCATAACCTGTCATTGCAACTCTGCAACTCGACGCCAACTCTCTGGGACTGCAGAAGCTCTGTTTTCTCATAATATCTAGAAGAATTTTTAGTTATAATGCATAAAATTCGAAACCAGCCAATACCGTTGTTTTTTTTTGTGGGTGTGAAATAATCAAATGACGTCTCCCGCCCTGGGTGAAGCGGAAGGGCGTGTCAGACTTTTACTGACTAAAACTCACCCCTGTTCCTTAAGTTGCCTATATGCCAGGACCACGGTACCTCTAACCAGCCAATATTATTTTAAAGTGTCAATTCGCCCGTTTCGGACGAACCAATTCGGGCAAATGGACTAATAAGTCATTTATCGGCCACAACCTGTCGTTGCGTCTAGTTGTCGAATTTCCGCAGTCCCATGTCGCGTATAGTGCGCCAAACCTTAAGAATCCTACTAAATCACTTTTTGACAGCCGTCTGAACGTACAAGAAGAAAACGATAATCATGAGGAAATTATTAGCCTGACACAATCTGGATCATTAATGCCATAATATATTTACAAATAGTTAACTGCCATATATTTAGAGCTACCTCTTAACCAGAGGAAACGGCTGGTTTAAAAATAGGTCAAATTAATCGTTGACAAAACGCCGAATTAAATAAAAGTTAAAAGGTTTACGGATTCTTTGTTGTAATAAATTGCCCGACTGTTGCTAATTGAAGTGGTGTTATGTTGCTAGGTCGAGGGCAGACAGTAGAAATGACAAATAAACTTCGGTAACAATAAAATGTTTTCATTTTGTATTTTGATGTGTCTTCTTGTTGTAGCGACGTAATAGCTATTTTAAAGCTGTACATTTTTTTCTGTTAATGCCACCAATATTCTCGACAATTGCGAAATATTTTTGGAGTACAAAAATAAATATAATTACTTAGTGCACATCGAAGAAATTAGCAATTCGACAAAGTTTCTAAGAAAACGATTATTTGACAAAAAGAATAAACCTTCTTGGATTAAATCCATTGCTGAACTTTTCTTTTCATGCAGTATACACACGTTATCTGTGAAATTGAGGTTGCTAACAGCTGTTCCATCTAACTCACACAAACCATTATGTAAAATATTCGAAAATAACACGTAGCCGATTATTTGCTTGCTCAATAGAGTTGAGCAAGCAAGCAGTACGTAAATGTGAGAAAAAGTGAGTATTACCACTGGTCAGAAAAATCCCTATATCTAACCACTATTAACAGCAGTGGTCGCCCCGTCCCTTGCTTCACGAAGTGCCAGCCCACGTCGTAGCTGAGCCTGTAGCTTTAAATTCGTCCCTAAAAATAATAATCATTCAGATCTAGCCCCTCTCTTGCTGCCCTCTACCAGCGATGCCCTAATCCAGGGTCCGTACCCTACAGGGGGTGCCCTTAGCGAGAAGTCGCTTTAGTTTTGTAGTTTATAAGCCCTGGTTGTAAGCCTTAATTTATTAAAGAATTCGCAGGCAAACGCGATTAAGTAGTTACGACCTCTCAAGGTCAACTAGGAGACGTCATTAAATCAATCAACTTATTTATTTCGGGCTACAAAAACCCATAACATAAATACCTTACAGACTAACATACATACAAATAAAAACAATGTAAAACTATTGTACACGAAGTGACGGCGTCGTGTTGCGCTGCGTGGTGTCGCGTAGCCTTCCGCGGAATAGCCGATACACGACACCCTTCGGCCGAAACTCTTCCTTGAGGAAGGTCTCGATTTGATTCGTTGGAACTCGCACCACGAATGACTTGAAGTTCGTGTTGTGGCGCGATTCCAACTTCTCGACCCTCAAAGTCCAGTTCGTTTTCACTCGTACATACTCCACGATCTCAGTTAAAAAAAAATAAAAAACAGATTAAAATTACCAGTGGTAGCCCAGGGGTAACGGCCCCGACTTACGAGTCGCACGTCGAGAATTCGAACCCAGGCAAGCACTTTACTTTGTGTAAATAACTTCACCACCACTACTCTCAAAACGGTGACGGAAAATATGGTGTGGAAACCGGCACGTTCTAAAACTAGAAATTCGAAGACATGTCACACCTACAAACCTGAACTGGGCGCGCGTGATAGACACCAGCTCATTCCCTCTCACGGACAAGAGACCTGTAGTCCGAGCAGTGGCATTATAGGCTAATTACGCTCAAGTAACCTACTCATCATCTCCCTCGCCTTTTCCCAACTATGTTGAGGTCGGCTTCCAATCTAACCGGATGCAACTAAGTACCAGTATTTTACATGGAGCGACTGCCTATCTGACCTCCACAACCCAGTTACTGGGTATTACGATACCCCTTGGTAAGACTGGTTGTCAGACTTTCGGGCTTCTGACGACCCGTAACGACTGTCTAAGATCTACGTCACGGAAGGGTCTTGGTATGTAAAGATGGTCACCCATCCATTGACCAACCGCGGCAAGCGTAGCTTAACCTGAACCATCAACCCGTGCGGCTGTTATTACTTAGTCATAAGCCCTCAAGTAACCTACTATGATTGTTAACATCTATGTTGAACTCTAGCCCAACCTTGTTTTAATACCTAGAGTATTTCAAGATCAAAAAATCAACATTTATTTTTATTGAAAGTATTAAAGAGAGCTTGTCAGCGTCACAAATAAAATAACCACTCTACTAAAACAATAACTCATAACGACCATTTAGATAAAAAAAATATGCTATCATAATGTCATTGACATTTACAAAAATACTAGACACGCGCAATATTATAGTATTGAAATAGTTCAGAACTTTGTGTCGCACTAAAAGACACGTGCGCACATTTTGTCAAAAGCAATGATAATAAAAAAAAACCGGCCAAGTGCGAGTCGGACTCGCGCACCGAGGGTTCCGTACAAACCTGTAGATAGTCACGGTTTATGCATAAGGTTTATGTTTATGAAATTAAATGTTTTTTTTTTAATTTTTTTATTTGAGTTGATTGAATTAAAGGTAAATTGCTGTTTACGATTTATGACGTATTAAAAAAAAATTCTTACTGGATCTCGTTCAAACTAATTTTTAGTGGAAGTTTATATAGTTATGTACATCATATATTTTTTTTAGATGTATCATTCTCTTATTTTAGAAGTTACGGGGGGGGGGGGGACTCATTTTACCACTTTGGAAGTGTCTCTCGCGCAAACTATTCAGTTTAGAAGAAAATGATATTAGAAACCTCAATACCATTTTTAAAGACCTATTCATAGATACCCCACACGTATGGGTTTGATGAAAAAATTTTTTTTTAGTTTCAGTTTTATGTATGGGGAACCCCAAAATTTATTGCTTTTTCTATTTTAGTGCGAAAATCTTAATGCGGTTCAGAGAATACATCTACTTACCAAGTTTCAACAGCATAGCTCTTATAGTTTCGGAGAAAAGTGGCTGTGACATACGGACGGACGGACAGACAGACAGACATGACGAATCTATAAGGGTTCCGTTTTTTGCCATTTGGCAACGGAACCCTAAAAACATCCTAAGATGTGTTTGAGTAAATCTATTTGGAATAGAAATAGCATATCGAGCTATATAAAATGTCTATCTGTCTGTAGGATCGGGTATAAAGCAGTCATTCTTGTTGTGAATGTATGATAGAATGTGTATATGTGCACGCGTTTTGATATTCAAGCAATATATAAGTAGTCTTTTTACTATACCGTCTATACAATGGAATTGATTGACAATAGAGTCTAGGCAATCGACTCGATCTTGTAAAAATCTCTAGTGGATAAAAACCAGAGATGGTCTTAAATTATAACTAATAATAATAAATATCTTAGGACAACCAACACACTGTTATCTGATCCCAAACTAGGCAGAGCCTGTACTATGGTAACCAGACAACTGATAAATATACTTATATATTTCTAAATACATACATATTTTAGATAAATTACACCCAGACACAGAACAAATAATTGTGCTCATCACACAAACATTTGTCCTGGGTGGGAATCGAACCCACGACCTCAGTCTTAGCAGTCAGGGTCACTAACCACTAGACTAACCGGCCAGAACTATATGTATCATCTTTGAATTGTTCTTACTATTTGATCAAATCTTGTGCTTCTAAATGACCTGTAAAGGTCAAACAAACTTATTTTCTAAATGTCACTAATAGGGGAAAAGCGCTGATGTCTGAAATGTAGATTTTTTTCATCTAGTCAGACACAGATGTTCAAAATCTGTACATAGAAACAATGTCAATGTCATAAAATGTATCACTATACTAGTAAATTGTTGTATATTTTTGAACAAATAAATCATACTTACTACTTAATTAGCTCAGTAATAACCGTTTACAAGTAATACTATCATCATTATACTAAAGACTTTTTTATTGTCACCTCTTCCAAATTAATTCATAACATCAGATCATTCGAAGAAAATGCGAACACAACCCCAGACGATCCAATCACCATTACTTTGCCATCAACGCACAGTGGAACGAATGTATGGGAGCGGTTGGACGTAGACATGTCCGAAAAAAAGAGTAAAATTATGCCAAACTAATGATGCCATCTTATTCGATTACTTAATGCCTTCATAACTTGTGGTGATGAATTTCTTCATAACTCCCATATTTCGGGAGTAATTTGAGAAAATGTGAAATTTTACTATGAAAATGAGTGTATCGAGCTCTCTCCCTCCTGATTCCGGGCTTGTTTCAAGTAGCGGTCTCTAATATCATAATGCTAATACTAAGAGCTATATTTAATACTAAGACACATAGTGCGCCAAATGTGCACTTTCTGGGATAAAGAGTGATGTTTATTTTATAACACAATTTTTTTATTTTTTGTTTATTTTGTTGATTAAAACCGTTTTTCTAAAGGTTTACCTTATTACAATAACATTTCTGAGCAGCCAATTAGAGAAGATATAAGCTAATTAGGATATATAATTAGGGACTTAAGGTTTACATATAAAACTGATGCACTAATGATTACTGATAAGAACATTGCTATTATTTAATTACTAAATGGCTCTTAATACACTAATTTAGCATGCATCATTTACTAATTATCACAATAACTAATTACCTTGCAATATTTAACAAAGGATACCTGGGATACCTGGATTTTATATAAATAGGTCACTATTAGTAACTTTAAAATCAGTGTTGATTTACACCTCGTTGTATCCAAGCTAATCTCGCAATGTATTTTCCAAATTTTAATACAAATCTTGATATTCACGTTGCTTTATGCGCACATAAAGATTTACGCGACTTTAACTATTTGTTCAGTGTTTTAAAAGATAACAGTTGTGTTCAGTTATGTGAAAGTGCTGAAACAAGTTTAAAAGACTGGTGTCGTCGATTTTGCTACCGCATTTATGCAAAATGGACACAGTCTGGAAGAAGCACAGATAAGTTTCGGAAGAAACATGAGATTTGGCTACAGGCTGCAATTCAATGGCCGGAATTACAGAATGAAAATATGGAACCTTCTACAGAAAATATAAGTGACGTCATCGAGCCCATAATTTCTCCTGCTAAATCTGATGCTTCAACTTGTACACATCCTAGTCCTCGTAAATCTTTTGAGGACCTTAGTAACCGGCAAAAAAGAAGACGCACTGAAGATAGTCTTTCATGCAGCAGTAGCAGCGCTGAAATTATGTTTTCGGCCGAAAGGGCGCTTCAAAAGGCAGGACAAAGCGATACAGCTTATGTTATGAAATACTTGACGGAGAATCCAGAAGAGGCCTCAAAAATCAAAGCCTTCATTGAAGGTAAATCAATTCAGGTACGGGAAATATCCCCTTTGAAGGCATTGGCTCTTTATGTATCGATGAACTTATCGAAATGGCGCTATAACACTCTTCGGGATTTCAACACTCAAGAAGGAGCTCTTCAATACCCGAGTTACTACATGTTGGTTAAAGAAAAAAATAAGTGCTATCCGGCCAAAGAAGATCTCACAGTTACAGAGAGCTCTGCAAAAATCAAATTACAAGCCTTGATGGATTTAACCTCAAGAAGACTTATTAGGTCGTTAGAAACCCCTGTTGATCCCAATCAACAGCTCGTATTGACCAGCAAATGGGGTTTTGACGGATCATCTAGCCAAAGCATTTATCATCAAAGGACGAGTGAAGATGAGCAAATCGATCTTGCTAGTAATTTTATGATTAGTCTTGTACCACTGCGGCTCGTCTCAAAAGGTGTAACAATTTGGGAAAACGAGCGACCATCTTCCACTTCATTTTGCCGGCCAATATTGTTTAAGTTTATAAAGGAAACCAAAGAAAATGTGCAGAGAGAGATGGCTGAAATCGAAGCAGAGATTGAAGCCTTAACTCCATCCACCATCACTGATGGAATTAGTGTCAAACACCAACTGCTGTTGACAATGATTGATGGTAAAATTCATTCCATTGTATCCAATACAGCAGCTTCAGTGTGTGACATATGCAAGGCTTGTCCTAAAGAAATGAATAATTTAGAGTTAATCAAAGATAAACACGCAAACGAGGACATGTATAAATATAGCTTAAGCACCCTTCACGCTTGGATTCGCTCAATGGAATGCTTATTACACATTTCCTACAAATTAGACATAAAATCATGGCAAGTAAGGGGTGATATAGCAAAAAGGCAAGTTGATGACAGGAAGAAAAGAGTTCAAGAGGCTGTAAGAAGAGAAACGGGCTTACTTCTCGATGTTGTGAAACAAGGCAGTGGATCCACCAACAATGGCAACTCGGCAAGGAGATTTTTTGAAAACTACACTAAATCTACTGAACTGACCGGAATAGATGCTATGCTTTTAAGAAAAATCTGTGTGATCTTGCAGTGTATTTCATCAGGAGAGAAGATCAACGTAACTAAATTCCGAGAGTTCTGCTTTGATACTGCTAAGCTTTACGTGGAGTTATACCCATGGTATTATATGCCTTCTTCACTTCATAAAATTTTAATGCATGGGCCAGACATAGTTCAGAACATGTCAATTGTGCCCATTGGTTTTCTATCCGAAGAGGCATCTGAGGCTAGAAATAAAGATTTTAGAAAATATAGAGAGGGGCATTCTCGAAAGCATAGCAGTATCTCATGCAATGAAGATATTATGCACAATCTTTTACTGTCTTCTGATCCACTTGTTACAAGTATCCGTCCAAAAGGAAATAAGTTTGTAAAAAAATCTTCTTTTAAGGAATTTTATGAGCTTACGGATTCTGAGAAAAGTGATATCGAATTTGTTAACATAAATGATTTAGCGGACATCGATTCTGAATTTGAATTAATTGATGATGATGATGATGACGAAGATAATTAAATGATGTTATTGTTTTAAAATGTGTAACTTAGTAAATTAGAGCTTACATCTTAATTATTTATTGTACTTTTAATGAAACTAGGTAATTTATTATCAACTTACTTAAAAGTCATACTCTCATCAGTTCTTGTGAATATTTTTGTTAATATATATTTCTGTATATATATAATATATTTATAGACCTCTTAATAAGTCTGTCTGCGGTTTAAAGTAAATACAAATGGGGAAAAAACGTTTTTTTTTTTAAATTTTCATTTCCTTTTATCCCAGAAAGTGCACATTTGGCGCACTATGTGTCTTAGTATTAAATATAGCTCTTAGTAATAGCATTACGATATTAGAGACCGCTACTTGAAACAAGCCCGGAATCAGGAGGGAGAGAGCTCGATACACTCATTTTCATAGTAAAATTTCACATTTTCTCAAATTACTCCCGAAATATGGGAGTTATGAAGAAATTCATCACCACAATTTATGAAGGCATTAAGTAATCGAATAAGATGGCATCATTAGTTTGTCATAATTTTACTCTTATTTTTCGGACATGTCTACGTCCAACCGCTCCCATACATTCGTTCCACTGTGCAACGTGCCAGATTCCCATGACACGTGCTAAATTAATTCCCAGTTCTAAACACGTGCGTCTGTCCGTGTCACTCGTAATGATAGTAAAAACTGTCTTTATGTTAATAAATCGATCAGGATCGAGGATAGAGATGTTTTAGTTGTCTGGGGGGCCCCAACTAAATTAGCAACACTAAATTGGTTACTAACTTTCGTATCAATATCTATACAAATAGTAAAATTTAAATGCTTTTCGTTTGTAGGATTTTAAAGAAAAAATGGAAACGTTGCCCAAAAAATTGGATTTGGGAAAAATAGAAGCCTTTAGTATTGGGACAATACAACATCTATAGACAGATCATAAATCAGCCTATACTGTTCGCACTGCTGAGAGGGAAAGGAAGTGAGCCATAATCTACCCCGCAGGCCCAGTGCGGGTTGGTAGATGTCACATATCTTTGAATTTTTGGTTCTAGGACATACCGGGAAGGTAGGGTCAGATAGTTAAAGATAAAATAATATGTAACAGTTGAAAACTATGTCTCTTAAGGGGCCATCCATAAATTACGTCACACAAGTTTCATGATTTTTTGACCCCCCGTCCCCGTCCCCCCGTCCTTGTCACAGCTGGTCACATTTGTGAGACCCCCCTCCCTAGTGTGACGTTACATATTTTGCAATTTTACATCTAGACATTGTTTTTTTTTTCTTTCATAGTTCATATTTCGTGTTTTAATAATACTTTAAATATGTATATTCAATTTTGAAATGTGACGTCACAAAATTTAGGGCCCCTCCCAGCCCCTTGTCACACAATGTCACAATTCGTCGACCCCCTTTCCCCTTAGCGTGTGACGTAAATTATAGATGGCCCCTAAGTACGTGCAACTGAAAAAGAAAATACATTAGAACTTTACTATAAACAAAGTATGTGATGACTTTTTCATGCTCACAGAATAAAATTCCTACAATTTAAAAGTAAGCCAATCCAAATTACGTTGTTCGTTTAACAAAACTTAAACCCACTACGTTATAACACTTTTAATGTCTTGTCTAAATCACTTTAAGTATATAATTCATAAAACTAACCTGAGTCTGTCTTTAACGGCGCAATAAAAAAGATCTTGCTCAAGTCTTGTAAAATGTCTGGCTAGACAGAATAATTTTAAATGAAGCAAATTGTCATTAAGTCATTTTACTGCTTACCTTTCTATCATTTGCTTTGAAAGAAACTGGAAAACGTAGCGCGAATATTTTATCTCGGAATATAGACTTTTATATCTTGAGTAGACAGTATATTTATGAGCTTCAAAACTTACGTTTTGGGAATAGAATTTTGTACTCTTGTTATCTATATACTTTTTTCTTGTTATCTATTTATCATAGGCGAAGCAAAAACTTTTAACCCCTTTTACGAATGTTACGCGGACGACAGAGTATGAAATTTTGGCAGCGTTATAGTTTATATGGAGTAGGAGTGCAGAAACTTACAATTTTACATAATAATACATGCAATGTAATGCATTAGAAATACATTAAATGAATTAAAAAAAAAAACATCTGTGTTCTAACTGAGAAGAGAATAATATTATTTTCTTTAATGTCTATAGTCTCACTAAATGTATAATAATTATGATAGTGTCATTTGTCGTTCAAACTTAAAATTTAAATGAATTCTTGTCGAATTTAGACCACTGGGCACCTACTAGTAATGACAAATAGGTGAATCTAGTATTTATCCTGGGTTATGTCACAGATTACATGCTGACGTTCCAATTCCATGGCTCAATTAGTAGAGCATTTATTGTACCGAATTACCCAATAGGAGATATTGTCTCGTGTTGCTTTAACCATTTCCAAGAAATTACCTAGTTTCCTATCTCTATCTTATTGACTGTAGAAATTAGAGAAGCTTTTTAGTACATGGTCTTGTCCGAATTTGATAATTAAAATCCAGTTCAGTTTTGGTGTTTATGCACCAACTTATGCACCAAACGATCTTGGACCCAATTAACACGAAACCTAATATTCCCCAAATTTCCTGATTGAAAGTTACACTAGTCACGGTTATAAGGATTTGTTTTCATTTCTCTAGTTTGACTGGCACTCTGCCAAATGATCGATACGTTTTGGCAGCGTGCCAGACCATATGGCGACTGGCCGACAAAAAAGAAGAAAAAAAAAACAACAGTTTACTTGTAGTACATAATTTAAGGTTCATTTGTGGACACTGATTAAATATAGCGTTTTATTGGATACGATATTGGCTAGGAGTTTTTCGGCATACCGGTAAAGTTTTATTATAATACTGATGATGTAAATGGTGATTCCAGTTGAAATCCTGGTCACTTTGCAAAAAAACAATATGGCAATATCAATTCTTGCGGCAGTCAACAACAAATAAAGAATGAAAATATGTGGCATCATAACAATCTCGAGCATGGTTAATAGACTCTTGTCTTGCAATCAAATAACATGTTTCATTGCTACTCAAAATTTTACAACAAAGATGTCGTTATCCATACAATATAATATAAATTCATATATGAGGTTATGACGTCAGTGAAAAAAATATTGGGCGAGGTCATGGACCCAAGGCCGGAGAACGTAAGGAAATAGAATATAAAATATTAGCTTTTACCCGTGATCTTGTTCGTGTAAGATTGAATATATATATTACAGACATTATTATTATGGCCGCCGTCATTACAAATCGTTGCTTGCGCTTTGATGTTTGGCAACGACGGAATTTTGTAATTGTGTCTGTTGGAATAAAATTTTATTTCTGCGACGTCTTTGAGATTAAGACCATACAGACTATGGATGATGTGGCTAGAAATGAGGTGAATACTAGGATGGAGTGAAAATGTATGGAGATTTTTTTTTTGTTTTTCTTTGTAATAGCATAGCGGTGAAAAGCTGCCTATGGATGAGTTAATAAAGTATGTTAAATATCATTTATGTATTATAATGATTCGAGGTGCCCCAGCACGAAAGAATTTTGAAAAAAGTAAAATTTCGTTCATTTTTGACAGCCTCATTCAGATGTATATAAACCTAAATAATCTATTGGAATAGTATTTGTTGAGTTGCTTGAAACCTACATTTTTATGTAATAATAAAAATAAACATAACATTTTGGAGTTTATGGTGCCCGAAAACCTCTTAAAACCAAAATAATACAAGAATTTTATGATAAAAATGCGATTAATATTAACTAAATATTTATGAAAAAAACAAAATAGCCCATCAAGTAGAAAAATCACGTTAAGTGTTATGAAAAGGCATCATCTGACATGATGACAGTCTAACCCTGATATAACCATTACGTTTTTCTTCTCCACATACTGCACCTGAAGCTTCAGTTACGAGTGTGATGCAACGCTTCACGGCTTGAGTATGACAGGGAAAGAGTGCTTTATTCTCTTTCGTTCCAAGGCCATTTTCTACAATTTCTTTCAAGGCTTCAGCAGATAAACTCTTTGTTAAAGGCCACTCAGTAACAGTAATCTGACTATCGTGCCAAGTAATAATGTCAGTATAATGGGGAGCATCGAAATTAAATGATGGAACTTTAAATTTTCGGATTCCTATGACTTTCTCTGACCTTGCTTTCAGAATACGTCAGCATGCCAGTTCCCGTATCACTTGGTTGTCATCTGCAAGCATAGATAAAAGAAGATTTCTGGATGGCCAAAATATCTATTTCTTTGTATGACTGGATCACTCATTTTTTTTAAATTGTCGTTTAAATAGCGACTATAATTCATCGTCAACCACAAGTGCTGTGCTCCATTCAAACACGAAGGATTGCATTTGATTTGAAACCACATTCGCGCATAAACTTTCATCACGAAATTGCCTAATATAACTAGATTCTCTTCCGGATCAGTCTTTGTGACATATAATCGTAAGGTCCTGTTCGCAGTCGTTAGCCACCTGGAATGGTTGAGTAGACCGGGTTCTCTATTTGTCAGGTCAGAAGGGAAAATACCAGTGCTAATAGCAGTCATTATCTCAAACAGATATGTTTGATCGGAGCTTAAATCAAATAAAATATTTAGCGTAATAACAGGAAGTGGCGTGAGTATAACGGCTTTCACAAGTGGCTTTTTTTCACATTGTTGCAGTTCAGATCCAATTGGCCCTGAAAAACATCGAGGGCCCGTAGTTTGACCGCCCAAATGTTTCAAAAGGTGTCGTAGTGGCAATTCATTCGAATGTAGTGCACAGATGAACCATTGTAACGGTTTTTTAATAT
The DNA here is from genome assembly GCA_932294355.1 of Aporophyla lueneburgensis. Taxonomy (NCBI): domain Eukaryota; kingdom Metazoa; phylum Arthropoda; class Insecta; order Lepidoptera; family Noctuidae; genus Aporophyla; species Aporophyla lueneburgensis. Next base: position 25,814,749 of record OW028747.1, read on the forward strand.
CTACCTCTAGCAGGCTACTGACGCCGCCTTTAGAACCAGTATTACAACTGTCCTATCACAGTCCACTACTGACGAAGCACTCAAGTTAACCGAGTTATCATTCAAATATTTTATAATACTTTCTTTGATTGTCCTAGCCGATCCTGTCTGCACCGTGATATGACCAAAGAAAACGCTCCCTGGTTCCGATACAATAACGTAATGATCTTCTATTTGCCGTTTTCTATACCATTTATCTCCTTTTTTTACTGTTATCAAAGTTTTGTCTTTTCTACCGTCAAAGTAAAGACCAGGTATAGGTTGATTGCAGCTCATTTTTTTCAAAACAGCTCTTTTCTTTGCTCTTTCCTGTCAAACCTTCGAATGATCTATCACACTGGTCACTTGATGTAATAATGCCATGCATCTTTCAGGACAGCAGAAGCTATAATAGCGGCAGACCTGTCAGAAACTCCAGTACGATCGCAGGCAAGAGCTAAAGATGGGAGATTTATTCGCATCTGCTTAGATGATGGCTCAACAACATTCTGTGTTTGTTCTTGATACGATTAATAAAATGAAAAGTAGTTTCTCCCAAGAATGCTTACTTGTGACTGAAAGGGTAATTCAATAAAGGTTGACTTATTTATTAATGATTGTGTGCGTTCAGAAACAAAAGAAAAACAATTTCTCCGTTTTGTTATTAAGTTTAGCATTTGGTTTTGCACTATCGAAAACTGACAAGTTTCGGATTTTTTTTTCAAAACTTAGTCCTCTCGGGGGCACCTTTAAATATAAACCAACACAAAAAATATTTTCGCTTTTGCTTATTGTGCCTATCACGCAACTTTTTGCGGGTATGCCATACTGAAAACCAAAAAATTAAATTTTCACTCCACCCTAGTGAATACTGAAATGACGGCTGGCGGCCAGACATCGCCCTGTATTGTTAGACTCACATTAAATTCTACTAATATAATGTTTGGACTTTAAAGAGACAATGACCTCTGAGTTTTTCGTCATTTCCTTTCAGGGATCAGTCGGCTAGGTAATGCCAGCACCATCTAATATTGTCCTATAAAGATCTACTTGCATAATTAAACATGCTGCGTCGTCTACCCGAATTAAATTCTGATAAGGTTCGGGTGATGATGGAAATCTATGATATTATCTTTGTTCCCGCGTTGTCGTGGTCTACTATGGTAACTTATTAACTTCTTCGACATAGGCAACTAACGCATCATCAGTCTAATACTTGTTGAATATAAGCTCGCCAAGTTTTAGGTTTGAGCGGAGCATTTTCGGGATTTTCCTCCTTTGATGTTTCTTTTTAGGGATCATCTACTTATCATCTAGAAGTTCATATTCTATTATACTCAACACTGAAACAGATTGGTTTCACATTATATAGTTGTATCTATCCGCCATCCAACGCTGCTTCTCGAATGTAATTTTACAGTATTGTTTTGCAATTTCAACAATAATAACTCTCTAGTGTTAAACATTAATTGGATGTCATCTCAAGAATTGTTTGGCACTGTATGTTTTCGTCTTAGTACTTTATAATGAACGAAATAAACTCGTGTATAGTTTTCAAAGGATTATGCTCATTCAATATATTATATTACACGTGTGGGTTGTTTGTACAAGTAATAAGAAACAGCTGATGCAGAATATCTCTGTTCCTGCTTGATTGATGTTAGTTTAGAGTTCATTTCGGCGAGTTTAGCAATTTTCAATATTTATTCTGCATAGATAGCGCTTCAGCAGTCGTTATAGAGTTGGAAAAATCAACGTTTTCTTTATGAACCTTATTATTAACGGCCTGAACTAGTTCTGGTATCATCATTAAGAGACTCGACATAGCCTCCGCTTACATTTTCGTATCGTTTTTTCCTTCTAGCTTCTGTGGTTCCTCGGCTATAAATATACTCTTTATATTACAATCCTATCCAAACCTCTTAATCGTTCACCAGTATATCCTTAAAACTTCACATAAAAAAATCTTCCACCAATATTTCATACAGAAACAGTTGCCATCCCTGTCCTAGACCGAAAATCCGGTAAAGAAAATCATCTTCACTTTAACCAGAGTTCACCCAATTGGCAAGGTGCCACAATAGTTACAACCATCGATCCAAACATTAATATTCGTTCATTTGATGCACATTCAATGAGAATTCTGCTTTATGTTCAGTTAATGCCAGACAGCGATAAATGTTGATAAATTTTGAGCCAAAATAATGTAAATTTTCGTGTTTTTAAATTTATGTATCGCCTCCGTTGTAAAACCAGTGTTCTTTTAAGTGAAAACGTATTTAGCCGTTGAGAAATTATCTGGTAAGGAGCTAAACTAATGGGTTCGCATCGACGACATGCTAATTTGACATGTTGTTTTTTTTTTTAATTTTGTGTTTTTGACTGCCAATTTTTATTATAAAATGTATTTTATCAATCAAACAGTGTGTTGGTACCATTATCAAAACCAGACTGTCATATTTGACAGTTATACAAACCACCAGTAACACGGTTAAGTCAAACAAAGCAAATAATGTTGCAGCAAAAGTAAAGAATGCACTGACTAACGTTGAGTAAATGTTGAAATATTTTACAAGAGCTTGCAAAGGTGGGATGTTGTTGCTATGCAGTTTTTTTGTGGGCGGTATTTAAGTAAATAATGTGGGAAATGTGCAACTCCGTATTGGTATTTATGAAGCGAATGCAGCATTTTGTTAGCGTAATATGTTTCAATAATTATAAACTCGTGTTCATTTCGAATCTGACTTGAGATATTAATGTCCGCAGTTAATTAAGATGCTACAGAGCTGGGATTAAAGAAAGCCACGGTACCATTTACATCAAAAGAAGTCCGGTTAGTTCCATTACTGAGACGTGATCTTTCAACTCAACAAAAAGCTCTATAAATTCGCACCATAGCTGCAGCTCCAATCAACTCGTCTCCATTCAGCACAAGCATACCCATCGCACTCGTGTCACAATTTCTTCGATTCAAAAAATCTTTCAATCCACAATCTGCTATCTCGCTCATCTATCACTAGTTCAACAAGTGGGATAGTGACAAAAAATCCAACAATCGTGTTCAACACATAATACCTCGACGTGAGGGGGAGAGGCTTAACAATGAGGCTCTAATGCAAACAGCGACGTAGCAAAAACGATCAACGATTGTTGAGAACGTTTGAACAAATACCACGAAGGGTGGTGCTGCGAAACAATGCGGATGCCGTGGTAGGGGGCGTCACTACTGAATTATCATCTATATAGAACACTGCAAATAGACATGAATGAGAGCCGAATAAAAGCGGAACTGTCAGATTATGAGGCCATCGGTTATTTGCCAGTAATTCCGTTACGGATTTTGTGCAACTGGGTTTTCTGTTGCGTGGGCTTAGTCTAATAATAATCGCGGAGGCGTCTGAATTTATGTAGTATGACTAGTAAATTCCATTGCATTTGATGCAAATTACTCTGTGGTTGTGTTTGTTTCCGTGTTTCTACGGAATTGATTGAAATATAGCGTGCAACAAACGCTGTTGCTGATCCGATGTTAGTTAAACTATTAGATTTTGTTTCACCAGTATCTTCACTCTATTGCAATTGCATCGTCGTTGCATTGCATCATTGGAGTTTTAAAATCATTATTTTATATAAAGCCCTTACTTTATGTAAAACGATGTTATTAGTAAAACTGTGATACAATATTTATATTTTAGACACGAAATTATTTAATTTACTCCGATACCGAGAATAGTTGAACAGAATGTTCGACCAAACAATAAATTGAAAATCATAAAAGTTTTAATGGAGCTTACTTCAAAATGTTCTATATTTTCAATAACATTTACAAAGGACTGAAACCGTTCGAAAGTTTTGCTATTTGAAATTCAGGTCCTAACTATAGTCATTAATGTCTATGTATTCCGAATAATGACATAAATTTATGAAATTGGATTTTTGAATTATCCTTCGATGTTTGTTTTCATCAATTTTCTAGCCATTCATAATCATTTGAATTTAATGACAATAATCAAAATAAAGCGATATTTGCTAAATTAAACTAAGCTGAAATTAAATATGAACTAGAGTTTGTAGAAGCCATAACCGTTTCAGAAGTTGTTCTATGTTCTGAACCATAGTGCATTTAAAAGATGGAGTTGCGTAATGTCTTGCTGAAAATTGCTGATGAACCAACTAATCATCAATGTAAATCAGAGCTTCAATTGGTTCCCATAGAAAAATACCGGCAATTTAGGGACGGTTCACAATTTTACCGGTGATAAAATTGGACAGATTGTGAGTATCAGTAAGTGCAGGTTTGTTCGCAATTTGACGGTTCGACATGGATCTATGATGTCACTATCGAAAATTAATGCGTTACTTGTAAGCAGTTCACAATTAATAATTCAGAGTTTAAAATCTTTCGAGGTAGATTATAAACTAACGGTGTTCACGGTCATGCGATGACATATCTATCAAGAATATATCTGTCGCATGTACGGTGAATATGTCGCAGGTTGAAAAGTTATGACATTATATTCCTAATATTTATAACTCTGTGATCAAACAACTCTATACTATTTTAATCAAAAATTATTTCAATAAAAACGTTTCAAATATTAAAAAGCATATTTATACAAAGTTTCAGGTTTAAATTAACTCGAGAATTCATAATAAATTGGCTCACTTTGAGCGTATGAAATGTTTTGATTACTATGATGGGTCTTGTTTTGAAATGTTAAAACTTTGCCTTCACGCTGTGATGATAAATATTTAATAAATGATTATGAAACTGAAATGTTTTGACGGGACGACATAGTGCAAAAGGTGATTCAATTAGAAGCATTGATTCAGGTTGTTGTGAAAGAGAGAAAAATGAATAATGGACGTTGTTTGCTGTTTTCGGTGTTCGGGCAATAACCCAACCGAAGAAATTCTGATTTCATTTCAACAGTGTAAAGTAGCACTGTATACTGTAAAAACCTATTTTCTTTCAAAACTCAGATACTGATTTCCCATTTGAAAACAAATAATCAGAAGATCTTACTAACGAACAAAGATAGGTGTACAAAGGGATGAATATTTTACTTGTAAAATTTATGGATAAATGAAAATACTCTGGAAACAACTCATTCACAAACTATCTTCATTAACAAAGCCCATTTGCAAGCCATACAAAATCAATAGTTGGAACCTATGGGCACACATAAAATATAACGTCTTCACTTCGGGCCAGAAGTATCATTAGTAGTTAGTGCACACAAGACGAAGTTAAATTGAGATGTAAAGTCTCAACTAGGGTTAGCAGCAGACGTGCCGATCGGGGAATAGGAGACAGTAATAATGTGGGTAGTTCTATTTTATTCACGTGTACTAGAATATTGTGTGATATAAAGTTTGTATGTAAGATTTTACATTGGAGATAGTGAAATAGAAGATGATGTTATTAGTAATGAACATTTGGATGGAACAGATTTCGGAGCTTACTTAAATAAATCTGGTATAAAATTTAATGACAATGATTGACAATGATGACAATGATTTTGATTTAATTATCCAAATATATTGAGAACATGAAAGAAGACTTCCCACAATGTTAACATTGTATGAAGCTTGTTGCAATATTGTTGAGTTTGAAGTGATTTTGATAATCTTATATTTCAACCCCGAAATATAGTCTAGAACATTCTTAGCTATAACAGTGTAAAGTTTAAGTAGTGAATAAAATATTTAAAGCTGAAGTGTCTGTCGTATAAATCGACTACCTTATAGCTTTTGCACTGTCTTAGTATAAACAGTGATTACTAGAGGGTAACGTACTATCATTTGGTCAGTTTTAATTTCAAATACCTTATAATCAACGACGAACTGATGAGTTCTAACTATCTGACTAAAAGTCTGACTCCTCGAAAATGCAATACTGCCTATACTGAGTTTTATTTTGAGTTTGATTTGTTTACGAATTATCATAGCTTATAAGCTCTAAAGTGATGCACTTTTCTAGCCCTGTTTGTGAAAGAAAGAAAATTTGGTTATTGTGTTACAATACAGTACTATATTTATTTTATTCTGACACATGTCAGCTACTGAATTTAATAGAATTTCTTTTTATAACCACATTAACATAGGACGTATCTTTGTTGTGCAAATCTATTCAACAACCCACGTAAAAATCCGTGTCGTATTTTAGCATCTTCACATCAAGTAAGACTGTATTTACAACCCCTATTCGTAGTATAGACGAGACCAGTATTGCTAGTATATATTTATAGTTAGCACATGCTTATATGTAGATGCTACATATGTCACTTCGCTTGCACGTTAAACTTAATTGCAAGACTATACCTAACCCCCACCTATGTTTCACTTGATACCGTACCGAGAGTTAATCTGATGCTATATAGTCCTGTTATATGTCAATCTAAGTTTAGGTTTACTTTAGAACTAGTGATAGTCTAGGTGGATTGACAACCTTGTTTGGAGATCGAAGATGGGTCGCGTTTTAGTTGGGGATTTCATGTATCTATAGATAGCTGTTCTGTAGTTTAAGATTTTGCTGTTCTACTTCTTTCGGTAGAGTTTGCAGAGATGGCGAAATTTTTTGGAGAATGTTTGTTCCTCAATTTTAGATTGAAAATTTTTATGAAGTTTTTGCAATCCTACGTCAACTGTCATAATAAGAAACAGAATAACCTGTCTGAATTTTTTATCGGGTTTTAGGAACGAAATTCCTTAGAAAACGTTATAATCTGCACATTTAGCGAAAGAGCTAGACCGAAAAAAGCGCACCATTTTGACCGTCATGACACCTTTTTTTTTCATTTAGTCTCTCTCAAACTTTATTATTGTATTTCGGTATGGCTGTTATTTAATACATATATTACAGTGAACGGAACCTTGGTCAAACCGAGTGCTCAACGACACCTCTCGATTTTGTTACAAGTTCACTTGTGTTTCACTCAGTGCAGTCTGTAATTCATAGAAAAGTTAATATTTCTCCTGATTTTCCTTGCGCTTAATGTTTATACTATTTGTCACATTTGTTTCCACCAGAAAAGGCATATCAATGTTAATCTCCTCACACAAAAATAAACAATGACTGTCTATTTTAAGAAAACGCAGGTGTAATCCAACACGCGAGGCAATTTCTAAAGTTTCATCCACAAAAAATCTCCCGAATCACAAGCCTGTCTAATTTAGTTAGGTGAGTTGAGCAATCTTGTCTGAGATTGTTCAGACTTTGTTTACATTATGTAGTGGAGTTTCGCGACGTTTCCCTCCAACGTTGTTAATTTTCGAACAAAAGTTTAGAAGCGGAGGTACTGAGGAGGTAACTACCTACCGTTTGTTCTTGTTACTGGTTAGTGATTGTATAGGTTTAATGTTTTGTATTGTTGGGTGCGCAATTTAAAATGTCACCTAAAGGCGCTCTCTCACCGGGCGCAATTAAATTCTGTCATTAATGTTCGCGAACCGTTCAGTAATCTGAAAACTAGCCGGTGGCACGTAGACGGTGAGGTACCAGCTAGTACCATGTAAAATACGGATTTTCAGTTGTATTCGGTTCGACCGGATCCAACATGGTTCGGAAAAGGCTACATAGATGATAATGAAAATTACGACCTATGGTAAAAAATGCAAAAAATATTTGACGAACAAAAGTTAGATAGTTCATACCTAGTCTCATGAACTCTTGAACCCGTAGCTCTATTAATTCTGGGTGATTCTGCAATTAAAGTTGTTATTTAAATTTGATATACGGTTATTATCTTGTAGGTAATTACACTTTTCTCGAGCTTGGAATCGAAATCGAATTTGCTGTGAAACAGAGACGTACTATCTTCCACCATATCTCTTTCTGTTTTAGAGCGTGATGTGAATTTATTTATATTTATATCGGGACTGAAATTTTTAGTACCCCCGTGTAGTCTAGTGTCCATCTATTATTTGCTTTCACGTTTCTACGTAGCATTTTCGAAGCTAGAAAAGAAAATAATAAGTAAGTCGATTTTGTTACGACTTGAACTGGCTTTCCAAATGGTTTGCAGTGGAAATTGTTGAAGGTAATGCGGTTCGATTGAGATGCTTACCGTCTCCGTTCGACTGTGCAATTTTACTGTAGTATATTAGTCAATAAGTGAGTTGTGTTAGAGGTGAAGCCTCTTGTGTTTTCTTATGTCATTGGTTTTTTGATACCTATCCATTATCTTGTGGTAATGTCTTCAGGTTAGTGACAGTCTATGTCAAGTTTAGATATTGTCTATTTTAAATGATTTGACCATCCCATTAAATACTGTTTCATATTCTTATCACCATTAGGCACCATCAGATTTATCACGACGGGTGATATTTATAATTCTGAAAGTATCCCTGCTGTATGCCTTTTCAAACCGATGAACGGATTTTGATCAAATTTGGCATGGAGATAGATGACACCCTGGGAGAGATTATAGGCAAGTTCTTGTCGGAAAGTTTCTGTTATCGTGGGCGACACCACGGGCAGTATTTCATACACGATCAAACCAAAGATACATTTTTATTTTGTAAATATTTTTAAAAGCATTCTAGAAGTCCTTTAAAACCGTACAGTTCAGAGTAAAGGGGATAATTTCCTACAAGAAAATCCTTTCTATACAACGCCAACGATAGCATAGTAGCTTTTGTAACGAAATTGAGTTTCATGCTCCAAAGAACTGAGAATACGGGGTAACAAACTGGTCAAGTGATTCTGACTGGACGGTTCCCCTGGGGAATACTGGGAAAAATGGAGGAATACAAGGTAATGCAGAAATATACGGAAATTGTGTGCTTCTTACAAATACGAGTCTGATACTTAGATTGTGTTGTTACTTGATTTGAGAAGGTTAAATAATATTTTTAAAGGCAGCCTATAGCGTACCCACTGCTGGGACACAGGCTTCCTCTCGGTGAGAGGGAGCGGATCAAAATCCACCACGCAGGTCCAGTGCGGGTTGGTGGATGTAGATAGACAGATAAATCGTTTATCTGGTGAACACAAGAGACATAACACAGCATACAAATAATATTAAAATGACGATAAAATAATAATTTAACGTGATTACAATTTAGTTAAGTGCCAATATACAACAAGAGAAAATAAGAAAGGAAGGAAGACATATGTAAAATAGTGATGATGACACTTTGTGTCACAATATGAATATATATGAAAATAACGTGCGGTGGAATACAAAAGTGCGGTGTGCGTCTCAAAGTGGCACCAAATGGGAGTCCAGCTCAGCATGTGTCAGGCAAATATACCTGACGCTGATATTCTGCTGGATCCCTGTAGTGACCTGACCTGTGTGAGACATGTCTTCGAATTTTTGGTCCTAAGACATGCCGGTTCCTCACGATGTTTTCCTTCACCGTTCTGAGAGCAGTGGTGGTGAAATAATTTACACAAAGTAAAGCGCCTGCTTGAGTTCGAACTCACAACCGAACAAATGGAATATGAATAAAATGTTTTAATTCATTGAATTTAGTTTTACAATGGTGATGAGATAAAAACTTTTGATTAATTTTTTTTTTGTGAAAACAGCTTAATTTACTAAAAACTTATTACTTTTCTTGATCGATAATGTTTTATTAATGTAAAGTGCTTTTCAACAGCTCATAAGATTTATTATTATTTTTAACCGGTTTTTTTTTTTCACACTGTCACGTATAAATCAATCTGCAGGGTTTTTCTTCTGTAAAAGAATGCGTGATTAATTATCTCGACTTATGTGTCCAAAATAGTTTCGCGTTGAGTTAAAACGTCGCTTAAACCCATTAAAAGTGATGAATTTATGTTGCCCAAACATTCTTTCCCTTCGAGCAATGGTGGCCCAGTGGTAGTGGCCTCGACTTAAGAGTTGGAAGTCATAGGTTCTAACCTAGAGAAGTGCTTTACTTTGTGTAAATAATTTCATCACAATTGCTCACAAAACGGTGTATGCAACGATCGTGTGGAAACCGGCATGTTCTAGTACCAACAATTCAGAGATATGTGACATCTACCAACCCGCACTTGTAGAATACAGACTAATCACTCTCACAGAGCGGAGGCCTGTGTCCCAGCAGTGGGAATATTATAAGCTGATTATAAAAAAGGTTTTCAAGAAGATTATTTCTACAAAACAAGAAGTCACCCCCCTATCCTGCCAGGGTCGCGATATTTGTTCGAAAGAGATACCGTGGCCCTGGCACATGGGCAACTGAAGGAACACGGGTGGATTTTAGGCAGTAACAGTCTGACACGCCATTCCGCTCCACCCTAGAGCAGGAGACGTCATTTGAAGATTTCCCGCCACAAAAAAAAAGTCGTTGTGACATTCAGTAGACGAAGGAAGACTAAAATTCTCATATTTGATAAATTCTCCCACCACACCTGAACTTTAAAATTCAACTTTAGGTGACAGACTTTAAGTTTAAAGTCGCATTTATCTGGAGTAAAGACAGTGGAACATTAACTTTTCAAGTTGAATATGAGGAAAGTAGGCGATGACATTTTTATGGTGATGTTGAAAAATGTCTTTAAAATGGTGCGGTGTAAGATTTATAATAGGGTGTCAAAATGCGTTTGGTTATGCGTATGACTATACTTAATTTTGCTAAGGAAGGGAAGCCGGAGGAAAATAATAATATGGTTCTTTAGACAAGGAACTGATTGCGTATATTTTATGGGGTAATAAAAACGTGTAGCAAATTCTAAATAGACTTAGACTTAGATGTGTAATTCTTATTATGTCAATAAATATTAGTTTTCATTAATAAGACATCGAGAATGTTAGTTAAATTTCGTCTCTCGATTGCAATTTGTTCCCTTTTCACAATATAAGAGGCCATTATTAACGGAATGGTAATTTATTGAATTAACAAACTACTTTCATTCTAATTCTTCGTTTAATTTTATTTCTCCTTTTCTTTAATTTTCTTTTATTACTTGTTTTATTTTATGTACGATTAATAAAATAAATGGACCGTTATCAATTTCATCAATATTTTCCTTTTAGCTTTTGCCAGCGGATTCGCATGCGTGGAGGTTCGAAATAATCCCGCGAGAACGTACATATAACGGGATAAAAATTATCTAATGTGTTAATCCAGGTTTTGATCTTTCTATTTGCCAAATGTCATTCGTTCGGCCGTTTTTGCGTGATTGAGTTACGAACATCCAAACATCTAAACATCAGTGGCGAAAGCACCATATAACACGATTCCTACCGGCTTGCCTTCGGGGATTCGCATTGGTAACTCTATCACTATTAAAAATACAATAGTATGTAAATAGTGGCTACTATTGTCAATAAATATAGTTACACTACGGGTATTTAATTCACCATAACATTCAAACAACAAAAAAGGTTATTTATACCTTTGTATTACAACAAAAGAGAAATGTTCTAAATTAACCCGGTGCCAAAACGTCATAATCGGGAACTAAAAATTCATGCAACAGCGATCCCGTAATGATGTCACTTTAGGTCACGTGGTACCGCTTGATATGTACGAGAGCAAGCCGCTGTACAGCGGGTTATGACAGAGACAGGTATAGAAAAATGCGTCAGCGAGAACGAGATAGAGGAATATTGCATATTTCATTCATTTTCAGCTGTTCAATTTAATTGTATTTAATTCATTACATTCCTATATTAATTTTAGAATAATAGTAAGTATTCTTTATTGATGAGTCAGTAAGTTAAGGTTGACTTCGCTTCGGCTTCTCTTTTAGAAAAATTTACGCCTCGCCGCTGCTAAACATTCACACTTACAAACATAAACTCACACTTTTTTCCCACTAAAGTAGGTAGAAACTGGAGAACGCCATCTGCTACGATTCTTACAAACTTCTTTTGCCTCGTTTACTTTCATACATACATATGAGGTCCTAGTGTGACGGAGACCATAGGACACTGCGCACTAAACAAACACTTTTACACAATACGCATAACGGACAGCCCCCTGTGCAGGGTCTGCATGGAGATTGAGGAAACCGTTGCGCATGTACTTTTTGAATGTACAGGCGCCACCCAGATTAAAAAAACCCAAATCCTCCGGACGTTCTCAACAGACCAGGAGACATGACCATCTTCTGGAGGGAGGTGGGCTGGTTGGAATAAACACCAACGGCCGCCATGGCTCACGGACAATGGTCCACTCAAAGGACTAAGTACGGAAACCAAACCCCTAAAACATAGAACATAAGGTCTTAGTGTGATTTTCTTTTAACTAGCTCGATTTAACGCATCGTCAGCGTTCAGGGATCCGTTTGGTTCTGGATAGATTTTGGTCATAAACGTATGACGTATGCCGCTTGCAGGCACTACGCACCTGACCATTCTGAAAAACATACAAACTTTTACATTTATAAATGTCAAAGTTTACATAACTTTTTAATTCTTTATACAAAATAATCCGACGTCTTGATTATTTTTGTAAAACACCCTTACGTGAAATATTATTTCTCAGCTTTCAATACGAAAATTATTGGTTTGATTGAAAATATTCACTCGTACTTTTCAATGAAACTTATGTTCGTTTACAAGAAAAAAAACCTAGTATGTATTTATATTTGTTTACAAATATTATAAATGGCAAAGTTTAGCACAGTTAGTTTAGTTATAAAACAAAAATAAAAACAGAAATATACTTATAAAGGCGGTTACCAATTTGGCTCTCAACAAGTAAATGCATAGGTACATAATTTCTAATTAATAAATGCATACATTTATCTTTTATACATTTCTACTTATCCTTGGATTAGATTCCTTTGAGAAGCTCTACTGAGTACCTTAATCAATGCACTTGTAAAAAAAAAAGGTACAAATAAGCCAGACTTGTAAAATCATAACGCAGCAAAAATATCTACGATATTCATGTCTTTTCCTCTTTGATATCGAGTTTCATTCAGCGTAATGCTTGCTTTCTGTGCCGAGTACATTCCTACGGTGGAAAACCCCTATAAAACTCGTGTGTGCACATATTTTTCTATACGAGTTCGAAACAGCGGGTAGGCTAGAGTAATTTAGCTGAGCATAACGCAGGGTTGCGAGATCAAACGTTTAAGGTTTATGATGTTTGCGTTTTTTTATATGCCTAGATATGCCGTTGCTTTTATGAGTATATTGTAAGAAATTGGAGACATATTAAAGGATTTATGGGAGGACTATAGTTTATCTAAAAACAGGGTTTTATGCTTGGTCACTAAAATTTTTGGTTGATTGTACCAATAGATGCGTAGATGGATGTCAAGGGCTACCAATACTAGGTGGAACAATAAGACACTTTGTTGTGTGCTTTATACAAGGAGCTCTTTTTGATATTCCATAATTTTAGGGTATTTATGAGACCGTGTGAAAGAATTAACTGGAATACGATTTTTTTATTAATTTATTCATACAATATAATTCGACGTCACGATTATTTATGTATCACACCCTCACGTCCAAGCTTATAAATTAAATTGGCTGTTCGATTGTGATTAAATTACTTTTGAGCGTTACAACCTTTACAATACCCAGACTGCCACAAATATTTCACTAAACAACAAATATAAAACTAAATTCTGGAATATGTCATAATTTCCTGACAGGGACAACCCTGTTATAATATCGGTACCTCATACTTGGCTATGATATAAAATGGATACGTAGAGTTGTGTATAAACGAAAACGTCGTAAACAAATGTTTACAACCTTCTCGGACTTAGGGAGATGTAGATTTTCAAATAGTTTACTCGCACATACCCTGCAAGGTGGAGAGGACAATACGACAATAACTTCAACTTTGTATATCGTTCAAAACGATCCTACTTTTCTATCAGAAAACAGTTTATTTTATCCAATAGTTTGGTCACTATGGCTAGTCAAAGATCGGAAATATCCATAGGCGACCTAACACTACAATTTAGATTGTTTGAAAAAAACAAAACAGTTTCTAAGATTAGCCGGAACAAACACAATAGAAATTAAAAAAAAAAAAAAACTGAAATCTATATACTTTCATATGCTATTAGTAAAGGCTGTTATTTTGACAATAGCAACAGATACTTTTTTTTTGTGGATGGGAAATCATCAAATGACGTCTCCCGCTCATGGGCGGAGCGGGAGGGCGTGTCAGACTTTTACTCACTAAAACCCACCCGTGTTCCTCCAGTTGCCCATGTGCCAGGGTCACGGTGTCTCTTTCGAACAATCTCGCGACCCTGGCGGATACTTTAATTGTATTTATTTGTGTAGGTTCGGTATATATAAAAGAACACTGCTTCTCACATTTTTGTCAATATTCCGTCCTACACCAGTAGGTATAGTGAAAGTACGACATCAAAACGGAATTAGCCCCTATCAATAGAAAAAGGTTAATTATTTTTTCCTGGAATCAGACTGCTAGAGCTGAAAAAGAAAAACAAACCTGTATTAATAATAGCTCACAAAGGTCAATGCTGTAAGGAAAAAATGAGATAAAAATTGAAAGTAAAGGTTCACCATCTATTTGAAATCAACCCAGTCCAGAGTAACAGAATCCAAAATAACAACATTTACGAAAACATATTTTTTTTAATTAGAATTACCCTCTATTGCATACAAAGCCAATTTTGGCTGCTCAACTTTAGTAATTTATTTCTACCCTAATTTTAAACAAAATTATAAAATGTCAATGTAGTAATATTAAGGAATTCAAACTGAACCGAAACGTAATTTTTATTATCTATGGCCAACGTCATGTGTCATTATAACCTCACTTTTCTCCGGTGCGTACGCGACGTCGTTCTTAGTGAATTTATTGCAGCTTTGTTGGTGGAAATTAAATAGAAAAGGTAAGAAAATTGATGTTAAAAAATGTAAATAATGTTTTGCAAAACCTCTGTTTTTGACCCCTATCACAGTTTATTCAAAATATTTGCTCCTTATACTTCATTTTCAATATTTTCTACAGGAGCCAATTTTGGCTTCGCATGCATTTACGATGAAGTATGTTTGCGCCTAAAATGGCTTCGCATGCATTCAGAGTTTTTTTTTATCTTTCCAGAATGCTTCCTTCACGCTTTTATGGCACTGCTAACTGCATTAAACCTATTCCTGGTGATGGCTCTCTTAGCAACGATGATTCACTATCTGATTCCGATGACGATGTTCCGCTTTCGCGCTTGCGCAACCAAACACGTAAAAAACCTATAATTATTCTACCATCCGATTCCGATACTTCCGATGACGAAATAGTTGATCCTAGACCTAAAAATTTGAAACAGAAGCGAGCAGTTAAGGAAAAAATTATCTGGACTGAAGGAAAAATGCTAGCGTATGATGAAAATAATTTCAATTTTAGTGGTAGCCTGGAATTGCCAGAGTTTACTCAAGAATTAGAATCAAATTCAATTTGAGCAATTTATAGGTATTGTCATCTTCACCTCATTAGTTCACCTGCCATCTACACGGATGTATTGGTCCAACAACATTGGTCAGCATCAAGTCAATTCAATAATGACATGTAATAAGTTTGAAATGATAAAACGTCATCTTCATTTCAATAATAATGAAGATTTCAAACCACCCAGTACACAAAGTCACGATAAACTGTTTAAAATTCGACCTCTCATAGAAAAATTAAGAGAGCGGTTACTTTTGATACCCAAAGAAGAATATCTGGCCGTAGATGAGCAAATTATACCCACGAAAGCTCGCCACCAACTCAAACAGTACAATCCAGCCAAACCTCATAAGTGGGGGTACAAAAATCAAGTGTTGAGTTGCGTATCAGGGTTCAGTTACGACTTCGATATTTTTGCTGGCGATCAAAGCAACATTTTTCCAAGTGATGCACCAGATCTTGGTGTCAGCTCCAACGTTGTTACACGACTCACATCTACTGTGCCTCGAAATGTAAACCACAAAATATTTTTCGATAACTGGTTCAATAGTATAAAATTGCAAGTTTACCTGTATAAAAATGGATTGCTGCCATTGGGAACCATTAGGATGAACAGAATACCTAACGCTGATATGCCTACAGAAAAGGACCTGAAGAAAATAGGTCGTGGTACTATGGTTGAGAAAATCGCCATCGTCGATGACGTAAAACTAAGCCTGGTATCATGGTATGACAATAAAGTGGTCAATTTACTGTCTGCGTTTGTTGGTAGGGAACCGACTTCTACTAAGACTAGATATTTCAGAAAAGATAAACAGTACAAGGACATAACATCGCCACAATGCGTTGATGTGTATAACCGACACATGGGAGGCGTTGATTTGCTTGACTCTTTATTAGGTCTGTATAGGATCAAAATAAGATCTCGTCAGTGGTATAAAAAAATATTTTTCCACTTGGTTGATATGTGTGCAGTTAATGCTTGGTTACTGTGGCGACGCAAGACTGACCAATACATGTCACTATTTGACTTCAAGCTAGCCATTTCTGAACATTATTGCAAGGCTGGCAAAAGTATCTCAAGAAAAAGAGGCCGTCCTAGTATCAGTAATCCCGGTACACCTACCTTGTCAAGAGGAAATACTCCTACGTCATCTAGAACGGGTACTCCTACCAGTAGAAATGAATCTTTCGCACCTCGAAAAAGGGCACGGAAAACCCCAGCAAAAGTGCAAGACCTACCTCTAAATTCAGTACGTACAGACAAAATTGACCATTTCCCGATACACCAAAAGAATCGTCAATTATGTCAGAATGATTGTTCTTTGCGTTCTCATATAAAATGTGAGAAATGTGACGTGTTTCTTTACTTGAATGAGAAAAGAAACTGTTTTAGAGAATTTCACCTTGTGTAAGTTTTGGTATTTGTTGTGCATAGGAAGCCAAAAATGGCAGTCTCATACACAGACGTTATTGCATGGGAAGCCAATTTTGGCTTCTGTTTTTTTTTTCTAAAATAAGTTACTTATTTTTTTTTTTCACTTTATATTTTGTCTTACAAGCCCTATTAAAACACATTAAAACATAAAAATATTTTTTTTCTTTTTAATTTAATAATTCATGCAATAGAGGGTTAAGTACCCACGTTTAGTTATTAAACAAACCAACATTTAATATGATAAAGATTGAAGGCTTTTGCAAACAATATCATTATTTAATTGAGTTTTTAAGATTAATGTGTAACATCAAAAATTTACTAAATTATAAAGGAGATAGGGCAGACATAGAAATGATAGATTACAAGGTCTTGATTCTTTCTTACCTTATTTTAAAATGTCACATAACTACATAAGCTACTCATAATGTTCCTACGGCTTGGGCCCAGGCCTCCTCTCTGTAGCAGTGAGTGGGCGATAATCCACCACGCCGGCCTGATACATGTCCCATATTTAGACTTCGAATTTTAGGTTTTAGGACTTGCCAGATTCTTCACAATGCTTTCCTTCACCGTTTTGAGAGCAGTAGTGATGAAATTATTTACTCAAATTAAATCGCCTATCAAGGTTTAAATCTACGATACAACTCGTAAGAGGCAGTCGCGGCCGATTCTATTGGGTATACTCGTATATCACAAAATGTTTCACCAAATAACAAAATATTTTTCGGCATGTAAATAAATTCAATAAACTATGCTCAATATTACAAATGTATGTTTGTTTTTCCAACTACAATAACTTCAGATATCTGACTTCAGAAACTGCTCCATTTGTTTTCTAGCCAGATGCTTTCGAAATAAACTTTGGAACAGATATCGTTTTGTTTGTTATTACTTTCTTTTTATTTGCTGAGCATGATCTGTCACTATTGTGATTCAGCCTTTGCAGAATGCACATTATTATTGACATATTACTTATTAGAAAATGGGCAGCAGCATTCTCTATGCATTTCACCACCATACTGCAATCGCCATCCCGCCTGCGAAGCGTGGCGATTATTGCAAACCCCCCAAAAAGTGAATCGGTCCAAGTGGCGTTCTTGGGGGAGGCCTGTGTCCAGCAGTGGACGTCTTGCGGCTGAAATGATGAGGATGATGATGATTGACATATAGGTAATGCCCCGCGGAAATTGCATATCACGCTTACAATGGCAATGCCTTTCATTTTACAGTTCGACAACATTAATTGCGTTATAAGCGTCGTCGAGCAGAAGATTTTGAGAGCATATTGTGAAGCAATGGATTAGCATACACACATACATACACAAACTCATGTTTTTTTCCTTTGGGGGATAGGCAGAAATCTCCTCATTTCTACCTATCCCTCATTCGATCGCGTAGGGAAACCCCAATTAACTCCTCTAAATGCCCTCTCCATTGCCCTTTGGGTGACTTTCAGCCTTCTTATGAGGCCCATTATGAACGACCACGTTTCAGTGCCATAGGTCATCACTGGCAACACACACTGGTCACCAATAAGGTTACTATATGTTCTCCAAGAGCGTCCACTTCTGGCATGTCCAGTCAAATTTGTCTTGTAAATACCTTTTGTAGCCACCCGTCATTCATTCTCTCATCATGACCAAACCATAGAAGCATACTGTTTTCAAGTTCTGTCACTACATCTTGTTTTAAACCATATCGTTGGATTAGCAATTTCCTTCAAGATCTTTCTATTTCTAATTTAAGAAAGTGTATTACGAAATTGTATTATTAGAAAAGGTGCTTTCTGAATACTTATTGTGATTAGTTATTGTGTTGTGCTATTGTGTTGATGAAACATTTTCAAAATCGCTGATTTAACTGCTTGATAATTATTTTCTGTGATATATATATACCTTTCTTGGGCCGGGCAATATAAAATCATTATTATCGTAAAATATTTCCAACAAATATTTTAAATTGTAACTTTATTGAAGCATACAGGAGTTGTTCGGACAAATATTTACCTGGACTGTTTGCAAGTAATTTTATATATTGGCTACATTATTACAGTTTTATCTATAGAGTACATTGTTGCAATTTCCGATTCACTGAATATTTTTATTGCTGATTGAAAAACATTTCAATTCATAGTAACGTACTATGAATTGAAATGTTTTATGAAGAAAAATGAAAACTATACGCTCACATTTTTGGGTAATAAAACCGAAAAATACTCCTTAAATAGTATTACAATTTACTTTTTGCAAACATAGCCTGAACTCTATAAAGGCCGTGTCCTATGGGACTGTAAGTTCTTAAAAAAGTCATATGGGTTTTTACAAGGTCGACGGCACAGCGCTGTGCCCTCTAGGGAGTTTTTAGTCGCAAACGTAAACATAGCGCATGTTTCGCTTAATTTTACATTGAAAAAAGCTGTTTTTGCCTGCGGGCATTTGTGTATAATATTTGAATGTACCAGCAGCTAAAAATGGAAATACGGAATTTTGGCTCAACAACGTTGTGGAGCCAAATTGTTTTATATATTTTTGGCTAGAATTTCGACATCACATATTTACCTACAAGGTGATGCGTTTAGTAAACTGTGTGCCTATGTAGCTCATTGTGTATATTTACTACTGGAATAAAAATATCCTATGGTTAATCCAGGTTATAAACATTCCGTTTAGCCATTTTTGCGTGACTGAGTAATAAAAACAAAATTTCACATTTATATTATTAGGTGGATTTATTCCTCACTTTGAGTTCGCTTACAAAACTGAATTTCCATACATTGTAACATAATCTTCATTGATTTGTATGTTTGTGCGTTACAAAGTAGCACAGTTTCCTGTCTGTTAGGAATAGTTTTACTATCACAATAATATTGCAATAAATAATTGTCAGAAATATTGCATCCTTGTCTAGAATATGTCAGTTATAGTTTCTTGGCCTACTAATACAAAGTATGCTTTGTTTGTAGAAAATATATATCAGTCCGAATCGTGTATAAATTAGCTAAAAATAAAAATCCGATATGGCGGCTGCAAACCTATTCAAATTTTACGTCATGGGTGTCGTTGTCATGGTTGCTGAGGCAGATACTGAGATCAAAATAAAATACGAAGATAGGCTGCGAATGTTTTCAAACTTTTGACAATCTAAATATCCATTTCAAATTACATTCGGAGTTGAAAAGAAGCGTAGGGAATTCGTAAATTGTTCTGGACTGAGGCCCCCAAAACCCCATACGGTTTTTTTAATTGCTTAACAATTAAAAAAATTGCTTAGCAATTTGCTGTTATTCTCAAATAAAATATCCTAATAGACTACTGTTGCCTAAAACCCACATTGTTTTCACTAACCCTCGACGCTTATAAGTTTGACGTATCTGTCCGTGGCATCGTAGCTCCCAAACGGCTGAAACGATTTTGTCGTTTTATTACCTTTAGCGATTCATAGTGACTGTAAATCTGCAGTAAAGTTTCGTTCATTTGTTGTTGGTCCTGCGATTAGCTCTCCTATAACCAAAAAAGATACTTCCATGTGATATACCGGATGACATTTTTTACCGTCTCGACCTTCATACGGTGTGTTGTGTAACTAGAAGAGAAGACAGGAAGGCCTCCAGATTCATTGCAGGTGACTAAAGGAGCGTGGGACGCGGGCTAACGAGGATGCGTGTGCGGCTCGTGCGCCTGCGAAAGATCAACTTGGCCGCCTATCGTCCGGCTTCAAAGGGTAGAACCGCGCTACAAAATCATTGATACATGCCGCGCATTGAGTAGGGTGCGTATGATTTGAGTTTCGATAGATTTTAATTGTTTTTTTTTTATTTTATTTTTTCCAAATTTCTGTTTTCGTTGTTCTAGTATGAAAATGTTACTTCAAATGTGTAGTATTTATTGCTAGATCAATTTCATTACATGTTATTCAAAAATAAAAACAATAAAAATTTCAATGCCAAAAGCTTCTACTCCGTTCACCTATTACACCCATTTTTTTTCAAGACGGTAAAAAAGTCACCCGGTATAGATTAAATATATTTTAACTTCATTTTTTAAACTTGAAAACCACGTAAAATATCAAGCACAGAACTTAAGCATCGTTTGTTCTAAAAATATCTAAGGAGTCGCATTGAACAGACAGTTGCTCATTGAAAACAAGTGTTCATTTGTTTAAAACTGGAATTTCTTGAAAATAATTTTTACAAAGAAAATTTTGCAAAGAATTGCTAGCGCTCCAAAGAAATGCCGACTGCGTGTGTAAAATAAAGAGGCTGTTTGTCAGTAAAGTAATAACTGAATTCTTTAGGCAGTTCATGCAAGAAATGAATGTTATGTAAAGTCACCAAAAAAAGTAGGTATAGTAGAAATAAGTTACCGGGGTCCTCGCATTTAGTTGAAGTTTAGTAAGAAAACGATAGATGTTTTCGAATGAAATTTAATTAGATAATTAAATGAACTATTTGTTTTCTGTTAATTAAATCTTTTATTCGAAACATCCATCGGTTGCGGTTATATTTTTCTTTCAGGAATTTCTCAGTCGCAGCCCAGTGTCTGAATCTGTGTACGGTTGATGGCGATAGGTTTGCACCTATTACGTGGAACTTAAACATAACTGAGGAAATGTTGGTGTACTATAGGTATACTTCTGCCTTATCGTTAGTTATAACAGGCGTGATGTTATGTTATTTGACTAAGACATTATAATGCATCGGGGTGCATTAAGTAACCTCCGCCAGTGGGGACCTGAAGATACTACGTCTTGCGCATATTTGGCAGTTAGCCTCCGTCTGTAAATAATACCATGATATTGTTTCATGGTATTATTGGTACACGGGGGCATCATATTAGAGACCAAAGCTACTTACTAATTAATAAATAGTATCTTCAACTTGTTATTATACGTACATTCATTCATTTCCTGACAGCCTAACCACTTGGTCTAGTTTTGTGAAATTTTGCACAAGAGTTCGTTACGAAAGAAGCACACTATATTATTATTAAAAAAAGTCTATCTATTTCCTTAGATTAGATTATTTTTTAGAAAAATCATCTTTTTAGTATGGGATGAAATTTTGATTTTCTACTGTACCACCAAACTGTTTAAAGGAGATTGTTCACTATTTTGTCCTCCACTGTGAACACATTGTGTTTTGTATGGAATTTCATTATTTTTGCTAATGGGATAATCCCATGGAGCACACGTTTTCGAGCCATCAAAAGATTAAATGTCCCAAATGAAAAACCAGTTAGAATACAATAGTACTTAACAATTTAAGGGCACCGCACACTTGCACGCACGGCACTGCAACGGACCGTAGTCCGGATTTACGACGACATTCACTCACCGGCTAACACGGACCGGTTTACGATTCTACGCGCTTAAAAACGATCATTACCCGAAATGTATATTACACAGTAAGTGATTCGGATGAATATGGGGTTAGTTTGGTCGGATAATTGCCGGAAGGTCGCCGGTTAAACTGTTATTGCGGTGAGAATTCTTTTATTCTTGCTTAACTATTTCACTACCTATAGTTTGGTTGGTTAAGAAGTACTGTAAATATTTCCTGGTATGGGGTATTGCCGTTATTAGGAAGGTTTGCCTGCTTTTGAGTAGTTATAGATGATTTTATTTCTGTAAGTTGGTTTGTATCATAGTCATATTTTTAAAACTAGATGAGGTCGGTCTTTTCTATCTGACTACTCTAAAAAGAAAGAACGAAACAAAGTCAGAAGTCACAGTCTCTTTTAAAGTCCAGACTCAGTTCTTTCACATCATGTAAAGACCATGTAGTTTGGTGGCTGAATGGTATTTTAAGTAAAAACTACACAGAGAGAGATTGTTGCAGTGCTGATTGTGCGCCGAAATAGGGTATCTAGCAGTGGCGAAGGGTGATTTTATTAGAGAGGTAAGCCGGAGCAAAAAAAAATGCTTACCTAGGCCGGACGTGGCGCACGTAGTCCAGTTACTTAAAATCTGTGACCGACTTCCTGGCTTCAGTCTTCTATAAGCCGATGTCTTCAGTCCACCTTTACTATAAGTGTAAGCACTGGTGATTGAAACAGTGTCTTGCAAGTATAATAAAAGTGGCTTTGAAAAAACCCGTTTGTGGTGTGATCAGTGTGATGACGTTGACGTATGATGTCTACTAGAAAAAACTACTTAACTACAAGACTACTGACTTATTCTACTTATAATACTACTTATACCCTAAAGCTATTCGTCTATTCTTTAGTGTTTTAAAATATGGACTGATGGTCTGAAATAAATATTATTTATTTATTATTTATTTAGTACAAAGTGCGCTAAGACATTATCATAAAAGCCGAGATGATTATTAATTTTTAGCAATAAATGTTTTTCTATAGAAAATATGGCTAGATAATCGTTCTCGTTTTTGAGAATTACGCATGTACGTATGAATTCACTTCAAAGCCGAAAACGACCTCTCCGCGGATGCAACTGTAACGGAAAGTGTCAAAAATATACTAGACTAGCTTCTGCCTGCGACTTTGTCCACGTTGAATTTCTTGTTCCCCGACCCTTCCCGTCGCGTCAAATCGCCTACCCGTACGATTTTCCCCGTTTTTGCAACATTTTTCATTACTGCTCCGCTCCTCTTCGTTGTAGAGTGATGTTATGTAACCTATAGCCTTCCTCGATAAATAGGCTACCCAACACAAAAAGAATTTTTCAATTCGGACTAGTAGTTCTTGAGATTAGCGCGTTCAAGCAAACAAACACACATACAAACAAACAAACAAACTCTTCAGCTTTATAATATTACTAGCTTCTGACCGCGACTTCGTCCGCGTCAAATTTTTGCTCCCCTGACCCTTCCCGTCGCATCGATTTGCCTCATTTTTCGTTGCTGCTCGCTCCTTTTCAGTTATAGTGAGTCAACCTTAAAAGATAGACATATGCTCTCGCGGACTTTTTTTTAGAACTTTTTAAAAGGAACAATTCCGTTTTACATGATTTTTGCGTTACTTTAACCGTTTACGCAGCGCACGCAACGAAAACTCTCAAAAGGAATAAATTTTCCCCGTTTTTGCAACATTTTTCATTACTGCTCCGCACCTCTTTCCTGTAGCGTGATGTTATATAGCCTATAGCCTCCCTCAATAAATAGGCTACCCAACACAAAAAGAATTTTTCAATTCGGACCAGTAGTTCCTGAGATTAGCGCGTTCAATCAAACAAACAAACAAACAAACTCTTCAGCTTTATAATATTAGTATAGATAATATAGTATAGATAATGTTGTAATTTGTGGAAAAGTGTCACACAATAATGAATTATGACCTAACCTAATTACGTGTTTCTTATTTTCAAAACTTAGGACTTACCACAAATTCCTAATTGCGAACGCACAATTTCACAACAAACTCACAATATTCGTGTATTACTAATAACTTATATATGAATACAACGAAATAAATGCTAATTAACCACAAGTATCAACAAAATAAAAGGTTTGTTTTAAGGTTATAATTCTATTTACGTCAATGGTCAAACAAACATTTAAAATGACAAAAGTACTGTCGCGTCAAGCGGGGGCTCAAGGGGGCGGGGGAAGGGCCCGAACACTTACGAAATTCAACGAAAGGACGATATTGCTACTCAGTTCGTTGGAATAAACCGACGTGTTGTGGCTTCCCAAGGCCTCTAAAAAATGCGTGTCACATGACCTGAAGTGACGTCATGACGAGATGATTTTGTATAGAAATTGATGTACTTCATAACCCGGCGTTGTCAGCGTGTTATACTGCAGAAAAATATTCAGGCGCGGTGCCGCGCGAAATTCGCGCGCACTTTAAATGTTTTGTTTTCGTTGGAATATAAAGACAAATATTTTTTCATGTAGGTTGCGGTTTTGTAATACTTTAATTTTATGGTCTAAGATTAAATACATTCAGTGTGATTATTAAACACTGCTGAGAACTACTGACTGTCATAATTTCGTAAGGGAAGCCGACAGGAATCGGCTTATTAGTTACCTGCGCCACTGTATCTAGTATCTCCTGATTTTGGCAGTAGACCTCCTGGTCTACTACCTATGAACAAAATCCGTAGTTTGGGCACTATTTACGGGTAATTCCTACTCCGTATTACCAGTAGACTTAAGATTACTTTAGGTACCGACCTAAGAATGATTCACACAATTATTTGACAGCTGT
This sequence comes from Aporophyla lueneburgensis, assembly GCA_932294355.1. Taxonomy (NCBI): domain Eukaryota; kingdom Metazoa; phylum Arthropoda; class Insecta; order Lepidoptera; family Noctuidae; genus Aporophyla; species Aporophyla lueneburgensis. The sequence goes on from OW028747.1 coordinate 25,839,721, forward strand.
CAACACTCCCAATGTTTTTTATCCCGTCCGAAATATGTATTATTCGAAAGTCGGGTTCACTTCGAAGTTTCGAATCAAAACTTTTTATTAAAAAATTAAACCGCCGAAAAATTGAAAAGCAGATAATAATAAATCATTTTTATTTAACCTTACTAAGTTCTTAAACTAATGTTAGTATACCTAAGTAATTTTGAGTCGGCGCTTTGAGTGATCTTTTTACATTGATTGTTTGGCGCCGACTCAAATTTACTCAGGTATTAGTTTACATCAGTTTTCCTTACGCTTTTTCTTCAACTGCTAATGTATTTCGATATGGAGATAGAATGTCGAACGCTATAAAAAAGACATCCATGAAAAAAAAGAAACTTTCACAACCGCCGTCTTGGATTTTCATTTTGACCTTATTTTTGACTTCAGCAGTTTCTCTTAGCTGTCTTACCATTATCCAAAGATATCGCTAAAGGAAAAACAAACCGGACGACAAAAATCCAATAACATTTCCAACAAAGAAAAATCTCTACAAATTCAACAGATTATTACAACATCACCAATTCCCAAGGAGCGTGGTTTAACACTGGCATATAATATTTTTTGCTTGTGGCAACACAGATCGGTGTCGGCTTCGCGTCGATATGCATATTTCATTACGCGTTTACTCGGCATGTTTATTTTAGTATGCGTTTTAACTTCGCCTACTTACGTGGCGTGGCGTGGCGTATTGTCAGCGTAAAAAGTGCTAGTGGTGTGACAGTAACATGTAAATGTTTTACTTCTATTTTTAGATCATACGCAATAGGGTTTTTCTTGTCATTCTTGCTACAATTACGTAAGAATACCGAGGGGTTGTGACTAAATAATAATATATGCACGCGTCGATAGATCAGGTTAAACTACGCCTGCCGCGATTGTTTTGTTGATGGGTGACTAATCTTTACATACCAAACCCCCTCCATGCTTCGGAAAGGACATTAAGCCGTTGGTCTCGGCTGTTATCCAAGAATCTTTGACAGTCGTTGATAGACATATGGCGACCCGCATTGAACTGCATGATGCGCAGTTTGGATTCAGATCAGGTCTCTCCACTGAAAGCGCCATATTGTCTCTCAAGCATACTGTTCAGTATTATACGTCTAGGAAAACGCCTGTTAGTGCGTGTTTCCTGGACCTTTCCAAGGCGTTCGATCTGGTGTCGTGCGACTTGCTGTGGCAGAAACTATCGAATTATACTTCTGTCGATAGTGAAGTTATAGCCATTCTACGGTTTTGGTATAACAATCAGACCAATTGTGTACGGTGGGCAGGCTCGTTGTCGGATGTGTATAGGCTGGAGTGCGGGGTGAGGCAGGGTGGCTTGACCTCCCTTCGGCTCTTCCATCTGTACATAAACAGGTTGATCTTCGAGCTCAGCAAGACCTATCAGGTTTGTTATGTAGATGGAGTATGCGTCAACAACATTAGTTATGCTGATGATATGGTCTTGCTGAGCCCGTCGATTAACGCAATGATAAACCTGCTCACGATATGTGAAAAGTATGCGGAGGCTCATGGGCTCAGATACAATGTCAAGAAGAGTCAGGTACTAGTCTTTAAGGCGGGCACTAAAACCTACCCAATTGTACCGCAGTTAAAACTGTGCGGAAGTTCCTTGGAACAAGTCTCTTCCTTCAAGTATCTGGGCCACTGGGTTTCCGAAGACACGAAAGACTGTCTAGATATTGAGCGTGAGCGCAGGGCGTTGGCTGTCCGCTGCAACATGTTGGCTCGCAAATTTGCCAAGTATACGACTGAAGTAAAAGCTACACTGTTTACAGCGTACTGTCAGTCGTTCTGTACGTGCAGTCTGTGGGTCAACTACACGCAGAGGACATACAGCGCTCTACGCGTTCAATACAATAATGCATTCAGGGTGTTGATCGGGTTGCCGCGCTACTGCAGTGCTTTCAGCATGTTTGCAGAGGCGGGAATAGATGGTTTCCACGCCATCATGCGCAAGCGATGCGCGTCCATCATGCACAGGGTACACACCAGCCCTAACAGCATCCTGAATGTTATAGCAGATAGGTCGGACAGCCCCATACTGGGACATTGGATACGCCTAGGATACATGCCACTGTGACGTAATAATATTTTTAATTTAATTCATTGGTAGATATAAGTACTAACACTAGTTTTAAGTTCTTTGTATACTAACCAAGTGGACTTTAAGGGTCTGAAATAAAAGTTTTTTTTTATGTTACGGGTAGTGAAAAGTATAAATAATTAGTAGGTAGTAACTAACATTCACACGGTTTTCCTCAAAATATAATTACCTTCATCGGATGATGATGAGCCATAACACAACACCTACAGCACTCTACTGCTGAATTTAGGCTTCTAAAATTGTACGCCTCACAACTGGATTCTCGAGAAATCTTCTCACAATGAAGCTTAATTCACGTCTCAGCAATCAAACTCTCAAATAATTCTCAAACAAAGGGAGGTGGTCCAAACAAAACACACAAGCAAAATTTGGGGCGCACACTTAAGACAAGACTTGTACCTACCGAACGCAAATATTTAAATGGCGTGTACAAATCTTGGCCTCTATTTGAACTTGCAATTGTCGCGTCGCGTTCTAATAATAATTTATGATTCGTTCCGCACTTGCGTTTTGCTTCTTTTGTTTTGACCTGTAGAATTTTAAAACGAAGGTAGACCGTTATTTTGGAAGCTACATAACATAAAATCACGCCTATTTTGAGCGAAGGATTTAGCAGAGATACACCTATAGTACACCCACATTTCGGTAGTTATATTTAAATTCCATGAAAATCCAGACTCCGTTTTACTACTGAGAAAATTCAGATAGAAAAGCCAATAACACTTTACCCGAGCTGAGAATCGAACCCAGGACCTCATGCCAATATTGGAAGTTATTGACCATTCGATTATTTTCCATTTTCGATTGATTTATTCAGATCAGATCATAAAGATCAAAAGCAAGCGGTGGCGAGACAGTTCTTCCCTCCCACCTCCTCTAGACATAATTTGCCTTCGGTAACCTGGAAGTCTTTAAACAGACTCTGCACCCAGGTAGGCCGTAGCCAGGACAAACCTGTTCAAGTTTTCATAGACGACTTCGCCTTGGAATGTAATTGTGTTGCTGGTCCACAAACGATGGGGCACTTACTGTCATGTCCTCTGTGGCCTGTCTGTTGCACGTTACAAGAACTAGTGGATGCTGATGAAGAGCTCGCTAAGCCGTGGGTCCCAGCTGTCATTATTATATAGAACTTCACAGAGTGCTTACGTACCCGTAAGTGGAAGCCCAAAAGTCTGAGAACCAACCATACCAATGGGTTATACTCAGTAACTGGGCTGTGGAGGTTAGGCCGGCAATCGCTCTTCAAACTGGTTTTCAGCTGGGAAAAGGATAGGTTAATTGATTAGTAGCTAACGATTTATTTTACAATGAATTTTCAACAACATTGTCAGGGATCCCTATTGTAACGAATTTGTCTTTGTTCACATAGTTTAAAGAATAGTGCCTACTGTGCCTATGTTGTTAAAGTGGACTACATTGTACTAAGTCTGGGGGCGTGTAAACAAATTTCATTGTTTTATAGCTTTGGCTTGAAATGCAAACACAACCTAGTTCAAGTTTATTACCTATGCCTAGTTAACAACATTGAGACGTCCTATTTTTGTATACAGCATGTGTCAAAAAGTTTTAGTCGAATTAGGGCTGCGGTACAGACCATCAAACTGAAGAGCTTTCTCTATTGGACCAATAACGCATACATTAGCTTCTGCCCGCGACTTCGTTCGCGTGAAATTATGGGCTCCGACCCGAAAACCTCGAGATAAGCCGAAATAAAGGAAATCTGCTCAGGTGGACATACACAGATGACTCTGCCTTGGGGTGTAAATATGGTGCTGTCCCACAAACAATGGGGCACTTAATATCTTGTCCAGCGTGCCCTATTGATTGCACGCTACAGGAGTTAATGGACGCTGCTGAAAGTGCCGAGTTCGTAACCAAATTCTGGGCTGATTTTATTCAGATTGCTATGGACAGACTAAGAAGAACCTTGTGACCTTACGTTTCTAATATTCGCTGTACCAGCAACCTATTTGCTAGAGGAAAAGTAATGACCTAAAAACGGTGTCAGGTCGTTTCGCCTGCCATTTGCTTATGAGTAATTGGAGGCGTAACAACCCAGGACAAAGCGGTAACTTGCGACATTTGATGTTTATTGCGTGTCAAGCCTTTACCTACGTAATTGCTTTTGTCTAAGTAAGCATCTTTTAGTTTGTAGACGAAGAGGTTAACTAGTCGTAAAAGTAGGTTTTCAAGTTAGTTTTGTTTGGAATTGCTCATTAATTAGTTAGGTTTCTTGTTTAGTGAATGAACGTTGACTCGCGTATACTCAGCTCCTGTCGTAAGTTTTGACTTCTATCTTTTACTTAAGTTTATTCTCTACTAGCTTTTGCCAGCGGCTGCGCCCGCGTAGAGTCCGAAAATTATACCACGGAACGTTCTAATGGTTTAAAAAGTATACTATGTATGAATTCAAATTATGAACTATCTGTGTGCCATCTGTTTCAACTAAATCCGTTCAGCTGTTTATGCGTGATTGAGTAACAAACCTACTTTTTTATTTTAAACTGCTCTTATACTTTTAATCTGGCAAAGGTTTTCATCGAAGAAGATCCCACAGCATTTCAGACGCGCTGGCGTTGGTTGCGCTGAGACGTAAAGTCCCACATCACGGCCTGCGAACGCCGATGTGCAATTGAATAAGACCACACTCTATTTTTTATCACAAGAAGACATAATTATTACTGCATATAATAATAAGAACAAGTTGAATTTCTTCCCCTTGTAGATTCTAGCGTGTACTGAATACAGAAGAAAATACGTCACATTTTAGCTTCACGTTTTCAATATCAAAATGACGTCAACACAAACCATTTTCATTACATTACATCTCGTCACAAACGGAACACATAAAAACGTTAATGCAGTCGTTTAAAAAACGCGGAGACAAATCGTTCATGTATGCTGACTTTCGTACACATTACGAGGTAAGACGTAAGATTTGAATGGGTATTCCGTTTTACGCACACCACACATCGACGCATACAAATATGAATAAGAAAGAGCTAAGACCCCGTATTTCTGGATACTGTTTTATTTCTATTCTGTTTAAGAGAGCGATATCCTCAATGTTTTTTATTTCGTCTCACTGAATAATATAGGTTCCGTTTGGTTTCGTGTGATGCCGTACGTAAAGAATAGTACCATCCCATTTCTTCCCGTGGGTATCGTAAGAGGTGACTATGGGACTTATTTAGTAAGGGCTCATTATCTGGTAATGGGCAGCAGCGTTCTTTATGAATTATACCACCATACTGCGATCGCCAACCCGCCTGCCAAGCGTGGCGAATATAGCAAAGCCTCCGAAACAAGGGAAGGCTGGTAGCGGCTGGATAAGAGCTGCCGAGAACCGAGTTGAATGGCGTGCCATAGGAGTGCCGTAGGCTTATGATGGTTCAGTCAACCTCCGTATGAAAAGGGAGGATACTCCAACCAGACGGGTGTCGCGTCTGGTGGGCAACTGCCCGACGATTAACGCCGGGACGTTGTATACAAGGTAAGTTTTTATCCAGTGCGCAAATTTTAACAAATGAAACTTAAGCACGTTATAATAATCATGCAATATCTTAGTACAAAAAAAAATTAGTTATCGTCAACGAAAGATGTCTATTATGGAACTGGCTTTCATGGTAACTTACGGGCGGCGCCCGGCGCGGCAGCGAAGGCGAACGACCGATCACCTGTTCAATCGGTCAAAATTTTAAGAATTCCGAAGTACCGACGCCGGCGCGCGGTTACTGACCTATTAGTAGCTACCAAACGTTCGATCGGTCTAAATTCTAAGAATTTCGAAGTACCTACGCCGTCGCACGGTTACTGACCTATTCCTATTGTCGATATCATATTAGGTACGAAATATGTAGGGTGTCCACAGTTTACTGATTTAAGGTCGGTTAAAAATTAAAAAAAATATTGAAAAAATGGTTGAAATGTGTTCTATTACTGATACTGAATCACCAAAAAAAATTGCGTACGGGTTATAAAATTATCCTATATATGCTAGTTGCGCGGTAAACTCTGCTTGCGCGATGCAGGATTTTGCGTGACGACGTGATGCGCATGTGGCAGTGAAGATGCCGGCTATATTGTGTTAAGTGGCGGAAAGGCAGCACTAAATTTCTGTGGCATAGTACCATTACTTTCAAAGTAAATACGATCCTGATTAAATACAATTTGTATTTTGTGGTAAATAACCCCTCACTAAGGTTACCGACATAGCCCGAAGAATTGCCAAACTTAAGTGGCAGTGGGCAGGGCACATTGCTCGCAGAACGGATGGCCGATGGGGCCGGAAGATTCTGGAGTGGCGACCGCGTACTGGAAGACGGAGTGTTGGAAGGCCTCCCACAAGATGGACCGATGACCTGGTGAAGGCCGCAGGAATGCGTTGGATGCGGGAGGCACAGAACAGGTCGAAGTGGCGGTGCTTGGGGGAGGCCTATGTCCAGCAGTGGACGTCTTTCGGCTGACATGATGATGATGAACCCCTCAATAAATGTTTAGCGAACTGTTTTCTAACATATAAACCTATTTGACTGTAAGTTCACGTAGACACGGACATAAAAAATCGCGGGGGATTTTTGCGTGTAGCTTCAACGGCGAGCGGCGAGAATTGAAAAACATTTCATTCCATAGTTTTCAAATGAATGCAAAATTCTCAGTAAACGTGCTAGAATTAATTTAATGAAGCAGCAAAACCCATAAAATGTGACATTGCCAACAATAATCGTGAACTGAGGTTTTTACGCGTAATACTGCGTTTAACGTTGCGACGTAAACGTTGACGCGGACTTTTATTCCGCCATTGTCATTTTATGTGACAGTAGTATTGTTAGGAGTTATTGCAAGTAGTGTGCAACACGTTGCGTTTGTTATGCTGTCTCAATACCTGCTCAGACATGGCGGGAACCATGTGGACGCAACAGCGTTGCGCTGTGGGTCCACCATAGCATAGCATTATGCTGAGTCGAAGTCCTATAGATGCCTTCTTATCACGACGTGTAATTACCGACTATTTTTGATCTGTGATCGAAATTATAGATGTTTTGTTTTTTCGAACGAAGTTATTTAACGCAGCTTGCGATAGGAGTAAACTTACAGAAATTGCCACGTAACGACACTTTTTTATATCATCACGTAATAGAAAATATTTATGCAATGTAATTTTTATCATACAGAAAAGAAAGAGACAAAGACAAAGAGAGATATTATTATGGCTTTGAAGGGTGTTGAAGCCATTAGTAACGTCATCGAAATGAGAATACAAGATGGCGGCTGCGAAAATTAAAAAGAAATCATCATGGGTATCTTTTTTACAGGTCCAGTGAGGTCAAAATGAAAATTCAATATGGTAACAGCTTTATGAAAGCTTCTACAGACTTATACTAGGTGGGTCTGTATTAAAAACGCGTATGAAATTCACATTTTTCCCTCTCTCTCTATCCGTTTCTATATACGAATGTGTGTGCATGCAAGTATGGCGTTAGAAACTTCGTGCTTGACAGGGGTCCCCAAACCTTCACCTTTTTTTTTCATATGCACGTGTTGCTGTGACAAATAAACCAATTGTTCTTTCTTTTTCTAAGAACACGGTTCCCGCCACGTCTGTAGTAATTCTTATTAATGGCGGCAACTGTCAAACAATCACGAAAAAAAGCCCTATATTAAAATTTATGACTTTTTACGGACTCAAACGTGTTTGAAAGACCCAGTACACTTTGGGGACCTCACCGCAGAAACACCTCATGCATTTGGTGGACCGTTTTTGCTCATACCTAGTCTAGCAATTTTGCACTATGCACCGTGAGCAAAACCACAAACTTAGCTAGGGTGTAATTTAAACTGTGATTTTTTAGAATAGTCTTGAGTTTTTACGACTAAAATAAGTAAATTCAGTCTTCGAGACGAAATTTTGAAGTTTGTTAAATTGCGTCAGTTAATCAAGTAGATAATTATGCTTAGGTGGTTATCTTCATGTTTAGAAGATGAATGAAAGGTGAGACACAAAGGTATTTATATGGCAGATGTGAGTGGAAAAGCCAGGAAGGGTATGCCCTAGGAGGACATCTAGGGATGATGTTATTCGAGAGGTCAGGTGCATAGTGCCCTCGACCGGCGCGCGTGTATGACAACATGTATGAACTTAAATGAAGTAAATGTAGTATTTAAGGACCGTGCAGGTGGCGTTCTGTAAAAATTTTAACAAACAAAATACACTCATAAATCACTTTCAAATAGAAAACTTACCACTAATATACTAGAAACAGGGATAGAACTGCCTTCAGTTAGGATTCTGTATGGAAGGAAAATAATCCAGTTTAACGGACCGCAGCTTTATAATAAGTTATCGAAAAAAATAAGACATTCAACAGTAAACATTTTCAAAAGTAGGCTGTAGTTGTATTTGAATTGAATAAAACCAGAATTGTCAATAAAACCACTGTGTAGTGATCTGATCAGATAGCTCAATTTATTAAAAAAAAAAAATTTTTTTTAGACATCTCGTAGTTAATCCTGAAAAGATTCTTACTACTTAAACGGATGGTAGCCCGGCGAGTTCTAAAAAGTTAATATTATTATTATTTTTTGTGTGGCATCTTGTATTTAATCCTGAAAAGATTCTTACTACTTAAACGGATTATATTTAAAAAAAAAACACTTTGCTTATATACTAATCGCGGTAACGAAACCATAGCGAGATCTAAATCGACTACAACGCCATCTATCGAGGAAGCAGGAAGCTTTACAAATAATTGAGTCGTAAACACCAACAATGAATCACTACTATATGTACTCGATACATTGAAGAAAATTATATTTACTTGAGATATTTTATTGAGTTTCTCATATTTATGTGAACCATGTATCTTCTTTGAGAAATAAATTTCTTTAAACCGAACCCCCGTTGACGTGAGTTTATTTATTATATATAGTCAGAAGCAATTGAGTTGCACACTAAGTCTTTCAACTACCAATAAACACAGCTATTTTTCATATTTCAATATTAACCCACCCACGTCACATCAACTTCATTCAAGAAAATAAAATACAAAAACTTTCAACTCCATTTATCTGTCGTTTAGATATTATATGAAGCGTGAACATGATATATAAGACAATAATAAGCCTTTAAAACCATTTAATATTTTATTCCTGTCCAGAAAATATAATTAGTGTTTGTAAACCCATTCAATTATATTGCCCTTATAATGAAGGAGAAAAGTTTGTTTTTTTGTGTGCTTGAACGCGCTAATCTCTGGAACTTGGAATTGAAAAATACTGCTTGCATTTCATAGCCTAATTGTTGAGGAAAGATATAGGTTAACATTACGCTACGACCCTTAAGAGCCGAGCAAGAAGAAGAATAGTTAGTAAAAACACTAAGTGCATACGAAGTATTCGCGCGGGCCGGCGACGCAGTGGGTAGCGAGAACAGCGGACGCGGAAAAAGTTGCGGGCTGAAGCTAGTATTAAAGTAATAAACACAGTTTTATTACACCAATATCAATTTATAGACGGTCTATCAATTAACCATTGCACTATTTTTTCTATCCATTAGTTTTATTCGATGATGTAAAACGCTGAAATTGAAGTATGATATTTATTTTTGTGATCATTTAATAAATATAATATGTGAGTATGTCTACTTTTCTGTAGATATTGGTTATGTTTATTTGTTTTATCATCATCATCATCATCATCATTTCAGCCCAAAGACGTCCACTGCTGGACATAGGCCTCACCCAATTTGAGAGGATTTGCCAAGATCGCCACGCTTGGCAGGAGGGTTGGCGATCGCAATACGGTGGTAAAATGCATAGAGAACGCTGCTGCCCATTCTCTAGTAAGTTCCCTAGTCGTCTTTTATGACACCCACGGGAAGAAATGGGATAGTGCTTTTCTTTACGTCCGGCACCACACGGAACATTTATTTTTTAACAGACTGGAAAATTTATTGTGAAGCAAATGGCCACCCTTTGTAATTTTGTGACATTTTAATCGTCTCACAACGGCAGCCCATTTCATGTATCCAATGACTACCTACTTACTACACATCCATAAGAAAAAAATGAAAATTTTAATAACTAAAAAATAAAATTATTATTCGTTATGATAACGCATGACATATAGTTTGAAACTGATATTATGTCTCATGGAAAACGGAGATGGAATGATCTAGTCGACTCGTGCGTTGGATAGGTATGTTCTTTACCGTCTGTTATGTAAACATTACTATCAGGATATTTCATAATTCTAATGCATTATTTATTTTTCATAGAAACTATTATCTTAATGAATGGTAACAATTTTTATTGACGCCTAGAGGTATATTATATCGTATACATTGAGTGGACAACATTTGTAAGTCGACTAAAATATCACTGTGTATAATTTAAATTAAATATCAATTTGCCTAATAATTAATTTTCCAGATCTAAGCACAACACAAAGGTAATTAAATTAACACACATGAACAGGGAACATGTTTTTGGTAATTCTGTTAATTGGCCCTTTGTAAGGAACCAACCATCAATCCCTTCCACTGATAAGCCTCCGTACTACAGCAGATGAAAATTTCGAAAATGTGATCATACAACTACTGATTCGAATTGAAAATTAGCCCATTTATCGAGAAAAGCTATAGGCTATATACCATCACGCTATAATCAAAAGGAGCGGAGCATCAATGAGAAATGTTGTAAAAACGGGGAAAATGTATTCCTTTTGAGAGTTTCCGTCGCGTGCGCTGCGTAAACGGTTAAAGTAACGCAACAGTCATGTATGACGGAATTGTTCCTCTTAAAAAGTTCTAAAAAAAAATCCGCGAGAGCATATATCTATCTTTTAAGGTTGACTCACTATAACTCTTTGAATTGTAATCAAATCTAAATACAAATATATATCTAAACTAATATTATTAAGCTGAAGAGGTTGTTTGGTTGAACGTACAAATCTCAGGAACTACGTTTAATGTTAGTGAATGATAGTTTCATAGATAATCGCAAAACAATTTGACCAGGAACCAACTGCTGTACAACGACAGGGGTCAAACAATTTCGTAATTCTCATCTGCTGTAGTAAGGAGGCTACCAGTGGAAGGGATTATACGAATACTTCGATTTTTGGTTTTACCTAGTTTGGGTACAGCTTATCATCTTTTACAAGTTATCCTAATTACTATTACCCAAACCCGAAAGTCTACTGAAAATTCGATTATATGATGTGACTGAAAAGTTGAAGAAACTTAAAATGTATAGTCCAAATACTCACACACCCTTACTCGCTTGGTTTTTTAAATAATTTTAACATAAATGTTTATGATCTTTTTTAACTAAAATGTACCATAATGTATGACTATAATGTTTGTGTATGTTCTAGTTTTTTAGACGAGCGTTGATAGCTGCGAAACAGTTTTTAACTTATATAGCTATCATAGTTACCATTGTAATTTATGACACTTTATTTTGTTCCAAAATAAATAACCTTTTCAAACCTTTTTTTACGTACTCTAAAGCCCCAAAACCAACCAAGCATGCAACAAGCAAGTACTTGGTAAACTCACCACACATACCTACAGCTGCAAAACTCATTTTGCGCAGAACAATGAATCATTTTATTTCACGCCAGTGTCTGAAGTAGGCGTATACCACATGTCCCAGTTGTTCTACTAACTTTCTGTGAAACTATAAACTGAAACAATGTACGTATTTAAACAGAACGTCAATATTAAATGTCGTTATGAAATACAGTGATTTATGGGACTTAGTCTGGGAATGTGACATATTTAGAGTGGTATTACGATGTTTAGAACTAACTAGAGGAATTATTTTGAGAAGGGAAGGGACTTCTCTTTTAGCTGAAGGAAACAATTTAATTTATTGGAAACCGTTCTCGTAATTCAACTGTAAGATTCGTTCTGATCTAGCCCATCCCTTGCTGCTCTACCAGCGATGCCCTAAGCCGATGTTCGTACCCCACAGCGGGTTTTAAGTTTTGTAAGCCATAGCTGGAGGCCTTCATTTATTGAGGTAGCCATAAGCAATTCCGATTAAGCAGCCGACAACCTCATAGATTGACCTGCGAGATGTCTTTCCAAAAAACGAAAGGAAACATTATCTACATTTGGTGGGTCAGTCTACGTCTGGTCTGCGGTCTGGTTAGCCAAGGGGAATCGTTTAAGCCAGTAACTAAATTGTGGAGATGAGATAGACAGTGTCACCATTAGTAGCTGCGTGCCGTATTCAGCTGCATGCGGTGGGACTGGAATTATCCCCAATGATTATGATGATAATCTAGAATCGGTTGATTTTAAAGATTCTTGCTTCAATCTGTCTTCGTCATTCCTTAAGTCTTTCTTTGTCTACTTAAAATCTATATATTAATACGTGAAGCGAAAACTTTGGATCCCTTTTTACGAAAATTGGGCGGACGGAGGAGTATAAAATTTCGCAAACTTATAGTTTATACAGAGAAGAAGTGACGAATGCTTATATTTTTTTTAATTATGCGTAAAAATACATTATTTTCGATAAATAACACGTTACACACACTACTTTTCATTACCGTGTATTTATTACAAACATGCATAGATATTCTTTTGTTTATGGTCCAAATCTGTGGTTGTATGGGGAGTGTCAAGTATGGTATTAGTAAGTTTTCCATACAAAACTTAGTGTCGTGTGCAAACTGTAGAGGTTGCATGCCTCACGATTGTACAGGCTGGTCATAGATTGTACAGGCTGGTTATAATTATGACATTTTGAACTGTCATAATTAATTAAAAATAATAGGGAAAATTCTATAAAACAGAGCTTTCTGTGATAATTCATTCCATATCCAGCAGTTAAGAAGTATTAAGAAAATAAAGAAGAGAGTCCTGAAGAAGTATTCTTTACTCATTATACCTACGTCCTGGTACTGGCCATCACCATCCCGCCAGCGAACCCTCTCCACAGTAGTACAGCGTCAACAATGTGTCTATAGTGTTGCTGAATGTCAAATATAACCATATTATTTTTTATATTTATTATTTTTTTTTTTTTTTTCATTTAATAATGTATTTCCATTCAAATGAAGTACGGTCGAATTTCGACCAATGGGCGATCACTAGTATATATAAAACCACATCTTCAAGGCATAAAAAGAAGATTATCATTTACCTATTAATGATCGTATTACAATCAAATATTTTAAATAACTTAACTCATATGAATAACTACTAAAATTTGAAAAAAAATCCAACTTGTAGCAATTTTTTTTAGCACTGCAAAAAGTATTTGCAGTGCCCCATAGGATCTAAGATCGTATCTTAGCTTTTAGCCTCTTTATGATCGTGTTTACATCATCGAACGCAAATAAAAATATGAATATTAGCATGACACAGCATACGGAAATACCGGAACAGAGAGCATTATTCGATTATTACAAAGCGATCTACGAACAGTAGTTAGTTATGAATTAATTGCTACTTGGTCAGACAAGTGGGCATTAATCACATTTGCGATTAGACTGACTGATTCATGTTTAGACTACAGTCTGAGATAAAGGGTACTGTCTATAATTGTTTGGTGGCCATTATTGTGGTAGGTGGATATATCGATTTTGTGTTAGTGTTATTAGTTTCTGATATTTATGACTTGGCAGGGCTTTAGAAAATATTTATAAAATCTTTTATCAGAAATTTGTGTAGTTTATTAGATAGCCCTGGTGGCCCAGTTGTACAGCTCCGACTTATGAGTTGTACGTCGTGGGTTCGAACCCAGTCAGGCGGCTATTTTGTGTAATTTGTCTATAAATTGAGCAGGAAAATATCGCGAGGAAACCAACAAGTACTAGAACCAAAAAGTGCAAAGACATGTGACATCTAACAACCAGCACTAGGTCCGCGTGGTGGATTAGGTTTACTCACTCACAAAAGAGGTGGCCTTGGACCCAGCAATGGAAACATTATACTGATTATAAATGTATTTTAGACACTTTTTATAACATTTACCTTAGTTTCTTCTTGTAATTCTGATCTCTTTTTTTGTCTAATATATATTGAACTATCACTTAAAAATCAATTCTTACTGTATCTTAAAAACTCATCGCCAAATACTAAAACACATTTTCCTTAACTCAGAAAAAATTAAATTATAATAAAAAAATTGATAAAACCATACAGTAAGCCAGATTCCCAGTTAGATTCAATTTTATAAATTGGTACATTATACATTGAAGAAATAGCGTATTCCACGCAATTCTTTATTCCTCGATCCTATAAAAAATGGATTCTGTCGAGCACTCGGCATCACACGTGTTTGGAGCATAACGAAGACAATTTATCCTTTGAATACATACTTAAGCAAACCGTACAATGCTACAATAAAGTTTAATCTACGAGTATGTATGTTAGAACCTTTTGCACACGCACATCAGTGAAAATATTTAAGAAATAGCCCATCTGTTTTTCATAATTGGACACATGAAATATTTTAAATTGATATATTGTTATCATCATCATTTCAGCAGAAAAACGTCCACTGCTGGACATATGCCTCTCCCAATTTGGGGTGTTCGCCATAATCGCCACAGTTGGCAGGCGAGTTGGTGATCGCGTGGTAAATTACATAGAGAACGCTGTTGCCCATTCTCCAGTAAGCCCCTTTTTTTTTCTGGATGGGAATCATCAAATCGACTTCTCCCGCTCTGGGCGGAGCGGGAGGGCGTGTCAGAGTTTTACTGACTAAAACCCACCCGTGTTCCATCAGTTGCCAATGTGCCAGGGTCACGGTATCTCTTTCGAACAATCACGCGACCCCGGCAGTCCAGTAAGTCCCTCAGTCGCCTCTCACGACACCCACGGGGAGAAATGGGATATAGCTTTTCATTGGGCAGGCACCACATGGAACCGAATCGAAGCGACTTAGTAACGAGTTATTAATAAACTGGTTAATAATAAATGTTTGTAATTAATTAATTTCCGCATGACGGCAACCTCGTGAAAGCTGAGAAAGAGAAACAGATTAAATATCTCGACTTAGCACACGAGGTTGTTGACATGTGGAATGTTGACTCGGCTGTCATTGTGCCGATTGTCGTATCAGCCAATGGGCTGATGGCCGATACCCTCGACCAACACCTGTCGAGGCTATCGTTAGGCGGTTGGATCAAGAGCCTGATTCAGAAGGCAGTACTCCTTGACACGGCTCGTATCGTGAGGAGGTTCCTGTCTCTGGAGCCCTAACCATCGGTAGCTTGGACCCTGCTCCCGATACCGGAGGTCCACTATTTTTTATATTTTTAAATGTTTTTTGCTGTAAATTTATTTTTCTAAAAATATTTAAAAATGTAACTAATATGCAGATAAAGAAATAAACGAAATAATAATGTTTGTAATTAAATGTTTCGTAATTTAAATAAATTCTAATGATTAATAACTAAATCTTAATGTAATGATGACCTATAATTTTAATGATTAATAACTAAATTTTAATGTAATTATGACCCATAATTTCAAAACCATATTTGTACGCCGGAAACGGCAGAATATTTTGAACGCAATAATCCACATAACAACTTTGTGGGTACAATATTCTGACAAATAAATGCTTTCTTTCTTTATATCTGGTTTGTGATTGGTTGCATCGTGTGACAGTGTACGTACAGACGCCAACACATCAAGCTACTACAATCTGTCAGATTTCTTTGATAGATTTTCGACTTTATTTCTAGAGCATTAGGTTCAAGGTTCATTGGGAAAAATTGACAGTTTCGGGTAGCTTGACCTGGTGGCGTCTGTTCATACTCATTGACCATCTGAGTGAGTAACACGTAAATTTGTATTAACGTCGAGGACGATGTGCCTTACATAAACACTCTCAGACGATTGGCCGGATCCGTTCAAATCCGTTGCACTAAGCAGTGACTAAAATAACTCAACATTAAACGCTTTCAGCAATTAATTCTCCACACTTCCGATTCTGCAAACTCGTAAACTAAAATTGTAAATCAATCTGCAGAGGGTTTAAGCTAAATATTTAGTTTTACACACATGTTCCAATAAGGAAATGTTCAACTGCCATTCAATATTTACGATCATTAGAAGTTAGGTATAACTTTATTAGGTTTTTTTCTCTCTTTATAACAGACTTCAAAAACGGTTGAGGTTCTCAATTCGGTTTAATTTTTTTAGCTTGTCACCTTAGAACTCAGTTATTTACATAACCGATTTGTAAAATTATTTTGTTTAAAAGGGTACTCTTATAGAGTAGTAATATGTAGCCAGCACATCAAGCTAATACAATCTATCAATTTTTTTTAATAGGTTTTCAACTTTATCGCTACAGTATAAGGTTGAAGATAGATTGGGAAAATTAGTCAGTTTCGGGTAGCTTGATGTGCTGGCGTCTGTACATTTGGTCAAGCCCTGAATTGTGGTATTTGAGTAAGCTTCAATAATACGTTTTTCTCCACTTAGTGTATGTTTATCAAAATAATAGGTATAATTACACTGGTCAACAAGGTTTTTCCCCAATGATAATGAGTTGTAATATCAAGAAGTACGAAGCAACTACCCATCAACCATATAAATTTCGCAGCTGGCTTAGCTCGAATTTTTGTGATAATATGCTCATGGTGTGCACGTTGAAACTTGTATTCGCCGCGCGCGACCACAAATATGGTCATGCTTGTTCAATGGATTATCTCATATTGAGTGTGATATACAAAAACAAACTAACAGAGCACTTTAATTAAACGTGTTTATTGTTACATGTCTAGCTAATAAATGGTGTGAATTGTGTATTAACCGAATTTAACCTGTTTTAATTAAATTTTGTATATTTATTTTCATTTACGCCGATTTGTATCGAAGTATTTCATGAATATAATGCCTCGTAGTTGTTTAAATAATCCAGACAATCATTGTAATGTGTGCGGTAATTTTACTACGAAAGGGAAGCATGAAAAATTAGCTCAGAGAATTTGTCAAGCATACGAACTATACTTTGACGAAGCAGTTAAAAATCAACGTAGACCGTGGGTTCCACACGTAATATGCTCAAGTTGTGCTAAGAATTTGAGGGATTGGCTGTCCAACCGTTGATCAAGTTTATCTTTTGCAACATCAATACGGTGGAAAAAACAAAAATAACGTCTTCAAGATTCTTATTTTTGCTTGAATAAAATTACAGGCCTATTTCAAAATCTTACAGAAAAGTTCCCAAAAATTTCAGATGCAAAATTAAAGGAAGAATTTTTTTTGGACTTCAATTACAGGTGTTAATTAAGGACAATACATTTAATAGTAAATTAAATAAAAAATAAAGTAAGGCTTGGAAATCTATGGTACAAGATTTTCCTAATTTCCTCGGAAATGTGAGAGGTGAAAACTATAAAAAGACTGTGAAAGATATGATTGAAGCCTTGCACGCTATTGACTGTAAAATTACCCTCAATATGTTTTATATTTTGGACTCTCATTTAGATGTTTTACCTCAAAATATGGGAGACGTTAGCGATGAGCATGGTGGGCATTTCCTTCAGGAAATAGCGGACATGGAACGGCGATATCAAGGAAAGTGGAGTCCTGATATGCGAGCAGATTATTGTTGGACGTTAAGAAGAGAAGCTGTAGATCTCAATTATAAAATAAAAAGTAGTTCGACTGTAGACTTTTCAAATTATCAAAATTTATCAATGTTCATATTTTTTAACTGGGTGCTAAGTCTTTATATCGATATCCACAAAAAATAGTATCACTGTGAATGCTTTTTAATGCTCTGTTAGAATTAGTTCAACTCATTTCACGGGCTTAGAAAAGTTGTGATTTTGTTGACCAGTGTTATTTCTTGTCCCTGTTATTTAGGGTTGGAATTTCGGATGAAGAATCAAACAATGTCTGCAAAAAAAAGTCAATGACACCGATTTTAAACTTATTTTTCACTTTATAGAGCCTTTTGCAAAAACTCTTTTTTCTTTTTTTTTACGAATTTCTTCCTGTATCGTGGGTGCGTTTACAAAATAAGAAACTCACAAACTCAAACACCCAGGCCCGGAACAATTACTTACAGATCATACAAATATTTGTTCCGTGTGGGGATCGAACCCGCGATACGCTGCGCAGCAGTCGATCGCTCAGCCATTACGCCAACCGTGTCGTCAAAACAACTTTACCTGGCCTGTTAATCGAACCCAGAACTTCGTGCTTAACTGTAGCACTAGCGAACACTTGACTAATTAGGCAACTGTGTAATATTATTGCCATTAATTAAGAAGACTTTTCAAAACAATTTCAACACGTCTTTGCTTGTAACATAAAAATAATGAAGGACCTAGTTAAATTACACAAAGGTGCTTTCCTGAATGGAGTAATGAACTAATTTGTCCCGAGTATAATGGACCCAAATCTAGTCCCGGATGCCAAATGGAGCAACAATGGCGTAGATTATGTTAACGTGAGAATACTGTTGTGGATGTGTGAGGAAAATTTGTAGACGGTCGGTGTGCTAGAGGCGCTTGAGATGAATTAGCTAACTGTGTATTAGGTTGGCGTACTTTTTTTTGGGTTTCATGTGTTGCTGGACTTAAAGAATAGCATCATCCTATTTCTTCTCGTGGGTGTCGTTCAAGGCGACTAAGGGACTTACTAGAGAATGGGCAGCAGCGTTCTCTATGCATTTTACCACCATACTGCGATCGCCAACCCGCCTGCCAAGCGTGGCGATTATGGCAAAGCCCCCCAAATTGGGGGAGGCCTAAGTCCAGCAGTGGACGTCTTATGGCTGAAATGATGATGGTGACTTTTTTTTTTGGGTTTCGTGTGTTGCACCATCCCATTTCTTCCCGTGGGTGTCGTTCAAGGTGACTAAGGGACTTACTAGAGACCGTACCGTCTGCAAAGCTTGGCGATTATTAAGAACAACCCCGTTTGGGGGAGGCCTATGTCCAGCAGTGGACGTCTTTCGGCTGAAATGATAATGATAAGATGGTGACATTTTTGGTATCTTTTTAGCATTGGGTGGAAGAATATGACTTCTTTGTTATTTTATTTGGCACTAGCTACGGCCTGCGATTTCGTTTGCGATCCACAATAAAAGTAGGTACCCTTTGTCTTTACCCAGATCATGATCTATCTGTTTGCCATTATCATCAGCCTATAA
Organism: Aporophyla lueneburgensis; assembly: GCA_932294355.1. NCBI lineage: Eukaryota > Metazoa > Arthropoda > Insecta > Lepidoptera > Noctuidae > Aporophyla > Aporophyla lueneburgensis. The sequence continues at coordinate 25,859,002 of OW028747.1, forward strand.
TGTTCCCACTGCTGGGACACAAGCCTCCTCTCGGTGAGAGGGAGTAGGCCATAATCCACCACGCGGGCCCAGTGCGGGTTGGTAGATGTCACATGACTTTGAATTTTTGGTTCCAAGACATGCCGGTTTCCTCACGATGTTTTCCTTCACCGTTTTGAGAGCAGTGGTGATGAAATAATTTATACAAAGTAATGCGCCTGCTTGGGTTTGAACTCACGACCTATACTACTCGTAAGTCGCGGCCGTTACCACTGGGCCACCACTGCTCGCAAAGCCTGTTTGCCATATTTCATCTAAATACATTTAGCCATTTTGGCGTGAAAGTGTAACAAACTCAGTTTACCATCTATAATTTCAGTTAAAATTAGTTTCGATAAGCATAATCTGCCTGTAATGTTCCCACTGCTGGGGTTCACACTGGCGTTGTTTCTTTGTGAGGGAGTCGGCTGTAATCTTCACGTGGGCCAGGCTAACAGAATAATAATAATATCTTAGGACAACCAACACACTGTTATCTGATCCTAAACTAGGCAGAGTCTGTACCACGGCAACCTGACAACTAATAAATATATTATACTAGCTGACCCAGCGAACTTCGTACCACCTCAGAATCAATCAATGTTGTGTTAACTTATCAGATCCCACCAACACAAAGCAAAGAGCACCAAGTACCATATACTCATGTTAGACCAAGTTGTGATAAACTGGTACTTTGAAGGCATAAAGCGTTTTCTAGCTACCACACACCCATGTTAGGTGAGCTCCTACCAAGTTATGCCAACCTGGTACTTCGAAGACATAAAGCGTTTTCTAGCTATCAAATACCCATGTTATGTGCCTTTGTATTCTTAAATAAGTGTTCTTAAATTTTATAATTTCCCCGCAATTTTTTATTTTTTTTCTTTCATAAGAACCTTCTCCTGACAATAACAAACACAACAAAAAAAAGTGCAATCGGTCCAGCCGTTCACGCGTGATGGCGTGACCAAGGGAAATAGGGATTCATTTTTATATTAGATAATTCTAAATAACATACAAACATACACAGAAGAATGAAAGCATAGAAACAGAACAGCCAGCACAGAGACAGCTGCATAGCATGCAACTCAGTACCACTATTTTTCAGGAAGACACAGCCTCTCTGACCCCCACAACCCAGTTACTATTTAGATATGCATTGTATAATATAATTAACCCAAGACCTCATACACTCCAATAAGAGTACTGAGTTAAAAGCAGAATACAGTGACCAAAACTGAGTTTTTATAGCTAACCTTTAAATTTGAGTCTTATTGCCTACAAATGAAATTGAATTTTCTTTAGTTCAATCGACGGTAGGTATGGCATAACTAGGGAGCAGTTTTGGCCCAGTGGTAACGGGGTGACTTACGAGTCGTAAGTTTATTTATTTATTTTGGCCAACCAACAACTGTATATACTCATACAATATAACAATATTTTTCTATTAACTAAGGTTAGTATTACAGTTTATTATAGGTTAGCACCGCATGCCCCATAAAAGTAAGAACTATGATACAAATTTATAATAAGCTATAAAATTAAATTACATTTAAGAGACATAAAAGTTCGAACCCAAGCAGGAACATCGTGAGGAAACCGGCATGTCTTAGAACCAAAAATTCGAAGACATGTGACATCTACCAATCCACACTTAACCCGCGTGGTGGATTATGGCCCGCTCCCTCTCACCGAGAGGAGGCCTGTAGTAGGAATATTATAGGCTGCTGATGATGGCATACCTTAGAAAAACCATAATGACATGACCATACTAAAAATGAAAGAAATCGATTCAGCAGTCAATTATGAACAAATTACTTGCGCCTATTCCGTTACACCTTATATATGTAAGAACAACAATACTCGTAAGAAAATAACACAGACAACTAACCTACATACAAACACACAAATATACAAAAACACAGTAATATAACAACGCTACACAAACGTTAACATTTTGTTTGCGCAAAAACAAAAACAAAAACCGACTGGAATAGAGCAAGGCGCTCATTAACCCCTAGCTTGCAGGGCAAGCAGTCGAGCCTCCTCAATGGAGGGTTAAAGAGGGCAGAGGAAGCGAAAATATTACGCTAACCAACCCAGTTGCATTGTGTTTCTGTGTGCACTTTTGAGGGTTAACTTGTGGAGCGCGCTGTCGTGGATTTATCGTTGTTTGTTGAATTAAGGGGTTTAAATATATAGTTGGTTAAGTTTTGTATTTTATGTTTTAGGTATTTGTTTAAGCAATTTTCTACAGCAGATTATTGTACCTGTAATAATCTGACTGGCCTGTTAGTCTAGTGGTTAGTGACCCTGACTGCAAAGACTGAGGTCGTGGGTTCGATTCCCACCCAGGACAAATCTTTTTGTGATGAGCACAATCATTTGTTCTGTGTCTGGGTGTAATTTATCTATACTATGTATGTATTTAGAAATATATAAGTATATTTATCAGTTGTCTGGTTACCATAGTACAGGCTCTGCCTAGTTTGGGATCAGATAACGGTGTGTTGGTTGTCCTAAGATATTTATATTTATTTATATCATGAATAACATAAAATAATTAAAACTTAATTGGCCCCGAGTTACAACTATGAGACGATATTCCAGCATTACATAATATGTAAGCTTGTGTTAAATAGTGGCTCAAATAATTTCAAAAGACCATTTCAGTCACTAATCTACATGATCTTCACATGATGTGAACAAGATTATGTCTGGAATTTAAAAGAGACTGTGACCTCTGAGTTTGTTTCGGCATTTCTTCTCAGAGCAGTCAGTTAGGAAACGCCGAACTCATCTAGTTTAAAAAAATATCATTGACATGTAAAAGTGTTTGTACAAACCTACTTACAGAAATAAAATCATTTATCATTGTCTGGAGGTTTTTAATTTGATAGCTTTAGTTTACATTTTTATCCAATTTTAGCTTGAATATAATTTTCAATGTATTTGTTGGTATATTGGCATGGCTAGCTGACATTGTGGCAAATTATTTAATTTAATGTTCTGTGTTTCGAAGTGTTTATTACTTTGCATAGGTACTTTTGTATAGAATCAAGTTTTCAACCGACGAAAAAAAACGGAGGAGGTTCTCAATTCGACGCGTATATTTTTTTTTTTTTTTTTTTATGTATGATCACGCATAACTTTTTACATAGTGGTCCGATTGTGACAATTCTTCTTCTATTGGAAAGGGTATACTCCCAAGGTGGTCCCATATAAATTTAGAAAACAAAATCGAACCCTACGGGTTGGAAAACAGGGGATGATTGATTGTTCACTCACTGACACTCACAACTTTTTACATAGTGGTCCGATTGTGACAATTCTTCTTCTATTGGAAAAGGTATACTCCCAAGGTGGTCCCATATAAATTTGGAAAACAAAATCGAACCCTAAGGGTTGGAAAACAGGGGATGATTGATTGTTCACTCACTGATTGTAACGTATAAACACGCATAACTTGTTACATAGTGGTCCGATTGTGACAATTCTTCATCTATTAGAAAGGGTTTACTCCCAAGGTGGTCTCATATAAATTTGGAAAACAAAATCGAACCCTAAGGGTTGGAAAACAGGGGATGATTGATTGTTCACTCACTGACACTCACAACTTTTTACATAGTGGTCCGATTGTGACAATTCTTCTTCTATTGGAAAGGGTATACTCCCAAGGTGGTCCCATATAAATTTGGAAAACAAAATCGAACCCTAAGGGTTGGAAAACAGGGGATGATTGATTGTTCACTCACTGATTGTAACGTATAAACACGCATAACTTTGTACAGAGTAGTCCGATTTTGATAATTCTTTTATTTTTGGATAGGGTATACCTTGCCAAGTATTATTAGTACATTAAAGCCACAAAAAATCATAAAATAAAAACTTTTTCACAAAAAATTAAACCGCCGAAAAACTGAAAAGCATAAAATAATAAACCTTAAAATTTTGAGTCGGCGCTGAAAAATCAATGAACAAGGAACACTCAAAGCGCCGACTCATAATTTTAAGGTTTATTATTTTATGCTTTTCAGTTTTTCGGCGGTTTAATTTTTTGTTAAAAAGTTTTTATAACTTAATACACAGCTGTGCTGCTGAGGAGTGTGTTGCGCCACTTCTTCTTCCCAGCTAAAGCCCTAGGAAGTGGTGAAGGGCGGGCGTTTCAGGGACTGTCCTAAGTAATCATCATGTTCATCAAATTCAATTCAAATTCATGTTTTTCAAATCCAAATGTATTCAAATTGACTGATATTAACACTTATTTAATATCAGTAAATTTGAATGATTTTGAACTTTATTCCGTTATAGTAATGACTCCTGCAAATCTGGTAGTGACTTATCACAGGTCGATGAGCTCCCTAAAATAGGGTTTAGCTACACGATGACTGATACATACACGCCGTCTGTTGGAATAGGTCAGCTCAAAGCTGCAATGGTTATTTCTTCATAAAGCCCTTCCAGACCCTCATTGTTAGACTCACATAAAATTTAAACTTATATTGGGACGGGACACAATAATATTGGGACTTTAAAAGAAAACAAGACCTCCAAGTTTGTTTCAGTATTTCTTCTTAGGGAAAAGTCAGTTTGGAAATGTCAGCGCAGTCTAGTTTTAAAAATATTGACCAACAAAATATTGACGTGTAATAGTGCCTTCTAATTTCTACTTAAATAAATAAACATTTCATTATATCGATGTATTATTGTAGAATATAGTTATTTCAGTGTTTACTATTAGACGTAGGTAAGTAAAAGGATATAACTATGAGATCCACAAAGAAATTCCGACATCCTTAAAAACTGGAAATACAAAACTTTGATCGACATTACTAATTACTGGCTCTCCAAAGACTCCTAACTTGTGAACGCTTCTGAAAGTGTGTGTCAGGCAAAAAGAGTAAATAAAAGCTAAAATTCACAGCTCGTACAAAATTTTATGTGGAAAATTCTAGAAAATAAAATCAGGCTCGTTAACTGGAGGCAGCGGAGCGAGAACTAACGTACTGAATGGAATCTTAGGCTAGCAAGGGGTGGGCAGGAATAGAGGCTCGTAAAGAGGCCAAAGGACATGACGTAGTTTTTTTTTGCTTGCTTTTTAGTTAAAATGTTGTATGTGGTTTAGGAAAGAGGTTCTTGTTAATGATGGATGTGTTTTAAAATGACTTCAAAGCCGTATGGGATTCCCATAACCTAAAATAACGAACTGCCATTTAAAATCTTTCATCCCATATTTAACCCCTTTAAGAATTTTGTAAAAATCCGTCGTTAAAATTCAATTTCTATGAATGCCCCAGCGGTTTAGGCTATTCATCGTATGTTAGTGAATGAAGGAATGTATTCGATATTTTTAATTTGCATTTTTACTATTTTCAAAATGGCGCCCGAGGTCTCAAAGAGCTATCAACATTTCATTTATAGTCAGCATCTTAGGATCCTGTACTACAAGTATCTATTGGGGTCCAATGATCCGGGCGTTGTTATACATTTGAGAAAGGTGATTTGAAAAAAAGGATGACGGTATTCGTTTCCATTCGGCCACGCAGTAAAAAACATTGTACAACTGTACTTCAAATCGCAAATCAAATGAGAGGCAGATAGAGGCTCTCAAAGAGCAAGTTATTCATTCCTATATGGGTTATGAGCAGTATAGTATAGTAGCCATGATGATGAGCGAGACTAACAGAATTTAGGTCGTAGGTACAAACCCAAATAGGCGCTTTAGTTTGTAAATGATTTCATCACCACTGCTCTCAAAACGGTGAAGGTAAACATCGTAACGAAACCGAAATCTCTTAGATCCTATAAGATATCCGAGAATATTTCAAGACATCTGACATCTCCCAACCCACACTGGGCCCGCGTGGTACATTTCAGCTCACTTTCTTTCACCAAGAGGACGGCTATGTCCAATCAATGATCACATTATTGGCTCATTATGCTATATGGCCTATAACTACTTGAGAACATACATATATATTTTAATTTTTCGCTTCCTAAAGGCGACTCATCGCCACAGACACTACACAAAAGTCCTTCCCTCTACATCGGCAGTCGTCGGGGATAGTCGGAGCACGTAACTAAAGCACGTACACACGTAAACACGAATGCCCATCATAGAATCAATTACGTTTATCGAACTGTCGTTGTGTACCTTGACCTTTTGTGGATAACCTATAACAGGTGACTGGTAGGTAACCTTCTCTTCATGTCACTTTTGTCCAATTAGATACCTACGTAGGACGATATACAGATAAAAGGTAACTGGTTCTGTTATTTCATGTAAAGGTTTTTTTTGGGGTCCATTTATATCATTATTTTTCGATGTCTGGACGGCCTGTCATTCGTCAATCCTTGTCAATGTTATAGGTGTATGGGATTGTTTTTAATAACGAAACAGGTACCTGTAACATTTTGCATCTTTTGAAAATAAGGTTCTATTTAAAGGTTGGCTAGGGATAGTGTTTATCAATGATGATCATTTTACTGTACAAAGTGCATTTGTGAGAAAAAGGGCCATCCGTGGTGGTTCTTTAGTTCTTGTTTCAAACAAGCTGAAATGTAAGCAACGTTCAGATTTAGTAAATCTCTCTATTGAGCGCACTATTGAGTTGTCTTGTGTTGAATTCGAGCGATACGTTATAATTTGCGTTTATCGACCCCCCTCTGGGGATTTCGTTTGTTTCGAATCAGTAATGGAGGATTTACTCAATAAGTTAAAATCAAGTAATAAAAAACTTTTTAACAAAAAATTAAACCGCCGAAAAAACTGAAAAGCATAAAATAATAAACCTTAAAATTATGAGTCGGCGCTTTGAGTGATCTTTGTTCATTGATTTTTCAGCGCCGACTCAAAATTTTAAGGTTTATTATTTTATGCTTTTCAGTTTCTTCGGCGGTTTAATTTTTTGTTAAAAAGTTTTTATTTAATATTTTTTGTGGCTTGAATGTACTAATAATACTTGGCAAGGTTTACCCCATCCAATAAAAAAAGAATTATCAAAATCGGACTACTCTGTATAAAGTTATGCGTGGTTATACATTACAATCAGTGAGTGAACAATCAATCATCCCCTGTTTTCCGACCCTTAGGGTTCGATTTTGTTTTCCAAATTTATATGAGACCACCTTGGGAGTATACCCTTTCCAATAAAAAAAGAATTATCACAATCGTCTTACCATGTACAAAGTTATGCGTGGTCATACATAAAAAAAAAAATAAAAAAAAAAAAAAATATACGCGTCGAATTGATAACCTCCTCCTTTTTTTTTCGTCGGTTAAAAAGTATAATTGTATGTGGCGATTTTAATATCAATATTTTAGATGTTACTCCATTGAGTATTAGACTTCTCAATCTTTTCAGGTCTTTTAATTTATTTAACTTGTTTTTTGAACCAACTAGGATCACAGCTTCTTCGTCAACTTGTCTTGATAATAATATTTAGTGATGGTGATGCCAAAAATAAATTAGTGCTAACTGATTTAACGTCCGACCACTGTGGTTTGCTATCTAGCTTCCCTATGTCATTGTTTAAAAAGGCACATAAACTTGAATGCAGGCCTTATACAGCTAGTCGTTGCACCAAGTTTAAAAATAATGTAGCTCGTAGAATTACACCATCCATAGTAAACGAGAATCTTAATGCAATTTATGAAGCCCTCTTTAATTAGAGGACACGGTGGAGCATACGGTGGAAGTTTGCCCTGCCTGGGCGGAGCACCGCCGTGTCCTTGTGGAGGCGATCGGCGGCGGCGAGCTCTCGGGTCCGGCCCTAGTGCGAGCCATGGTACGGAGCGAGAGGGAATGGGAAGCCGTCACCTCCTTCTGCGAAGCAGTAATGCTCGCGAAGGGGGAGGCGGGGCGCGTGAGGGAGTGGCAGTCTCTGCGCCCTCACGTCCCTAGCCGCCGCAGGAGGAGACGCCCCGGGCGTCGGGAATCCATAACGGACTCCCGGCCACCGTAGGCGCGAGCTTGCGGGTGGCGAGCAATGGGTAGCTCGCCGCCCGGTAAGGACCAAGCTCGGGTCGACGGCGCGTAGTGTTCCACGCGCGCCTCAAAGAGATGTCAGCAAAACTGAAGGGGTCTGCTAGGACCGATGCCTGCCGGGGTCGCGTGATTGTTCGAAAGAGATACCGTGAACCTGGCACATGGGCAACTGAAGGAACACGGGTGGGTTTTAGTCAGTAAAAGTCTGACATGCCCTCCCGCTCCACCCAGAGCGGGAGAAGTCATTTGATGATTTCCCATCCAAAAAAAAAAAGCGCTCTTTAATGTAGTGCAAAAAGAGTACAAATCTACTTTCAAGACCAAAACCATTGACATTAATGGCACCTCCGTCGGCTTTAACCAATGGGCTACTCCAGGTATTCATAAAAGTAGAGCGAGGCTATACGAGTTATATGGTTTAAAAAAATACAGGTTTGATACTCCTTTCCTAGAGTATGTAAAAAAATATTCAAAATTATTTAAACAGGTTAGTGCTTTTGCTAAATCTAAATTTATTAAGTGATCAAATTAAAAATTCAAATAATAAAATAAAAACCACTTGGAAAATCATTAACAATGAAACGGGTAAATCGGTTAAACAAGAAAAACAACTTGAAATTATGGTCGACAACAAATTAGTAAATACGGCAGCTGACGTAGCACAGGCATTTAATGAGTTTTTTGCCAACATACCTATAACTACGACTCGCTCCTTAAAGTCCTCCCCGTCTAAAGCTGAAAACCTTTTGCATAGTAGTGTGCCTAAAAGTAGTTGCCTATTCAATTTTGAACATGTAACGCCTCGTGATGTAGTTAATGTTTTTAACACACTTAAGTCTAAAAACAGTGGTGATTTCTGGGGCATTTCCATCAAACTATTAAGTAATATAATATACATCGTAGCCCCCTATTTAGCTGTTACTTTTAATAAATGTGTTGATGTCGGAAATTTTCCTGACCTCATCAAGAGTAGAAAAGTCATACCATTATTTAAACCAAGTAAAAAAAAGACGTTTCTAATTTTAGGCCTATTTCTATCTTACCTGCATTTAGCAAAATATTTGAAAAGTTTATACTCAAGCAGTTGCTAAGACATTTTAATTTAAATAGCCTCCTTCATAATGAGCAATATGGCTTTACGAAAGGCCGTTCAACTACAGATGCGGGTGTTACTCTCTTGAAACACATTTTTAGGGTTCCGTTGCCAAATGGCAAAAAACGGAACCCTTATAGATTCGTCATGTCTGCCTGTCCGTCTGTCTGTCTGTCTGTCTGTCTGTCTGTCTGTCCGTCCGTATGTCACAGCCACTTTTTTCAGAAACTATAAGAGCTATGCTAATGAATCTTGGTAAATAGATGTATTCTGTGAACCGCATTAAGATTTTCACACTAAAATAGAAAAAAAACAATAAATTTTGGGGTTCCCCATACATAGAACTGAAACCCAAAATTTTTCTTTTCATCAAACCCATACGTGTGGGGTATCTATGAATAGGTCTTCAAAAATGGTAATGAGGTTTCTATTATCATTTTTTTCTAAACTGAATAGTTTGCGCGAGAGACACTTCCAAAGTGGTAAAATGTGTCCCCCCCCCCCGTAACTTCTAAAATAAGAGAATGATAAAACTAAAAAAAATATATGATGTACATTACCATGTAAACTACCACCGAAAATTGGTTTGAACGAGATCGAGTGAGTAGTTTTTTTTTAAAACGTCATAAATTGTAAAACGCAATTTACCTTACATTCAATCGACTGAAATATAAAATAATAAAAAAAACATTTATTTTTAAACCGAGAATACCTACAGGTTTGTACGGAACCCTCGGTGCGCGAGTCCGACTTGCACTTGGCCGGTTTTTAACGCATGGGAGAACTCGCAAAATGCTATCGGAGTATTCTGTGATCTCTCCAAAGCCTTTGATTGCGTGCACCATGACACGCTTTTGCGTAAACTACGTCATTACGGTATCCATAACGAAGCTTTAAACGTAATAAATTCTTATTTACATAATAGGTTCCAATGTGTAGATATTAATGGTGTAACATCTACCGGGCTACCGGTTCAGTTAGATGTGCCTCAAGGCTCTATACTCGGCCCATTCTTGTTCTTAGTGTCAATGACTTACCATTCTTGACGTTGGTATTTGTGACGTTGTACTGTTTGCAGATGATACTTCTCTTATTTTTAAAGTAGATAGGAACAGACAAGACAAGACAATTTTGAAGACGTAAACAGTGCACTCTCAATGGTTACGGATTGGTTTACGGCAAATAACTTAGTTCTCAATGCCAAGGAAACGAAATGTGTAAAGTTCGCCTTACCGAATGTTAGAAATCTAGGTCCCGAAATCGTCTTAGATAAAGAGGTTCTTAAAACTGTAGACTCGATAGTTTTCCTGGGCATAACAGTAGATGATAAACTACAGTGGGGCCCACATATTTCAAGTCTAGCGGGGAGGCTTAGTTCAGCCGCCTTCGCCGTCAGAAAAGTAAGACAGTATACTGACGTTGATACAGCTCGGTTAGTCTATTTTAGTTATTTTCACAGCGTTATGTCTTACGGTATTCTACTGTGGGGCAAAACCGCTGATATTCAAAATATTTTTATCCTTCAGAAACGAGCTGTTCGAGCAATTTACCAGCTAGGTGCCAGGGTTTCTCTAAGGGACTTTTTTAAAGATATTGGTATTCTTACGGTAGCATCACAATTCATCTTCGCCAACATCTTATATATTAGGCAAAATTTAAACTTACATGCTAAAAACAGTGATTTTCACACTGTTAACACTAGAAATAAGGACAAACTACGTGTTCCCTTTCACCGACTTCATAAGGTGCATAACTCATTTGTTGGGCTTGGTATAACATTTTACAACAAGCTACCACCTTCTTTACTAGAATTACCTTATAATGCGTTTTAAGCTCAAATAAAATCCAACCTTTGTCTAAAGGCATACTATTCCATCAACGACTATTTAAATGACAAAACTAGTTGGTCGCTGTGATTAACTCAAGACAATGTTTGTGTTCTATCTCCAGTACTAGCGTACCGAGTGATAGGTTATATAGCTGTAATATAATTGTTATTATATTATTATTATTTTTTTTTTACTGTGTTAGTCATTTTTTTGTGTATTTATTGGTTTTGACATGTTCTATGCTTTGACATATTATAATTATTAGTATTGCATAAAATGATTAGCTAGCGACCTCGACAAGTTGTCATTCAATTCTTGCCTGAGCAACTGGCAGCAAGTTCGTCATGCTCCCTTTTTTTTTTTTTTTTTTTTCAGGATGGGAAATCATCAAATGACTTCTCCCGCTCTGGGCGGAGCGGGAGGGCGTGTCAGACTTTTACTGACAAAAACCCACCCGTGTTCCATCAGTTGCCCATGTGCCAGGGTCACGGTATCTCTTTCGAACAATCACGCGACCCCGGCAGGCATCGGTCCTAGTAGACCCCTACACTGCTGCTGACATCTCTTTGAGGCGCGCGTGGAACACTGCGCGCCGTCGACCCGAGCCTGGTCCTTACCGGGCGGCGAGCTACCCATTGCTCGCCACCCGCAAGCTCGCGCCTACGGTGGCCGGGAGTCCGCAATCGACTCCCGACGCCCGGGGCGTCTCCTCCTGCGGCGGCTAGGGGCGTGAGAGCGCAGAGACTGCCACTCCCTCACGCGCCCCGCCTCCTCCTTCGCGAGCATTACTGCTTCGTAGAAGGAGGTGACGGCTTCCCATTCCCTCTCGCTCCGTACCATGGCTCGCACCAGGGCCGGACGCGAGAGGTCGCCGCCGCCGATCGCCTCCACGAGGACACGGCGGTGCTCCGCCCAGGCAGGGCACACCTCCACCGTATGCTCCACCGTGTCCTCCAGACGATCCTCGCAATGGAAACACCCGGACGTATCCTCCCGCTTTATCCTGAACAGGAACCCACCGAAGCACCCATGCCCGGTGAGAACCTGCGTCAGGCGGAAGGTGAGGACGCCGTGGCGCCTCTCTATCCACTCCTCAAAGAGGGGACTTACCGCCGCAATTGTGGCGTGCCCAGTCATGCTCCCTTAGATGTCAATGCTTGCGGTAGCGTCAGGGGTCGGGTTACCCCCTTCCCTCAAATAAGGCGAGGGGGGTAGTGGCTGATCTTTGCGTTATGCTCGTGAACGGGTGCTGCTTGTGGTGACTGGTCGTCTTGCTGACCCTGATGTTGGTATTGTTGTTAATTACCTACCTGTTTATTTGTTTTTACGCCGATGGTCTATCATTGATCACCTAGTTTATCATTTTGTGGCCTCGACTTGTAACTCAGGTCGTAACAGCTATGTGAACGTGATTCAGCATTGCATATGTAAGCTATCACGCCCTTTATGCCAGGAGGCTTTTATTTTAGTACTTTTATTTACTTTATAAAAATATTTTTTGCTTTTGCTTGAGTATAGATTTCATTTTATTTCTTGGAATATTGGGTTGGCTAGCTGACATATGGCAAATCATTTAATTTAATATTTTGTGTCTCGTAATGTTACCTCCTTACAATTGTATAGAATCAAGTTCTTCTAACTTAACAGACAGCTGTGCTGCTGGGGAGTTTGTTCCGCCACTTCTTCTTCCCAGCTAAAGCACTAGGAAGTGTCGAGCGGGCGTTTTGGGGGGACTGTCTTTTGTAACTTTGACGTTCAAAAAGTGCTGACTCTCAGCCTAGTTTGAATAAATGACCTTTGATTTTTGAATTTGACTCAATGTGGCCACATGCGAACTACGTCACGCAAAATCCTGCATCGCGCAAGCAAAGTTTACTGCGTAACTATGATATACAGGGTGATTGGAAGATGGGTGCAAAGCTTTAAGGTGAAGATAGTATAGACAATTTAGAACCATTTAAGCCATGGTTGTCTTAGACGAAGTCTTACCAAATTTTTTTAACCAAATTTTTAAGTTTTTTTTCGGAAATTCTCAAAATTTAATGTAAACTGCATAATTATGGCCAAATTGAATGATAAATGAATTGATTTTTTATTTATTTAATTAAAGTAATGTGTAAGCAACCAAGCAAAACATGTTTTAGGCTTCTGTGTCATTAGATATTTTTTTTAAAGATATTTATAGCTCAGAAAAAATAAAAAAAATTGTACAATACGTCTTTTAAAACTTATTTAAAAAAAAACGAGGGGTGCTTTTTTGTTCAAACCTTTTTGAAGACATGCTTGATAATCGTTCTTTCTTTTGAGGTATCATTTATGCGGATATCTTACAAATTATTGAAATTAGGACCTAAAAACCAATTCGAGGGAGAAATTTTAAATTTTAGGCAGTCTAACAAAACACAAAATTTTTGCTTAAAAGAATACTTTATGTCCTCGAAATGATAACATTGTTCAATTCTAAGAATTTTTGGCACATGCAGGAACCAATTGAGGGGAACCCATTGAGGGGATTCTCTAAACAATGGCCACCGAGCGCGGTGCGACGGCATTTCCAGGTAGAACGCCCAATGAACGCCCAATGAATAGCAAAAAGCGATAAGAGTTGGTTTTTACAGCAAAATGGTCATAGTTACTGAGGCAACAAAGTCGTTTTTCTTTAGTCAGGGTCAGTCGGTCTGTGATGAAGCCGTTACATCTTTTACTTATTAGTCAAACTACTGCCCTTGTGAGTGGACGTTGTCGTGTTGATTCACAATTTACCGTGTTCAGTTGTAGCCCTTTGCGTTCCTGCACGTGTTGTTTGCGTTAGTTTTGAACTTTTTTGTTTCACCGTGTCCAGTCGTAGCCTCGCGCTCCTGCACATGTAGATTTTTGACTTAATTGTGTTGAGTTGACATTTAGTGCGCTCCTACGCTGTTTTTCTTAATTTTTAAGTGACTATGGCTACTTTTTCCAATCAAGAATATGCGGATATCGTATTTATGTACGGTAGAGCAGACGACAACAAATACCAAATCTGAACATGTCGTTGCTGCCTGGCGGCCATGTTTTTGGAATAAATGATGTATGTGTATTTTTAAGTTTTCTATTTTATGTTAATTGAATTTGTACATATTCATCATTGGAAATTATAACACAATAGAAATTGTTTATGAATAAATGAAATGAATTGAATGAAATGCATTTATGGAATAAATAATCTATTTAAAGTGAAATTACACTAAGTACAATTTTTGACTTTTTCTGATTTAAGCCATGGCAGCTAACGTTTTAAAACACTATTAGAAACCACTAGACGTTTTTTATCCCACCGAAGAATTTTGCATTCTCAGTGATACAATTAATTTTGAAATCTGAAGTTATCAGAAATTAAATAAGTTTTACATAGTTCAAATTGCAATTGAATCACCTAATTTCTAAAAGTCACCGTAGCCATATCTACCTACTGGGAACTTATTTCTGACTCATCCCATTTTTTCTCCTAAAAACCCTAAATCATGCGCAAGCGCTGACAGCCACCCATTCATAATAAAATGTAATGCAAACAACTTTTGATGTACGACATCATAACTGAGATAGTTCAAATGTGTCTTCAAAGATTTATTCCTAGTTTTAACGTCTTGACCCACAGTTACTGTTGGACAGTAAATCAACTTTGTGCCGCCTTTGTATTGCAGAATTTTGAAACATGTTCGTATGATGGGTAGTTTGAGATTGTTGTTTGACGGTTGACAGCTGTTAAGTTTACGCTTTTAGTGTCGACAGGAAATATGAGAAATGGTTGAGCTACATTTGTGTTTCTTGCTTGCTTGTGCACTTACATGTGGTACTGTGTATACGGTACGGTACGGTACTGATTTCGGCGAAAAAATGAAGATTTTTAAGTAATTTACAAATTACTAGGCCACTCAGAATGTATTGCGAAAAAAAGTTTTTTTATATGCTCTCATACAAAAACTTATTTGGCTGGCCAGTTATAAACTATTATAAAAATAATGATTATTTATAAGTAAAAATAGGTACGTTCCAATTTCAAAATTTCCCTCCACATTTTTTGCGAGCTAATTAAATTATCGTGTCTTATTGGAAAATGGATTTGCGCCGGGAACATATTCACGGTATGGTTTTTTACGATTTCAAGTGTCGCCTGAAACCGGACGAATCATACGATAGACTTCAAATTGCATTCATAGATGAAAGCCCTTCCAAAGCAACTGTGTATCGTTGGTATAACGAATTCAAACGTGGTCGACTAACTTTGAGGGATGAAGCAAGAAGTGGTCGCCCTTTGACGGCTGTTACTGAGGAAAACGTGCTAGCAGTGACAAATGTAATCCAAGACAATAGGCGAATTACATATCAGGAGATTTAACACATACTGCAGATTAGATAGGGAAGCCTACACGAGGTGCCACATGTGCATCTTCGCGTGAGGAGGATAGTTTCTCGCTGGGTGCCACACAACCTCACCGATGCTCGAAGCAGGCCCGGGTGGAATGGTAAACTGCTCCACCACGACAACGCGCCTACGCAAACCGCGCCCAAAACGAGGGACTTCTTGGACAGCACGCCAGTCAAACTTCTGGGTAGGGTGATCCAGAAGTTTGACCTTACAGCCCTGAGCCGCCGTGTGACTTCTTTGTATTCCCAAAAATTAAAAATGTGCTCAAAGGGATACAATTTTCGTCGCCGGAAGATGCGCTGTCAGCGTTCGAGCAGACTGTAAACGATGTGTCTGCGGTGGACTGGAAAAAGTGTTTCGAAAACTGGTTCAGACGCATGAAACTTTGCATAGAGGCTAGTGGAGAGTATTTTGAAAAGATTTAATAAAAAAAATTTACCTATAGAACACTTCTTTTTATTTTCGCAAAACTTTCTGAGTGTCCCACGTATTATCTCGTATAAAATTTTAAAAAGGGGTCGCAAATAAATCGGCATGCTTTAGAAAATTATGAAACATGTATTATCCGACTAAAAAAAAACGGGTTTGTAAAATTAGATTACGATAAAAAACATGTTGGCTTTTAAGTTTTTATGAAAATATACTCTTCTAATAAAATATCTCTTATAATTAAAAAGGCACGTGTAAATAGATTGGCACGTGTCGGAAAATTATGAAAAAAATATTTTCCAGAAACGGAAAAGTATATTTCTGTTTAACTTTGAACTGTGTCTATTTAATTTATTTTCTAACATTAAGTGGTAGGATGACTAGAGCTAAAATAAATGTAAATCTCGGAAATAAGATGTGAACTGGTTTGTAGGAACGTTTAATGTGTCATGCCTCATTGCAGTCTTAATTGAAAGTGTTCGTATGAAGATGTTTGAGAGTGTAACATTTAAAGATGATGGATGAATGTGTTAGTGCTGTAATTTTCAGTCTTGTAGTCTGTATAAGCAACCTGTCCCGTCGAGACGAGAAACCGACTAGCTATCAACAATTTTTACAAAAGATTGTAGGTCCCGTGTTAGTAAAAGCGATGCATATTATTTGACGGATGTTCGAGCTGAGATACCACGTATCGCTGCTTCTCATCTGTTGGTCGTCCATCTTGGGCTTGTAATTCCACGTAGTTGGAAATTATTACTCGCAAAATAACGCAATTAATGTGCTCCCACATATCTTAACAAAACTTAACCATACAAAATAATGATTACTAGTGATCGCCCATTGGTCGAAATTCGACCGTACTTCATTTGAATATAAATACATTATTAAATAAAAAAAAATATATAATAATAAATATAAAAAAATAATATATATACATATTCATATATATATATTTGACATTCAGTAACACTGTAGACAAATTATTGACGCTGTACTACTGTGGAGAGGGTTCGCTGGCGGGATGGTGATGGCTAAGAGCAGGACGTAGGTGTAATGAGTAATTACTTCTTCAGGACTCTCTTCTTTATTTTCTTAATACTTCTTAAATGCTGGATATGGAATGAATTATCACAGGCCGTCACAGGCTCTGTTTTTATAGAATTTTCCCTATTATTTATAATTAATTATGACAGTTCAAAATTTCATAATTATAACCAGCCTGTACAATTTATGACCAGCCTGTACAATTGTGAGTCATACAACCTGTACAGTTTGCACACGACACTAAGTTTTGTCTGGGAAAACTTACTAATGCCATACTTGACACTCCTCATAAAACCACAAAAAATATTTCTTATAAATCTAAACTTAATTCCTATCGTCGCTAATACAAATAATATTAAAGACAAATATTCTCGATATGATTAAAAATGAAATAGGTTAAATAACTATAAAATTAATTTATTACCTATGGTTATACTTGACATTCAGTAAGACTACAGACACAAAATATTAAAGACAGATGTTCTCGATTGGACCACAGATTTGGAACATAAACAAAAGAATATATATGCATGTGTGTATTAAATAGACGGTAATGAATAGTAGTGTGTGTAACGTGTTATTTATTGAAAATAATGTAATTTTACGCATAATTTTAAAAAATATTAGCATTCGTCACTTCTTTTCTGTATAAACTATAAGTGTGCGAAATTTCATACTCCTCCGTCCGCCCAATTTTCGTAAAAAGGGATCCAAAGTTTTCTCTTCACGTATTAATAATATATAGATAACGATTATCTCTGATTAAGTGTTAAACTTCCATTTAGAACAAATGGATTTGTTCGTGCACATCGCGTGACGGTCGCATCAAAAAATAATGTCGCCCCCGCCACCGTGACGCTCACAACCCCATTCGGTGTTCCCTAAAAATACCACTCTAGAAATAAATTCTAAACCACGGAGAAAAAACAATTGATTACAACTTTAAAATCATCATCATCATCATTGTAGCCGCAAGACGTCCACTGCTGGACATGGGCCTCCCCCAAGCTTCGCCAATTCGACCGGTGGTCACGCATCTAGTGGATTCCTGCGGCCTTTTAAATAGTGTTGCAAATTTTTTTAAGAAATCTTTGCGCACCGTCATGTTAATAGTTGATCGCTGACAGTTCAGACCACTGGCGAGTACTCGTTTGTCGCAACGACAAGAGCTATCCAACAGAGTACTCATTCAGCGATGCTCGCTCGGCGGGCTGAACACTCGCTGAGTGACTCACCGCTTGGTACATACACATACTAGCGAATGACCGCTCATCACCGTCGCATACTTGCTGCTTTTTGCTCGTCATTTGTCATCATAATTTCCGTCGTAAGACGTCCATTACTGGACATAGGTCTTTTCAAATTTGGGAGAGTTTGATATCTCCGCCACGCTTGACAGGCGGGTTGGCGATCGCAGTATGGAGGCAAAATGAATAGAGAACGCTGCTGCCCATTCTGTAGCAAGAGAGCTACATTCGCTTTTCGATAATCGCTCGTTCTGGGACTGGTGCTTGAAACAGACTCTACGATCAGAAATGTTACTGAAAATCTGTATTTAATGAAAAATATTGGTCACTGTTTTGAGTGAGTAGGTTTTAAATGTGTGTACTGCTTTCAGCAATCGATAAAGCCATATTATAATTTATGAACCAGAGATTACTGAAATCTCTTTTACTTCGGAATGTTCATGATTCAACTATGACTTCTGTTTGAACAATTAATTTTCTAACTTTGAAATATTATCGTCTTGTAAATACATATGCAAAAGGATTTCAGAACACAAATCATCTCTGAAGTGTTGGTTGGCTTCCAGTCTTATCATACCAGATGCAGCTGAAGATCAGTATTTACATGAAGCGACTGACTATCTTACCTTCACGTCCGATCACTGAGTTACACGATACATCTTGGTAAGACTGGTAGTCTGACTTTGGGTTTCTGACTACCCGTAACGGCTCTCAGTAAGATTTGCGAATGACAGATTTCTTTGTAAAAGCTTTCCATAAAATGCTTTTCACCAGGTATAACAACAGAATAATTCAATTTCATCTAAGTTTGCTCACCGTTTTTCTCCAGACATTTACATAAATAGTGTTGAGACAGATTTTCATAATAGCACCTTTTGAGAGCAAGAATTGAATACAATTTTGTGAAAATTATTAATGCCATTGTCTTTTGTTTCAGGTAAAGGGATTTGGACTTCGCAGTCAGAAGTTTATTTTGTGTACCTGGAATTTTGAATAGTGCTTGAGGTAGGTACTGAATAAAATATAATCTTTGTCTCTAAATAGTATAAAAGTAAAGTCACTGTTTTCATCTGTCTATTTCTTCGCGTACTTCTTCTAAGCCACGCCACGGACTATGATACGGTTTTTAATAAAAATTAGAAACATTCATAAACTTATGTTTGTTATGTATGTCAACATGCAAAAGTATTGTAGTAGAGAAAAACCGAGAATTTCAAAGATTTGTGATGATGTCGTAAAATACATATTTTTAAGCACTTACATCGCTAACGCTGGCTAAACCTTACGAGGTAGATCTAAATAATTTGTACGTACTACAGAATATTGTAAATGATAAATGATAAATGATAAATGATAAATGATTTTATTTCTGTAAGTAGGTTTGTACAAACACTTTTACATGTCAATTATATTTTTTTTAACTAGATGAGTTCGGCGTTTCCTAACTGACTACTCTGAGAAGAAAGGCCGAAACAAACTCAGAGGTCACAGTCTCTTTTAAAGTCCAGACATAATCTTGTTCACATCATGTGAAGATCATGTAGATTGGTGACTGAAATGGTCTTTTGAAGAAAGAACCACACAGATTGAGTGGACCTGTCCAGTCAGTGCAAGCATTTGTCACTAATCGTTTAGCTCAACTCGGAAGATAAGGAGCCCAACGCTTTGACGAACAGTACCAAAGAAAGGACATTTGGGTAGGCCACATAAATTACTCAAACTGCCAGATCATAATTACTAAGAACGAAAGAAAACAAAATTAAAAAAAGACCCACATAGTCTTCACATTCACAATAATTAAAAAATACGATACTTTACAAAGTAAATATTCATGTCATTGTATATATAAAAAATTATCAATGTCAATGTGTATATAAAAAAAAAAAAGAAACGGATATAATTTTGTTGGTCAGATCATTTGATGACCATGTAGATCGGTGTCTGAAATGGTCTTTTGAAGAAAGAACCACACAGATTGAGTGGACCTGTCCAGTCAGTGCAAGCATTTGTCACTAATCGTTTAGCTCAACTCGGAAAATAAGGAGCCCAACGCTTTGACGAACAGTACCAAAGAAAGGACATTTGGGTAGGCCACATAAATTACTCAAACTGCCAGATCGTGATTACTGAGAAAGAAAGAAAAAATTAAAATAAAAAAATAAAAAAATCTATCTTAAAAGGTAAAATTGCGCAATAGTATATAGTATATGGCTAGGATTAGCAATTTTTTGCGCAACTCTTTATGGGAGGTGGATACTTCCCATAATGATAACCCACAATAACCATTTTAATCTTTTACATATTAAAATGAGAAGATATCAGAGAATTCAAAATTAATCGCTTGCAGCGAAACGGGCAATCGACTGGCATGCCCCGTTGCCGTCCACGCCGCGAAAAGAATAAAGTTATACGAGTTCCGTCACATACGCTGACATTCATGCGAAGCCGATACGGGTTGCTAGTGTTATGTAAATAAATGTTAAGTGGCAAGAGGGGTTAGAAATTCAGTGGTAGTCAAACGAACACTTATCAATCAGTACAATCGCCTCTGTCAGTTCGACGGCACCTTTATATCATATCAGCAAAGCTAGGGTTGTCTAATAAAGCGATTCCTTTATGCGACCGTCCTGTAAATATAAACGGTCACTCACCATTATTTGATATTAATACCGGTATTTGATATTAAACTGTCATAAAAATGCTCTGTTTTTGGTTGTGTGATCGTTTTGCGCTTTCTTAGCAAATCAAAACTTTAGGGTGTAATTTAAAAGGGTTACCATTAACGAGAAGTTGATATTACCAATGAATGTGCTCATCACACAAAAATTTGTCCTGGGTGGGAATCGAACCCACGACCTCAGTCTTAGTAGGCAGGGTCACTAACTACTAGACTAACAGGCCAGTCAAATTTGAATTGACTTTGTGTTTTATGAGCAACGTATTAGAATATACAATACATTCACCTCCAATACACAGCAACGCAAACTCATGAGCCAAAGTTAATTTCCTCCCTCTCACACACGCAAAGTTGGTCATTCATATCGTGCATCGCACTATCTAAGATCAAAATGTGTAGCGAGATGTCTACGAGAAACTTGGAGTGGCTTTGTGCTGGGTATCAGTCTGAAAAGTTAAACCTAACCGCAGACTTGTTCACCACGCGAAATTTTTGTCGTTCGACGTTGCTAAAAGATTGTATTTAGTTTTATTGCGGCTATTTTTATGTTAATGGCTACATTTATTTAAAAGCTTATCTCGATCAATTCAGAAACTTTATATCAGAAACCGGGTATTATTTTGTTCCTACTTATAACAAAGCATATAATTTTAGTAAAAAAAAAACATTCCGATTCATTTAATGCAGGTTATATAACAAAGCCAGGCAGGTGACTAGGAGGGCTACGCTTGCAGTTTCCCGATGCCATCGAAACAGAAATGAATACATCCCTAGGAGAAGCAAAGTAACCACATAGCCACATACCCCGAAGAATTGATAAATTTAAGTGGCAGTTGACAGGGCAGATTTGTCGCAGAATAGATGGCCGAAGGGGCTGAAAGGTTCTGGAGTGGTGACCGCGTACTGGAAGACGTAGCGTAGGTTAGAAAGCCTCCCCTCCCACAAGATGTACAGATAACCTGTTGAAGGCTGCAGGAAATCGCTGGATGCGAGAAGCACATAACCGGGTGAAGTAATGAATAACGAATAAATGATGAAGATGATGAATATAACTAAAACAAGAAACATTTTGACAACGTATGCACAATTCCTTTTATTATCTAAAATTTCTAAATCTTAGTCGAGCTTTAAACAACAATTAATCAGACATTATAAGCGAAGTTCTGTTCAGAAAGTCTCAAAAGGACCATTAAGCTAAGAAGCATTTTACATAGAAATCAGGCATAAAAGAAAAAAAAAAACGTCCGTATTCTCCTTCCAAATAAAAAGAAGCTTCCTCCAAACGTTAACAAATTAAACCACTCCACCAACAGAACAGCGAAATGTCTTCAAGCCGTCAATATCCATTAATTCGTTCGTTCAATGGGAACACGACAATACACTCCATCACGTTACGGTGTCACGTTGTAGTAAAGCTAACAACGGCTCTTTAATAAAATAGCTGACGATCTATATAACTCTATGGCTGTTATATTTGGCACCCCAGTTTCTAGTAACTGACAATCGATTGTTTGGTTCAGAATTCATTTTTCATCACGCCATTTGTATTTATAATGCATACTTGCCGACTTTCTGAGCTTACTGCAGTCCACTACTACCCATTGGAAGACCAAGTTGTACTAAAACACTCATCGTCTTCGTCTCGTTGCATCCATCCTGTCCAAACCGCCTTTTTGAGGTCGTCGATCCAGCCAGGGGAGTCTCAAGCTACGTTTACTATTCGTATTTGAGTACTTAACTGCTCCAATGGTAGTTGGTTCTTGAACAAACATGGTCGGGCCTCAACCACTTCAGCTTGCCAACATTGCTAGCTGTATCGGTTTTTTTCATGACTCAAAGTTAATCTACACAACAACTTGCAAAATGATTATCAAACAGTATAGTGTTACCCAGCAACTAGGTTTTGGAGGTTAGACAGACAGTCGTGCCACGCAAAATAGTGTTCTTCACTTGAATCCAGTTAGACTGGAAGCTAACCCCAACCTGGTTGGAAAAAGGTTAGGCAAAGAATGATCTTTATACGTGTGTTTTCCTGTAATTGTTTACTGAGATAAAAACCCTTAATATATTCCACCATGAAATATCTGAAAACCTATCTCTTGGAAGTTGGTAAGCTGAGAATAACATTATTTGTAGCTCATTCTTATCAAACTCAAACCATTCGTTTTAATAGGTTAGCAATATGAAGCTAATTGCCCATTCCAAAAAGTAGTAGGTACCTATGGAAAAGAACAGGAATAAAATTCCATTGACTCTCTAAAATATATTAAATCTTCAAAATGTGTCAAATTTCTTCGTAACAGCGGTTCTGCACTGCACCCGTTTCGGATCCGAATTCAAGATCCAAGCTGAATCCGAATTGGGAATGTTCTAAATTCGGAGGGACAGAGTTCGGATCTAGTGCGCAATCCATCATACAAATAGTACCATAGCTACTTCGGACAGACATTTCTAGGCTTTGGATTGGATCCAGTACAGAACCGCTCTTAGATTCACTCATTTTGATGAACAGAAATTGAAAACTGGCGGGAACACGGTTTTATTTATTACACATGGTTTTATTGTTGGAAAGTGGAAGGTAATTTCCGAAGTAATTTTTTGCGTAGAATCTGAATCCGGAGTCAGAATTGGCCCAAGTAACACAGAACTGCATTATAAATTGTCACTTAAGGCCCACAGCGGTAATCTAAGCATTTATAAAGACTTATTAGTATTCACCTGTGCTGCAACAGCTGTTTCGACAAAAACGTGGCCAACTATAATGCTTTTTTCTGTACAGTAATTCTATTAAGCACCACAAACACGCCACAAAGTCACTGTTATTGAGCGCTTAGTAGTGCAGTACCCTATTAGCTGGAAGTTTTCTGAATAATAGCCCACACGTGTACTATACAACTGTTGCATTTTAAGAGAGAACATATCACCCACTATAACATAATCAGTTACTTTGTGAAGTTATTTAACAAAAATTTAATGCTTTATGCTGCATACAGATTCACTTTTCCCCTATTAGTCAGGTGTTTACCATACACTCGAATAACAGCATGTATCCAAGTGTCGGCATGCGCGAATGGAATATTGGACGCGACGGGTTCCGTATGTTATATTTATTAATAAATAAATAAATAAAATGAAATTAATTTATTTCAGACATAACCCATATTACAAAAATTAAGATAAAAGTAACAGTGCTGCAGCAGAAAAGAATAAAATGTCATTAACAAAATAAAAATAATACGTCACATAGTTGAAATAAAATAAAATTTCAAATTTACGTCGGATTTAAATTAAAGTAACAATAAATAATAATTGCACATATTAACAAAAAAATACAAAAAGCCTTTATAAATAGAGGTCAGTGTGTTTGATGACAGTAGGCTGAGTAGGTACAAAAATGCCCTGCTACAAAAATCTTCTTATAACTTACCCATTTTCGGGACTAATATGGTTGCGACAAAATTAATATTGTTGTTTTATATGTTTCTGGTACTTACCTAAAAATGAAGAAGATTTATTAAGAGAAATCCAAGATTTTTTTTTATAATAAATTAATACCTTTCGAGACTTTTTAAGATTCCAGATTTCGACAATTTTTCTCAGAGGTAGTCAGTTAATGTTCCCTTTTTAAAGTACAATTTAGGGTGTACCACCCTGGTCCAGGCCTTGAATTTTCATCTTTTTATAATTTCAAGGAGTACAAAAGTACTTCTCGGTGGCCACCATAGAATTTCCTTAGTTTACCACTGTGCAGGAACGAATGTTAGATCGACAACACCTCTCTCTATAGTCTGAACTATTTTAAAAGTCTCGTTCTGTAAAAACAAGAAAAATATACTTATTATAATAGAAGTATCAGTTTCTTAATGACAACATTATCTATACAGTTTTTGAGGAAAAAACCAAAAGATACAATAACATATTAAATACCTAAACTTAACGTAACATAATGCTATTTCATGTGGAAGTAATTAAATTATTA
This sequence comes from Aporophyla lueneburgensis, assembly GCA_932294355.1. Taxonomy (NCBI): domain Eukaryota; kingdom Metazoa; phylum Arthropoda; class Insecta; order Lepidoptera; family Noctuidae; genus Aporophyla; species Aporophyla lueneburgensis. The sequence goes on from OW028747.1 coordinate 25,883,711, forward strand.
GGCCAGAAAAATACATTATCTTTAGATAGGTACCGACTAATTTATAGGTATTTTGTCGCATATTGAATAAATCAATAACTTATGTATTATACATATAATTAAATTATAATCTCAGCTACTTAAATTACAATTTTAATTAAGTACTTATCGTCGAATAACAACTAAAAAAGGGAACAAAATGGCTTTAAAAGAACCACGGCGGAACCCTAAAAGCTTGGATCCATAAAGGTACTTATCTAGGTAACTGACGCTAATGTAAACCAATACTACTCTCCTAATCGATCCATGTCTGATTTGTATTTCACAAGTGCTAAACTATTTTACTCTTGGCTGATTTACAGGCCACATGTGAACACCCCTACAGACCTTAGCATTAAATTGAGATTAAAACTGTTCACTTGCCATCCGCCATATTCACTGCGTTACTTTGTATTATTATAAAATTTTATCTTTTAATTTTTGTTTGTTTTAGAGGATATCAATTGTAAATATAGATTAAAAAATAATTACACGAAAACAGTTTTTTTTTGGTTACTTTGTACAAAAACGAACATATTAATTTTATTTTCATACTAATTGGTAGCGTAGCGGTAGGACACCGCGCTTCGGAAGAGAGTGATCGCACGTAATTTTGTTGCTTTTCTTTTAGTATTTAGTGGTATTCCGAGGGCGCGTGAAAATGTTGAACTAAATATGTATGGTATTTGACAGTAAAGTTACCTTCCCAATAAGATTTCAAATATAATAGGAGGAAATCAATGTTTTACTTACCTTAAATTTGATGTATGTATATTCTCACAAATGGCACCTGAGATCTTGCACACAACGATACACTTCATGTTTTACAATTTGACAGTTCATATCAAAGAAAAATAAATAATTTAAGTTATTGCATTGCACAATTTCGCTCAGTGTGTAATTTCAACTGTATAAAAGTATACACAATGTACACATTCGTCTTCCTTGCTGTATAATAAGTAACACGTGCCTCATTATTCAGTTCTTTAGGTGACTGTTACACACATAAATGCTACTATAATGTTGTTATAATGCAATTATTTGTCAATTGGATTTCTTATACAGCTATGTGCTGAATAATTTGTGCCCAAATTAGAGTTATATCCTCTGAGGATGCGCTGTCTACGCTATTATTCAGCAACTAATGCATTCACTGTGCACTGTTGAAATGCTGTTATACAGCACTTTTGTGCTACTTGGGTGGCCCATCACGTCAGGATTTTGAGATATTTGAGGTTATATACCCAAAAAATAGTGTAAAATTGAAATTGGCGTAACTTGGTGAAGAAAAATCGTTATTGAATCTGACTCTCTAATTGAAGAGGAAGAGTAGTACTATATGATACGACTAAAGAAAAAACCCCAAAAAATTCTGTGTCTTCTTTACATAACCTCAAAAGTAGCCAAATCGCTATTTTTTGGGTGTATAACCTCAATAATCTCAAAATCCTGACATGATGGGTCAATTCTGACTCTGGATTCGGATTCTACGCAAAACATTACTTCGGAAATGACCCTCCACTTTTCAACAACTGACATGACCCCATTATTTGCAGGCCTGTGTTATTTTTATTTTTTTTAATGTCATTTATTTTATGGTATCAAAACCAGCCAACCAGACATATACCGTACAGCCAAAGAGATTTTCCTTCAACTTTATTCCAATAAAATGCGAAAAACTTTTTCCTCGACCGATATTATATTCCCTACTAGCTTTTGCCCGCGGCTTCGCCCGCGTGTTTGTCAGAAATTTTGTTGCGTTTGTTTCCATCCCCATATGCCTAAGTAATAAATTTAATTTTGCTTGCTTTGAAAATTAAGGACACGCAACTTCATCCCCGTTTTCAAATCTTCGGGAGTAGAATTATATCAAAAACGCTGAGATACGTATGAATTAATTTTCACCTTAAGCACAAAATTGTAAAGAACCTCGCTTCAAAATTGAAGGACTTTCGTACATACTTCCATCCCCTATTTCACCCCTTTACAGGGGAAGTTTCCTAAAATTCATTCGTAGCTAACGTCTCCTACTCACAGTCTATCTCTTTGCCAAATTTCATCTTCGTAGGTCCAGTAGTTTTTGATATTTCGTGATTAATCAGTGAGTGAATATATGAATGAGTGACGTTTTGCTTTTATATATCTCCGTTTTTCCCCGAATTATGAGCAAAAGTGTACACCTTTTCAACCACCTTACTCAATAAACGACCTTCAACTTTCAAGTTATTCCAACGCGGAAAATGCTAGATTAAGTCTACTCCCAACAATACCCCAAAAAGGTAGAAACACCTTTTCAACAAAGCTAGTCCAAAATCCATATTCCGTACACACCTTCATTTCTGGCTTCCAATATAGATTTATTGTTTATTTTGCTCCGATATTCGGCTCAAGTTGGTATGAAGGAATGTTTGGCCTAGGAATAAATCATGTTGGCTCGAACTAGCTGTTCTGACCTCTTCTAGGAGTTTAGCCAAAGGCTGGAATGCTGAAAACGTTTTGCGGAATTATAATGGTTTTGTGAGGATTTTCGGCTATGGGTTTGTAGAATTGATGGAATCATTGAAATTATTTGAAGACTTGCATTGTATGCTGTTTATAGAAAGCTTACGTTGAAATGGTGTATCACAATCAGCAAAATCAATTGAATAAATATGCTGCCATTGATGAAAACTTATATACTATTTTAATTAGTGTGTATAACATCGTATTGGAACACTTACTGTAAAATGTTGTACTTATTGGTGTAAATAAATAAATAAATTATTAACTTGCAAAATAATCTATTCATCTTTAAATATAAACATTTTCTGAAAAATTTAGTGTTTAATTTTTTTTCTGGGTGGAGTGAATGTTAGTGTTTTCTTACTTGCATTAGTTAAAAACAGGTTATCTGGGCTAGTAATGTTTAATAAGAAAACTAATTCGCATTAACAGTCATTATCATTCATCTGATTTCATCGATAACGTTAATTTTAGTAACGTCGTTATTTTATTAACGTCACTATATGTCCTCCTAGGGCGTCCCCTCCCGGTATTTCCACTCACATCTGCCGTAAATACCTTTTGTGAGCCGTCCTTCATTCATGCTCTCAACATGACCATTTGTAACAATACTATGTATTCTTACAAAACATTATTCGCCACTTATACACACACTAGTAACACATTATTTACTAAAACTCCACCCTCTGTATACCTACCTATAATACACATCCTGTATATCCAATATCCCCGTCTCCTAGCAACGTATCAACAAGTATCTTCTCTAAACGTAAACACGGATTTAGGAAACAACAAATTTTATACATTTAAGTATAAATCTCCCTTTTTATTGCTTTTCGTTCGCAATCTTATCGGCGGTAACTGTATTAGGGAAAATTTCAGGAAATGTCTCTTAAATCGCTTTATTGGTGAAATTGTAACATGTTTATTTACTTGTTCGCTGTGGCTGTGTTTGTCTAAGTGGTGGTTGGTAGGGTGGAAAATTGTTTTTGAAGGTTCTGTAGATACGCATGGTTCAGTACGTCCAAATAAAAATAAAAACTGGCCAAGTGCGAGTCGGACTCGCGCACCGAGGGTTCCGTACAAACCTGTAGGTATCCTCGGTTTATGTACATAAGGTTTATGTTTATGAAATAAATGATTTTTTTAAAACTTTTATATTTAAGTTGATTGAATGAAAGGTAAATTGCGGTTTACGATTTATGACGTATTAAAAAAAACTACTTACTGGATCTCGTTCAAACCAATTTTCGGTGGAAGTTTACATGGTTATCTACATCATATATTTTTTTTAGTTTTATCATTCTCTTATTTTAGAAGTTACGGGGGGGGGGGGGGGACACATTTTACCACTTTGGAAGTGTCTCTCGCGCAAACTATTCAGTTTAGAAAAAAATGATATTAGAACCTCAACACCATTTTAAAGACCTATCCATAGATACCCCACACGTATGGGTATGATAAAAAAAAAAAATTTGAGTTTCAGTTCTAAGTATGGGGAACCCCAAAATTTATTGTTTTTTTTCTATTTTAGTATGAAAATCTTAATGCGGTTCACAAAATACATCTACTTACCAAGTTTCAACAGCATAGCTCTTATAGTTTCGGAGAAAAGTGGCTGTGACATACGGACGGACGGACAGACAGACAGACAGACAGACAGACAGACATGACGAATCTATAAGGGTTCCGTTTTTTGCCTTTTCGCAACGGAACCCTAAAAATGGAAGGCTTATACTCGTATGCCTGTAATTTTTCAAATGAGGGCATTTTTGGGGGCAAAATAGGAAATTAAATAAATAGTTTGGCAAACCGTACAGTGTGATCTATGTAGGTAATGGAAGGGCTTGTAGCCCTTTACACGCCCTTACCATTCATCATCATCATCATCATTTCAGCCGAAAGACGTCCACTGCTGGACTTAGGCCTCCCCCAATTTGGGGGGCTTTGCCATAATCGCCACGCTTGGCCCTTACCATTACCTTCAAATATTTTTTATTTTCATATAATTTTTAAATAAATGGTTACTTTCAATTAAGTTTTGCTTCTGCTATAGGTACAAGTTTTCATTAGTAGGTATTGTTGTGTTTTTAACTATATTCTTGTGCGAATTTTATTCGTTTTAAATTATTCTAGATGACACAAATAAATGCCAAAAAAGTGCTGCTCAATTTTCAACTTTTGGCGTTCAACCGAGTTTTGAAAATCCAATTGCACGCTTTTATTTTGACATTAATTATGCTATCATCAGTGAGAAAGGGCATTTTTGTTCCAATGCCTCTTCAGGCTTTCATCATCATCATCAGCCTATAGCAGTCCACTGCTGGACATAGGCCTCTCCAATTCTCTCTTCAAGCTTTTATAAGACACAAATTGAGGTAATCTTTCAGGGCTTATTATTACTTAAACATTAACATAAATAATTAGATTCTAGCCAACAATATTGAGGAACCTGCCTAATAACCGCAAACTCGAAGAAACAAAAAGCTCGGTCGATTAGACAATACATAAATAACTTAAACTCAGTTTAGCTGAAGCTAGTGCAGGAAAAGTTAACGGGAGACACATATTACTAATTTTGCATTTGTATAGTTTACTAGCTTATGCTCGCGACTTCGTTCGCATAAATGTCGGTTATTGCGAACGCAGACGAAGTCGCGGAATAAAAGATATGCCTATGTCACTCTCCATCCCTTCAACTATCTCCGCTTAAAATATCACGTCAATTCGTCGCTCCATTTTGCCGTGAAAGACGGACAAACAGACACACACACTTTCCCATTTATAATAGTATGGATTTTCTAAGTGGTGGTCTTACTGGTGCACGAAAAGGAGCTAACTTTGTGAAAGACTGGTGCCTGAGGTGGGTTTATTTTAAAAACCTGTATCACAAGTCACTAGGATCCCGCAGCTAGATGCCTTTCAGTTGGATACTCGACAGGATATATAACTAACAATAAAATAGAGAAACATTATAACATTTAGTAACATAACAGAAAAACAAAGTGTGGATACCAGAGGATGTGTGAGTAACCGGAGAGACTGTATAAAAGAGATTTAACATTATATGTGAGAGGTTGCTTTAGTAAGTGTGGAGACAAGTGTGGTTGACGGTATGCAGAAGCAGGAGAGGGGGATGAGTATAAAGATTGTCCATCTGAGGAGGACCAACAAATTCTCAGTTCCCTGATAGTCTAGAGTTGTTAAAATAAATGTTGTGAAATTCGATTGCCTCATAAATTATAGATTTAACACAACATAACATCTCACCTTGTTACTCCAAAGGGTTAGCCAGAGGTGTAACCCCACATTTCGCCCGTTATGTTTAAGTCCCATGTAATAGAGGGCGAGCCTATTGCCATTAACCGGGCACATATACAGACTCCGGGCTGCTACTGAGAAATTCCAAAACGAGAAACCCAATAACACTTTGCTCGACCTGGGAATCGATCCCAGGACCTCATACTCAGCAATAGCGCTTGTGACCACTAGACCAACGAAGCAGCTAGTATGGATTTTAATAATATATTTTTCCACAATTGCCTCGCAACGTTTGCTTCACTTTTGTTTTTCCTGTTTCGCCCTACATTTATTTCCTTTTTGGCCCCGTCTCTACCCGAAACTAGCTTCTGAATTTTGTACGCACTTATACCTTTGACTATACGTAAGTAGAACGTGTAAGTATCTTGGGAGAAGTGACGTCACCGCTGTCACACTTATTACTCGATTTCCTCTTCGTTGCTTAGTGACAGTTGTCTTGAACACACTTTGTTTGATACGGGTAGGGAGGGTTTAGACGGAGGATTGTGCGACTCTTTTGAACATCAATAAATGACTGGTAGAGGGATTAAAGCGTTATTTAAGGCCGGCTCTCACAATGTATTACTATATACAAGTAGCGCATAACATTGTAAAAACCTTGGCAGTTTCAAAAGTGGGCCTTCAGGAGGAATCATCATATCCTCTAAATCTTTCCACAATATTTAAGAATGGTAACATAACCAAGACAGTCAACAGTGATATCGGCTGAGCAAGTAAAAAAAAATGGTTCATTTGGCATCATAAAAGTAGTGTATTTAATTAAAAGTATGTACAATAATACTGACTTCACACTAGTTTACTAAGCAATAAACTATAGACGTGCTGCTAAAATGACAATTTGGCTAGGGACAGGTGACTAAAATCACAAGCTCGAAAGTAATCGGTTTCGACTTTTGTCGTGCGGCGACAGGTCGGTTGATTCCGGCGGGTGACTAAAATGATCCGTAAAAATCCTCAGTCACATACGATCGCCGACATTTTTAAGCAAAATGAAGTAGTCATCTGTCATTTTTATTGACCTTTATAAATGAGATAACGATTCGGCTTGTGAGGCGATTTGGTAAGCGATCAGCCGCATCGCGAAAATCGACCTTGTTCAAATCCCCCTTAACCAAACAAATGAATTCATTAGGCATCTTTTACTTATTCTTCCAAACCAGTGACACAATCGTCGCACCGTTTGAGTCCGTCACTATGTGTTGACACACGCTGTCAAAGTTACCGACGGCCGCAAACCTCGATTCACACAACCGTACCAACCGTACAATACGCGTTCACTTTGTTATTGTGAACCGAATGATCCGTACGAGTTCGTGTATTATCTTTGGAAGCTGCATGTTGACTCCCTGGCATTAACGGCTAAATCAAACGAGAATGGACTAGCCTGTGATGTAATCTCTGGACTAGATACATTGGAAGTTTCATGTGAATTTAGATTTGTTGAAAGCTTATAGAATGCTTCACTTCTGGGTTTATTCACCGAAGGAAAATGTCTTAAGGAAAGTTTTGAGTATGAATATCCAATTATCCAATAGAGAAAAATAATAAATTATGGATAGATGTATAAACATTCTGAACGAATACATGATGTACTTTAATTCTTTCTTATTTTGTTATTTCTTCATAACGGAAAAAACGTTCCTTAACGAAAAACAAGATACTTAAACATAAAATTATTAACATTACTTTCCAAACGATTTTTGTATGGTTTAGAAAGAAACAGAGAACTGATGATGGATTTCAAGAGTTTTGAATCCAATAGTGACATCAGACTGAAAATCCAACGTGGTGGCTGGAAACATTTGTAAAGTTTTCATCATGGGTATCATTTTCATTTTTTATCTGGTGCTGAAGCCGATAGTGAGGTCAAAATAAAGTTTGAGTATTTTTAAAATAGAGTAAACGTAAAGTTCCTGACAGGTATTCCTCCGATCCCACATACGTTCATATTCAGCCCCTTTGTAAAAATAATACAGTCGTAATAACTATTTCATAATCTTAAAAGATTTTAAGACGTCTAGGCTTTTCCACAAAACTTCTCAAATAATATAGAGCAGAACAAAGAAACGTTAGCTATGACAATTTCGCTTTAAATTATTTCTTGCAAACTTTAGACCCGACCTGCGATATTTTATTCATATTTCAAGACGTTCTGAGCTAACTTTATGTGTATAGTAGACCTCAGGTATTTTATCCGTTTATATAAATAACGGGCTATTCGTAGCTTCGGCCAACAAACGATAGATTCCTTGGATCGCGAGCGATATTGTGGTGAACAAACCTGAGAATTGTGACCATGATTTCGATAAGATTCGATAGAATAATTGAGAAATGTATGGCAACATAATTATTTTGGAAATGGGTTCTTGTAAATTTTTCTCTTAGAGGTCTACAAAAAGCCTTTCCACGGTATAATATCTAAAACTGTTGTCTCTGTGAAGCATTGCGGTTATAACAAACGCCGTTATAGAAGCAATCATTAGGGCGCGGTTACAAACATTTTTTGGTATTAATAAATTGCGCAGAACGGCAGCAGCTAAGGCTCAAAAGGCTTAGTTGAATCGAATGACTGCCAAAATAAAAGTATATTTTCAGTTTTTTATTTACTCAATATAAAATGTAGGGTTCAGTGGAATATTTTGGTTTTGCTTTAGTTGATCGAGTTCCCAAGTATTTTTACATAAAAAATTATAGTTTATGCTCAAGATTTTGAAAATTATGCTACGAAAACGATTTTTTTCACCCTTGTTTTACCATTATATTATTTTAATCTTTGAAATATATTTGAATTAGTCTTTTCCTTGAACATTTTACAATACACTTGTTTCTGGCTTGTTATTTGTACGAATACGCCTAATTGTGCGAGAAAAAAAACTCAGCGTTTTACGATGTTCTACGTCTGGGCAGCGCAATGCCTTAAAAGCTCTTTGACGAAGTACCTTTGCGCATGGAAACTTATGGAATGACAAAAGAAGACCACACAAAATCACATCGTAGTTTTTTACTTCTTATTCGCATTACCAGATATGATTATAAGAATTTTATTTTCGATTGTAATATAAAACCTTATCAAAAGTTATAGCAACATTAATGGAGACGAACTTGCTAAAATATCCATTTAACACTTAACGAACTACGAAGCTTATCCTACCTAATGCCTAAAAGCGTCAATTTTCCTCAAACGCCTGACATAAAACTTTAATTCCTTTGAAAGGTTGTAGACCTTCGACCTACAGGAAGGCTATAACATCTTTACAGTACTCATCTTGCAAATACTAACATGAGTGCTTCTAATACTTATCATATTTTTCCACTATCTTCATAGTCGCCATTTCCTACATATGTGCAAGTTTATCGACGATATATTTCGCGTTAAATTGAAATCACCTTTGAACGGCCCGCTAGGTAGGAATGGAAGATGGTATTAAATGTGGAGGAATAGTAATTTTTTCCGTTATTAGAATAAGTGTTGGAGTTAGTTGATAGCTTGTGAGATGTTAGGAGATAACCTCTGACTATTACTGCTAGAATGCCGCGTAGATCACTAATAGTGAGGAGAGTGGGACAGTGGCGACCTAGTGGAAACGGCTGAGAGTAAAAGGTAGGTTCGAACCCAGGCAGACACTCTACTTTGTATACATTATTTCATCACCACTTCTGTCAAATAAGTAAAGGAAAACATCGTGAGGGAACTGTGTGCATGTCCTAAAACTTTTTTGTCAACATGTCACACTGTCAACCCGCAATGAACACGCGTGGTTAGGTTCGGCCCGCTCTCTTTCATAGAGAGGAGATCTGTACCACATTACTGGAGACTTTGTAGGCTGTCTTCTACATACAATATCATATAGCTGCAATGTAGGTAGTACCTAAATTGCATATAGTAGTAAAAGACTCAATTGTGTATAAAGTCACCGTTTCATCGCTGACGGTGAAATTGCTGTTTTCCCAAAATAGGATTGATAAAATAGATTGTGGTAGAATCTTCTTCTATCTTCTCCTTCATCTTAGTGTCTCGATGGCATCTAAATAGAGTTGGTCCAGGCTTACCAGGCTACGAGTTTAATGGCATACAGACTCAATTGTTTATAATTTCACAGTTGCATTGTCGACGGTAAAATTGCTGTTTTCCCAAAACAGGATTGATAAAATAGATTGTGGTAGAATCTTCTTCTATCTTCTCCTTCATCTTTGTGTCTCGATGACATCTAAATAGAGTTGGTGCAAGCTTACCAGGCTACGAGTTTAATGGCATACAGACTCAATTGTGTATAATTTCACAGTTGCATTGTCGACGGTAAAATTGTTGTTTTCCCAAAACAGGATTGATTAAATAGATTGTGGTAGAATCTTCTTCTATCTTCTTCTTCATCTAAGCGCCTCGTTGGCATCTAAATAGAGTCGGTCCAGGTTTGGCTACAAGTTTAATGGCACTTTCAGTAGACCCCATCAGTTCGTGGTAGGTACAATAGGACACGATCTCACGCAGAAACAAATAGATATCCTGGCCCGTAACGACTGTGTAGGCCATTTACATATTTGTTCTAGGTGGCTATCGATGCCGATACCCGTAGTACAAAGACGGTTGCTAGCTACTTAGCCACTGCATCAATCCTACTTAATCTGAATGTTTGTGAAGGTGTGTGGCTGTTACTTACTCTTTCACGCAAAAACGACAGAATGAATTTGGATGAAATATGGCACAAAGGTAGTTTATAACCTGGATTAACACATGGCGTACTTTTTATCTCGGTAGTACGTTCCCGCGGGATAATTTCCAACCTCCACGCGGGCGAAGCCGCTGGCAAAAGCTAGTTAAGCCAAAACTGTTAAAGTTCACATCTATTTGTCAATTTGAACATTAAACACTTACAAAATATTTGCAATATATGTATCTAAGTTAAGATTTTAAGCCATCTTCCCTGTCCCGGTAAAATCCGATACTATGGCGACCGTAGTTCGCAGAATCCAGTCAATAATACCGCTGGTGTAGAGATGCTCAAGAATTCTTCTTTAAGTACTGTGTTAGCTGGTTTTGAGCTCAAGGATATCTTGCATTCTTTTTATCCATCAAACTTCTCACTCATTATTAAGCCGACATTAATTGTAAACGTTACTAAATACGTGCTTTTCGCTTGAATATGTTCCCGTCTGTCTCTTTTTGTTTTATGGACAATTGTTCGTCTCGTTAAATAATCCTAACCCAAAGTATGTGCTAACTCTCACACCGATCCAGCCAGTCCTTTGCTGCCCTCTACCAGCGATGCCCTAAGCCTGGGTTGGTACCCCACAGGGGGTGCCCTTGGCGAGTAGTCGCTCTAGCTTTAAGTTTTTGTAAGCCCTGGCTGAAGGCCTTAATTTATTAGGGTAGCCACAGGCAAGTCCGGTTAAGCAGACGACAACTTCACAGGTTAACTTGCGAGATCTTCACCAGCGAGATGCGCGACTTGCGAGATGTCATTCCAAAAATAAAGTATGTGCTAAGTAGCAATCAATAATATTTGATTTAAGATTTATCCTCTATCCATTGCGTTTACATATCTAAAAGCACAGAGCCACAGTTTCTTATAAGCCATCAATGCTTAAATTGGTTTATTTGTCGGCTTTTGCATTAAAATCCCACCAACATATACTAAACTTTTAACACTCTTCGCAGTCCCACCAAAATCCAATTCTACAGCAACCTAGAAGCTAGGAGCTAGAAGAATCCAGTCAACAATACCGCTATTGTAGACATGCTCAAGAATTCTCCTATTAGCGTTGTGTAGCTGGCTAGTTTGGACCTCAAGGATATCTTGTATATTGAGAAATATATCTCAAGAACGTTGTTAGTTTCCGTTTGAGAGTGTTTGAAGCACATATGTCTGATGTTTCAGTAATATGTGTCAGGAAGTTCGGATATAGCGAATATATTTACGTTCAGCTTGAGTATCTATACTAACTAGTGATCGCCCATTGGTCGAAATTCGACCGTACTTCATTTGAACAGAAATACATTATTAAATGAAAAAAACATATAATTATAACAAAAAATATTTTTTAAAAATGGCTATATTTGATATTCAGTAACACTATAGACAAATAATATTAAAAACAAATATTCTCGATATGATCATAGATTTTAAAAATGAAATAGGTTATGTATCTATAAAATTAATTTATTACCTATGGTTATATATACTTGACATTCAGTAATAGTTAGGGAGCTGGCGAGCAAAATTTCGATATGATCAGCACACAAGGCAGACGTTATTAATAGTGATAATTATACCCTAAGAAACATCAAGGACCTCGGACCTCGTCTGCCACCATGGTGGTGCTGCGTTGTAAATTTACAACGTTTCAAAAATGTTAAAAAAAAAGGTGTGCTATAATATGCGCACACGTCTGCCTCTGGGGCTGATGATCACTGTCATCCTGGAAACACAAGGAATCGAAAAGGCAGACATCCAGGGCTCTGATTTTTGTAGATTAATTCTTACATTTATTTTTATGATAAAAAAAACTCTATATATGAAGTGCACATTTGGCAGATTTGAATTGTTCGATTAAAACAATGAGAAAACCACGGAAAAATAGTCTGCCAACATGTTGCCTCTGCATTGTCTATTGACAGTGCTCCAAAAATGTAAAAAAAGGTGTGCTATATTATGCGCACACGTCTACCTCTTGGACTGATGTTTGAATTCCTTATGAAAACCAAGAAAATCGATGAGGCAGACGTTCAGGCCTCTAATATTCCAAAGGCAGACCATTTGTTTTTTTTTTTCAACCCGACGCTCGCGCCAAACCAAGCAGGTATAAAATATCCCCATAGTTCCTTTCGTGGTGTCTCTTTTTTATTTGGGAATATGAGTGAGAACGGTATAACTCAATTCCGACCTTTTTCGTATTGTGAAACTAAATGTATAGAGCGTATATCTATATACAGCCTCCCCTTTTATTTTGCACGCTTTTCCTCTCAAAATCTAAGTATTTTACACAAATAAAACGGGATTTAAAAAAGTTAAAGACTGTTCCTATCCAGATCCTAATCCTATTCAGATTACAATCAAGCATGCAATTTAAAAAAAATACTTTCTGATTAAAGTTCCAAGCGCATTTCGTTTCTGGTTTGACATTAAGAAAAAAAATGATTGCATAGATTTCAGCTCCAGAAGTTTAATCGTTACCGTGAGTTTAGAGGATAATATTAAATAAAATTATAAGAATAAAACTATAAATAATAACAATAATCCCATGCAATACCCGCTGTCCCTTGATTCCGTGAATTTCAAAGAGTTATACAGCTGAAAATCAGTGAGCAAAGAGTCTGCCACATATTTTTTCGAATCCACAGAGTCATAGTGAATCGAATGGGCGCAATGAGAACCGCGTGCAAATGACTTAGTAGAGCTTTTTTTAAACATTTTTGCAACTCCATCCCATAATAATGCAGAGTCCTGAATGTCTGCCTCTTCGATTTTCTTTGTTTCCAAGATGATTGTGACCATGAACTCTAGAGGCATACGTGTGCAAATGATTCAATATTCCGATATTTTAAGCAACTTCAATCCGCTGTAACGCGAAAACGCAGCGACATAGGACCTTAATTGATTGGACCAAATCGATTCGTAATGATTTAAACTGCAATCCACCTCGACGTGAAACGTGTGCAAATCATATACCGAAATGCTCGCCAGCTCCCTAACTATAAGACTATAGACACAAAATAACGACAGATATTGTCAATTGGACCATAAACAAAAGAATATCTACGCATGTGTGTATTAAATACACGGTAATGAATAGTAGTGTGTGTAACGTGTTATTTATTGAAAATAATATATTTTTACGCATAATTTTAAAAAAATATTAGCATTCGTCACTTTTTCTCTGTATAAACTATAAGTGTGCGAAATTTCATACTCCTCCGTCCGCCCAATTTTCGTAAAAAGGGATCCAAAGTTTTCGCTTCACGTATTAATATATAGATACTAGCTGACCGTACAGACGTTCTGTTTTCTAGAACTCGATAGCAGCGCCACATACCGGGTTCAGTAGTGAATCTAAGCCATCCAGAGTGCCACACAAACGCATACAAAAAAAATCATTCAAATCGGTCCAGCCGTTTATGAGGAGTTCAGTGACATACACACGTACAGTAGAATTATATATATAACGATTATAAAAAGGTAACATTTGTATGTAGCGGGTAATATTAGGAGCAACAATTCGGATCAGAAAAAATCTCCTGGCATTTGATAGCACAATTCTAGAGAAACATTTTAATTTATGTAACATCGTGCTATGACCCTAACTAAAGGAAAAAAGCCGGAAACCGGCAGTCCTAAACCAAAAATTCGAAGATATGTGACATCTACCAACCCGCACTAGGCCCGCGTGGTAGGTTACAGCCCAATCCTTACAGAGAAAGCTTTTGTCCCAGCAGTGGGAACTGCAGCGTAAATTCGCTGCGGACGAAACTTTTTGGTTTCTAAATCAACCTTTTTTTTTTGAAACACTGGCCTTTATATTTTTTTGTTCTATTTCAAATTTCGATCCTGTAAAATCTTACGCCAAAAATTTTTGCTTGTCAACTGGCAGACTGCAGATGGGAGCTGAGCGTTTCACATCAATATTCTTATTTTCGGTACTCCCAAGTTTAAATTAACAATTTTAACTCTATAATTATATTTCTAAACCTACGTGTGTCCTATCTGGTGCTACTTTTAAAATTGTTCATATTGATAAAGTTCTTTGTGCAACTCTTCCTTTTAACTGGTACGTATTACGTCTTTTCTTTTCCTTTTACTATTCTTATCTGTTCTACCGGCGATTCTCGCTAGCTATATCGAAGATTCCGCTTGTAACCTTGGTCTGACCGTCCTGTTTATTTGTCTTTAGACGACGACCATACAAGCCGAATTTCGGCTTTTCCCCCCCGACGGGCTATCAGCCGTCGGATTAAACTGAGGTCAGCGGCGTGTTGCGGACGTTTGCCACCGACGCAGAGCCCGACGCCCACATAGACGGTTGCTTGCTGCCGTCGCTGCACGCGGCACCGACTGTCCTGCTTGCTGCCGTCGCTGCACGCAGCACCGACTGTCCTTCTGGATTGTTTCGCCCGGCTGGTTATAAGGAAACTTTTAACTCACCTATTTTTTCCTATTTTCCTGTAATAGATTATCTAGATAATTTTCTATTTTTTACGCATCCTGATGTAACGTGCATTTCACGATTCAACTAGGTTTTCGTTATAAAAAAGAAACCTGTAAATCGACGTGCATAGGCCTGTTTTTTTAATCGATTGCAATCGTATTGGGGATAGGTCGTGCGCGAAGATAATTTCCGTTAAATCTAATTAACCATCTAGTTTGACTCATTCCTCTTTTTAAACAAAACCAAATATTTTTATAGCCACATCTGCAGTCAACCATATACTTGTTTTTTATATTTTTTATATTACTGCTGTATTTTTTTTACTTCTTTTTTCGTTGAAATTATAAAAGTGGTGTGAATATGGTGTTTTTCTTCAACCGTCTCGCTACAAAATGGCGCCCGAACTAAAGGTAAGTTCATTACCAATAATTTAATTTTTTTGTTATCTCGTGTGTGGTTGCTCCATATGAGCAAATTTTAATTTCATTGTGAGTTTCAGATTTTAGTATCAGACAGAATCTGTTGTGGAACTAGAAAGGAGTTTGTGTCTCTGATGCTTCATTGAATATACCTCATACGCGATTGGACTACGGAACTGCTTACTGAAGTTTGTGTTCCTTGTTTTAATGTGATGTTTTTGAATATAATTTCAAAGAATAACTTTGTAACCATACCCAATATCTATCTCTTTTATTTCTCCCCCAATGAAATACATATTCATCCCGTGTTTTATTCTATTCCTGTAGGTAGCTGTAGTTAGCTTCCCGTAGTGTGTGTTTGATGTGTGGATGTTTAGGCGTCGCGATAATAAGGTAAGCTTTTTGAATGTTGGTTTGCTAGTGTCTATTTTCTTTTTTTGATTCTTAGCCCAACTGTTTCCTTTGTCGTCTATTTGTCGTCCTATTTCTCTATCGATCTTACCACTCGGTATCTAACGCATTCCAGCTAGGTTCAGCAGATTTATCATTTATCCCTGATTTTTCTTTTGAGTTATCAAACATGGCAGAAGAAGCTTCTATTAGTGAGACACCCCTTCGCGAAAGTCCGATTATTTCTAGACCGCCACCGATTCCACCTAGGGCAATTCCAGGTTCTAGTCTTCCATCTCCTATGAAATCTGAAGATTGTCCACCTTACGTCCAAAAAAAAAAAAGATTCTCGCTTATTTTGGGAACAAATATATTCTATCTATTGTCTACGTTTTCTCTAAATATGTCTGGCTTGTTCCTCTTAAAAAGGTTGACGCAAGTTCAGTTATTAAATCCTTGGAATCTGAAATATTTTTTAATTTCGGAGTTCCGCGGTCTATACTCTGTGACAATGCTACAGTTTTTCGTAGTAATCAGTTTATAAATTTTCTTAGGTCATTTCACATTGATTCCCCAACATATACCCCTTATTATACTCCGCAAGCCAACACGGTTGAACGCTATAACCAAAGTGTCGTGACGTGTTTGAGCATATTGGTTGGTGAAAACCAAAGAAACTGGGCAAAATTGTTACCCAAAGTCAAACTTTATCTTAATTCCTGTATTAATTTAGCGACAGGTTTTACACCAAACTTCCTCATATTCGGTAGAGAAGTCTGTATGGATTCAGTTCGCGCTGGTAGCCAGACTCTAAGCACTAATTTAGCTGAAAGTCGGGAACAACACGCAAAGAATCTGACTTCTCTGGCTGAGGTTTATGCGAAAGTGGCAGACAACCTTTCTTCTGCTTTCCTTCGAAATTCTCGAATTTATAATACAAACCGGACAGCAATTACACTTAACACTGGCGACATTGTATGGAGGCGTAATTTTTCAAAGTCTTCAGCTAGTGAATATTTTTCAGGAAAGCTTGCTCCTCGCTTTATTAAATGCCAAGTGATCAGGGTCGTCTCTAGGACCACATATGTCCTACAAGACTGTGATTCCTCTCATACCGGCAAATATCATATAAAAGATATTCTTAAATAATTAACTTCGTTAATTTAACCTTTCTTATTAATATTAATTTTCTTTGTCTGACTGAAGACGTTTATTATTCTTTGTTCTTGTATATATTAAAGGGGATCCCCAGGATTTAATTAGTTCGTTTATTTTTCATTAATTAATTCCTAGATTTCTTGACTTTTGTTATTGTTAGGTTTAGTGGACACATCTGGAGCTCGCACTGATAACGTTTAAAGTGAAGGTCGACTTTCAATTTTATTCTGTATCAGCTGCACTGCGATGTTGTTGATTAGATTTAATTAGTCTTTAATTCGTTTGCTTAGTCATAACATTTATAGGTTGATTAAGTTAGTTTATTTAGGTAAGCTTATTTAATTTTAGCAGGGTTGTCTCCTCCTTATACATTTTACTCAGTTATAGATTTGGCACTCATATATTGTGGTCACTCACTTAGGGTTGTCTTTTTCCTTTTAGGGTTGCCACACCTTTTTTTGCTGGAAAAGGGGTGCTGCAGCGTAAATTCGCTGCGGACGAAACTTTTTGGTTTCTAAATCAACCTTTTTTTTTTGAAACACTGGCCTTTATATTTTTTTGTTCTATTTCAAATTTCGATCCTGTAAAATCTTACGCCAAAAATTTTTGCTTGTCAACTGGCAGACTGCAGATGGGAGCTGAGCGTTTCACATCAATATTCTTATTTTCGGTACTCCCAAGTTTAAATTAACAATTTTAACTCTATAATTATATTTCTAAACCTACGTGTGTCCTATCTGGTGCTACTTTTAAAATTGTTCATATTGATAAAGTTCTTTGTGCAACTCTTCCTTTTAACTGGTACGTATTACGTCTTTTCTTTTCCTTTTACTATTCTTATCTGTTCTACCGGCGATTCTCGCTAGCTATATCGAAGATTCCGCTTGTAACCTTGGTCTGACCGTCCTGTTTATTTGTCTTTAGACGACGACCATACAAGCCGAATTTCGGCTTTTCCCCCCCGACGGGCTATCAGCCGTCGGATTAAACTGAGGTCAGCGGCGTGTTGCGGACGTTTGCCACCGACGCAGAGCCCGACGCCCACATAGACGGTTGCTTGCTGCCGTCGCTGCACGCGGCACCGACTGTCCTGCTTGCTGCCGTCGCTGCACGCAGCACCGACTGTCCTTCTGGATTGTTTCGCCCGGCTGGTTATAAGGAAACTTTTAACTCACCTATTTTTTCCTATTTTCCTGTAATAGATTATCTAGATAATTTTCTATTTTTTACGCATCCTGATGTAACGTGCATTTCACGATTCAACTAGGTTTTCGTTATAAAAAAGAAACCTGTAAATCGACGTGCATAGGCCTGTTTTTTTAATCGATTGCAATCGTATTGGGGATAGGTCGTGCGCGAAGATAATTTCCGTTAAATCTAATTAACCATCTAGTTTGACTCATTCCTCTTTTTAAACAAAACCAAATATTTTTACAGCCACATCTGCAGTCAACCATATACTTGTTTTTTATATTTTTTATATTACTGCTGTATTTTTTTTACTTCTTTTTTCGTTGAAATTATAAAAGTGGTGTGAATATGGTGTTTTTCTTCAACCGTCTCGCTACAGAACATTATAAGCTGATTTTACAAAACATGTTGAATACTAAATGACATGTTTAAACTCATCAAAGGGAAAATCAAACACATTTACAGACATCTATTTCCTAAACAGTTTCCTAGATCTGTGCTAAAATGCCAGATGTTTACTCATATTCCGACGCGACGGAAGCTGTCATCTCTTTGACATGTATGCGTTGCGAAACGGTTTCAATATCCCCGCTTTGATTAAATGTTAATTCATCATTTGATTGGTTTAGAATACTTTGAAAGTTTTGTTTTTCAACCGACGAAAAAAACGGAGTAGGTTCGATTCGATGCGCATATTTTTTTTTATTTTTTATGTATGACCACGCATAACTTTTTACACAGTGGTCTGATTGTGACAATCCTTCTTCTATTGGAAAGGGTATACTCCCAAGGTGGTTCCATATAAATTTGGAAAACAAAATCAAACCCTAAGGGTCGGAAAACAGGGGATGATTGATTGTTCACTCACTGATTGTAATGTATTATAACCACGCATAACTTTAAACAGAGTAGTCCGATTTTGATAATTCTTTTTTATTGGATAGGGTATACCTTAAAAATCAATGAACAAAGATCACTTAAAGCGCCGACTCGTAATTTTAAGGTTTATTATTTTTTGCTTTTCAGTTTTTTCGGTGGTTTAATTTTTTGTTAAAAAGTTTTCACATTACAACACCCCGTCGTGCTGAAAGCTGATAACCGTTGACAAAGTTAGGGTTATGGAGATAGGCAGTCACTCCAAGCAAAACATTGGTAATTCAGCCGCATCCGGTTAGACTGAAAGCCGACCCCTACATAGTTGGAAAAAGACTAGGCAGGTGATGATAAGTCGAATATCACTTTAACGTAATACATATCAGATCGAGTACGAGAAGCTAAATTGCAGGGATGTTAGGGAGCTCCGTAACCGTAACCGAAACTATCGGATATCCGATATAAAAATTTATCCGGAACCGTAACCGAATCCGAAATAAAAGTTTCGGATAATATCGGATTTGTTATTACATTTTTATTTTAGGTAGAATAGATAACACTCAATATATATTTATAATCATTTTTATTAGGGTTCCGTTGCCAAATGGCAAAAAACGGAACCCTTATAGATTCGTCATGTCTGTCTGTCTGTCTGTCTGTCTGTCTGTCTGTCCGTCCGTCCGTATGTCACAGCCACTTTTCTCCAAAACTACAAGAGCTATGCTGTTGAAACTTGGTAAGTAGATGTATTCTGTGAACCGCATTAAGATTTTCATACAAAAATAGAAAAAAAACAATAAATCGTGGGGTTCCCCATACATAGAACTGAAACTCAAAAATGGTTTTTTTCATCTAACCCATACGTGTGGGGTATCTATGAATAGGTCTTCAAAAATGGTATTGAGGTTTCTATTATCATTTTTTTCTAAATTGAATAGTTTTCGCGAGAGACACTTCCAAACTGGTAAAATGTGTGTCCCCCCCCCCCCCCCCCGTAACTTCTAAAATAAGAGAATGATAAAACTAAAAAAAATGTATGATTTACATTACCATGTAAACTACCACCGAAAATTGGTTTGAACGAAATCCAGTAAGTCGTTTTTTTTAAAACGTCATAAATCGTAAACCGCAATTTACCTTTCATTTAATCAACAGAAATATAAAAATTAAAAAAAAAAACCGGCCAAGTGCGAGTCGGACTCGCGCACCGAGGGTTCCGTACAAACCTGTAGATATCCTCGGTTTATGCATATTTTTTTTTTTTTAATTTTTATATTTGAGTTGATTGAATTAAAGGTAAATTGTGGTTTACGATTTATTACGTATTAAAAAAAAACTACTTACTGGATTTCATTCAAACCAATTTTCGGTGGAAGTTTATATGGTTATGTACATCATATATTTTTTTTAGATTTATCATTCTCATATTTTAGAAGTTACGGGGGCGGGGGACACACATTTTACCACTTTGAAAGTGTCTCTCGCGCAAACTATTCAGTTTAGAAAAAAATGATATTAGAAACCTCAATATCATTTTTGAAGACCTATTCATAGATACCCCACAAGTATGGGTTTGATGAAAAAAATTTTTTAACAATTACGAGGTCGACTATCTAGTTTTCAGTCTACGTCTTAACCTTTAAGGAAAGTTTTTCTTTTCTATTTTTGGAATATTCTAGAAATGTAGCCAGATTAACAAAGACTTTCGAAATTAAATGCTGCTAATAAAGGCTTTCATAAATAGGCGCGATACCACGGGCCGACGTGATTCTGATAGCATAACGTCCATGAAATTTTCATAGAAATTGATCTATTAAAGTTACGTCGCGCTGTCAGGTCGCGCCTGTCTTCAGGACCCTTAAATATATCTTCCGCTTAATTTCATACTGTAATTTTTTTCTTCAATATTTTTTGAGGAGAATTTAAATAACGGTAATTGCTTAATTTTTACAGAGTGTACAGTGGAACATACAGCAGTGGTGACAAAACTAGATAAGTTAGTATCTATATATTAAAACGTGAAGCAAAAACTTTTTACGTCTTTTGAGGAAGATTACACAGACGGAGGAGTATGAAATTTGATACAGTGAAAGTTTATGTGGAGAAAGAGTACAGAAAGCTAATTCAGTAGAAATACATTGAGTTTTAAATAAATGAATTATGGTCGAATTTCGACCACTGGGCGACCACTAGTTCTATTAAAACTCCGTACTACGCTATGCCAGCTCAAGGTCAAAGTGTCACTAACAACGCACGCTCGACTTTACTTTAATACTCAATACATATTTTCCTAGTATTTCTGTAAGGTAGATTTCTTTCTATAAAATACTTTATTTTATAGAAATTGATCGTGACCTTTATCAGACTCTGGAGGGTTCTTGTCCAAGCAAAAACTGTAATTTTTACAGAAACCTTTAAAAGACCTTTTGTTTGTTTATTTTTATTCACTTTGTATTTATCCGAGATAATGTTATACATACGTACAATTATGCCTTCTTCCCATGGGGGTAGGCAAAAACTACAGAACGCCACCTCCTACGAGTTTTACATACGCCTTTTGTTTCGTTTACCTTCATACATTAACGGGGTAGTTGCGTTACACATGAACATAGCAATGGCTTTCATTTAGACATCATCATCATTCCAGCCGAAAGACGTCCACTGCTGGACATAGGCCTCCCCCAAGCTCCGCCACTTCGACCGGTTTTGTGCTTCTCGCATACAGCGGATTCCTGCGGCCTTCACAAGGTCATCGATCCACCTTGTTGGAGGCCTTCCAACGCTACGTCTTCCGGTACGCGGTCGCCACTCCAGAACCTTTCGGCCCCATTGGCTATCTGTTCTGCGAGCAATGTGCCCTGCCCACTGCCACTTCAGTTTAGCAATTCTTCGGGCTATGTCGGTTACATTGGTTCTCCTACGGATCTCTTTATTTAGACAGTCCAACAAAATGTATTGCATTAATTTCGTTGTCGAGACTTTCTGGACATTTGAAGCAATGGATTGAAAGTTTATTACGTAATTAGGGTACTGATACTGAACCCTTTCAGCGTCAAGTATTTTCAACTTAGTTGGAAAGGTCAACATGAATATTTATTAGTGTAAGCAACGATGGTAGATTTGAGACATTTAGTTAATAATCTATACTCATATTATAAAGCTTAAGAGTTTGTTTGGTTGAACGCAGTAATCTCAGGAACAACTGGTCCGAATTGAAAAAAATATTTTTTGTTGGGTAACCTATTTATTGCGGAAGGCTATATAATATCACGCTACGGCAAAAAGGAGCGGAGCAGCAACGAAAAGTGAACGAAAACTGCAGGCAATTCAGCGGACCAAAAATTTGACGCGGACGAAGTCGCGGGCAGAAGCTAGTGATAAATAATGTGGTGCAACAATTCAGTTAAATGTAAACTTTTCTTTTTAATAGCCTGTGTTGTCCAACTGCTGGGCAAAAGCTTGACCTCAATTCTTTTCATTCTCCGCCTCGAACCAGCACTCCGCAGTACGCGTCCATTAGACGTAGCATGACTAATTCTATAGCTATTCTACCAAGACTAGACAAAGTTCTTTCTGTTCACGTTAACATGTCTTCTGCCGGAGCATGGGGCGACCCGTAGACTAGAGTTTCTATAAAGACAAAGACAGTTATTATTTCCTAAGCAACGGGGAGATAGCTAGTGTAGTTAAGGTAAAAATGCACTCAATTAGATTAAATGAACTTATAAGACTAGATTGATGATTTTAATTATTAATTTTTTTATGTTTATACCCCCAAATGTCAAAACTAGAGAAACATTGGTCTAACTAAAGGGTCCGTGGGTTACGCCCCCGGTGTGTTTTGCCCCCGTGGTGGAAGCCCCCGATTTCGTTTTAGTACTATAATATTTATTAGTTAAATATTTTTATCAAAAGTACAGTCAGATAGCAAAGTGTAACCTATTATAAAAAATGTCTAAGTCATGGTTCATTATTAAAATCAAAATCATAGTTTATTATTATAAATCTTTAATGTCGGTGTAACAAACGTTTGCTTATCTTAAATGCTTGATAACGTAGACTTTTGTTCTCTGAAGAATATCGCTATGTGCTTAAGACCGTTGATCTTGAATCTTTCAACAATCTGTTACGAGTATTTTGTCTATTCTTCCCTTGACAAAACCCGTTTCCATGGTGATAATGCTACGCGGTCACCTCGCCACCTCTTTCTGTGCCAGCCTCGGTGGCGCCGTCCATCTTGAGGCCTCCCATTGTGTGGCAACTTTTGCTCAGCGGGCATCCTCTATGCGGCTGATGTGTGCCCATTTTTTTGACTCTGTGGCCCAAACACATTTGAGCCTGGCAGTCTTCTTACCGACGTCCATTACACCCGTTTTGGAAACGCAGCATGGTGTTCCGAATTTAACCATGTCTTTTAATACTAAGAAAGCTGCGTTCCATTCCTCTATGACAAATTCGTCCTCAAAATAACACAAAACAATAAAAAGACAATACCTTTAATAAACCAAAACAAGTTGACAACAGCCCTTAAGCTAAGTGCACACGATCCCGGGACTGGTCGTAACATTTTTACGTCACCAGAAAGCTTTTAATCCACAATTATTGTGGTCCGCGCTGTCAACGGGCCGTTTTTATTGCAGCACAGAACCTTGAATTAATATTATTCGTTTTTTTAAACTCCTCTGTTTTTTGGTTGACATAGAAAAAAAAAACGACGGGTTGCACTCCGGGAGTGCTGGCAAGTGAAAACTTGAACATTAACGTTGTGCATTTTTGATATTTTGGAATGGTTAGGGAATAATTTTGCACGAATTGCTTTAATTATCTATATAATAATACGTGAAGCGAAAATTTTGGATCCCTTTTTACGAAAATTGGGCGGACGGAGAAGTATGAAATTTCGCACACTTATAGTTTATACAGAGAAGAAGTAAAGAATGCTAATATTTTTTAAATTATGCGTAAAACTACATTATTTTCAATAAATAACACGTTACACACACTACTATTCATTACCGTGTATTTAATACACACATGCATGGGTATTCTTTTGTTTATGGTCCAAATCTGTGGTCCAATCGAGAACATCTGTCTTTAAGGTGAATGCTAAAACCAGCCCGCGAAATTCAAAATTTCTTGCGTTTTTTGCAATTTGCAGGCCAGTGCTAGGTGGTATGTTGATTAAAGTATTATTCGCGACTGTAAGACGTATGTAGTTACAGAATTATAATCATCAAAATCACCAATACAACCCTCCGAGTTCATAAAGGCCTAGGAACAAAAAAATAACAGAAAAAGTCATTCTTACAGCTTTATGAACTTAGAGCGTTGTGTTGATGATTTTGATGATTATAATTCTGTAACTACTTATGTCTTACAGCCGCGAATAATATTTTAATAAACATACAACCTAGCATTGGCTTGCAAATTGCAAAAACCGTTAGAAAATTTGAATTTCGCGGGTTGGTTGGAGCATTCACCAGCCTCGACTGTCTACGGTCTATAGTCTTACTGAATGTCAAGTATAACCATAGGTAATAAATTAATTTTATAGGTATATAACCTATTTCATTTTAAAAATCTATGACCATGTCGAGAATATTTGTCTTTAATATTATTTGTATTAGCGACGATAGGAATTTGATTTAGATCTAGAAGAAATATTTTTTGTGGTTTAATGGGGAGTGTCAAGTATGGCATTAGTAAGTTTCCCATACAAAACTTAGTGTCGTGTGCAAACTGTTGTATGCCTCACGATTGTACAGGCTGGTTATAATTATGACATTTTGAACTGTCATAATTATATAAAAATAATAGGGAAAATTCGAAAATTCTCAGCTGTCACCATCCATGGATGCGCGTGGCACGCTGTAACATAAACACACACGAACATTCGCGCAAGCGTCCTGCGCTGCCTAAACGAAACAGCAGGCGCAGGCATACATCTTCGCCGCGCCGTAGAAAGAGAGGGGGATACTTCCTCTCCTACTCTCTGTCCGTCTTACGAATTTTCGATCAGGGTCACGTGTCCTGACGCGAGTTTAACAATTTTTACCTATTACAAAAAAAGTGCACAACGCCGCTAAAGAAGTTTTCACTTCAAAAATTGTATCGTTGGTCTTGTGGTCGCGCTATTAATGAGCCTAAGGTTCTGGGTTCGATTGTCTAAAATATTATTGGGTTTTTCAATTTGGTATTTCTCAGTAGCAGTTCGGAGTGATTTGTACCCGGTTAATGGCAACAGGGTCGTCCCTTATTACATGAGACTTAAACATTACTGGCGAAATGAGGATGCACTATAGGTCATCCCTTTTTGGAAACGAGGCGTAATGTTATGCTAAGTGTATCTATAGCTGCTCACCAATGGAAAACAGGGTTGGAAACTATAGGTAGACTGAGTGTAGCCAGAGCTTAAAATTATTCAAAAGGTTCACTATTATTGGTGGCACTATTATTACACAATTTACTAGACACATCACCATGTAGGTGCTATGTACCTACATAAAAATATTTTGTCTAAAATGCAGAGGAAGAACGCAAGTCAAGAAACTACAGATGAAATAAAGGCTAAAGACATTGAGAAGGTGTTAATTTTAACCAGTCAATTACCGTAATTACAGACACAATTAAAAAACGATTGTGTCTATACCAAATGTGGTATCTGAGGGACTTAGAGGTTAAGATTTATTAACAATTCAACAATAATTATTGAAGCTGAATTTTTGTATACCAATAAACGTAAGGAAGTTTATTGTGCAAAAGACGGCGTGGTTACAAATTGAAAACCTTGAAGATGTCACGTGTAACACAACAAAAAAAATCTTTTGATAGAATTCTTATTCCGATTTTATGACAAAAATAATATTCCCGTAACAGGCCACCAGGCCACCCCTACTCATGTCATGTCAAATACATACCGTCTTTGATGTAAACACAATATCAATTTCAGCGTCCATATTTTGGAAAACAAAGTGAGCGAAATATCTGGCTTGGAAATATCCCATAATTTCTCTCTCTCTCACTCCCCTCCCTGACACTTGCTCAGACTAGGGACACACAGCAGTGGGTGGAACAAGGCTAACAGTGATGATGAAGCACCATCCCATTTCTTCACGTGGGTGTCGTAAAAGGCGACTAAGGGACTTACTAGAGAATGGGCAGCAGCCTTCTCTATGCATTTTACCACCATACTTGCGATCGCCAACCCGTCTGCCAAGCCCCCCCTCGACCATGCATAGAATATTCGATACGATCTTTCGACTAAATCATTAAATTCGGCGAAATGAAATTAGTTCGAATGAAATTAGTTCAAATAAATAATTACGCTAAATGAAAATTTACCAATGAATTATTCGGTCAAATGAATAATTCTTCGAAATGACTTTATTGCAACTAAAATTCGATTTAGTAATATTGTTACGAGCTGGGGTTCGGAATAAATTAATTTAAACCAATTTACCAAAACACACAACACAGTTTAATTAACTAAACACAAATATCGCAATCACAAGAAACGTCACTTGGAATCACTTGTTTCGCTTCGCTACTGTATCACTTGAATCGTATTCGCTCGCTTCCGAAATCGAACTGCCTGTCGGTCCGACAATCCGCTATTTATATCCTGAGTAGAACATTCTCGAACATTCGACACTGTGCCACAGCGTAGAAGCTTCTAGTAACTTCCATTGAACTGTTTAATTCCACTATTCGACAATAGATGGCAGTAGCGTCTACGTACAATTTCGTGTAGTACTTGCTACTCAATAACAGATGGCGTTAGCGTGTCATTTCCAGTAGTTTCTAACACTGCCCCGTCCTAAGATGGAATTAGCGTGATGTTTCTAGACTTTTCGATTTACGTCACACTGCCCCTTCCTGAGACATGCTCGTCCCGAGTATCATTATTCCCGTAGTAACATGCCAATCCATCTACATGAACAATTTTAGACGCCGTTCGCATATCCTTTTACCGCCGCACAACTGGTGCATTTGCGACACCAATCCTCAACATCCTGTCGACAGTGGATCCAGTAGAACCGTTCCCTGATTTTCAATAGAGTCCTTTTTACACCCCTATGTCTTCCTGAACAACCGATGTGGTAGTACTGTAGAACATCTGGTACCTTTGCTTTCGGGACGACCATTTGCAAGTGACAGCTATCCCCTCGAACATTTTCCTTTTTGCGGCACAAGACACCATCCTGGAGTATCAAGCTCTCCCATTGTGCCCAATAATTCTTTGTGGTGGTACTCATCGTTGCAACATCACACCATTTCGGTTTGGGAGCATCAGCTTTAATCCACTCGAGAATTGGCCTGATATCTGTATCACGCTGTTGGGCATGCCGTAGGGTTTCCTTCCATTTGTCACGAAGGTCCGATCTTAGCACCCTAACAGGAACTACTTCCTTAGCTTTCTGTCTGACACAATGTTTGTACTGTACAGGAGAAGGTCTTCTTGATAAAGCGTCCGCGCTACCGTGGGGTATGCCGTCATTGGCCTGTGACATCGAAATCCTTGGGGCTCTATTAACACCAACCAATACTCGCCAATTCTCTTGCTGCTGCGCTGTGATATCGGACACCCTTCTAACCTGGGTGTGATATTCGCTGGCAGTGTTTCGCTTCGGGCAATTCGACCGGAGGTGGCCCTTTTCTCCACAAGTGTAGCATCTAGGGCTGTACCTAACACGATCACGAACAGGTGACGCCGCAACCTCCCTGATGCGATGGGCTCGATGATCATGCCTCACTGCTTCCACATCCAACGCGTGGGCCAAGGCGTCTTTCAGCTTCTCATGGTGCCCAAGTCTCACAGCAGCTCTTACTTCCAGATCCCGTATGCCATCTATAAATACTTGAATTAGTATACCCTCGATGAGCGCGGGCGCAGTCTGGTACGCCTTTCGAACCAGCTTTTCGATTTCCAGGGCCCACTGCTGTAAGTTTTCACCACTGCGCTGCACACGATCCTTCAACTGGGCACGAAAAACGTGTTCCAGGTGCGCGTCACCGTATCTGGCCTCTAACGCCTCCACGAGCTGCTCGTAGGTAACATTTTTGCCGAGAGCCTCTAACACAGTTAAAGCCTGGTCACGAAGGGCCAAAGTAAGCGCGGTCATGGCTTGGCCTGTTGTCCACCCATTTGCTTCCATGACAGCTTCAAATTGAATTTTGTATGCCGACCAGGAAGATGTTCCGTCGAAGGGTGGCACTTTAAACCCGCGCACGGAAGGTGCAGTAACTATCGAAGCCGTAGTCCGATCTCCAGCTTTCAGAACTCCAACCGCTTTTCTTATATCAGCGATCTGGACTTCGGCCTCGGAGATACGATTTTCATGTACCTGAACAGTCTCCTTCATGGCTTTGATGTCCTTGCCAAATATCGCGTGTAGATCTTTCAAAAGGAGAACCTGCTCCTCTTTGTCACGCTGAAGCTGTTCTTGCAGTCGGCGGGTCTGTTCTTCCTGTCGGCGAGCTTGCTCCTCTTTGTCCTGCTGCAGCTGTTCCTGTAGGCGGCGGGCCTGTTCTTCCTGTCGGCGGGCCTGCTCCTGCAGCATCGCCATTAGCGCAGAAAGATCCATGGCTGGTGATTCTGTAGGAACACCAGACCCTTGGGAGACTGGCTCCGTCGTCGGCTGATTACCCCCAGGTGTCTGTCTAGAAGTTCCTTCAAACCGCCTCTGATCCACCTCCTGCTGGCGCTGACTCCTGGTACGGATACCTTCCGTATCCTCCTTCGGTAAAACTGGCATAATTTATCCCACTTCTGACACCAAATGTTGCGAGCTGGGGTTCGGGATAAATTAATTTAAACCAATTTACCAAAACACACAACACAGTTTAATTAACTAAACACAAATATCGCAATCACAAGAAACGTCACTTGGAATCACTTGTTTCGCTTCGCTACTGTATCACTCGAATCGTATTCGCTCGCTTCCGAAATCGAACTGCCTGTCGGTCCGACAATCCGCTATTTATATCCTGAGTAGAACATTCTCGAACATTCGACACTGTGCCACAGCGTAGAAGCTTCTAGTAACTTCCATTGAACTGTTTAATTCCACTATTCGACAATAGATGGCAGTAGCGTCTACGTACAATTTCGTGTAGTACTTGCTACTCAATAACAGATGGCGTTAGCATGTCATTTCCAGTAGTTTCTAACACTGCCCCGTCCTAAGATGGAATTAGCGTGATGTTTCTAGACTTTTCGATTTACGTCACACTGCCCCTTCCTGAGATGGAATTAGCGTGATGTTTCTAGACTTTACGATCTACGTAACAATATTATAATTATCAAACGTTGTTCTATCAAACAAGGGTGAACCTGTTATAACATTGGTTAACAAGTTTGAGTATACGAAAAATAAAGCTATTTTTAGCTGGGTCGTTTTACTGACCCCTAGTATGTATAAGTTGGATCAGTTTGGTGCACTTAACTAATTTTTGACCAAGTTGTGGATTGGATCCTTTTTGCTTAACTACTTACAATAGCGAACATCCTATTACTGTATGTAAACTTAGCCAATATTAAGCGTTGTAATTAATTTGCCAAATCAGTATTAACTTTTCTGCCAACGCAACATGTCAATATTATACTTAGTTTGGGTTCACCAAAATTACCGTTAAACATACGTAGGTATATTAATTGGGTAGGTAGGTAGGTAGGTATATTAGTGGGTTACTGAAGTTTTGGACTGGAAGCCGACCACAATATAGTTGCGAAATGGCCAGGCAAGTGATGATGATAAGTAAGAACATAACTTCAAACCTGTATTGCTCAGAGGGCTGGGCAGAGGTGTACTTCTACCTACCTATACTACACCTCTTTCAAGAGTAATATTTCGAAAATATGGATAAAGTAAATTCAAATGTTTCCCAAGTTATATCGGTTGTACAAGTTTCAATTGATGACGCTATTGTCCGTTTTCAAGTTTTAATGATGTTCCCTTTTTCGCACCAGTTGAAAACTATATTATATAGGAATGCTTCGGTTTATAATATTTTTGTTTTGCGTTCTGCTATGTTCAGAATTAATTAGTGTTTATCTTTTTGTTGAGCTCCTCAGTTACAAGAAATAAAATCAATGGTCACATCGTTATGATTTTATGGGTAAGTCAGTACGAAATGTAAAATTTATTATGAAATCTGATAAAATCTCAAGGCTGGTTTCCGACATAAAACAAACACGGAAGAGACAAGAAAATAGCTATTTGGACTAAATCTATAAACTAATATTATAAAGCTGAAAAGTTTTTTTTTGTTTGAACGCGCTAATCTCAGGAACTACTGGTCCGAATTTAAAATTGTTTTTGTGTTGGGTAGCCCATTGATTGAGGAAGGCTATAGGCTATATAACATTATGCTACAATCAAAAGGAGCGGAACAGTAACGAAAAATGAACGAAACCTGGCAGGCAATTCGATGCGACGGGAAGGGTCAGGGTAGAAAAAATTGACGCGGGCGAAGTCGCGGGCAAAAGCTAGTTTTTCATATGTATGGACACTTGTATCTACTTCATTTGAGCGTAGGCTAAGTAATACTTACTGGGTACCGATTAGGTGAAGTCGACATTCACAAGGACTTAATAAAATCGCGGCATGATTTTATGGCGCACGAAAATTTTAACTATCAGTGTTGAAACGAACTTTGAGAATCCAATACTTTGCAGCTCAGCAGTAGTATTTGCGACTACTATACCAACAATTTTAATTGTGTTTAAAATTCGCCATGTAGAATATAGGGTTTGAATAAACGTAATAGTCGTATCGCCAGCCTTATTTAGCTGGATAATGTTACGAATCTGCTTAGTGAAAGAAATGGATAAGGCGGATCTGACACAATTTATTAAATGAAAAAGAGTAAACTGTCAGAGTAGAACGCTTCAAGAGGGCTTCAGAGTAGACCGGCTTCAGAGTTCAGAGTAGACGGGCTTCAAAGTGTGAACGCTTCAGAGTAGACGGGCTTCAGAGTAGTTTCCCCAGAGTGCGGGTGCTTCAGAGTAGTTTCCCAGAGTGTGGGCGCTTGAGAGTAGTTTCCCAGAGTGCGGGCGCTTCAGAGTAGTTTCCCAGAGTGTGGGCGCTTCAGAGTAGTTTCCGAGAGTCTACAGTCTTCCAGAGTGTGTCCTCCAGAGTGTACGGCCTCCAGAGTGTGGTCCTCTAGACTGTCGGCCATCAGCGGTTCAGACGCCCCTTTTTATACCAAAGCCGTCTTCCCTTTCCAAACTTTTTCAAAATATTAGTTTAGCCATCATCTCATCTGACAAGTGTAGTCGGCCAGGACACATCTATGAGTGTGTGTAGCTGGCCACATGAGTGCGTGTAGCTGGCCACATGAGTGCGTAAAGAATTTTATAAATATAATTTTAAGTTAAGTTATTTAGTAAACAATCGTAATCATTAATAAAATCAAATAGCTACACATATTGATAAAAATAATTTAAAATTATATAAACCAAAAAGTAGCCATTCATAGACTAAGCAGAACAGTAACTGGCAGTTGACAATTTGGCTTGTCACAACATGAAAATTTGAGTTAATATTTTATTTCAGCTATTTTTAAGTTAATAAATCGTATTTAGATCGATTTGTTGAGTGTAGACATATAAATAAATAAAATAAGTAAAGCATGAAGTGTAAACATAGAAACAAATAAAGAGGATGATAAAGAATCATGAATTAAAGTGTAAGTATAGGATGAACACTATATTTCCCCAACGACCACGAGAAATTTTTTGCCTAGAACAAAAATTTTGCTAAGTTAAAGTATTACAGCATTCACAAAACTTACAAAACTCATTCAAACACACCGACATCTTACGAACTTAGGTCAGGCAGGATTCACATTCAATGATCACTACAACCTGATAAATCAATAACGTTAAGGCTTATTTTAGGAGTTGTAATCCACTCGCGTCTAAAACCA
Source organism: Aporophyla lueneburgensis (assembly GCA_932294355.1). Classification (NCBI taxonomy): domain Eukaryota; kingdom Metazoa; phylum Arthropoda; class Insecta; order Lepidoptera; family Noctuidae; genus Aporophyla; species Aporophyla lueneburgensis. Next base: position 25,915,654 of record OW028747.1, read on the forward strand.
CTAATGAGATGAAATAGAAAGATTTTAACAAAAGGCTTATTTTTAACGGAGTTGTCATCCGCTCCTAATCAACTTTTAGTTGATATTTAGACTTTTAGAGTCATTAGTTAACATGGGCTTATTTTTATGGAGTTGTTATCCGCTCCAATCAACTTTTAGGAGTCGATAGGTTGACTTTTAGAGTCATATCAACTTAGGAGTCGATAGGTTGACTTTTAGAGTCGATAGATTGACTTTTAGAGTCATTAGTTAACAATGGCTTATTTTTATGGAGTTGTCATCCGCTCCAATCAACTTTTAGGAGTCGATATAAAGAAACAAGTTAGACAAACTAACTTGTAGAAAAGGAAAGTTATAAAGAAAGATTTAAAAAAATGGTGGTTTAAGAACCGATGAATGAATTAAAAAAAAAAAATAGAGTGTTAATTAATCGAAAAGAACTCTATTATAGAGGAAGGAGAAAAGAAAGGGATGATTATGAGAATAATGTAAAGGACTCAAAAAAACGTACACTCAGGAAAACTTATTAAGAAAAGTGTTAGAGAAAAGTCAAATGTTAGAAGGGACTCAAAGAGAGTGTTCAGGACTCAACTCTTAAGTGTTAGGACTCAAAAAACGTACACTAAGGAAAACTTATTTTTGGTGGTAAAATTTGGAACTAAAGCATAAAGGTTAGTACATAATTATGAAAGTAAACTTTAGTACCTAGTTTTGCCACAACACAAAAGGACTAGTAATCCATGCCCATAATACTCTATGGCCTGGTTTGTTACCTAGCAACCGATGACAAATAAAAATATTATGAGAGCCTACGTATTTTGGTATGATTCCCAGATGGTATGTGTATAAATATATTATATAAATGTATAGTAAGATAGTGAAGTATTTGTAATAGAAGTTATGTAGATGTATAGGTTTGTAAAAACGTCCACAGGATATTCTCCTGTTTCTGTCGTGAAGTGTCTCAGTCCCCTAACTTGGTAGTGACCACAAGGGTTTTAAAAACACGCCAAGCGAAAACTGAGTACGATTACCAATGGGTAAACGCAGTGGTGTGCAAGTGTGTGGGATGCAGTGTAATGATGTATTGGTAGAGAGTTATGTGTAGGAGGAAACGTCTACGGGATATTCTCCAATAGAACGTCGTAGAGTAAGCCAAACCCCAACTTGTAAGTGACCACGAATGGTTTTAAGAACACTCACAAGCGAAGAATGCCAATTACCATTGGGTAAAGGTATGTCTGTGGGGATGTAGTATTAGATGATGTTCAGTATAAAGTATGTTGAGTAGGTTGTAGGAGTCAGTTGAGTAGGTTGTAGGAGTCAGGAGAACTGAAAAAAAAAATAAGTTAGTTATGTCAAATGAGGACTCCAAAAGGAAATGCTAGTGTTAGTTTTTTTAGAATTTTGAAAAAGGAGTGGGTTCGTGTCTATATGGGCGCCAATCTGTTACGAATCTGCTTAGTGAAAGAAATGGATAAGGCAGATCTGATACAATTTATTAAATGAAAAAGAGTAAACTGTCAGAGTAGAACGCTTCAAGAGGGCTTCAGAGTAGACCGGCTTCAGAGTTCAGAGTAGACGGGCTTCAGAGTGTGAACGCTTCAGAGTAGACGGGCTTCAGAGTAGTTTCCCCAGAGTGCGGGTGCTTCAGAGTAGTTTCCCAGAGTGTGGGCGCTTGAGAGTAGTTTCCCAGAGTGCGGGCGCTTCAGAGTAGTTTCCCAGAGTGTGGGCGCTTCAGAGTAGTTTCCGAGAGTCTACAGTCTTCCAGAGTGTGTCCTCCAGAGTGTACGGCCTCCAGAGTATCGGCCATCAGCGGTTCAGACGCCCCTTTTTATACCAAAGCCGTCTTCCCTTTCCAAACTTTTTCAAAATATTAGTTTAGCCATCATCTCATCTGACAAGTGTAGTCGGCCAGGACACATCCATGAGTGTGTGTAGCTGGCCACATGAGTGCGTGTAGCTGGCCACATGAGTGCGTAAAGAATTATAAATATAATTTTAAGTTAAGTTATTTAGTAAACAATCGTAATAATTAATAAAATCAAATAGCTAGACATATTGATAAAAATAATTTAAAATTATATAAACCAAAAAGTAGCCATTCATAGACTTAGCAGAACAGTAACTGGCAGTTGACAATTTGGCTTGTCACAACATGAAAATTTGAGTTAATATTTTATTTCAGCTATTTTTAAGTTAATAAATCGTATTTAGATCGATTTGTTGAGTGTAGACATATAAATAAAATAAAATAAGTAAAGCATGAAGTGTAAACATAGAAACAAATAAAGAGGATGATAAAGAATCATGAATTAAAGTGTAAGTATAGGATGAACACTATAATAAGCAATGTTTAATTACATTCCATCAATCACGAGAACTATTGCTTGTTGGTATCTGTTGCTCGACTTCGAGCAACAATAAGTTATTGCGCTCGAAACTACGCCGGCAACTGTTGCTGCCAGACCATCCCATACCAACAGACGATACCGTATTTATATTAAAACTACAACTTCAGTCTTATTGTATCTTTGTTTATGAACTTTGTTTATGTATGAGAGAGGATTGTGGGTGAATTATAAGAGCTGGGTATCATCTTCAAGGTTAAGCAACTCTTGCCGCGGCTGGTTCGTGGATAGATGACCATCCATTGCATACCGAGACCTCAGTACCTCGAAAAGTATGTCAAATCGTTGGTTCCAGCTGTCATTCGTAGATCTTCGACAGACATTACTAGTCCTAAGCAGACAAGGGACAACGACTCTTACCAAGCGGTTTTGTGTGGCGCAGTAACTGATTTTTTGACGTCATATAAGCAGTCGATCCATGTAAAATACTGGTATTCAGCTATTTTCGTTTAGACTGGAATCGAACTTTACAATTTCATAACTATTCAAAACAAAACGAACAGTTTTAATTATAATCTTACAGTCTGAATTTTTTATGCAGCTTACCCAAATGTCCTTTCTTTGGTCGAGTCGTTGAGCTCCTCGTGATCCAAGTTGAGCTGCACAATTACTGACAAATGCGTGCGTTGACTAGACAGGTTCACTCAATCTGTGTGGTTCTTTCCTCAAAAGAGCATTTCAGACATAAATCTACATGGTCTTCACATGATCTGACCAAGATTATGACTGGACTTTAAGAGAGACTGTGACTTCTGAGTTTGTTACGGCCTTCCTTTTCAGGGTATCTAGTAAAAAGAAAAGTACTTGTAGAAGTGTTTGTACAGATAGATAGATAGATAGATAAAACATTTATTTAGTGCACACAAAAGACACAACACAACACCTAAAACTACAATTAAATAATGAAAAATAACAATAATAAAAAATAAAAAAAACAAAACACGGTGACATATCCCCAAATGGAAAAACAAACTTACAATAAGGGTAGTTGACACACTATGACATAATACAAATGACAAGGTGCGGTGTGCGTCTCAAGGTTGCACCAAATGGGAGTCCAGCTCAGCATGTGTCAGGTAAGTACACCTGACGCTACAAACGTACGTAGTTACGGAAACAAAATCATTTAACAGCATACCTGCTACAGATATAATACTGCTTATTTAATTAACAAACAATTAAGGAAATGTTGAGAGGGTGCCTACTTATATATCACAGTGCGAGAGAGTTGGCAACACATCCAAGTTATAATTCCATCCGAAGTAAGTTTCCAATTTCCCTTTCGCGAGTATTCAGTTAGCTATGTTCTCGTGGTAGAGGCAAAACTTGCTATTACTTTAGAAAATTATCACTAGTTCTGTAAATGTTGGTGATTTAAAGTTTGTGTATATTATTCTGTGCCATTGTGTTTTCTTCTTGATTTCGGGAACGGGCTGTGAATGATACGATTGGTGGGAAGTCTTTTTTAATTACATACTAGCCACTTCTTTGCACGACTAAGGAATAATAGCGAAAAATGAGAGAATAGTGCAATGAAATGCAATATTTGGATGATGGAAATAGGTAAAATGACGTGTTTAACCATGACATTTTAATTTGATTATCGATGTCTTTTAAAATTGTTTATCTATAGAATAATGATATTGTACTTTCATCTTTTAACGTACCATTCCGATACTCGTTCCAAGGTGCATTTGTATGCGACTAGTGTCTTTCATTCAAGTGAATGCATTGTATTCTATTTTTAAGAAATAAATGACTTGAACCATTCTACCGTTCCTACCATACCTTAATATTTAACTGCCCCGTTGGTCTCGTGGTCGCAAGCGCGACTGCTGAACGTGGGGTCCTGGGTTCGATTCCCGGGTCGGGCAGTGTTACTGGGTTTATCCATTAGGAATTTCTTAGCCCGGAGTTTGGAAGTTGGCGGTGTGGATACCCCCGTGCCTCGGAAAGCACGTTAAGCCGTTGGTCCTACGCCTGATCTCTCTCCGGTCGTGTCCGATTGCCGTCCCATCGGACTATGAGAGTGAGCGAAGAGTGAGTGCCCCTGTGTCTGCGCACATACTTGAGCACTATAATATCTCCCGCGCCGATGGCTAGTCTCCGTTGAAACTGGCCGCCGTGGCCGACATACGGTCTGGAGGACTATATTGTAGTGGCAAAAAACTATCACAAACAGATGCACTTCGAAAAGAACATAGCCGAACCGTAACTTTTCAGAAAACGCCGAGGTATTCTGTTTTCCCGAATAATTAAACATTTCCCCCGGACGGCCTAGACAACAACAAATTGTCAACGACACAAAAAATATTTCACTAACAAAGCCTGACCCAACTCACGACCTAACCCTAAAATTATAATTACAGACAAAAAAGAAAACGGACCACAGTCATTAAGATGAGTACCCAGTTCAGCTGAAATTCTGCCCTAATTTCAGTCCCTCGACAACCTATCTAAATACACCCCCAGATAACCCTCAAAGATAATATTTTTAATTTTGTCAACCCTTACCCAACCAATTTTGTCAAGGAAAAAAGTAAATAAGATGGATGCTGCATACGAATGAGGCTCCAGAGATTTGTGGTACATTATACCCGTGGCTTGCATTCAAAGTGTTGAAAAAGACATTTGTTATCTGAAGGGTAGGCGTATCATGGGACAGGGTTTTTGATGTCGAAGGGAGGTGATTTCATTAGAATATTGGGGAACGTTTTTTTTTCACAAAAAAAAATATCTTCGGCATTTCGCCAATTGCTCTTTCTGCAAAAGGCCCTTCGAGACGTGGCCCTGCATTGTTAGACTCACATAAAATTCTAATAATATAATGTTTGGATTTTAAAATAAACCTTGACCTCGGAGTTAGTTTCGGCGTTTCTTCTCAGGGAACACGTCAGCTAGGAAATACCGGTGCCATCTAGTTTTAAAAATATTGACTTGATCAACAAAATATTGACGTCTGAAGTATATTTAAGATCTGCTCTTCACCGAAATGAAACGAAATGTTTATTTATGTAAAACAAACATTTCATTTCGTTTCGGTTAAAAGGGACAAATAATGTTCACATTGGCTGAAAAATTAAAAAAAAAATCGTCTAGAAAAAAAATGCTGAAGTTAGGAAAAATTGCAAAGTGATTTTTCTTGTTCTAAGCACATAATGGTTAAATATGGTTTAATAAAATAACCAGTTAACTTTATCATAAAAGGTGCTTGTAAAGATTCTTATTAACATTATATGCATAATTCCATTTTGCTGAACATTTTTATATCACTATCACATCACTTTTAATTTAAAAAGTAATTTTAGCCCCTGAAAAAAGGGTTGCTTAATAAAACTACTTGGAAACTTTGTAATATCCTCAAAGAAAATCTCTTTTAGCGAAAATTAACTAGTCCACATCTTGGTTTAATATTTTTGAAGTATTTAGTTATTATAAAATTTCTTTTTACTTGATTAGTTTCAGCCCGCGACTTCGTCCGCTTTTTTGAAGTGAAAACTTCTTTAGCGGCGTTGTGCACTATTTTTGTAATGAGTAAAAATGTTAAACTCGCGTCAGGACACGTGACCTGATCGAAAATTCGTAAGACGGACGGAGAGTGATTTTTCTGAGATATTTTTTTTAATTTAATATAAATTGTCATGTTTGTTTACGATAGCGCAATAAATAAATATTGTATTCTACCACATAAATGATAGTACTTTTATACTGATGATTAAAGCAATTCATGCAAAATTATTCCCTAACCATTCCAAAATATCAAAAATGCACAACGTTAAAATTCAAGTTTTCACTTCTGCCGGTACTCCCGGAGTGCAACCCGTCGTTTTTTTTTTTTTCATTTTGCTCAGCTCCCACAAATTTTGGATAAGGTATCCTCAAAAAATGGGTTGCCAAATGCAAAAAAAACCGACTGCAAGTTCCAGTGCATTCAATGAAACTCATATTTTCATCATAATTTCAGCCGAAAGACGTCCACTGCTGGACATAGGCCTCCCCCAAGCACCGCCACTTCGACTAGTTCTGAGCAACGAAACTGTAACAAAACAATATAGCTTTATTTAGTATACATAAATCTATCCGAAGTTGTTGGTGAATTTTAATTATTTACTAGCTTCTGCCCGCGACTTCGTCCGCGTTAAATTTCTTGCTCCCCCGACCCTTCCCGTCGCGTCGAATCACCTACCCGTGTGATTTTCCCCGTTTTTGCAACATTTTTCATTACTGCTCCGCTCCTCTTGGATGTAGCGTGATGTTATATAGCCTATAGCCTTCCTAGATAAATAGGCTACCCAACACAAAAAGATTTTTTCAATTCGGATCAGTAGTTCCTGAGATTAGCGCGTTCAATCAAACAAACAAACTCTTCAGCTTTATAATATTATTACTAGCTACTGCCCGCGACTTCGTCTGCGTCAAATTTTTGCTCCCCTGACCCTTCCCGTCGCATCGATTTGCTTGCTAGTTTTCGTCCAGTTTTCGTTGCTGCTCGCTCCTTTTGAGTTATAGTGAGTCAACCTTAAAAGATAGACATATGCTCTCGCGGACTTTTTTTTAGAACTTATTAAAAGGAACAATTCCGTCATACATGATTTTTGCGTTACTTTAACCGTTTACGCAGCGTACGCAACGGAAACTCTCAAAAGGAATAAATTTTCCCCGTTTTTGCAGCATTTTTCATTACTGCTCCGCTCCTCTTAGTTGTAGCGTGATGTTATATAGCCTATAGCCTCCCTCAATAAATAGGCTACTCAACACAAAAAGAATTTTTCAATTCAGACCAGTAGTTCCTGAGATTAGCGCGTTCAATCAAACAAACAAACTCTTCAGCTTTAAAATCCACTAGCTGACCCGTGCCCACTTCGTTGGGCAGTAAACATTTTAACTTGTGATGAAATTATGAGTGTGGCTCGGTTAGTACTGAGTGCTATGATATATTTCCTGACTGCCAAAAGGAGGGTTTTGTTTTTATTGCATATGTATGTATGTACGAATGATTATGATTGAATAAATTATGTTAAATTAAATTATTCAAAACTTCTCTGTACATTATATTAGATGTAATGCTATTATTTGGTACCAAAATATATTGTCTTTCAGTAGTTCCAACCCGAGATAAGCCAACATATAACTGTCCATGGGAAAAACGCTGCTTTCTCAGGTCAATGCCCACCAGAGAGAATGTTTGACCCTGGGTCTTATTATAGAGAGGGCAAAGGAGATTTTCACGGGATACTGTAGCCTTTTAAACGCTATGGGTAAATCCGTCGGAATCACGGGTATCCGCGGAATATAAGCCAGTCGTCCCACTGCTGGCCCTGTGAGAATGGTCACCACGATTATATTCTCCCGCAACTCTTTTATAAGCAACCTTGTGCCATTAAACATGTTGGGGGGGCTCAAGTTTCTTAATAGCATGATAAGAATGCCAACTTTTAACATAAGGTCATGAGGAGGTAAGCCAGAAGGGCTCAAAGAATTTAAAAATTCTTGAGGATAGTGCACTGTATCCTCAATATTAATCATCATATCAATGGACTTATAGTGTTTGACTTGACCGGGAATTTTCTCTAAAATCAGTTTATTTATCTCATTCAACATTCAATGTATCGTTTCTAGGAGACACTATTGCCCTGGAACAAAGCCAATGATAATCTCTTTCCAATAAATTTTCAAGACCGGGATAAATAGCGTCTATCCGATGTTCTAACCTATGTAATATGTGACCTAATCTATCGTAAAGTTTAATGTCATCGCTAGTACTGTTGGTGCTAGGACAGCTAATTTTTCCTTCTCCAAAATTTAGTAGTTGATGCGGAAAGTCGTTATCGTAGTTGTCGCTCAAATGAGCTCTCATGTTTGTTCGTTAATTGAGATTTTCAAAGAAACTCCATAAGTAAGATGATTTTAACCATGCCCTGATAACATCGGTGCGTGTTCCTTTTGTTATTACTTCTAAACTTATTTCGGCAGTGTTTGCCGAAAATCACCCGCAAAAACAAAAGTAACACCACCCATAATAGCATCTAAGTTTCTGAGGTCTTTGAGCGTTCGGTTTATTGCTTCAACATGAGCTCTATGACTTATGGTACATTCGTCCCAAATAATTAAAGATGTCTCTTGTAACAGTTTCCCGAGCGGTCCATTTTTACGTATGGAGCATACTGAGTGTTGTTCCAATGATACTGTCAGTGGTAGCTTAAAGGTGGAGTGTGCTGTTTTCCCATCATTTAATAGAGTTGCGGCAATCCCTGAAGAGGCAACAGCTAGCCCGTTTTTCCCGGATTGTCTGACTTTTGCCAATACCAAATTTGCGAGGAACGTTTTCCCAGTGCCTCCTGGGGCATCTAGAAAAAATCTTTTACCCCTGTTATTTATAACACTGTCAATAATAGCATCAAAAGCTTGTCATCTATGGGTAAATGGATAAAACGTCCGTACAAAGCATGCTCTAATGCGGTTCGTGAATGGACGGCGGCATTTTGCGATTTAGTTATTTTATATTATCTTCGAAACTATTTAACCAATTGACATACTCTTGTGGGCAAATCGTATCTCTGTGATGTTCTTGTGATCATAATAATATTTTTTCGATAAGGTTTAATATTTTGTTGTGTAAAAAATCGTCCAAAGGTAAGTACGTCGAAAAATACTTTTTTTAACACATAAAAGCTACTATATCTGCTAAAATATAAAAGATAGAAATATGGTGTCGCGGACCCTTTTGTAGAACTATTCAAAGCGGACCAGGTTGCCATACATTGTTTTGAATTATATACAACTGTTAAGGCAGCGCATGCAAATAACTCTGATGTAAGAGCAATTTTTTTCCGCCTGGCTAGACAAAAATTGAGATAGTTCGGCTAATATGCATGATATCTTTATAATTTATAGCCTATAGCACTCACGAATAATGTAGCTTTCTACCAGTGAAACAATTTTTAAAATTGGTTCATTACTTCCGGAGATTACCCCCTACATACAAACTTACAAACATACAAACTTACAAACAAATGTTACCTCTTTATAATATTATTAGTATAGACTAGCTGACCCAACGAACTTCGTATCGCCTCAGATTCAATAAATGTTGGAATAAACCTACCATGTTTGACAACCTGGTGGTGGTGGTCTGGTAAGCGTTTTCTAGCTGACACTCATATGTTTGGTTAGCTCCTACCAAGTTATGATAACCTGGTACGTCTCCGGCATAAAGCGTTTTCTACCTGACACTCCTTTGTTTGGTAAGCTCCTGTCAAGTTATGATAACCTGGTACCTCGACTTTGAATTATTTTATAGTTTAGGCGGCGTACGCCAAATAAGGAACAAAAAACTCAAATATCCTTACAGACCCCTATTTTTTCTAAAATAAAATATAGCTTTTGTTACTCGCAAATAATGTAGCTTTCTAATGGATAAAGAATTTTTAAAATCGGTCCAGTCGTTTTTGAGTTTATCCATTGCAAACAAACAAACAAACATACAAATTTTTCCTATTCATAATATTGCTTTATTTAGTATACATAAATCCATCTGAAGTTGACGGTGAATTTTAATTATTTATTTTTTACGTTTGTATGTTTTTAAAATGTCTACCCAAGATGAAACAAAATAAACAGAAGAACTGAAAGAATTTTGTTCCTAACTGACTCCTGAATCGATTTCAGTAACTTTTAATATCGATTTTTTTGAAACAAAAAGCATGCATTGTGCCATAACTACCGCCGAATGAGCCAAAAAAAAATAAAACTTATTTCAAGGCAATAATATTCAATTTCAAATGAATAAAGTAATGCTAGGGTCAACACTTTTTTCTTAATAATAATAGTAAACTAAAAAAAAGTTTTGGTCATTGTATTATACTTTTAACTCAATATTCTAACTGAAGTCTATGAGATTTTGCGTTAATTATGTTACACGTTGTATAATTTCCGTGTCATCTGTATGTAATATAAAGGACTGATTTATCTCAAGAAAAGACCCTTCAAATTTCATATATTAAATTCGCAAAAACTTTACTGAAATGTTCAAGTATTTTCCGTTTTTATTCAAAACATGTTAACGAAAATGCTCCATTCACCTTTCAAAACCTTCAAATATCAATGTGTTTCCCCCTGTGAGCATAAATCAAGTGTGAAGACAGCCTTACACGAAAACAAGGGATGTCAACATCGAACTCACAAAGAACTTTTGCGATCGAAAATGGAACCTTTATTTCAAAGAAGGGACGGAATGAAATCGAATTGAAACAGTTAATTAAATTCATCGCCATGCTTTTAACACAGAATAAGTATCTGCAGAAGTTCAGGTACGTATAACGAGCGGGTACACACACATAGACACGTGACACGAACACTAAGTGCTCGTGACTGGCAATTGTTTCATCATAATCATCGTATAATGTTTCCATTGCTGAGACATGGGCCTCCTCTCGATGGGAGAAGGAGTAGTCCACCAATCGAGCCCTGTATGGGTTGGTAGATGTCACATATCTTCGGAGTTTTGGTTCTATGACATTCTGGTTCAGCGGTGATGAAATAATTTCGCTTATCTGAGTTCGAATCTCATCAGTCACGGCCGTTACAACTGGGCCACAATTATTGCAATTATTTGGAATCTCCGTGCAGTACGGTTTCCTCGAAGAACGGTGGTCGCCTCATTGCTTCTGCGATTTACCGGGGAATGACGTCGCTGAAGTATCTTTATTAAAGTAGTACATGTTTTAAAAGAGAGCGATTACACACCGTAACATCAGACCCCGTAACCGAAGGATTTATACTGCTAGATTTGCCCTCACCGTACTTAAGTCACGCGAAAATGTGTCAATACTGAGAAGAGTGAGTCCACATTCAAGTCCAGTCACTGTCATTGAGTATCAGAGGTGTCGATACGAAACAGAAAAAAGATAAGGCGGGCGAATCTAACAATTAAATCTGCTGCCATTGTTTTCATGACACGTGTCACTGCAGCCGTTATACGGTTACCACTCTTCTGGAAGGCCGTAGCTTTAGTATGCCTCTAAGTCGCCGTCTACACGGACGTAATAAAATCGCATCGGGATTTTTTCGCTCATTGAATCTTCAACACAATGCTAAGAACTTAGAGTTGAAAATCGAGCAGACTGCATCCCTCGATTTGCAACTCTCGATGCGTAGAAGAACCAGTGCGCGAATAAACTATGGGCTAAGTAATAATCCACACTATAATATTATAATATTAATATTATAAATGCAAAAGTAACTCTGTCTGTCTGTCTCGCTTTCCTGCTAAAACTGCTGAACTGATTTAAATGAAATTTGGTACACAGATAGTTTAGAGCCTGAGAAAGGACATAAGCTACTTTTTATCCCGGTAGTATATTCCCGCGGGATAATTTTCGACCTCCACGCGGGCGAAACCGCTGGCAAAAGCTAGTAATAAATAAATAATAAATTAGGACAATCAACACACCGTTATCTGATCCCAATCTAGGTAGAGCCTGTAGGTACTATGGTAACCAGACAACTGATAAATATACTTATATATTTCTAAAAATATACTTATTGTAGATAAATTACACCCAGACACATAACAAAAATTGAGCTCATCACACAAAGATTTATCCTAGGTGGGACCTCAGTCTTAGCAGTCAAGGTCACTAAACACTAGACTAGCAGGCCAGTCAAGTAAGTAAGTGTACGAGTGTTTTCGTTCGTTGAACGAAAGTAACCTTCTGTACCTAACTATTCCGTGCTTTTACTTTTAAAAGTCCCATTGAATCGCTTTTCGATGGTTTATTAGTATAACAGTTCATGTTTACTGCAAGTGGGAACTTGGTCGTGGAATGAAAACATTATTTACAGAGTTTTGGTCGTAATATTCATTTGGCTCAGCATAAATTTTGCACTAGCGAAATTTATTTGCTACTGAAAGGAATATGAAGTTTGGATGGTCGTGCTCTTGCATTCTGCTTTGGAATCTGTGTGAAAAGTGGAAACCTACTTACTCGTGCCAACAGATTGTAAAGAACTTTAATGGATTGACGCTCAGTTTCTGAGGTCATCAGATACTGTCAAGAGTTAGACAGTTCTATTTTTGACTGCCTCGTTGGCCTCGTAGTCGTAAGCGTGACCGCTGAGCGCGGGGTCCTAGATCCGATTTCCGGGTAGGGGAAAGTGCTATTAGGTTTTTCCATTAGGAATTTTGTCACACATGATACCCCCGTGCCTCGGTAAACACGTTAAACCGTTAGTCCTGCGCCTGATCTTTCCCTGGCTGTATCGGCTTGCCGTTCCATCGGATTATCAGAGTAAAGAAACCGAGGGTGCACCTATGTTTGCGCATACACTTGTGCATTGTAATATCTACTGCTGCTAATCTCCTTTGAAATAGGCGATCGTGACCAAAATCGGTCGGGAGGACTTTTTTTTTTTTGTTTGTTATATTCTACTATAAAGCTATCCTTGGAATGGATGACTGGGTGTAGTAAAACGTAATTTATCATACTCTTTAAATATGCGCGAATAAGCGATCGTCGCGATTTGTCACTCATCGTAAGGCGTAAAGATATTACGTGCGAGTTCACTGGACAAAACTGATTTGAGATGGAAAATACTGTTTGGTCCCATAGTGTGACGGTCGCGTATTCACGCAGCGATCGCTTATACAAGGTGCAGTTTTGGATTTGCAAATCATTTTATGAGGTAATTATGTTAGTGATTTTCGACTCGATAATCAATAAAATGGGCAGGTATTTTTTTTTCATTTTATTCTTTTTTACGGAAATCGGTAAGAGTGAAATTCCCTTTTTTAAAACGTGACCAGTCTGTACGTGTCCTTAAACTGCGTTTTCACACACACAAACAAACGCAACCGACATTTCTTTTATAGATTTTTTGAAGTGGGTCTTAAGAGAGTTATTCTGAAAAACAATAAAATTGAAAAATCTAAAATAAAAAGTATTATTGATTATTGACTTGGTATCGTATTGTTATATGATTATTTACGAGTCTCATAACAACCTCCTGAAAAGTTTTGCAGTTTCAAAACTGCATCTTGTATTTCGACCCGAGGTCAAGAATATCCCAACCAATAGCTTGTCAAAGTCAAATCGTTTGTTTCAAATATGAATTTTTGAACGCCAGTATTGGAATTAAAATATAATTTGTCTTGATTTCTAGTAGGTATCGGGAATCGAATAAATAAACGCCAGTGAAGAATCGAGAAGCTGATTAAAAAGTTGAGCACTTAAAAATAAAGCAAAAAACATTCAAACCTTCCGAAAGTGTAAACTGCTTTTGCATTTTCAATTTAGTTCATAAATTATAGTGCTAAGTGATTGAATTTAAATAATCACGTGAAAAATATTTCCTCATGTAAAATTCTAATGACGCCGCTTACCACAGCTAAAAGCGCTGCACTTTAGGATTTTAAATTGATCCCATAATTCTTAGAACCTTTTGCTGACTACCCTCATATTTCGAAGAAATACATTGCAAACAATATTGGGTTTCCTTTTGAGGTATTTTATTTTGCAAACGATTTTCAGGAAGCCGGTTTAATTTTTAAATGGATTCGAACTTATGTGTGCTATGTTTAAAGTTTTATAGAGTTTTTTTTTATGGATTCTATGAGTGGCTGTAACTCATGAGGGGCTCGTGGCTACATGATAACAGCCGTACTGGTAGATCGAATATTAAGGTATGGTTTCTGCAGTCAATCCGTGGTTGGGATGACCATCTCGTCATTTCAGCCGAAAGACGTCCACTGCTGGACATAGGCCTCCCCCAAGCTCCGCCAATTCGACCGGTTTTATGCTTCTCACATCCAGCGGATTCCTGCGGCCTTCATAAGGTCATCGGTCCACCTTGTTGGAGCCCTCCAACTCTACGTCTTCGCGTACGCGGTCGCCACTCCAGAACCTTTCGGCCCCATCGACCATCTGTCCGACTCGACTGGGCAGCGTTCAAGAAGCTACGCAATATCTTCTCGTCCCACATACCGCAGTGTCTCAAGACGAAAGTCTTTGACCAGTGTGTGTTGCCAGTGATGACCTATGGAACCGAAACGTGGTCGCTCACAATGGGCCTTATTAGAAGGCTGAAAGTCACCCAATGGGCGATGGAGAGGGCTACGCTTGGAGTTTCCTTACGATGACCATCTATTACATAATAATATCGTTTCCATGCCTCTGAAAGCACGTTAAGTCGAGTTCGTCCCAGCCGCTATTTGTAAATCTTTGAAAGTCGTTACAGATAGTCAGAAGCCCAAAAGTCTGACAAGCGATACACTCATCTTTACTGGATTTTAGAAGTCAGGTAGGCAGTCTTTCCATGTTAAATTCTGGTATTCAGCTTCATCCGGTTAGACTGAACCGACCTCAACACAGTCGGGAAAAGACTAGGCGGATTGTTTGATTGAGTTACGGTAACTTAAATTTAGGTGCCTACCTACGTCCAACATATAGGTACTGGGCATTAACCCCGCTAACACTTCGTGACCGGTCTAATATTTTTACCAAGACTTAAACTAGCCTGTTCCTGCCAATACGTCAGATGCGAAAGAAGAAGAAACATTATGTTCCCCAAAATAATGTAGATCATTAATATCTATATCTATATATTAATACGTGAAGCGAAAACTTTGGATCCCTTTTTACGAAAATTGGGCGGACGGAGGAGTATGAAATTTCGCACACTTATAGTTTATACAGAGAAGAAGTGACGAATGCTAATATTTTTTTTAATTATGAGTTAAAATACATTATTTTCAATAAATAACACGTTACACACACTACTGTTCATTACCGTGTATCTAATACACACATGCACAGAAATTCTTTTGTTTATGGTCCAAATCTGTCTTTATTATTTTGTGCAGTGTTACCTACACCCAGAAATATTTACCCCTAAAGCTTAAAATATCACATTGTACTGGGATCGATCCATCATCTTCTTTTAAGTTAAAAACCCCTAAACATGCCACAATTACTAAAAAAATCCGCTAAAAAATTATAATGAAAATAACCAACGAATGTTCAGTAATCATAGACCCGGCACACAGCAGTGGCGTGCGGTCCATATAGGCAAAAAGACACTGCAGACCCTAGACTTAGATCTAGACTAGTTACTAATATTTCAATAATAAAGAAAATATGCTAAGTAATAAAATTATTCAAAAGTTTAAACGCCTAATATAAATGAGAAGCAACGTTCATACGGTTCTATTAATGTACTCGCGGCGCAAGCAGGCAGCGATCGAAAGTGTCTTCTTTTCATTCATAAATGTACGCATGTAGTGGTAATTTCTTCTACATTTTCGTGTCTGCACATGTCACACAGAAGCGCGCTAATAAAGCGTAATAAAGCGAACTCCTGCCGCAGGATATCCAATCGCGGGCTTCCCTGCGCCAAGCTAACCAATCACGGGTGGGACGCCTATACGCCATTATTGGTGCGCTGTGAGTATTATGCGATCAAGTTGAATATTACGTAGCCTCCAGCAAATTCCAATTCGCAATGATACAATTTTATTTGTCAACGTTTTAGTTGTCAAAATTTAGAAATCGTTTGTTTACGAAAGGATCCATATTGATTTCTTAGTGGAGCGCGCTGTTTTATGTTTTTATTTTGACTGAGTTTTGTTGTGATTAATTCATTTACAAACGTTAATATTTAGTTCGATTTGTTGCTTATTTCAACTAGTTTTTTTTTAACTGTGTTAGTTTTTCGATTTACTTAAGTACTACGCTTTTTGTAAGTTTTTTTTTTTCAAAATGTTGTTTGTGTTGAAAATGTGTGTTTGTTAAAAAGTGTATCTAAAGGGAAGTGTACGAGAATTAACCCAGCAAAGAGGTAATGCAACTCGTAAGTTTCATAGTAATAATTAAGAAACATAAAACCGGCTGTGTTTTTGTTTACACACATTTAAATTATTTTGTTTTCCTTGCTAGTTTAGTAGTTCGAATACAGTGTGGAATTGTTCGGGATTTGCAGATTTATATGATTTCTATCCCGCGGCTTGTTCAAACATAAATACATTTGGTAATTATCGTATTGAGAGAAGTGTTACGAAGAAGTTTTACGTTTAGCGAAGTTTATTGTTACTTTTCCAAGCAAGCAGCGCATCGACAGAACGTTCATTTTCATTAAAACGTATTCTCACATACCTATTTAAGAAACACACAAAGTCAACAACGAGTACAACATCTTTCTGTGCTTTCGACGGAAAAAGAATTATCATCATCAGGAAATCGCCATTTCAACCTTTTAAACCACCTAGTGAATTTTTCTTCACTAACTTGAGCAATTACGAGACACGTTTTTTTTTTTTTGAATTGCCTACCCGGTCACAAAACCCTGTGCACGCCACTGGCACACAGTAGTAATATTTGTCTATATTTATTACGCGACATTTGTTAATCATTCACTCTACATTCTTAGTATCGAGGAACCGTACTAGAAGTCGCTAAAACTTTTATTGTTATCAAAACCACAATGAGAAATGTAAGATGGCAAAAAATCCCTAAGAATACCCCTAAAAATTAAACGCCCCTAAAAAATCTCAATCCTCTTAAATACCCCCTAAATTTGGAAAAACCCCTAAGTTGGTAAGCCTGAGTCTTACTGAATGTCAAGTATAACCATAGGTAATAAATTAATTTTATGGATATATAACCTATTTCATTTTTAAAATCTATGATCATATCGAGAATATTTGTCTTTAATATTATTTGTATTAGCGACGATAGGAATTTAGTTTAGAAATATTTTTTGTGGTTTTATGGGGTGTGTCAAGTATGGCATTAGTAAGTTTCCCATACAAAACTTAGTGTCGTGTGCAAACTGTAGAGGTTGTATGCCTCACGATTGTACAGGCTGGTCATAGATTGTACAGGCTGGTTATAATTATGACATTTGGAACCATCATAATTAATCTATACTAATATTATAAAGCTGAAGAGTTTGTTTGTTTGTATGTTTGTTTGATTGAACGCGCTAATCTAAAGAACTCCTGATCGGAATTGAAAAATTCTATAATGTATTTCTATTCAAATGAAGTACGGTCGAATTTCGACCAATGGGCGATCACTAGTACATATTAATACATGAAGCGAAAACTTTGGGTCCCTGTTTACGAAAATTGGGCGGACGGAGGAGTACGAAATTTCGCACACTTATAGTTTATACAGAGAAGTGACGAATGCTAATATTTTTTTTTAATTATGCGTAAAAATACATTATTTTCAATAAATAACACGTTACACACACTACTATTCATTACCGTGTACTTAATACACACATGCATATATATTCTTTTGCTTATGGTCCAAATCTGTGGTCCAATCGAGAATCTGTCTTAATTTGTGTCTATAGTCTTACTGAATATCAAGTATAACGATAGGTAGATAATAAATTAATTTTATAGATATATAACCTATTTCATTTTTAAAATCTATGATCATATCGAGAATATTTGTCTTTGATATGATTTGTCTATAGTGCTACTAAATGTCAAATATAACCATATTATTTTTTATATTTATTATTATATATATTTTTTCATTTAATAATGTATTTCTATTCAAATGAAGTACGGTCGAATTTTGACCAATGGGCGATCACTAGTTTAAATAAATGACCAGGACTTTTTTTTTTGGGAACTACGTCTTTCAGGTCTATGGGGTTCTCGGCTACTTAACCGGACTTGCCTGTGGCTACTTTAATAAATTAAAGCCCCCAGAAAGGACTTCAAAACTAAAAACTAGAGCGACTACTCGCTAAGGGCACCCCCTGTTGGGTACGGACCTCGTCTAAAGGCAACGCTGGTGGAGGGCAGCATCGGGTTAGATTGCACTAAGGAAAATTCAATACCAAAGAATTCTTATACAACTTGTACCAAAGATTAAACCAGATTATTATGACAGCCGTCCCCTCGTTCCCTCCTTCCTTTTGCATAAATTTGCGACAGATAACAGGTCACAGCTTTCAGATGAATAGTTCCTGCAATTCGCAGACGTGATCTGAATTTTTAACGAGTTCTCTGCTCTGAGGTTGAAAATCGGACGCTGGGAATCGTGTTAAAGAGATATCTTCGTGGTTGCTACTGAAGAATATCCCGGGAAACATATTCCTTAAAAATTGGTTATGTTTCTTTATTTCTGATTAAGAGTCGTAAAAGCTAATACGCACTGCTTAAATATATGTTTTTATCTGATCGCACGCCTTTTTTTTGGATGGGAAATCATCAAATGACTTCTCCCGCTCTTCGTGTCAGACTTTTACTGACTAAAACCCACCCGTGTTCCTTCAGTTGCCCATACGCCAGGGCCACGGTAACTCTTTCGAACGAATCTCGCAACCCTGGCAGGCATCGGTCCTAGCAGACCCCTTCAGTATTGCTGACATCTCTTTGAGGCGCGCATGGAACATTTCACGCCGTCGACCGAGGACCAGGTCCTTACCGGGCGGTAAGCTACCCATTGCTCGCCACCCGCAAGCTCGCGTCTACGGTGGCCGGGAGTCCGCTATCGACGCCCGACGCCCGGGGCGTCTCCACCTGCAGCGGCTAGGGACGTGGGGGTCAGTGACTGCCACTCCCTCACGCGCCCTACCTCCTCCTTCACGAGCATTACCGCACCCCTGACATATCCATACGATGCATTATACCCCATACCATTAATCATGCTTTACACCTCATTGAGCTATCTGACCGAAATCATGTCATAAAAGAAGCATAAATACTAGTGACCATAATTCATTTTAATCTTAATGTGTTTCTAATGCAAAAGATAATGGTAGCGTGACGGTTCACAGGGGAAAATGGAGGAAGAAAACGTGTTACATCGTCCCCAGGAAACATGGGACAAGGGCATAAAGATAAAGATGATCTGTCTGATCGTTATTAAAAAATCTATAGTCTATTCGCGATAAGAAAATAGTGCCTCATCGTTTTCACTCAGCTAAGCCACGCCCCTTGGCCAATTAGATCATAGTAAATTGATAAAAGATGCGTCCGTTATGACTGATGGGCTTACATCAACTGGCCAATGTGAACATGGCTCTCTAATTTACTATGAACTAATTGGTCAAGGGGCATGACTAAGCTGAGTGACAACGATGAGTCACTATTTTCTTAATGCGAAAAGACTATAGGTAAAGGATCAAGTAGTAACTCTCACATGCGGGAAAAACACACTGCACTCGTGAAAGTAATTTATATTTTAGTAACGAATGGTATATTTGTACAGTACAAATGTACGTAAATACCTCCTCAAATACGAGTATACAGTTGAAAATTGGACAAAAATGCATATTTCGATGCAACATGGCCGCTCTGCCCTGTCCTGCCATTCTACCCCCATTTTTGTTGTGTCAGACTTCTCTGTGAGTGAGGGCTTTAGAAATATTTTCGAATGCTTTTCTATTTGTACTACCGTTGTTGAATTTTCGGCCATGTCATTCAACGGTAGCATATTATTTCATGGTTTACTTTTAAACTCTTTTTAAGGTTCCGTAGTCAAATGGCAAAAAACGGAACTCTTATGGATTCGTCATGTCTGTCTGTCTGTCTGTCCGTCCGTATGTCACAGCCACTTTTTTCCGAAACTATTTATTTATTTATTTAATCACAAAATCCACAGCTCTTTAACAATTTCACTTTATCTAAATAAACTAATATTACAGCCAATTACGGATTTACAATTTAATAACTAGATAAATAGATGTATTCTGTGAATCGCATTATGATTTTCACACAAAAATAGAAAAAAAAAAACAATAAATTTTGGTGGTTCCCCATACTTAGAACTAAAATTCAATTTTTTTTTCATCAAACCCATACTATGGATAGGTATTTATGGATAGGTCTTCAAAAATTATAGGTTTGTCAAATAATCTTTTTTCTAAACTAAATAGTTTGCGCAACTGTAACTGTAACTTCTAAAATAAGAGAATGATAAAACTAAAATGGTAATCCATGTAAACTTCCACCGAAAATTGGTTTGAACGAGATCTAGTAAGTAGTTTTTTTATACGTCATAAATCGTAAACCGCACGGAACCCTTCGTGCGCGAGTCCGACTCGCACTTGGCTGGTTTTTTTTTCTTTAATGTAAAGAACCGGCCAAGTGCTACTTAGACTCGTACGAATCTGTACCACAAGACATCATAACCAGAACACACCACAATGCAAAAACGGCGCAAAAAAACGTTTCTTCTATGGAGACACCTTTAATTTTAAGTTTTGTTTTAGAGCGGCAGTAAAAGTACACACTCTGGAAATTTAAACTATCTACCTATTGCAGTGCATGAGGTACAGCCTGCTGACAGACATTCGGACGTACAGCAGATGCTTTAGTAATAGTGTCCCATTGGCACCCTGTGGGTACGGGACGCTAAAAAGTAACTTCTCTTTACGAGCCGTGGCTGTCTTAAACTTTGTAAGACTTAGTTTTTTCTGTTTGTAAAGTGTGCCTTGACTAAATCAAATCAATTTATTTTGTTTCTTTCTAAAATTACTTTGCTTAAACTTCGACAACCAGCCGGTCTATTCTTTAAAAATCTCAACGTGAACACTTGTGTGAAGTGAACTGTCAAATGTGTCAAACTCTCGCATCAAGTGGAATGACAGCTCAATTCACACTATTTTTTCACGGTGAATTTAACAGAATAGACGAGGTGGTGCTAATTCTTTTCAATAACATAATCAGGAACACTCCAATCTATTCACTTGAATAAATGTTTTGTTGCTAAAAATACCAATAACAAATTACGTATACCAACAGTCTATAATGACAAGTAATCTCCAATAACAAATAAAATAAATCGTTTTCAGAAAATAGCAGATTTATAACGTTTCAGGGCTGAAATTGGGCGGATATTGCGTAGCTTTGTGTACTCAACAAATAGACTCAGTTCATTTCTACCGGCTGTGGACTATGTTTGAGAGACGTTCATTACCGCCTAATGGTTTAGTTGGGAGGAAGTTTTGTTAGCAAGAACCAATATTTTGCTAATGTAAAATGTGGTTTTGGAACAAATATGATTACAGAAAATACATAACATAAGAGGTATTCTTCAGGATTAATATAATAAGCTTATTAATTTTCCAAAAGGTTGAATGAAAATTTTCCGTCTTTTTTTGGATGTGACATCTTGCACGTAAACCTAGTTCCGTGTGGTATCGGATGTAAAGAATAGCACCATCCCATTTCTTCCCGTGGGTTCCGTAAGAGGCGACTAAGGGACTGACTAGGGAATGGACATCAGCGTTCTGTATGCACTTTACCACCATACTGCGATCGCCAAGCGTGACGATTATGGCAACCCCCCCCAAATTGGGGGAGGCCTCTGTCCAGCAGTGGACGTCTCTCGGCTAAAATGATGATGATGAGGTCAACCTAGGAGGTTTTTGACTGCTTAGCCGGACTTGGCTGTGGTTTCCTCAATAAATTAAGGTTATATTTACGGATACGAATGATGAACTAGTAAAAATATCTGGATGACCGAGCTTTGCTCGGTTTTTTTTGTTAAATTGTGTTTAAAATAATAAGTTTATGTTCAAGTTGATTATTGATAAAGTTGGTCATTGAAAACACGAATAAAACGACATTTTATAAAAATGAATCCTAGCTAGATCGATTTATCGCACCCGAAACCCCTGTATACTAAATTTCATGAAAATCGTTGGAGCCGTTTCCGAGATTCAGATTATATATAATATACAAGAATTGCTCGTTTAAAGGTATAAGATAATAATCATAATATTCCACAACTATCACACAACGCCATCTAGTCCCAAGCTAAGCAGAGCTTGTGTTATGGGTACTAGACAACTGATAAACATACTTATATATTTCTAAATACATACATATTATAGATAAATTACACCCAGACACAGAACAAATGATCGTGCTCATCACACAAACATTTGTCCTGGGTGGGAATCGAACCCACGACCTCCGGCATAGCAGTCAGGGTCACTAACCACTAGACTAACAGGCCAGTGTTTTAATTTGCAGATGTAGTTTGATGAGCGAAAAATAAAACAGTTTTTGTTTAAAACAATGTCAACATCTTGATCTATACAAAGCATATCCATACTTACTTAATATTATAAATGCAAAAGTAACTCTTTCTGTCTGTCTCGCTTTCCTGCTAAAACTAATGAACCGATTTAAATGAAATTTGGTACATAGATACTTTAGAGCCTGAGAAAGGACATAGGCACAGATAACAGAAACTAAAGACGAAAACTAACAAAATACTTTAATAACGTGGTGCGGCCGCTGCTCGCAGTCGTCAGTTAGTGATGTGCCTCGAGAGTCTTCGAGTGTGACCATGTCGATAATATTTATATTGGCAACTGAAAATTAAGTTTTTAGAGTTCATTATATGCAAAAGTGTTAGTTATAATAAAAAAGTATCATAACTAAGCGTTTTTTCATTTTCAAAAGTTTAATTTCATTTATTTGTGTAACGACTAACGGATGCTCAAATGGCCCCGGATTTGATTCCTGTCTGATGAGGTAGATATTTGAATGGCGAACTTTGAAGATGCTATAATCAATAATGTTTGTTAAATCGCTCACTATACATTCCAATGGAGCATCACAGACGGCGAATATAATAATATCTTAAGATACTGAACGAAATCGTTAAAATGTCACGTGATACCTTTAGATGCTGAAATATATATTAAGGCTATATTTATATATTAAATATCTCAAGTGACATCTGAAGATATTGCAGATATTACTATACAGTATTATTATTATTATATTAATGGTTATTTATTATTTATTGTCGTTTTTATATTTTGTTAGATATTTAATACGTATCTACATGACGTTTTTGTGATTTTAAATAGTACAGCGGTCGATACAGTGAATACTATCGTTGTAGATTAATAAAACTGATCCTAGTATGGGGCTACAAAAGTGTGCGTTTATTTATATTGTATTACGATTTACGAAGGTAACTTAATGATGTTTCTTGTTTTAATTTTCAATCGTAGATATATGAATTATTATCGTTACCCATTTTATCGACAAGCAATCCCTATTGGAAACGCATATTTTGCAGCGGTAGTGGTGCTATACGTACGTAACTTGCCACTTAGCATGCGAACGAGTAATCGCTCCCAAATCCTTGTGTGAGTACACGCATACAGCGCATAGTCTTGTTTTTATTTTGTTTATTTGTGTTGATTTTCTGTTTTTTCGGATAGGTATATGAAAAAAAGAAATTATTTAAAGGAAATTAAACGAAAATATTATAATACAAGAATATGCTAAAATTAAATATCGATAAAAATAATCGACCATCGCTTTCGACTCCCTAATTGCATGCGTGTGCATTGGATGTTCGAGTGTTTACAAGTGAATGCCCCGCCCATTATATGTATGTGTGCTATTAGAAATTGATTTAGTGTAGCTGCTTTCTTCTTGGTGTGCGTGTTCAAATTTTAAGTGTGTGTCGTCAGTACAGTATTTGTTAATGTTGTAATTTTTTGGGTGGGAGATAAGCGGCGACACAAAACTCCTTACTATTCTGCAATGAAGGCATATCTCTAGATATCTATGGACATAGGCTACTTTTTATCCCGGTAGTACGTTCCCGCGGGATATTTTCCGACCTCCACGCGGGCGAAGCCGATTGCAAAAGCTAGTAAGAAATAAAGTCGCTTTTCGTGTCAGTCGGAGTGACCGCTTAGATCTTTTTAACTACACAATTGAAATTGATGTGATAAGGCCATGGTGCGGTTTAAAAGAAGATGTAGTGACAACAGTTTAAAAGAGTACGCTTAGATGGTTTGGTCACGTGTAGAAAATATATGGAGGGCAACTTACAAAAGGTACAAGGGGACTAAGAGAACGTATAGTGAATTAGTGACCATATTGGTGATGTTCTCCAGTAAGGTCAAGTGCGTATTATTCGCAACCTGTGTTTATTTGACAAGAAGGCCAATTCTTGTAAAAAAAACGCCCAAAATCTTGTCATAGTCTCACCCCGGCGACGATCTAATGACAAACACTTGTCAAAAATGTATGGAGACTCGAGGTATTTTTGACAGATTGAGACTGATATCAGACTGTGATCTTAAAATTATGAGAATGGCCTCTCTGATGTAGGTATTTATGTAAACAAACAAGGTATACCCCATCCAATGAAAAAAGAATTATCAAAATCGGACTACTCTGTATAAAGTTATGCGTGGTTATACATTACAATCAGTGAGTGAACAATCAATCATCCCCTGTTTTCCGCCCCTTAGTGTTCGATTTTGTTTTCCATTTTATATGGGACCACCGTGGGAGTATACCCTTTCTAATAAAAAAAGAATTATCACAATCGGACTACCATGTACAAAGTTATGCGTGGTCATACATAAAAAAAAAAAATAATATACGCGTCGAATTGATAACCTCCTCCTTTTTTTTTTCGTCGGTTAAAAAAAGGAGTATGAAAGATTTGTAGCAGATGGCGTTATGTAGTTTCTGCCTACCACCAATAAGGCGTGAATTATTGAGACAATATATTCTGGAATTTTTTTATGTACAGACGTCAGCTACCCGAAACTGACAAATTCCGCCAATCAACCTTGAACCTAATGCTTTAGAGATAAAGTTGAAAATCTATTAAAGAAATTTGATAAATTGTAGTAGCTTGATGTGCTGGCGTCTGTACAAGCCATTGATATTGAGTTTCGTTATAGCACAAAAATTGCAAGTTTTTATATTAATAGATTGCATCCAATCGAAACAAGGACGAGTCACTAGTGAACGAGTGAGTAGGTATGTCATTATTTCAACCGAAAGACGTCCACTGTTTGTCGTTGCGTATTTAACACCCACGGGAAGAAATGTGAAGGTGCTATTATTTCCGTCCATCAACACACGGATCGGACTAGCAGGTAATCCATACCTATAAGCTGTACTTACATATTTGTTCTGTGCTTCCTACCTATTAAAACTGTGGCCTAGTCGACTAAATTACCATTACGTTTGCTAGTAAGAAATCACACCATTATAGTATTATAGCCGAGCAACAAAATTGCTTAGTCGATTCCTGTATTTGCAATTAGTTCTATCTTTCAATGGACGTTAATTGGCAAATTATTAGTTCGTATTCAGCCATGTTTGTTGGATTATCAGTATTTAGTTAAGGCAAAAGCTATCATCCATTTTGGAATGGCATTCCGAGGGCAGCCTACTATAACTTGCGGAAGCATAAATAGGAAGCAATAGGGTTAATTTTTGCACAAAACACGAAATTCTTATGTGTCCTCGACGTTGATCGACGCTACGGAAAGTGCCAAGTTCGTATCCAAATTCTGGGCTGACTATAAAGATTGCTATAGACACTCTAAGAAGTAGAACTAGCTGACCCCGTCGTTGTCGTGTCAAAATTCAATATTGTCTAGAGTTCATGCCCAATTCTCGTAGAAAACACGTTCAGGTTTCCGAATTTTGTCGGCTACTTTTAAATATGTCTTTCCGTAAAAGCCTACAACGAACATTTTCAACTGACGAAAAAAAACGGAGGAGGTTCTCAATCCCTCGCGTATTTTTTTTAATGTATGACCACGCATATCTTTTTACATAGTAAAATCAATGAACAAAGATCAGTCAAAGCGCCGACTCAAAATTACTTAGGTATGCTTACATTAGTTTAAGAACTTAGTTATTAAGGTTTTATGAAAAAGGTTTATAATTTTTTGCGTTTCAGTTTTTTCGGCGGTTTATTTTTATTTTATCAAAAAGTTTTTTTTAAATAAACAATAGCCAAATTGGTCCAGCCGTTCTCTAGTGATATGCTTACCAACAAGCATTATTTTTAGCAACATTTGTGCTTTGTGAAGCACAGCAATCAAAATACCATCCTCAGACAATACTGGATCAAGATCAACTGGAATTGCAAGACACATAACTTCGTACAGTTTCGAGAATTTGTGAGGATCCAATATCTGCCAGTTTATAAATGATAGGTAAACGTTTATATTTACAAACACCACGATACATTGCAAGTCATGCTACATCTAAAGATTGTACCGTATGGACCGCATCTTAATGTTTCAGGGAATCAATCAGAAAATAGGTTGGATGAAAATTACTGTACGAGGAATCAGTTTTTGTTTATAAATTTGATTTGTTTTTGTTTTCCTGGCAGCAACAAAGGCTCCGCTCCAATTAACGGTCAAATGACGTTACTGAAACGTTTATGAAAATAAGTTGGTGTGTTCTCATAGAGATCGTTTTTGACACTCTAAAATCAAACCCCATGCCAAGCTTATCACGATAGCCGTCACTTTGGCCGGTACGGGGCGGCCACCGCCCTTCTAAAAACTGTAGTTTAGCGGTAAAGTAGCTGAAGGATCATATAATATACTGGTGTTAGTTTTTTAAGAGTTTCAGTATTTAATTTGATATAAAAGTTGTTTTTGTGGTAATATTTGAACACATACTTGACCGGAAGCAATAGAAAATAACGTTTAAAATATTATGGGCGTTAGGTTTTTAAGATTTTCAGTATTTAATTTGATTTAAAAGTTGTTTTTCTGGTAATATTTGAACACTTACTTGACCGGAAGTAATAGGAAATAACATTTAAAATATTATGGGTGTAAGGGTTTTAAGAATGGCGGTATTTAATTTGATTTAAAAGTTGTTTTTCGGGCGACATTTGAACACGTGCTTGACCGGATGTAATGTTAAAGAAAGAAACGTTTAAAATATTATGGATGGGGAGATGTTCGGTGGGATTGGGGACTGGCATTCTGATTTCAGCTCTTGTCGAGTTTGGGCATTACCCTTGAGTGCTTCTTAAGTGTGCTTAGCGAATTTATTGTACTGTGGATAGTGAATAAATATTGATTATTAAGAAATAAACGAGTTAATAATTTTTAAAGTGAGTATTATTGTTCCTGTTGTGATGTTCCCGCAATGTGCAGTGTGAGTTTATTTGCCTACTTTTACTTGATTCGATCTAGGTCTTTAATATTAATGTTAATCCAACACTGGTGAACTTTAAAATCTATTCTTGATTATGAATGTAATTGGTACCTATGGTACTGTTCGTAAAAGTTTCAATGCTGCAGTTGTAGCCAAAGCATATTAATATAATATTAATGATGCTACAACTTATCTCATCAGCGCTAACAAGGCATTCAATGTGGGGCCAATGCAGCACAAATGAAAAGAACGTAGCATTAAAAAGTTTTTGTTTTCATTCGAAATACTTACATACGTACCCTTTTTTTATGGGTTGGAAATCATCAAATGACATCACCTGCTCTGGGTGGAGCGGAAGGGCATGTCAGACTTTTACTGACTAAAACCCACCCGTGTTCCTTCAGTTGCCCATATGCCAGGGCTACGGTATCTCTTTCGAACAAATCTCGCGACCCTGGCAGACATTTATAGTTTTCCAATGCTTAAATTCACACTACACAGCTGAATAACACAACATTTCTAGAAAAGATAGTTCCCATTCCGTACAAAGTAGCCAAGACAAAAGCACCGCAAACTATTTGCCCAGCACTGGGTACTGTACACACTACACATGTTTGTGGACGTGGGCAAACATAGCCACCAATCAGTGGGATTTGTGTGCTTACTGCGTTTGTTATTTGAGATATATTGGCCATTTGTTGGGACGGTTGGAAACTCTGGCGAACACGGATTGGTTAGTTTTGTTTTGAATTTGGAATGAAGTCTATGATTGTAATGGGACCGTGTGTGCTTTTGCTCGTATTATTGTTTTTGTATTGTCCATAGGGATAAGAGAGGTTGTACAATACTTATGTATTAAGGTAGTACATCAATTTACTTTTGGAGTTTACTCCTTAAGAATCGATTTTCATATGTACATATATATATGGCCGGGGTATTAAAATTCATGGGGAGTAAAATCAAACTTTCTCCGTTACGTTACGTTATGCATTATGTTACGTTTCCTAATATACTCGTATATTTAATAATCGTTCGTAAGGAGTTAAGTCTCGTCGTGCGTCGGAGCTGACACACACATTTTTTTTTTAAGTTTTTTTTTTAATTGAATATTTACTAACATTTGCGAATCGTTGAACAGAGAATGATTAATTTGACATATTATATGATAATATGTACATAACATATATACATAATGGTATACCACTTGATTTAGAAAGGGGTATAATTTAGACGATCACCAAAAATATTTTTAAGACTCTAAGCTGAGGCACCAAAAAAAAAATAAACAACTCCAAAAAAAATAAATTGACTTTATTAAAAGGGCCCTAAAGTATATAATATTATGATTCTAAATAAATAAAATAACATCAGAAAAATCGCAAACCTCGCACAAATATTATTTTTGGTTCCCAAAATGGATTAGCGGTCACCAAATTCTATCCAACTCAAAGATTAATATTACTACCAAAAATCTTACTCCAAAATAGTAAGACGTCATCCAAAATACATTATTTAATCCCAGACTACTTTAATGTAAGACTAAAATTACAATTGCTTCCCTTTATTTCTTAACCCCACACTCCGCACTATTAATTTTTAGAATACGATTTATGTTGGCATAATGATCTTGAAGGCTAATTTGTTTTGGCATAATTTTAATTCGTATAATGTCACTAGGCATAATTACTATTAGCATAATAGTATTTAGGCATACTTTTAAAATTCAATATTTAACCCTAAATTAAAGTTAAAGTATTGTCTTATAAATTCAATGTGTTGTGCTACATTTAGTGACAGAAACGAATCGCAGCAAAACCGACTGCACATAGTCTTGTCTGCCCTACCCCTAGAGTGTAATTTAAAACCGCGTAGGCGCGGAGGGCGAGGCGGCCCGCGAGCCGCCAGCGAGCCGAAGCTGAGGTGGTGAGCGTGAAACACATCTGCGACGATAAGCTCGCGTGGGACCGCCGGAGACCCGCAGCGCCGGAGCCGTGACAGAAACCATGCCTGCTGCATGTTGCATGCTTGCTGCACGCTTGTTTGCATGCTGCATGCCTGCTGGATGCATGCTTGCATACTGCATGCCTGCTGGATGCATGCTTGCATGATGCAGGCCTGCTGCATGCTTGATTGCCTGCTGCATGTTTGGGAACCCCAGTATATTTAGTGAATTTCATATAACAATAAATAAGCGACGTACGTTTGGGAACCCCAGTATATTAATTGGTATTTGGGAAATATTCTAGCGATCGTTAGCTTTTTTAGCCTAACAAAAATGACCAAATTAGAAGTCATGGTATTACATAATTGGTAACATCTAAGTAGTGACAATATACAAGATTATTTTTAGTATATGCGAAACCTGAATATAGTTTGATCAGAATCAGTAACTGAATCGATTCCAATAATTTTTACACCATGTTATATTTTGTACCAAAAATATTTAATTACGCTTCCAAGTCGCGGGCCTTAGTGTTTTGTTTCAATTTTAAAATTATCATGTCTTTCTCGTATTCAAACGTCCATCACACGGAGATGGTACGTACACTAGCTGTTTGTGGTGATCTGCATATGTTTTTGCGTGGACAACCACGTAACTTATCAAGCTTATAACTTTGTGATTATTAATGATACAGTTTTGAAATTTTTTTCATAGATTCTTTACATAAAAATACTAGACCCGTGTTTCGGGTTTCGCATAAACAAAAATTAATGTTGTATAATATTTGGTCTGAAGTGTATTTTAAAGGCGTCCATATATTTTTTTGGTAGTCAATAATACGAAAAAATGGTTTTATTTAATAAAATTTTAGGAACGTTATTTGGTGACCATTTATCAATTTTGGTAACCGTTTAGAATTTTTTTGGTAGTAAAATACCTAGGTACTTTTTTGGGTGGTGTTTAAACACAAGCCTTTAGAAAGTATATGTACCACAAAAAGGTCATTTAAGAATAAAATAGACAAGTTTCTTTTTGATACCTTTTGTCAAAGCCTCCGAAATGGAGATGCATAGATAAAATTTATGTCTTACTAGCGTATGTTTGCGGCAATTTAAAATGTTCTTATTATTATGTATTAGTCAGCCTTTGTGCGGCTGTAAAACTTGTATGTTTAGTTGTAGCCTAGGTGATTAATTCTTATTATGGATGGAAAAGTACTCATCAGATAAAACTTAAAATTGTAAAAGGGAGCTACATCTGCCAACAAACTGCTTTGCAGTTTGGCAGAGGTAAATATGTGTGTAAAATTGAGATCAACACGAATAAACGCTTTTTCATTTCATTTTCATTTTTTTTTCTTCATAAAATCTCGCTTTTTCCCCGACGGGTTTGGCAGAGTTGTAACCCACATTTACACCCATAGTACACCCACATTTCGCCAGTTATGTTTAATTGCCATGTAATAAAGGCGAGTCTATTGCTATTAACCGGGTACAAATCTAGATTCCAGCTTCTACTGTAAAATTCCTGATAGGAATACCCAATAACACGTTGCCTGATCTGGGAATAGAACCCAGGATCTTATGCTCAGCTGTAACGCTTGCAACCACTGGACCAACAATTTGATATATTAGTCGCAAATCGAAACTTCGAAAATTTCATGTTTTTTCTACATTGCACATAAACTTAAACCTTCGTTAAAAAACCATGTTGGATATAAACACAAACGTCAAAAATTGCTCGTGAAAAAATCAAAATATCCGAAATTCACAACGTTGAAGATTTTACACACAATATATCAAAAACTTTAAAAACACACAATTCAAAAATCGAACATTAAAAAAATTTCGTATTCATATTCAATAAAAAGTTTCGTAATGATATATGAACTACAACGAAACTGTCGACTCATGTATTGTTACACAGCGGAAAAATCCTCCGGACGGCGACGTAACGAAGAGGAATCGCTTTCCATATCATAAATCAAAGCATATTGTATTACTGGACATGTGGCTGCTACTAGTGTGTTTTCGCCTTTTTTCGAGTGTTGAGTTTTGGCGTATTTGTTTTCATTCAATTTTTTGTATTCGGAACATGATCGGCATTTTGTTTTTATTTTGAATTTTATTATATAATTGCCAGCATCGTAACATTTATAATTATGTATTGTCTTTGGTCCTTAGCCCGTGCATAAAAAGCAATGGACAATATTGTTAAACTGTTTTTTTTTATTGACTTAAATACGGGGCTTTTAGCTACTTTGTGTGTGTGCATTTGATGTATCTTTTTTCTTGTAATGTGCGTTTTGTTTGTGCAGAATAAACAATTTTTCTTTTTCTTTCTATTTTACTAAGGATCAAGACAATTTATGTGAGAAATGTTAATGTTTTAATGAAGTAATAATGTTTTTTTTTCCTTCATTTTCAGGTAAGTGTCTTACAACCATTTATATCTGGATTGGGTAGTGCTGATAATATTGCAGTAAGTATTTTAACAATAAAGATACAAAAAATCGAAATGAAAAACATATGATGCAAAATAAATAAACGAAAAATGATAATTAAATTATCGGTTTGGTTTGGTTGGTAAAATGACGATTATGATTGGTGGATGATGAATTAATGATGATGTTATGAATGAATGGAAAAATTATTTGTTTCGTTTGGTTGGATAAAATGAAAATGATGAGTGATGATGAATGAATGTTAATGATGAAATGAATGATTAAATTATTGGTTGTATTCAGTGGTGAATTTTAAAACTACTCACTCTTGCTTGTAAGGCTCCGATTTTCCTTCATTTTCCAGCTGGTCTGACTGCAATTCGTAGAAACGGGTGCTAAACTGACCTTCATAAACCAGTCTAAATATAACATGAGCATTTATCATCATAGCGTTATTTTTACGAAAATGATTTATTGTTAGTTATATTTTTATATTGACTTGTCTGGACGGGACAAGTCAATATAAAAATATAACGCGCCGCCGCCGAAGGGAAGTCTGCCGTCTAGTCAGAAAGTAAAAATATGTCATGAAGCTATTAATAATCTAGTTT
Organism: Aporophyla lueneburgensis; assembly: GCA_932294355.1. Taxonomy (NCBI): domain Eukaryota; kingdom Metazoa; phylum Arthropoda; class Insecta; order Lepidoptera; family Noctuidae; genus Aporophyla; species Aporophyla lueneburgensis. Next base: position 25,947,992 of record OW028747.1, read on the forward strand.
AATATCGCACGTGTGCCCAATGATGATGACCTGAACAAAATGTAATATCTAGTTTACTTTTGCAGTGTACTATAATAAGGAAAGAAAACCATAGGATTGATTTTGTCTAGACGAAAGAAATTTTTTTAATTCTGCAGTATTTTTTTGGCATTGACCTCTCGCATGTCGACCTATGAGGTTGTCGGCTGCTTAACCGGACTTGCCTGTGGCTAAATTAAGGCGTCCAGCCAGGGATCAGAAACTTAAAACTAGAGCGACTACTCGCTAAAGACCCTCCCTGTGTGGTACAGACCTTGGCTTAGGGCATCGCTGGCAGAGGGCTGCCAGGGACAGGCTGGACCGGAATGTTTATTAGTTAGAGACGAATTTAAAGCTACCGGCTCAACGGCACGGGCATTTTTCTGCCCCGACACACATTATAAAGCATCTTATTCAACATAATTTCGATAGATCTTTACTTATCTATACTAATATGTTAGAAACTCTTTCTTCGATAGTCGGATTTCCGGAATATATTATTCATTTTTTTTAGATATTTAATCTGATCAATCATAGACATTCATTTTGTTTAAATTATTATCTGTATTTGAATTTAATAACAATATTTTTAAGTATTGTTATTGAAATTTAAATACTACTGTTTACATTAATAATAAAATACAAGTGTTGTCGCACGCACTACTTCCGGTTGTACCATCACGTTTTATTTTAAATGTCAACCTAGGCTGTTTCCGGTAAAAGACAACATGCGGTGGGAAGTAGTGCGCACGATCGTTAGGCAGTCGACGTCGAACGGTTGAAGTGAAAACAAGAGTGTTTTGTTGTGTTGAAGTGATTTTGTTAAAACTTAATAAATATTGTGAAGTGATATCCTGACAAACTGTTTTAATTTCCCTGGACTGTTATAGTTCAGAAGTTGGATATAATCGGGATAGCGATCAATAATCGCCCTCGGTGAAGGACTGAATGCCCATAAAAGGTAAGGGAATTGCTTCTCTTTACTTAACAATGGCTCAAAATGAAAATAACATTTGATTGCTGGTGTATGAGTTATTTTTTTTTCCTCTTCTCTTTTGTCTAATATTTAAAGATACTTAAAATTAGAAATATTGGTAGGATTATCTTGGGTAAATATTAAATTAAAGAACATTAACTTTTTGTAATTCATATATTTCTAGCAATCATGACTCGCAAAAGAAAGTCTCGACAAAATACAAGGGAGTCATACGATTCTTCAGCAAGTGGCTCTGAGCCTGCTGTGCGGAGACGTCGCAAGACTCGCCACAACCGCAACGAGTCTAGTGAATTGAGAACGAGCGAGTCCAGAGATCGCAGCAGTCCTGGTTCAAGGCGCCGTGGTGCAACGCGTGATGCAATGCGTCATGCAACGCGTGAAGCTACGCGTCATGCATCGCGTGATGCTACGCTTGATGCGCCGCGGGTGCGTGATGCGTCACGATCGCGCCATGCTTCACGGATGCGTGATGCGACGCAAGCTGCGACGCGTGATGCGTCGCGTGATGGGACGCGTGATGCGTCTCGATCGCGTGATGCGTTGCGGGTGCGTCATGTGTCGCGATCGCACCGTGCTTCTCGGATGCGTGACGCAGCGCGGTCTGCGTCACGTGATGGGGCGCGTCATGCGTCGCGTGATGCGTCGCGTGATGCGTCGCGTGATGGAGCGCGTCATGCATCGCGTGATGAGTCGCATGATGCGTCGCGGATACGTGATGCGACGCAAGCTGCGACGCGTGATGCGTCGCGTGATGGGACGCGTGATGCGTCGCGGATGCGTGATGCGGCGCGTGATGTGCCGCGTGATGCGTCGCGGATGCGTGATGCGACGCAAGCTGCGACGCGTGATGCGTCGTGGATGCGGTCTGCGGCGCGTGATGCGTCGCGTGATGGGACGCCTGTTGGGGCGTATGGCGCGTCGCAATTGCGTGATGCATCGCGGGTGCGTGAAGCGACACCGAGTGCGACGCGTGATGGGGCGCATGGCTCGTCGCGATCACGTGATGCTTCAGGGATGCTTGATGCGCCGCGGTTGTGCGATGTGTCACCATGTCGGGAGGTGGCTCACGGTCGCGACGCATCGTGCAATCGTGACATGCCGCGAAGACATAGTCAAGACATAGCGAAAGCATCTCGTTCGGAAACTACACCAGCAGCAGTGGTGAGTCCTTTTGATTCTATTAGAGACACAGATACTAATACTAACATTTTAGTTTCGGCTCTTAAAGAGTTCATGCAGACCATGAAAGCAGACGGGGGTAGTGAACGTTTTCCGGTTTTGAATGTGATACCAGAATTTGATCCCAGTAAACAGACTCAAACAATAGAAACATGGATAAGTAAAGTTAACGAATGTGCTCAGATTTACAATTGGACCGAAAGGCAGACCGTTCACTATGCTCTTCCTAAATTAGCGGGATTGGCTCTAAAATGGTATCAGGGCCTACCTAGCCTTCTGTTTTCATGGGCTGAATGGCAGAGCAAATTAAAATTGGCATTTCCAAGTGACCAAAACTATGGTCAGCTATTAACGGAAATGCTTGCTTGTAGGGCTGATTTTGGCGAATCTTTAGAAGAATATTTTTACCAAAAGGTTGTTTTATTGAATCGCTGTAATATACATGGTAAAAATGCAATAGATTGTATCTTGTTTGGAATTGAGGACAGGTCTGTCAGAACAAGTGCAGAAGCCACACAGTTCACGGAACCTGATAAATTATTAGTTTATCTCAGAAATATAAGAATTACGAAGAAGTTTAACAAGCCAAATTCATCCCTGCGGGCGAGCAACGCTGATAGCAAACAATCAAAGACATTAAAAGCAGCTCAAAATTATCATGATAATAGGAACAATAGGAACTATAGGCTTACAAAATGCTACAATTGTGGTGAAGAGGGACACCCATATTTCAAATGCAAACTACCAATCAAGCGTTGTGATAAAGGTCATCAGGTAGGGCACTTAGCTGTGAGTTGTCCGGGCACTAAAGAATCTACTAATAATAAAACAGTTTTAAGAATTTCAAAAGAACCGGATAGTGACTCCAAATATTTTAAAACCGCCATCGTGAATGGTGTGAATTTTGATTGTTTCATTGACTTCGGAAGTCAATGTTCTATGCTGCAAGAATCTGCGGCTAAAAAATTAGTTAACTCGTGGTCGGAATCAGAACTACCTGTATTGAGAGGCTTTGGGGACAGCGTTGTCAATTGCTTAGGTAAATGCAGTGTTGAAGTAAAAGTAGATTCAGTCACTGCTACGGTAGAAACTCTTATCGTTCCTGATAAATTATTACAAGTTCCTTTACTACTAGGACAGACATTCACAGAACAAGAACATATTGTGGTTCTAAAAACTAATAACCAGCTTAAGATAACCACGAATATAACTAAAAACGTATTGGTGTACGTTGATAACTCGCTTATTATACAGGGGTATACCCCAGTCAGTATTTATACTAAACCGAGATATTCAGGAGACTTATTTGTTGAACCTAGTTTTTGTCAGGATACTTATAAACAATATGAGATTATTCAAAGTGTGGTACAAGTGAGTAACGGATAGGGAACGATTGTTGTTAAGGGCTTAAACTCTGGGTTCAAATTACTGAAAGACACTTTACTGCTTCGGGCCCTTCCTTTAAGTGAAGTACAAACACTAAATATTGGCAGAATAGAACACTGTCCAGATAATACAGTAACACCACAAATTAAAGCTTTGGGGACAGCGTTGTCAATTGCTTAGGTAAATGCAGTGTTGAAGTAAAAGTAGATTCAGTCACTGCTACGGTAGAAACTCTTATCGTTCCTGATAAATTATTACAAGTTCCTTTACTACTAGGACAGACATTCACAGAACAAGAACATATTGTGGTTCTAAAAACTAATAACCAGCTTAAGATAACCACGAATATAACTAAAAACGTATTGGTGTACGTTGATAACTCGCTTATTATACAGGGGTATACCCCAGTCAGTATTTATACTAAACCGAGATATTCAGGAGACTTATTTGTTGAACCTAGTTTTTGTCAGGATACTTATAAACAATATGAGATTATTCAAAGTGTGGTACAAGTGAGTAACGGATAGGGAACGATTGTTGTTAAGGGCTTAAACTCTGGGTTCAAATTACTGAAAGACACTTTACTGCTTCGGGCCCTTCCTTTAAGTGAAGTACAAACACTAAATATTGGCAGAATAGAACACTGTCCAGATAATACAGTAACACCACAAATTAAAGCTTGCATGATACAGGTGGATGACAATATTGGATCTGATCACAGAACCAAATTAACTGAGTTGCTAAATGAGTATAGGGACTGTTTTGCCTTTTCGGTTAAAGAGTTAGGGTGTATAAGTGGTACAGAAATGAACATAAACCTTAGTGATACCACGCCTGTAGTGTACAGACCTTATCGATTATCCCATTCAGAAAGGCACGTTGTTCGTGAAATGATAAAAGACTTGAGTGACTCTGGAATAATTAGACAGTCATCATCAAATTATGCATCCCCAATCGTATTAGTGCGCAAAAAGACCGGTGACTATCGTCTTTGCATTGACTTTAGGGCACTAAACAAAAAAACCGTCAAAGAACACTATCCTCTACCCCGTATAGATGATCAGTTAGATAATCTGTCAGGTCATAGATATTTTACTTCCCTCGATCTCGCATCCGGGTATTATCAAATTCCAATGGCAGAATCGGCAAAGCATTTGACAGCTTTTGTGACCCCAGATGGTCATTATGAATTTAACCGCATGCCATTTGGACTAGTTAATGCGCCGTCAACATTTCAAAGAGCTGTTAATAGTGTTTTGGGGAACGCGAGATTCAAGGAGGCGTTTGCTTACATGGATGACGTAATTATACCATCCAGAACAATAGAAGAAGGGTTGTAAAGACTACAGGATATACTGAGCCTTTTCCGATCTTTCGGCATCACACTAAATTTATCAAAATGTAATTTTCTGAAACAATCCATAGATTATTTAGGTTTTGAAGTTAGCGAGTTCGGAGTAAAACCAGGCAAAAAGAAAACTGAAGCTGTGGATCAATTTCCCAGACCAACAGACCAACATAAAATTAGGCAGTTTGTGGGATTAGCGAGTTTCTTTCGAAAATTTATAAGAGGTTTTTCAATTATCGCAAAACCACTAACACAACTTTTAAAAAAGGAGTCTAAATGGCATTGGGGAGACGCAGAAGAATCTGCATTTTTAAACCTAAAAACGGAACTAGTTAAACGACCCATTCTCTCATTTTATAATCCCGAATTCGAAACACAGTTGCATACAGACGCGTCTAAAGTTGGGGTTGCTGGAATCTTGATGCAGAGGCCAAATAAAGAGGTTTCTTTTAGTGCCGTAGCATTTTACAGTAGACAGACATTCCCTGAAGAAGCCAAATTCACGTCTTATGACTTAGAAACGCTGGCTGTAGTAACGTCGCTTCAGAGATTTAGAGTGTATTTGTTAGGGATTCATTTCACAATTGTTACCGATTGCAATTCTCTCCGTGCAACCTTTGAAAAGAGGGACATACTGCCAAGAGTTGCAAGATGGTGGAGCACCATACAAGAATTCGACTTTCAAATAATTTATAAACCAGGCACAGGTATGGCTCATGTAGATGCTCTGAGCCGAAATCATCATCACCATTTCATCAGAAATAATAGAGTTACAAGTAAGACGAATTGATACAGATTGGGTAGCCACGGTACAACAAAATGATCCTGAGTTGCAAAGAATTGTTGCTATATTAAATGATAAAGAAAATAGCAATATTATTGAAATTAAAAATAATTTTGTTGTTAAAAGGGGACTATTATACAGGAAAACAGATCACCAGTATCTGTCGTTGGGTTGTACCGAAAGGCGTACGATGGCAAATTTTGAAGTCAAACCATGATGAAATTGGACATTTCGGTCTTGATAAAACATTAGAAATAATTAAAAAATTTAAAAAACCCCCGACACAAAAACCTAATTTCCCTTTAAAAAGTAAAAAATAATAAAAATAACTCAATCTTAAAGTACCTAAGAATGTATTAATAATTCAAAAAAAAATACGCCGCGTTGGGGGACCGCCTCAAACCTAACAATTCAATTACCAATAATCTTATTACCTAACTAAGCAGTCAACGACGTCTGCACTCGCGGAGCGGTCCCCCAACGCGACGTTTTTTTTTTTTGAATTATTAATACATTCTTAGGTACTTTAAGATTGAGTTATTTTTATTATTTTTTACTTTTTAAAGGGAAATTAGGTTTTTGTGTCGGGGGTTTTTCAAATTTTAAATTAAATTTTTTATTTTGTACTTTTTATAGGTATATACTTAATATAATGTACAATCAAACAAAGCTAAGAACACTCTCGATTAATTCATCAATATTCTCTTTCAGTGCGCTTTCATTTGAGACCCCACTCGAGTATATTTGCTGACATTCGGTTACTCTTCCCCACTTTCCCCCCCACAACTTTTAAACGGCTCAACCGATTTTCATCAAACATGTCTAAGAACACTCGCAGATAAGTCACCTTTAATACATATTTTTATTTATTGAAATCGCATCATCCGTTCGGGAGCTATGATGCCACAGACAGACAGACAGACAGACAGACAGACAGACAGACACGTCAAACTTATAACACCCCTCTTTTTGCGTCGGGGGTTAAAAATAATTACTGGTTTGCTAAGATGAAACGATTCACTAAAAAGTATGTTCAGTCGTGTTTAGAATGTGCCCACTCTAAAATACCAACTGGGAAAAAGTCAGGCAAATTGCATCCCATTGAGAAGGTTGAACAACCGTTCCACACTGTACATATTGATCATTTAGGTCCTTTTGTTCGAAGTAAGCACAAAAATGCATACCTATTATTAATTGTTGACGCTTTTACGAAGTTTGTGATAATTGTTCCCGTTAAAAGTACTAAGTCTGTCCATTCCATCAGAGCTATTAAAAACTATTTTCACACATTTAGTGTTCCAAAACGTGTTATTTCCGATAGAGGTACGTCATTCACTTCTAAAAGTTTTCAAGATTACTTAAGTTCGTTAGGTATTAAACATGTAATGAACGCTGTAGCGACTCCGAGGGCCAATGGCCAAGTCGAGAGATACAATCGAACTGTTTTAACGGCATTAACAGCTACAAATTATGGCAAATCCGAAAATAAATGGGATGAACATATTTCAGAAATTCAGTGGGGACTTAATAATACACTAAACAAAGGTACCGGGAAAACCCCTGCTCAGGCACTGTTTGGTCTTAATTTAGTGAGTACCTCAAATGCGTTATTACAGCTTAATGTTACAAATGACACAGAAAATTTAGCCACTTCGTTAGAGAACATTAGAAAAGAAATTTCAGAACATATTAAAGAAAATCAAAACAAACAAAAGGAACGTTTCGATAAAGCTAGGAAAGAAGTCAATTATAAGATAGGAGAACTTCTAAGGGTAGAAAGAGATGTTCCATCAGTAGGACAAAGTAGGAAATTAGTTCCTAAACTTAGAGGTCCGTATCGTATTGCAGAAGTTCTTGATAATGACCGATATGTAATTGAAGATACACCACTATCTAAAAAGGGAAATAGAAGATTTAGTGGTATCTTTTCAGTAGATAAAATTCACCCTTGGGTAGTTTTCAATAGATCGGATTCAGAGTCTGAGGTGCCTGAAAATGACAACACAGACTAATTTTAGATTGATTGGTAATGATGCAACTATATTAAAGTTAAGTCTATTACCTCGTCTGAGAATATGTCTGAGGTCTCAGCTAAGAGAGATATTAAGGATATGTATGAGGCCTTGATATCTTAAGTTAAGTATGTATATGGTGTCTGTGGCTTATCTGAGAATATGTCTGAGGTCTCAGCTAAGACAGGTGTTAAGAATATGTTTGAGGTCTTAACATCTTAAGTTAAGTGGCTTATCTGGGAATATGTCTGAGGTCCCAGCTAAGACAGGTGTTAAGGATATGTCTGAGGCCTTAACATCTTAAGTTAAGTGGCTTATTTGGGAATATGTCTGAGGTCCCAGCTAAGACAGGTGTTAAGGATATGTCTGAGGCCTTACATCTTAAATTAAGTGACTTATCTGGGAATATGTCTGAGGTCCCAGCTAAGACAGGTGTTAAGGATATGTCTGAGGCCTTAACATCTTATGTGGCTTATTTGGGAATATGTCTGAGGTCTCGGCTAAGACAGGTGTTAAGGATATGTCTGAGGCCTTAACACCTTAAGTTAAGTAACTTATTTGAGAATAAGCAGCAGGTCTTACTTAGCTAAGATAGAGAGGTGTTAAGAATATGATGAGCCGTTAATATCTCAATTATAGTCTAAAGTTTGGGTAGACTTAAGAAAATACACAACTAAGCTGAGTATATTTTACTATCTAATTACGTTATTTAGTTATTTTTATTATTTTTTTTGTATGAGAAATAATTTTCCCGGGACGGAAAATGTATCAGGAAAGGCCGACTGTTAGAAACTCTTTCTTCGATAGTCGGATTTCCGGAATATATTATTCATTTTTTTTAGATATTTAATCTGATCAATCATAGACATTCATTTTGTTTAAATTATTATCTGTATTTGAATTTAATAACAATATTTTTAAGTATTGTTATTGAAATTTAAATACTACTGTTTACATTAATAATAAAATACAAGTGTTGTCGCACGCACTACTTCCGGTTGTACCATCACGTTTTATTTTAAATGTCAACCTAGGCTGTTTCCGGTAAAAGACAACATGCGGTGGGAAGTAGTGCGCACGATCGTTAGGCAGTCGACGTCGAACGGTTGAAGTGAAAACAAGAGTGTTTTGTTGTGTTGAAGTGATTTTGTTAAAACTTAATAAATATTGTGAAGTGATATCCTGGCAAACTGTTTTAATTTCCCTGGACTGTTATAAATATTAAAATGCGAAAGTAACTCTGTCTGCATGTTACGCTTTCAACTAAACCACTGATCTGATTTTGATGAAATTTGGTACGGAATAAGTTTGAAACTCAAAAAGGACATAGGGTACTTTTTATACCGCGACTTTGTCTGCGTCCGCGATATCCGACATTTACGCAGACGAAGTCGCGAGCTAAAGCTAGTGATGTTATATAGAAAAACTCCGAGTACTGAAAATCATGCCCTAAAAAGTATTGTGCCCTAAAAGAGCGGAGTCTCCTAACACAGCCATTGTTTGCTTAAAAGAAGGCTCCAAACACTTTTAGCAGCATCTACATGGCAACATGCAAACTACGCAAGACACTGACGTCACGCAAAATCCTCCATCGCACAAGCAGAGTTTACCGCGCAGCTAGCATACTATTCACCCTGTTTATCATACATCCAAATACTAAAACCAACATAAAATGAGCTCAATGAAATACTAATAAAGTTGTTTTTTGTTTGTTCCATAAACTCGATCTATTCCGAATTAAACTCGCAAAATTCTCGCTAGTAAAAGCAGTAGCCGCCCAAAAAATGGTTCGTCACACATTTCCAATAATATCGCAGTATTGTATCGTTTTGATGGTCAGCGTCGACTTCCATTTGTTAACGCCGTGGCTGCAAAGTCATACAGTGTGGAGACTCGTGTGAAAGACTTTTTTGGTCTTTTTGCTGGTGACTTTTGATTGGGTTTTGGTAACGCTTATTGTTTTTATTTATAGATGTAGTTTGATGAGTGAAAAATAAAACAGTTAATTTTTGGAGGGTATTAAAGAGACTTTCGAGTGGATTCCGTGTTATATTTATGTTATGGTTTTAATTGTTAGGTGTAATTTGAGTGATAAGGAAAACGGTTTAACATACTTAATTGTTGTATTTTAAGCGATGAGTTAAGTATTGGTTTCATTGTCATCAAAAAATATAGTTTTCCCTGTAGTATGTTCTCACTTCGATTCATTAAATCTTTTGTGACGTTAAAATAACTTCTAAAGTAAATTCAAACTTATCAAAGTTAACTCTTGCGTTACTAAAATAATTGAGCAGAATCCAAATCTCTAAAATTATCTTCAAATAACTATCAAAATTAACTAAAACTTTACTAAAAACAATAAACCTAAACTTAAAACATCAAACATTCCATTTTCGAAACATGATCATTCAAGTTTCGAATTTAGATTTGATTTTTAGAACTCAAATAGAGAATGATATTTATTTAAACCGCCAATCATTAAGACGTTCGACCTCAAAGGAGTTTTATTGGTCGTTCGTGAGCTATTCGCCGCCCAATGATTTATTTTCCGTCTGACGCCGCCGTTTGAGTTTGTTCTCTGTTACTGACTGTTAAAATAATCGTATTGACGCTATACAGATGGTTTGATGGCAGAAAAAACACATGGACATTATGTGATGAGCTAATTTTGCGGTGAGCTTGAAGTCTTTAAATTTCATGGCAGTTAGAAAAATACTGAGACATTAATTGTTATGAGCGTTTTTAAAACAATTGCTACGGCGCTTGCTACGCAGGAAACAATATTATTTTTATAATAATCTTATAATATTGTAACTGCTGGAACACAGGTCTCCTCTCTTAGAGAGGGAATGGGCTGTAATCTACCACTATCAGTGCGAATTAGTAGATGTCAGATTTCTACTAATTTCTGGTGCTAGGGCAGGCCGTCTTACTCAAGATGTTTGCCTTCATCGTTTTGATTTCATACCTTTGTGGTGAAGTTATTTACACAGAGTAAAGCGCCTGCCCGAGTTCGTAACCATGAACTTCAACTCGTAAGCCGTGGCCGTTACCACATGGGTACCACGACGCCACTGGACCACATCAGCTTCATTGGCCACCACTGCTCTCAACAATATTCTGTAGGTTGTTTATGCATTCCAAAGTAGTTATAGAGTTCTTTTTTTAACCGACGAAAAAAAAGGAGGAGGTTATCAATTCGACGCGTATATATATATATTTTTTTTATGTATGACCACGCATAACTTTGTACTTAGTAGTCCGATTGTGGTGGTCCCATATAAATTTGGAAAACAAAATTGAACCCTAAGGGTCGGAAAACAGGGGATGATTGATTGTTCACTCACTGATTGTAATGTATAACCACGCATAACTTTATACAGAGTCGTCCGATTTTGATAATTCTTTTTTCATTGGATGGGGTGTAGACCCCTTGCCAAGTATTATTAGTACATTCAAACCACAAAAAAAATATAAAATAAAAACTTTTTAACAAAAAATTAAACCGCCGAAAAAACTGAAAAGCAAAAAATAATAAACCTTAAAATTTTGAGTCGGCGCTGAAAAATCAATGAACAAAGATCACTCAAAGCGCCGACTCATAATTTTAAGGTTTATTATTTTTTGCTTTTCATTTTTATCGGCGGTTTAATTTTTTGTTAAAAGTTTTTAGATATTTTTTATGACATATACAGCATGTATCAAAAAAGTGTTATCATATTTAAGGATATGGTACAGACCATGAAACTGAAACAGTTTCTCTATGGGACCAACATTGTCATCCAGAAAAAAAAATTTTAGCCGCTGCATGTATAGCAGACAAGTGGGTTTTGAAGTTTTGTTTAGGACACCTGATATTTTATCTCGTTACATTGGTTCCATGGAGTAACTTGGTTACTTTTATTGTCACTTAAATATGACTAGTATGACCACATACATAATATTGATACACGATGGTACGTTAAGACGTTGGTCCCAACTGTCATTCGTAGGTCTTTGTTAGTCGTTGCAGGTCGTCAAAAGCCCGAAAATCTGACAGCCAGTTTTACCAGTAAGTATGGTATTACCCGAAAACTGGGTTGTGGAGGTCACATATGCAGCAAAATACTAGTACTCAGCTGCATCCCGTTAGTTTGGAAACCGTCTCAACATAGGCAGATGACGGTTTTGAAACATGGTGTATAGAAGCAATTATTGACTTTTATATGCACGTGTAATTGGTCCGTCAATTAAAAAGATTTGTCTTATAAATGGTTCCAATATTCAAGCCAAAACAATGACGCAACAACATCCCCAAATAGTTTTTCCTTCGCTTACCTAGTTCGATATGCAACAGACAGACACCCAATTTGAAGTAGATAGACTAAAACTGTATGAAACCAGGACAAACTGCTGAATAACAGATCACAGTGCCAGTTCTGTCATATAGGCTATTTTAATATCCTATGAAGTTTGACGCCGGTGCAGTTCGGTGACGTAAATATGAAGTCATTTGTCCAGGTGAACTGGAGATATAGCCCGTTATTAGCTGTTGAGTGACTGAACTTCTTAAATGTTTGGTGATAATATTCAGTCCTGCACTGAGTTAGAAGTGACTAAAGTGAATTTGTGTGATGTATGTGGAAATGAAGCATTTGAATCTTGATGTCAAAAACGTCGAAGAAAATACTAGTAAAAAACTTGACGCTGTAGAGATAAAGATTTCAATAGTTATGATTTTCATAATCATAATCAGTGAACAATGTTCCCACTGGTTGGACATAGGCCACACTGTCAGAGGGAGTCAGGCAGAATCCACCACACCAGGGCCAGTGTTGGTTGGTATCTTGCTCTTATCCCAATTTATTTGTAGACAGCGCAAAATATCTTTGAAAACTTCATTATTATTTATTAATGAGTCTCAAATATTGTTACTGCAGGCTTTGGTACCCATATTCAAAAAAGAAATATAATAAGACACTAAAACCTGACTACTGTAAAATCACGTTCTAAAAAATATGTAACTAGAAAGTATTCTCATCTTTGCCTTAATTATGATCGGTTATTACTGTTATATGGTATTGTTTTTGTCAAGGTAGCTTCTAAGTATACCTCATTTGTTAAACTGGGTTCAGTTGTGAAGTTATGAGGGAACAGATACACATACTTACATACCAGTCAAAACCACAACCCTCCTTTTTGCTTAGACGTAGTTGGGTAACAAATGTAAATTGATCATGCACATGGTTGTAGACTGTATTGTAATGTAATTTGACTGAAATCTCAAACTACCCAAATTTAGATCCAAAAATACTTTCTGAAATAGGATAACTATCGCCAAAAATTATACCTTCTAGCTGATACACAGTTATACTATATATTCTACCTGGATGAGCTTGGAAGATAGCCTACAGTTTGATACTGGAACTAAGTGCAACAGGTAAAATAGTACATCTAGTATGTAAAACTAAGTACCAGCGTTCATGTGTGGCGAGCCGCACGATCGGTTCTCAGTTCTATGTTGAATATAAATACGGTACATATGCTACTAAATGAGTATATGAGGATATATCTTTTTATGGAAATGCTGATATTGAAGTTCTTTGACGCAGCTTGCGGTATGAGTGAAATTGTATAAATCGTCACGTTACGAAAAAAGCGTTACGTAACGAAAAAGCGTCATGCCTCATGTTTTTTTTTTTGGGAAGAACAGCGCACAGGTCAACCTATGAGGTTATCGGCTGCTTAACCAGACTTACATGTGGGTACTTTAATAAATTAAGGTCTCCAGCCAGGGCTAAAAGAATCTTAAAATTAGGGCGACTACTCGCTAAGGACACCCCCTGTGGGGTACGGACTTCGGCTTAGGGCATCGATGGTAGAATCCGATTCCCATCCAGCCCGTCCCCTGATACCCGCGCGGGACGGGCTGGATCGGAATGGCGTTATTTCCCATGTAACTTTTTATTGTATTTATTAGTAAGATGAATAATCAACGTCAGTGACGTAAAGAATAGCATCACCTTATTTCTTACCGTGGGTGTCGTAAAAGGCGACTAAGGGACTTACTAGAGAATGGGCAGCAGCGTTCTCTATGCATTTTACCACCATACTGCGATCGCCAACCCGTCTGCCAAGCGTGAAGATTATGGCAAAGCCCCTCAAATTGGGGGAGGCCTATGTTCAGCAGTGGACATTTTCGTCAGTGGACATCTTACTGCTGAAATGATGATAAGAAAGAGACAGAAGCGAGTGAGATAGTCTTCACGGTTAACAAGAGTGCTGAAGCCGATAGTGGGGTCAAAATGAAAGATTGACAAAATTTAAGTTGCGTGTATTATTTAGTGTAATAATTATTACTTTTTATTAGATTAGCACTTACGAGGTTCAGCCGATATTTAAGTTATATTTGCTGTACCGTTTAGAATGATCAAAGAATACTAAGGTTTCATTTGACTGAAAACCTTTTGATAACGTTACGAGACATCATCATTATCATCATTTCAGACGAAAGACGTCCACAGCTGGACATAGACCTCCCCCAATCTGGGGGGTATTTCCATATCTATTCAGACACCGATCTACATGGTCATCAAATGATCTGACCAACAAAATTATATCCGTTTCTTTTTTTTTACATACACATTGACATTGATAATTTTTTATATATACAATGAAATTCATTTCAAAACAATACGATACTTTACAAAGTAAATATTCATATTTACTTTGTAAAGTATCGTATTGTTTTAATTATTGTGAATGTGAAGACTATGTGGGTCTTTTTTAAATTTTGTTTTCTTTCGTTCTCAGTAATCATGATCTGGCAGTTTAAGTAATTTATGTGGCCTACCCAAATGTCCTTTCTTTGGTACTGTTCGTCAAAGCGTTGGGCTCCTTATCTTCCGAGTTGAGCTAAACGATTAGTGACAAATGCTTGCACTGACTGGACAGGTCCACTCAATCTGTGTGGTTCTTTCTTCAAAAGACCATTTCAGTCACCAATATACATGACCTTCACATGATGTGAACAAGATTATGTCTGGACTTTAAAAGAGACTGTGACCTCTGAGTTTGTTTCGGCCTTTCTTCTCAGAGTAGTCAGTTAGGAAAAGTCGAACTCATCTAGTTTAAAAAAATATCATTGACATGTAAAAGTGTTTGTACAAACCTACTTACAGAAATAAAATCATTTATCATTTATCATAATCGATACGCTTGGCAGGTAGGTTTGCGGTCACAGTATGGTGGTAAAATGCATAGAAAGCTGCTGCCCATTCTCTAGTAAATCCCTTAGTCGCCTTTTACAACACCGACGGGAAAAAATGGGGTGGTGCTAGTCTTTAGGTCCGGCACCACACGTGACTCACTAGACGCATTCCTCAAAAACAACTATGGAAAAGAATACAGATTACCACAATATACAAGCAAGTAAAAAAAAAAAAATATCGTCGCACTTCGCAAATTGAGCGTGAACTTCCACGAGGCGAGAGCAGGGTTTTAAATTCCATTTAAAAAAAATTAAATAAATCCTCAAAGCTCCTCGTTTTATTTACACTGATATTGTGAAGGGACTCTGTCTGTTTGTTCGGTCTCAGTGGAACGTGTTTTGATGTTTGTTTTGCGAATTTTAATTCTTTTTTTGAATCCCTGATAGGTTTGTGTGAGAAGAGCGTATGTAGTATTTTTATTAGCAGGTGTACGTGTGTTTTAGTTTCTTTTTTCTTGGTATATTCTTTTGCGATGGCAAGGAGTTTGGTTTGAAGATGCCAATTTGTACACCTCTGTACTTATAATTTTTTGTAAAAATATTAGTCCCAAAAGGCCAAAACATATCTGCTGCGCAAAAAGCATAATAAAATATCAAGCCGTTTTGAAAGCTCAACGACAGTGAAACTTTTGAAAATATTCTGTTGATTACATTTAAAAAGTAAAAGTCAAATATGGATTTTCGATATCGGTACCTAAACACATGGGTAAATAATATTGCCAAACTAATTTATTTGACCCTGTACAGTCGAACATCTCATTCTACATAAAATGCTAAAGCATCTCAAATATGTTTCCATCTCACAAAAATTCTATCGCAATTTTTCGTTCAGCCAAATCTATACATACTATTTTCCTTTTCAATAATATAAAGGGACAAATATGTCGGTACGTCAAACAACGAGTAAACAGTATTACCCGCTGTATCATCAAAAGAACCAATACATCCTTTTCTATTCAAAAACCCTGTTTGGTACATATGATCTTCAAAGTGAAATAGTGGAGGGAATGAAGAGTAGGTTTGTACCATAGAGTACTAAAACCGTATAGATGCGACATATAAGTACCTACTTGGTACAGTCAACTACAAATTGGTAGTAACACTTGTACTGCGAAAACAGCTCTTGGTACCACTACATAAAGGCACTGTTAATATTAAATTGTTACCATTGAATGTGTGTGTCTTCCGTCCCGCGATCTTCATTAGCCATCATTCATCAGAGTTGTCAGTATCAAGTATTAGCTGCCGGCGACGCGGTCAGGGTAATTACCTTTACTAGGTTCATCATCATTTCGGCCGAGACACGTCCACTCCAGGACATAAGACACCCCCAAGCAGCTATTTCCACGGGATATATGCTTCTTGCACCCTTAGTATTCCTGCGGTCTTCACAAGGTAATCACTCCAAATTTTGGGAGCCCTTCCAACGCTCCATCTTCTTGTACACGGTCGGCACTCTATAACATTTCATTCCCATCGGTCATCTGTTCTGCGAGCAATGTGCCCTGCCCACTGCCACTTTGGCAATTTTTCGGGCTATGTCGGTTACCCGGGTTCGCCCGCGGATCTTTGACGACATAATAATTTGTATTGACTTATTATCTCGAAACTCGGTTTTTAGGCCCGTATCTCACGTCACTCATTTCTTAAAACTAGATTAGAGACATTTGATTGGTTCAATCAAGTTTTTAACCACTAAGTTCCTGAGATACCACATTTGGTATGCAAACAATCGTTTTTTAATTGTGTCTGTAATTACGGTAATTGACCGGTTAACACGCTTTTATTAGTTTCACCTGTATGTTTGTAACCGACTCCTTTGGACTCGACTTTGACTCACTTCAGACGGTCAGATTTCATTTAAACTTTGTAGACTTATCGAGGACTGATGACAATACAATAATTTCATAAAGTGCCATTATCCTTGCCAGGGCTACCAGGATGGCAAAAATAAACTGTCTTTGAAAACTACGCTGACATACGTCACAAAATTCGAAACACCCTAAAAACCAAACTAATAAAGCGTGGGGTGCTTTTGAGGTATTATTTAATTGATATCAAGCATCCCACGCTTTTTTCCATTATTTTCTACTTTTAGTTTGGTTTTCTATGAAATCATGTTTTTTTTTTTTTTTTAATATTATTTTAAATAATGCTATAGTCTATAGTCTCGAGTGCGGTTCTGTAACACGGACGACTTTTAAACGAGTTTCGCATCTACACGATTTAAATTCTATGATAGTGCCTCATGTTTCTTTGAAAAGGGTCCTGTTAAAGGAAATCTGGGATTAATATCTTAAAAGGTTTAAATAACGGAGGGTTAGGGTTGTTTTCATATTTGTAGGTGTCTTGTTACCTCTACCTATTTGAAATAAATCTGTCGATGCCCTCGGGGGTAGAAATGTAAATAGACTTCAGAAATTGTTTTATTATGGGGTTTGTTTTAGATAAAGAAGATACAGTACTGTATCTGTTTTATCAAAACATATATAAACTTTCCTGTCATGGGAGTCGGTATAAACTACAGAATATCATTTGCCATGATCTTTACATACTCTTTTTGCTTCGTTTGCGTTCATACATGTGGTTATACACGAAAGCTGGTTGTGAATATTACGCGCCTCAACATTCTGAGAAACATCAAATATTTATTATGAAATATTAGTATTTAAATTTATGTTTGTAGTTATTGAGTGTAAATGTTCTTTATGTCTATATTGTTTATTGTGTTTTATAATATTTATTAGACTATGAGTGGTATATAAGTTAGGCTTTCATGTAATATTGTAAATAATGTTATATATTTACAATATTACACATGTACTGTATACATAAATGCGTAATATTGTAATTATTCGCACGCCGCTTTTAGCGCTGCATGTGTCCCAAACTACACTAATGAATTTTGTATCTACCATACCCGACGAATAAATGTCTACATCTTTATCACCAACTAGCGACCCGCCCCGGCTTCGCACGGGTGGACATTTATTTTTTAAGCTCTCTGAAAAAAAAAATGTTTTGAAAAGAACTTTTGATAATGAGTATCTAAATAGTTCCGAAATCAATTTTAATAAGTGCATTAATTCAGTAAATTTACTCGATTTGGCCGCGTCCGCTGCGTAGAGAGCCAACCGCGCGAGTGAGCCGCGCGGCAACCTGCTTCATAGATGTGCACCCCCCTCCCCTGCGGTTTCGCCGTGCGAGTCGTGCGACACCATCATTCATTTTAATACCAATTACAATTTAAAATTCGTAATATCTTTTGAATGGATTGTCCGATTGGAATAAAATAAAAAGTAATTTATAGCTATTGAAACAATCTTGCTCAATAAATAGTTTATTTGGATAAGGATTAGTATTTGACGATAATAAGATCAATAAACATAGGCTAATAATTTTAATTACTTTTATTCTATGGAAAAGTGGTTATAATGGCTAAAATATAAATGTTTGGTTTATACTATCGCGGACTTTTTTGTAGGCATTATTGAGTTCTACAACTTTTCTATAAAAGTCAACCATACATCTCTAACCATTTAGGCAGCGTTCGCGAGAATCGTTAACGTACGGCAGTTTTTTCGACGCCTTACTCCACAATTTTCACTACCACGAAAAATCCTATCTATTTTCCGGGATAAAATATAGCCTATACGGATTCGGAAGAATCCCTCTAAGTAATGGTAAAAGAAATTTTGAAATCGGTCCAGTAGTTTTTGAGCCTATTCAATACAAACATACAAAAATACAAAAATACAAAGGTTTCCTCTTTATAATATTAGTATAGATATGGTACAGAAGCCAGCACATCAAGGTACCCGAATCTGTCAAATTTTCCCAAGCAATTTTGAAACTAATACTTTTGCGTTAAAGTTGAAAACCTATTAAAGTAGTTTGACAGATTGTACTGGCTTTAAGTGCTGGTGTCTGTACATTACTCTTGTAAACTAACTAAAACTATTGCTTATTGTAGGTATGTATGTATTCACAGGGTTGTTTGTCTCTGGTTTCACGCTTTCATTAATTTCGTAGTTGAATTTGCTAATGCATTGCATTGGATGCCTCTTACTAATTACTAGCTTGTGTTTCTATCCACGTATATTTGACCATAAATACGCATACGCAGTTGTGACTGCCATTTTTGGTCATTGAATTTTCTGTGGAAAGAATCATCATCATCATCACCATTTCAGCAGTAAGACGTCCACTGCTGGACTTATGTAAGCCTCCCCCAATTTGGGGGGCTTTGCCATAATCGCCACGCTTGGCAGGCGGGTTGGCGATCGCAGTATGGTGGTAAAGTGCATAGAGAACGCTGTTGCCCATTCTCTAGTAAGTCCCTTAGTCGCCTTTTACGACACCCACGGGAAGAAATGGGGTGGTGTTATTCTTTACGTCCGGCACCACACGGTACGTGGAAAGAATAGAACGAAACTAATGAGAGGCTGTACAAAATGAGCCAAAATCTTAGTCATCATTACCACCATCATTTGAGCCGAAAGACTTCTACTGGTGGATATAGCCCTCCCCTATTTTGGGAAGGTTTGCCATAATCGCCACGCTTGGCAGGCTGGTTGGCGATCGCAGTATGGTGGTAAAATCCATAGAGAACGCTGCTGCCCATTCTTTAATAAATGCCTTAGTCGTCTCTTACGACACCCACGGGAAGAATTGGGATGGTACTATCCTTTGATACATTCATTCTACACTAACATGTACCGTGTAGTCGTATTTATTACAATATATAAAGAAATAACAACACATGTATTAAATCATAAGATATATCACTACATTTCTTTAACTTCTAAGTCCCTGAGAAACCACATTTGGTATGCAAACAATCGATTTTTAATTGTGTCTGTAATTACGGTACTTGACCGGTTAAAACCGTCTATAATTAATGCACGCCCATTTTACTACTGAAGTTTCAGCTTTAAAAGTAAAACCGTCTAAGTGTAAGTCAGCCTTCGCGTGGTTAGTATCCCGTATCTTATCCCTCAAAGAAAGATCTTCTCCGAAGAACTATTTTAAATTAGAACGCCTGGAAAGAGAACATGTATGAGGATGCGGCGCAAGTTATTTGGGTCACATACATTCAATGTCGTCTAAGGAGCAAGGTGCAGTTTCATTTTTTTTTTTAAAAAAAAGCGTAACGGTGTTGGTATTGATACAGGAAATTGTTCAATTTGAAGGATGGTCAAATCGTACCAGACGACGAAATGATAGCGTCCCAATATGCCTTATACATGAAAAATACCCTTCTTTTTTAGGGTCTTAGAAAACACAAGAAATATCTCTATAAGTAGCCGCAAAAAAAAAGAAATCCATTTATTTTTGATTTTGTAACTTTATCGAAATTATTTAAAATAATAGTTTCAGAACGCACCTTTTGACGATTCATTTCTCGTTTGAAATGACTTAGTGTTGAAGACTATATAAATTCACATTTTTATGAATGGTTGTCCGCTGTTATTCAATTCAATTTGTATGTAGGCATCAAATCAACTACTGTGCTGATTTATTGTATTGGATTCTGATCATAAAAAATAATTATGTAGGTTCATAGTAAGTGTAAGTGTTTTTTCAGTTACGTACAGACGCCAACACATCAAGCTACTACAATCTGTCAGATTTCTTTGATAGATTTTCGACTTTATTTCTAGAGCATTAGGTTCAAGGTTCATTGGGAAAAATTGACAGTTTCGGGTAGCTTGACCTGGTGGCGTCTGTACAACGGAACGTCATTTGTCATCTACAAGTTACTTAATCTGTGGTCATCGACCCTCGCCATTGATTGACACATTTGACACCCGGCAATCATCCGCATCTTATTCGCTTCCCTTGTTGTTGTGAGTAATTGTGATACGTATTGTACTATTTTGGATTTCCTTCTGTTGTTTTGACCATGGAATTGTTGTACGGACTGATTTGCTTTTGATTTCTGGACACCGATTTTGCTTCTTGGATATTTGTGAGAGACATCATGCAGACGCCACAACTAGCCCTACGATTGCTATGTGATAATTGTAACATACGCATCGATACACTTCGCCGTCAACCTCGTTTTTGAGCTTGATAGGAGATTAGATTCATTTCTAAAATCTGCGAGTGGAATTCTTCATTAATAGTACGTATTTACATACGTACTTATTTTAGTTCACTGACTTATACCATCACACACAAACATACATCATAATACAACTCTTATTCTTATTTCAGATCACTGAAGATGATCACATATGTGATGCCTGTAACCAATTGGCAATGCAGCATGTCAACTCCAGTTTAGCCAGTGAACCTGGTGCCTCATCTTCCCGTGGCCACATGCAAGTTTGCATACTTTGTGGAAGTTCTCTGCGGAACCATAAACGTGACCTTATTGTGAGAGAGAATCCATCTCAGTTGCAAAAAGCGCTATGAATATGAATAAAAGAACATCTGATTTTATTAGTATTACAGCTCATTCCAATACTAATATTATATTCCCCCGTCTAAAATATAGTGAAGTAATTTTATTTGCCCTAGGAACATATCAGATACGACAGGCAATGTCCTATTAGTGAACATGTCAGGTTTTACGGAGGGTATCGAATTGAAATAAGCAGCATAACATTAATGTAATAGAGTATTGTTCGAGAGGCAGTGGAAATAATTCATTAATAAAAGGCAAAATTAAATCGAGACTTATCGAGGAAAGTATATTATGTTTATATATTAATTGAAAATAATGTGTCAGAGAGAGTATTGCTGTAATTGTCTAGTTGGTAGAAGAATGGTTAGGTGCTGTGTACATGTTATGACAGTCATGTGGTACCTTGGGCCAGGCATAAGCCGACTATATCAGCGCCAGCAGCATTCCTCGATGCTGTAGTAATAAGGGAGGATGATAAATAAAAAGTATTTTAGCCAAGCCTATTTCTTTCATTTAAGTACTCCAAATCGTATCATTACACTTCATACCCACCATAACTCGAATTGTCAACACCTATTCAATTTGAGCATTGAAGACTGAAAGACTAAGTATCTACCGATTAACTCTCTTCAGCCAAAACTAAAGTGTTCAAACCTCAATAAAGCCTTAAAGTCTTTCAAGATAGACTTCACGTGTGATGTTATCCCATCCTTGATTTCTACACTACAGGTTGTGAAAGTTAGAGCAATAAAGGTATTTTTTTAATTATCGGTCAAAATGTGTCGTCAAAACGGATCAGACTCCACGAGTCGCATTGACAGACGGCCCTTTTTGACATCGAACTCGGGAATCTGATGGACAGACAAGGGGTTGGTGTGCTTTACCAGATGTCCTATGTTTTGGGTAATTCTCTAAGAGAAATCGAGATAAGTAGAAACGGGATCACTAATTACCCTCCTTGCTTATCGTTAACTACACTTTTAGAGCTAGCTGCAGTCGGGTAGGAAGGTATTCGTTGATTTTAACCTCAAAAGTAGGGTTGACGTTATCACGTTATTATAAAAAATCGTGGCTATATAGATAAGATTTACAAACGGGATGGTGTTTAGAACTTAAAAATGAGTCAATCTAACTATAGTTTGTTTTGGGACATGAAAAATAAAAGTCAAGTCCAGCTCCTATAGGAATTTGGCCGATGTTCTTAGCATTTTTTCTAAAACTGCCTTCTACAGGAAAAATATTTTTAATATTTTTTCTCCCCATTCCAATTCAAAAATGGAATTCGACATTCCGTCACACAGACCACAAGAAAGACGAAAATTCGAATTTTAAAAAAGAAAGAAAAATGAATCCATCACCACACTTTCCGATTCGTTTAACCCAATCTGTCACAACACTGCTGTAATGAAAAACCAAGTAACAAAAGGTTCGAAGCAAAAAAAAAAGGTTACAAACTCGCGATCTGTCAGACAATGCGTACGTTCAAGACTTGGCGCCGCTCAGTATTGTGAGGGTAATATTCCTCCTGAAAAGGTTTCACAATTGAAAAGCCAGAGGGATTAACAGAGTTTAAAAGGAGGGATTTACTTCCTCGTCCCGACCTACATTCGGCGAACGGTCGACTGTGGGTTTTTTTTTCTAGTGAGCGATTTGATATTTTAAATGGTGGATACTCGATTCTGATTTACAGGATTTTGCGTTCGTGTGTCAATAGTCAATATTGTATTTAACTGGATCAAATAATCTGAGTAAAAGATTTTAGTGTATTTTAGTTTAGCAAATTAAAGTAGACAGATACTATAAGCCAGAGGAAATACTATGTATAAATATGAAATAATAATGAGACTCAAAGTTCTCAGTATTATTTCATATTTATTCTTTTAATTTAACATAACAATAATCTACTCACGCAAACTTTCATAGCTAATTTAGAAAGAAAAAGAAAAGAAAAAAAACATAATGTATTTAACTGCAATAAACCTGACGCAAAAAAAAAACACTAGTAGACGGGAAAGTTGCGTTAACATCATAAAATCCTTTCAAGCATGATACAATAATAATATGACAGCTGGTTTATTTATACAGATTGCAGTTTGATATTATCTACTGAGGAATAGGTTCCCTCGGGGGACAGCATAGAAGGGGAACTGTTACGTTTCAGGGAGCGTCTGAAACTCCCTTTAAAGAAAAGATAAGGTCGGTAATCACACCTATGATTTTAGTTGCTCATTTCTCTCCATCTTACAATAGATCTGTTGGTACTGACCATTTGTTTTTTGTTTTTGTGTGGGAAATTATCAAATGACGTCTTTCGAGACGCTCTGGGCAAAGCGAGAGGGAGTGTCAGACTTTTACTGACTAAAACCCACCCGTGTTCCTTCAGTTGCCTGTGCCAGGGCCACGGTAACTCTTTCGAACAAATTCGAAACCCTGGCAGATCGAAACTGACCACTGACCATATATATTTCATTTTAAAACTGACAAGCTTCTGCCCGAGACTCCGTTGGCGTGAAATTACTTGTTTTAAAATAAAATTTATGATACTCTACTATACTGTAGATTCCCTTAAGTAAATAAAGGAAACGCATGAATGAGAGACGCACGGAACCGCCGAGATGTATGGCGGAAAGAGGGGGAGGCCTGTAGTCTGTAGTGGGTGATTCCGGGATGAGATGATGATGATGATGTTGAAAAGAATTTTCGTAACTGGATCAATACACAAAACACTTACATTTCATCTGATTATAATATTAATAGTTATTAATACTGGTACACAAAAAGAAGATGCAAAATACCCATCATAAGTAATTTAAATATTTTTTATAACATCCTAACCAAACCAATTATTAAATGATAAATGATTTTATTTCTGTAAATAGGTTTGTACAAACACTTTTACACGCCAATAATATTTTATAAACATTTTTTTATGAGGTCGGCGCTTCGGGTCGTGGGTCTTTCGGGACCGAGACCGCGGTACTGGATTCCACAAAAAAAAAAAAATAACATTTCCAGTAGTATTTTGGGACCACAAGAAAAATGATGTTAAAGTACATTGAACAAAAAAAAATATACGAGAAAATAAAACATTACTCATACATTTCGTGTGTCAGCTACAAAACGCGCTATGCCTTTGAAGTAACAGGTTGTCAGAACTTAGTAGGAGCTTACCAAACATAGGAGTGTCAGCTAGAAATCGCTTTATGCCTTTCAAGTACCAGTTCATCAGAACTTAGTAGGAGCTTACCAAACTTAGGAGTGTCAGTTAGAAATCGCTTTATGCCTTTGAAGTACCAGGTGATCATAAATCGGTAGGAGCTCACCTAACATGAGTGGGTATGTATTAGCTAGGAAACGCTTTATGCCTTTGAAGTACCAGGTTTTCATAACTTGGTAGGAGCCTAATAAGTTAATACATCATTTATTGACTCTAAGGCAATATGCAGTTGGCTGGGTCAGGTAGTACGAGTATATTAAGATTAATGATAAATGATAATGAGTATATAAGAATTTACAAAAATAGTAATGATATTAAATAATTGTAATGATTATGACCGCTGCTGACTAATTACGATAGCGAATTTTTCTAAAAAGTTGATTTCTACATTTCGGTGGGTGATTAGGGAGACGATAGGTGATTTAAACACTCAAGATTACTTTTTTTTAAATAGTACTTTTTATTCTTTTTTAGGTTTAATCCTTATAGAAGGCTGCCATTGTTGAAATAAAATAAATATATCGTTGTATAAAAAATATTTTATTTGTATAACTTCAATTTTTTTGGTTGACCGTACTTATCTAAGGCATTACTTTGTTTATTTTACTTGTGGTCCCAAAATACTACTAAAAATATTTATTATATTAATAGGTGGAATATAGGACCGCGCGGTCCCGGTCCCAAAAGCCCCACAACCCGTCGTTTCCTGTCTGACTACTCTGAGAAGAAAAGCCGAACAAACTCACAGGTCACAATCTCTTTTAAAGTCTAGGGATAATCTTGATCAGATCATGTAAATACCATGTATCTGAAATGGGCTCTTAAGGAAAGAACCACACAGATTTAGTGGAACTATCCATTCAGTGCACGCATTTGTCAGTAATTTTAATAAAGATAGCAAATACGTCTACACAACGATTCACATATTCTTGAGCTATTCGATAAAGTTGTACTACGTTGGCATGTGTTGCACCAATAATAGCGTTTGTACACTGAAGCGATACATAAAAAAAATCGTAAACAATATTCGCACATAAAAAATCTTGTATGAACCGTTTCAATGTTCCCTTCGTAAGCAGGTACTATTGTTTCTCGATCGGATATCGTGTGACGGTTCCGATATTTTCAGGTTTTTTTTTTGGTGCTGGTGTGATGGCAATTGATATGTACTTTCTATATCACCGATATTAGTAATGCTCAGTCATTTATTTCATTTCAAGATATTTTTTGTAGAAAATAATACAATGATGATAAAAAAGTAACATTTAGTGCTTTCATATTTAACATTCATTACGCATTTAACACGTAATAATATAAATGATTATTAATGTGTCATTAACAAAATAAAAAATAATCACCAACATTTCATTTAAATTAGAAGCTCATTACAGTATAAATATTAATAATACATAAGGTATATGTGTTCGAAGTGTCCTTAACGTTTTATTCAAAATGTGCCAATTGCCTAGCACGTATTTCTTGAGTTGTCGTTTAACCACAAATTAAGTAGCTTCGTGCAAATTGCATATATAAAAATAATACTATGTAAAACTAACGATTCGCCCGATTCAGGCGAGTCGATTCATAAGCCAATGTACCCAACATATATTAATTTATACAGCTCTTAATTTGCCCCTGCCTATAAACTGATTAATTTTGATACAATAATTAATCAAACATAATTACCAATAACTGTTATTAGGCACAGAGTGATCTGAAATAAATGCCAGGCATCGGTATTAGATTGAAATTGTATAATATACAGAAAGGCAGGGACATGCTAAGCCAAGCCATGGTAGATTTTTTTTTTCGTCAGTTAAAAACAACAAAACCAGCCGTTTCATAGAAAAATGCAAATGGTACCTGGCGGTTAAAATGTCTGGAACAGCATTTTTTTAAATCTTCGTATTAACATAAATAACATCATGCCCTGTTTCCCCGAATGGTTGGGCAGAGGTGTACCTTTAGTAATCCCATATTTCGCCTGTTATATATAAGCCACGTAGGAGGGGCGAGCCTATTACCATCAACCGGGCTCAAATCAAGACTCCGGGCTACTACTGAGAAATTCCAAAAAATGAAAAACCCGATAGCACTTTGCCTGACCTAGGAATCTAACTTAGAACCTCGTGATCAGCAGTAGTGCTTGCAACCACGACACCAACGAGGCGGAGGAAGCTGTAGGAGTTTTTTTCGAGTAGGTAACCGGCAAAAAATGTCAACGCAATTCTGAACCATACCCTCTCCTCGGATATGATTCAGAATCATGTACTGAATCCATTGTAAAAGTTTGCGCGTCGATGTCCCTGCTACCCTGAATAGTTAGTAACATAAGCGAAAATCAATCAGCCTCACGCACTAAGTAATTATTGTTTGTTTCGTCGTGTTTCAATGTACTAACCAGTTCCCGCAGCCTAATGTGCCTAGGAGTAATCATATTACTGCTATGTGGAGCTGAAACTAAGATATTCTTAGGATTTTGCTGTAATAGGTTTTTAAAGGAAATTCACATGTATTGACATAGCTGAGGCTCCCGCAGAAACGACGTGGCTCTAGTAGAACAACTTCTGTGAAAACTTCAACGTGACTGACCGACCTTTAAACGATAAAAAATTGAAAAATGCATAAAATTGGTTCAAATAAATAATTGCTATGGGTTTTGACCGTCATTTTCAGTTTGAAACAATATTGTATAGCAGCCGGAAATACCGATTTAAAAGTTTATTCAATAACATAAAACATTTTACAACGGCCTCTATACAACTAGAAATAAAAACTACAACAATTTCAAAACTCGAACACAAACCATATTCCCCTACATTCATTCGAGTTTTAAAAGTAGAACTGCAAAAACGAAGCACCCTGACGTCACGACCAACGATCTTGATTTATGATATTTTAAAAACTTTTTTTTTCTCTACGCTCATGGATCGGTTCCAACGTACACGTTCGCATCACGCGAGCACATCATGACATAGGCGTGTGGGATGACGTAGTTAGTCGGAGCTCGGATAGGAGCTCGGTACGGTATGTTGATTGGAAAACGATGTAGGAAGAGTTGAGATGTTTCGCGTGTTACGTCACTTGCAGCGAGTCATGTTTTCAGTGTTGTGTGTGATCAAGAGTTGATGGATAGGGTTTGTTGTATGAGTAAGTTTTAAATAGCCATGTTCGAGCAGTGAATGAAGTGTAGTTGGTGTTTAAAGTGTGATGTCCGAATATCAATAAACCAACTCAGCCTATCACAGTCCACTGCTGGACATAGGCCTCTCTCATGCTGCGCCACAACACCCTGTCTTCCGCCTTCCGCATCCAGTCTGTCCCAGCCACCTTTT
Source organism: Aporophyla lueneburgensis (assembly GCA_932294355.1). Classification (NCBI taxonomy): domain Eukaryota; kingdom Metazoa; phylum Arthropoda; class Insecta; order Lepidoptera; family Noctuidae; genus Aporophyla; species Aporophyla lueneburgensis. Next base: position 25,975,929 of record OW028747.1, read on the forward strand.
TATGTCTGAATATGATTGCTGAAATCAATTTGCCTGGAGATTGGAATGCAAAATGTGTCTGGTTCACTGATGGTTTATATGTATAACTAGCTTCTGCCCGCGACTTCGTCCGCGTTAAATTTCATGTTCCCCCGACCCTTCCCGTCGCATCGAATTGTCTGCCCGTGCGATTTTCCCCGTTTTTGCAACATTTTTCATTGCTGCTCCGCTCTTCTTGGTTGTAGCGTGATTTTATATAGCCTATAGCCTTCCTCAGTAAATAGGCTACCCAACACAAAAATATTTTTTAAATTCGGACCAGTAGTTCCTGAGATTACCGCGTTCAATTAAACAAACAAACAAACTCTTCAGCTTTTTAATATTATATAGTCTAGATACGCGGGCGAAGCCGCTGGCAAAAGCTAGTCAGCCTATAATGTTCCCACTACTGGGAAACAGGCCTCCTCTCGGTGAGAGGGAGTGGGCCGTAATCCACCACGCGGGCCCTGTCCGGGTTGGTAGATGTCACATGTCTTCGAATTTTTGGTTCTAAGACTTGTCGCTTTTCGTGCGTTTTATACATTGTTAAATGCTTTATTTATAGTACTAGTAATAACATTTTGTAGTTAACCCTTCACAGAATGTAGACGGGAAGTAATGTTGCTGTAAATAAAAACGTTTTCTTTTAAACAGTGACGATAATCAACGATTTCCCCACGTGTGTATAATTAGAAACGTTACGGTTAAGAATATTTTAGCTCTGATGGGTGTGCCTAGTGGCATGTGGCGTTGTAGTCTGACAAATGACAAAGAATATACTATATAAAAATTTCGTTTGCTTTCAGTGCTTTGATGTTGTAAATATAAATAATTGCATGCTTTCGGAGTGGTTCAGTTTCCTAAAAGTTAGATATGTAGTTTGTTGCCAAAGAAGTGTAAAGTTTGAAATTATTTTGGATTTTTTTAAAGGCCACTCCCTCTTTGAAGAAAATGAAGGGCTATGTTGGCTGAATTAGTTTTGATTTTCGGCAACTATCACCCCAAAGTCTGAAAATAACAACCATGTTCGGTTGGTCTCTATTTTGTATGCAAGTAACGTATATGCCTGCCTAGTACCTATGTATGTATATGTAACTTATTCCAGCCCTGATTTCGGCGGTAATCAAATATGAACAAACGTATCTTGTATACTTACGATCGAAGTATTTTGATAACTGTACCGTACCAACTGCGTAACAGGTACCTACTTATACAACTCTGAAGAAATTACTCATTTTCAAAGTCAAATAATTAATTTCAAATAGGCACATTAAAATCACGTTTGAACGTGAAAATATACAAGAAAATACAGTTGATTATTTTTGCCCCTTTCCTGAAGGTAGAAAAACCTGGAAAAAATCTTACCTACCTTTAAAACTTAGTTGAAGTACACCTTTCCCCTTTTTATTTCCATCTTCTCCAAGAGTTTTTCCCAAGAAAACCGTTTGTTTTTCACCTGTAGGTACTTCTATTTACAGCCCACAATAAAAACTTTGAAAGTAAACCTGAAAGTACTTCGCGAAAGTACAAAAAGTATTTATATTAAATTATGCTCCTGATCTTTGTACTAGAACTGTGTGCGGAGCAACTTTTGGGACATGTTTTACGGCTGGTTTAACATGGGTGTGTGGTTAATTTGGCAAAGAATCAGAAACAGACCTTTTAGTATTCAATGTTGGGGGTTGTCTATTAAGAATTCCGAAAAGCAAAATAGTCTTTTATTCGATTTTTTTTTTAAATCCCCGGTAATTTACTTGAGGATCAAGTGCACAAACACATGAAGACATGCAGAAAACAGGCAAAATTGTCAAATCAAAATATTTGTTTACATAAACCTACACGGGCCGTACCGTGTGGTGCCGGACGTAAAGAATAACACCACCCCATTTCTTCCCGTGGGTGTCGTAAAAGGCGACTAACTTACTAGAGAATGGGCAGCAGCGTTCTCTATGCATTTTACCACCATACTGCGATCGCCAACCCGCCTGCCAAGCGTGGCGATTATGGCAAAGCCCCCAAAACTGAGGGAGGCCTATGTCCAACAGTGGACGTGTTTCGGCTGAAATGATGATAATGATAACATGGGCATTTATGAAACGATAGTAGCTACGTGCACGATTCCAAATGGTCTTTGCCTATGGAGAAGAGCCGGCAAGATACACGATTATTCTTTTAAAAACAATTTACTTTTACAATGTTTTCAAATTACAGTATTAATAGATATGGGAGGACAACGTAGGCCTATCAACAAGTACCAGGTACTTAACATAATAGAAAATGGTCTAAAAATCTCCACAGTCTACGTTCTTGTCGAGCAGAGATGAATTATAAAAAATATCTTGAATAAACTCACTCGAGTTAACATGGTAGGTACAAATACACAAAAATATCTACAAGTATAAGAAATCCTGTTGAAAATAATTCGAATGTTACTAACGTTCCTCGATTTTTCCAAAGCCGACATTTCCCGATATCCCAGGGGATACATTTTTTTGAAGTCGAAGCCTGTTCTCAAAGCCTTTATGGTCTCCAGATGTCAATACACTGTTCCGGTAAATCCTTTAATTCTTTAAGGCGTGATGTTTTTCTTCTTTGATCAGAATTGAGCGTATACGTTGTTATATACATGTAAGAAAATTGAAATTTTTTAAGATTTTGAAGATATTTTGTTGGTTTGAATGCGCATATCTTAACGTATACTGACCAAGTGCTACTCTTTCCTATTAGTCAAAAAAGATGACGGAAAGAAAGGCCGAAGAAAACATGGATGAATTATATGAGGAATAATATGAAAGAGAAAGGAGTGAATGATAGCGAGACGGTTGGTAGTGGAGTATGGAGTAAGAAAACATGTTTCGCTGACCCCAAGTAATAAAGAAGAAGGGCAGTATGATAATCATAATGATACGAGGAAATGTTTCATCTAAAGAGCCGGTCATATGTGGGTCTACTTAATCTCAGCGATCCACCCGATTACCGATGGTCGCTACAGTTTAGCAGCCCTTCAACGGTTTTTTGTTTTTTTTTAATTAACATTTCTCAGCGTGTCTTCACCTGAAAAAAATTGCCATTCCATGCATACTGACATCGCGTTTGTGTATTATTAAATGTAGCTTATGCTCTCGACTTCTACCGCGTGTTTACACATAAAACTAGCATCAGCACTCAATAGCTAAAAAAAAAATCTGATGAGTATTTTCGGAGATTACTACCAAACAACCTCATAAATGTTACTTATTTGCAAGAATAGTGCAGATACCTGAGTAACAGTATGTTTGTCTAAATCTACACAAAATTCAAACTAGAATATCTCACACAAAAACAAAACAAATTCCTTTATCTTAATTCCCTGCAACCCAGATTATACAAAGTTAAAGAAACGGTAAAGCACATTAGGGTAACTGAAAAAGCGAGTCAAAATACAAACAATGAGACAAAAGATAGGATCCCACAAACACGCTTTGTAGCCAATCTCCTTAATGCAAATGCTTTTATAGCAGAATGTGAATGAAGTTCCTTAGTGCACTGTTTTATTAAGAAATGTGGTATTATTAAAAGCAGGAATGTAGATGAGTATGTTTGATAAAAGATATAACCCACACCGGGATATTTCTATCAGCCAATGATGGAAATGTTCACGATCCCTTCATTTTAAAGTTAAACCACTGGTAGCCCTCTTGATGTTCAAAGGGAGCGCATTCCAAAAAAAAATAAGGGTTAATGAATCCAGAATGGTGAGAAGGACATCTTAGAAGACGATTGTTGGTGGAACGAAGATTTTTAGTATGGGCCGAGTATAAATATTGAATTTGGAAAATCCGGTAAGAAGGAGAAGTGATTTGTTGAGAAAAGAGAACGTAGACAGAGCCCTCAACTCTCTGCGCTGACGAATGGGTAACCATTTTAAATTCAGACGGTAAATGATAAATTATTTTATTTCTGTCATTCGTTTTGTATTTAGTCAGCGTTTCTTAACTGACGCATCTGAGAAGAAAGGCCCAAACAAACTCAGAGGTCACAGTCTCTTTTAAAGTCTAGACATAGTATGCTTGGTCACATCCTGTGAAGACCACGTAGATTGGGGACATAAATGGTATTTTGAGGAAAGAACCACACAGATTGAGTAGACCTGTCCAGTTAGAGCACGTATTTGTCACTAATCGTGCAGCTCAACTCGGAACTTACGAAGCCCAATGGTTCAGAATAGAATAGAATAGAATAGAATATTATTTATTTGCTCAGAATGTAGGTATTTACAATAAGGTGATTACATTATGTGATTTAAGGAATCCTTGTACATTCTACTACTTTGGCATGCAAATATTGATGCAGTTCAAACATCAAAGTATGTATCAAACAATGATATATTTACAACTAAAATGTATCATCTAGGAAAGCAGATACGGAGTAGTAGCATTTATCTAAAAGAAGTAAAGTTAGTCTTTTTTTTAAAGTTGTTACTGGTTCTTTTTTTATGGAATTAGGAATGTGGTTAAAGATAGTCGGTGCCATAATAAAAACACTTTTCCTCAACAAAGCAATCCTGTATCTACCAGTGCGTAACAGGTTTTGGTATTGAGATCGCAAGGTTACATCTCGATGTCTGCTTTCCGATAAACTTAAAAATAAATGTTGATTACATTTAACAAAGAGAGCAATTGAAGGAAATGTTCGACGAACAATACCAAAGAAAAGACGTTTGGGTACGCCGTATAAATTACTCAAACTGCCAGATCATGATTACAACGTACTGAGCAAGAAATAAAACAAAAAAAAGGACCGGTATAACATATATAGGTCCATACATATATAGGTGTGCAGATACGTATAACATTTAAAGACTATTCATAACGAATGGAATGATTCTAAAGAATCCAATATGATAAACATGTTCTAGTTCTCATAACAAATACTTGGAATGAGAGGCATTTAGCAAAATACCTCTCAACTTTCCTCCTAGTTCACATAATAAGCCAAGGCAACTAATCACACAGTCAGCTGTCAAAACAAGTATTCCATCTGTCAAAATATTTTCATTAGCTGCCGTTCTCTATATTGCAAACGTTTTTTTTTTACAATTTGTAACAGTATTAAGTTCTTATTTGGCATTTCCGTCTATTTGTTCATAATCAGCCTATAATTTTCCCACTGCTGGGACAGAGCCTCCTCTTTGTGAGAGGAAGTTGGCTGTAATCTACCACGTGGAGCCAATGCGGGTTGGTAGATGTCACGTGTCTTCGAATTTTTGGTTTGAGGACGTGCCGGTTTCCTCACGATGTTTTCTTTTACCGTTTTGACAGCAGTGATGATTAAATAATTGACACATAAAGCGCCTGTCTGGCTTCGATCTTATGACCTATAACTTGCTAGTCGCAGCCGTTACCACTTTTTTGTTTTCGGGGTGAAAAGTGTAGAAGGATACCACCTCATCCCAAGACTCCTCACTGCCGACCATCGAGTCAACAACGGCCGGCAGCTAAAGGTCGCTGCCTCAAAGAGATGTCAGCAGTGTTGAAGGAGTCCGCTAGAACCTTCCTGCCAGGGCCGCGAGATTTGTCCGAAAGAGTTACCGTAACCCTGGCATATTGGCAACTAAGGGAACACAGGTAGGTAAAAGTCTGGCACGCCCGTCATTTTATGATTTCCCACCCACAAAAAAAGCTAAAGGTCGCCTACCTACCTACTTCTGAGATGAGGGCACGGCGTGACTCCTCCCAAGTGCAAATCTATTCGATTTCCCAAATACTGATCCAGTATTGTGTAAACTGATCTGTCAAATGTCAGATAAGCTGTTGTTGTGATAGATTGGCAGTATAAACAAAAGCCAATCAAGTCCATTGACAAGAAATTCGACAACAGCTCCAATTGAATTGAAATCATCCAGAAATGTATTCCATTTTCACCGTCACACTGCCTAGTTTAGCTGCCATAAGGAAATCGGTTTTTGAATGTTCCGATTGCGACGAAAGTTGGCATAGAAATAGTTAGTCTTAAGAAAGGTACTCATCAAAGTAAATAAAAACTACCGTACACCGTACGCGACGATCGACGGTTATGCTATGCTTGCCGCGATGGGTTCATGATGGATAACCATCCGTTACATGTTACGTTAATACCCCTCCATGCCCCGGAAAATACGTTAAGTCGTTGGTCCCGGTTGTAATTCGTAAATCTGAGATGTGACGGGTAGTCAGAAGTCGAAAAAGCTGACAATCAGTCTTAACAATGGCTGTCATGTTACCCGTTGACTGAATTGCGGAGGTCAGATAGGCAGTCTGTTTATGTAAAATACTGGTGTTGCTGCATCTGGTTAGAATGGAAGTCGACACCAACATAGTTGGAAAACGGCTAGGCAGCTTGATTGACTTCATAGGGTTAAAATCACCTGAAAGGCAATTAAGTGCCACTCCTATGAGTGACTTTTGAGCCTCCTATGAGGCCCATTGTGAGCAGGGCACATTGCTTGCAGAAAAGATGGTCGATGGGGCCGAAAGGTTCTGGAGTGTCGACCGCGTATCAAAAAACGTAGTGTACGTAGGCCGTCCACAAGATGGACCTGATGAAGCCCGTAGGAAGAATAAGAAGATGCGAGCATCACAGTACGAAGACAGATTGACTGACATCTTATTTTTTATCTTTGAAGCCTGATCATGACACTATTTTAACTTGTATTTAATGTTAATGGAAAACAAAAGATAACACTGCATTAAAAATCGTTCTCTTACCATCTTCTTGTTAAAAGAAAAGCTTTTCTACCTTTATAGTGACCTAGATACGATTTTTCACCTCGCAACGTCAAAATGACGTAAGCCATTGCTTTACGAGCGCACGAACAAACGTAGGTACGTTATAGCTGTTACAGCTATTTATGAGTTGGACGAGTAATAACAAACAATGATTTATTATGTTGCGGACATTGGAGCACAAAAATAGACTATATTTACCAACCTGTCTTGCCTTGTAGTTGTGGATAAAGAATTATACTAACTTTTCCTTAGTCTGGGTGGTAGAAATGGGGATTTAATACGTCCAAATGCAGCAGCTCAGCATCTAGATTCGTACCTGGTTGAAGGCAATAAGCTCGCCCCCTATTACATGCAACTGAAACATAACTGGTGAAATGTAGGTCCGCTACGTACACCTCTGCTTTATCCTTTGGGTAATACAAGCGTGATGTTATGTTACGTTACGTCCAAATGGTCTACCTTCTCTAGGACAGCAGCATTCGATCTGTGTTTAATTTTGTCTGTTCTAAATTATCAAAAATTGAATGCTGCTGTATGTGTATGTATGTTGTTGACCTTATTGGTGATTTTCTTCAGTAAGGTCAGATGCTTAGTACTAGCAACCGACGTATAAGTATGAGCAGATGTATGAACGTAATTGAGGCAGATGGATTGAATCATTTGGCGTTCCGAAGTTTCTGCTTACCCCCATGGGCAGGAGAAACTCACACCGAGTGTATGTATGTATGTTAGTAGGTTTTTTCTCCTCTAAAATAAATAATGACACCCATGGCGAACGGCATGAAAATTTTCACAGTCGCCATCTTTGTATTTTCGTTTTAACCAATTTCATACGTTCAAAATGATAAATGATTTTATTTCTGTAAGAAGGTTTTTACACGTCAATCATATTTTTTTTTTGACTGGATTAGGTCGGCGTTTCCTAACTGAATACTCTGAGAAGAAAAACCGGAAATATCTAGGAGGTCACAGTCTCTTTTAAAATCCAGACATAATCTTTGTCACATCATGTGAAGTCCATGAAGATTGGTGTCGGTTCTTTCTTCTTTTCTTTCTATCATATGGTATGGTAATGGTAAAACTATTTGTCGTTACGCGACGTTTTCAGGAAGACAACTCTTACCGTTAGCTGCGTTAAAAAACTACGTTCTAATAAACAATTAAATTAGAGAAGAAAGTATACCGTTTATTTGCGCACAGTTCGTGAAACACAAAATACAATAACATAGTAAGAAAAATCTATACTAATATTATAAAGCTGAAGAGTTTGTTTGTTTGTTTGATTGAACGCGCTCATCACAGGAACTACTGGTCCGAATTGAAAAATTCTTTTTGTGTTGGGTAGCCTATTTATCGAGAGAGGCTATAGGCTATATAACATCACGCTACAACTAAGAGGAGCGGAGCAGTAATGAAAAAAGTTGCAAAAACGGGGCAAATTTATTCCTTTTGAGAGTTTCCGTTGCGTGCGCTGCGTAAACGGTTAAAGTAACGCAAAAATCATGTATGACGGAATTGTTCCTTTTAAAAATTTCTAAAAAAAAGTCCCCGAAAGCATATGTCTATCTTTTAAGGTTGACTCACTATAACTCAAAACGACGTGGATGAAAATTAGCAGGAAAACGATGCGACGGGAAGGGTCAGGGGAGCAAAAATTTGACGCGGACGAAGTCGCGGGCAGAAGCTAGTGGAACATAAAATAACAGCAGTGTTGTGCCTCACGGCTGCGCCAAAAAAGCCAGTAGGCCACTACAATAGGGTACTTTATATCTCTGCTAATCCTTTCGGCGAATTCTAGGGGTAAACAAAAATCCATCCATCAGAAAGGGCAAAGAAGGATGGCTATTTTTGCTATGAATAGGTTTCAGGCTAACAGGCTATCTGGAGGCAAAGGTCCTCGCGCACATGTGGGAGTGGCGCGAGGAGGCGAAACGCCGGGGCGAAACTCCGCTGCCGCGACAAATCGCGGCACGGCGGACGAGCTCCGGTGTGATCTCATGGCGACATGGCGGGTACGATTGTCGCAACCCAGTGCTAGGCACGCCACAATTGCGGCGGTAAGTCCCCTCTTTGAGGAGTGGATAGAGAGGCGCCACGGCGTCCTCACCTTCCGCCTGACGCAGGTTCTCACCGGGCATGGGTGCTTCGGTGGGTTCCTGTTCAGGATAAAGCGGGAGGATACGTCCGGGTGTTTCCATTGCGAGGATCGTCTGGAGGACACGGTGGAGCATACGGTGGAGGTGTGCCCTGCCTGGGCGGAGCACCGCCGTGTCCTCGTGGAGGCGATCGGCGGCGGCGACCTCTCGCGTCCGGCCCTGGTGCGAGCCATGGTACGGAGCGAGAGGGAATGGGAAGCCGTCACCTCCTTCTGCGAAGCAGTAATGCTCGCGAAGGAGGAGGCGGGGCGCGTGAGGGAGTGGCAGTCTCTGCGCCCTCACGCCCCTAGCCGCCGCAGGAGGAGACGCCCCGGGCGTCGGGAGTCGATTGCGGACTCCCGGCCACCGTAGGCGCGAGCTTGCGGGTGGCGAGCAATGGGTAGCTCGCCGCCCGGTAAGGACCAGGCTCGGGTAGACGGCGCGCAGTGTTCCACGCGCGCCTCAAAGAGATGTCAGCAGCAGTGTAGGGGTCTACTAGGACCGATGCCTGCCGGGGTCGCGTGATTGTTCGAAAGAGATACCGTGACCCTGGCACATGGGCAACTGATAGAACACGGGTGGGTTTTAGTCAGTAAAAGTCTGACACGCCCTCCCGCTCCGCCCAGAGCGGGAGAAGTCATTTGATGATTACCCATACTGAAAAAAAAAAAAAAGGCTAACAGGCTATTTTAAGCACTTACAACATTCTGCACTTATATAAAACGAATAGCAGCCAGCGCTTAGATATTCAAAATACTATTTTGGCAATATTTTTATTTTGCAGCTGAAATACTATTCTAAGGTTTAGTACTTAGAAATAATCGAAGGTGGCATCATTACATTGTATAGCAGTGTAGCAGTGGTGTCCCTTTTGTATCACCCTGCCTTATCCTGTTGGTCGAGAGGTCGTATCCAGGCACTGTACTTTGTGTATTCAATTTCATCACTACTGCATTCAAAATGGTGAAGGAAAACATCGTGAAGAAACCGGCGTGTCCATTCCAGAATGCGAAATCATAGCTTTACTTTTGTAGTAAAACTTTACCCAAAAAAAATTCAAAAGAAAACAGACCTCCTTGGCTCGACCAAAATAATTCCTTTTTCAAAACAATAGACCCAAACACCATAAAAACGTGCATCCACGTTGTAAATCGCCCTTATTATCATAACTTCGTTTCGTGTAATAAAGTCCATGGGGTTTTCCGTCCCTTTTTTCTTATGGCTTTCCTTATGTCGGTATAGTTCTGTCTCCTTCTAAAGTGTTATATTTACGGTTGTGATAGCACCACCTTCTGTATATCGCCTGAATGATTATGTTATTGTATGAATAATGGTGGGTATTATTTTCATGGTTTCTTATTGTGGAGATAAGGAAATGTATGGTTTCTTTGATCGCTTTTTGCCCTCATTCTGAATTCTGAGTCGGTGACCCTTTTTTACCCAACTGCCCTTTTTAAAAGCAAAACACTAAAGCACTAGGAAGTGGTGAAGGGCGGGCATTTTGGGGGACTGTCTTATGTAATTTTGATGTTTAAAAAGTAAATTTGAATAAATGACTTATGATTCTGATTGTTTTATTTTACCGCGATGCAGAGGGTAATGTTTTTATCAGCCTCTGTATGTTTGTTCCTTTGTGGTACTTCTAATCCCAAATGCGTGGGCTAATTTTGATAAATATTACATCAATCGATTTGTCTTAATCTTCCAAGTGTCACTAAAGACACGACAGTAATCAAAATTCAATATGCCGACTGCGAAACGCCATATTGGAAAAACAGTATATGAAAGTCGACAAACTACTGGGGTATTATTGAATAAGTTTTTGTAAGCAATGTTGTTAGACTAGCTTCTGCCCGCGAGTGTCGTCCGCGTCAAATTTTTGCTCCCCTGACCCTTCCCGTCGCATCGAATTGCCTGCCAGTTTTCGTCCATTTTTCGTTGCTGCATAGCTCCTTTAGAGTGATGTTATATAGCCTATAGCCTTCTTGAATAAATAGGCCACCCAACATAAGAGTTTTTCAATTCGGACCAGTAGTTCCTAAGATTACCGCATGCAACCAAACAAACAAACTCTTCAGTTTTATAATATTAGTATAGATTAAGGAAAATGCCTCCAACACTGCATGAGATTGCTTAAAGTACTAAGTTTAATAATCAATCTCTTAAAGTAAAATTTTCTTGTTTCCATTTTTTATAATGTTTACCTTATACGCAGTCTAGTTTTATTTTTTACTAGCTGACCCGACAGACATTGTCCTGTCTAAACGATAACTATTTAATTCATATTGGTATCTATCTATATAATATATGTATGAAAATAAATCCCTATTTCCCTTGGTCACGCGGTCACGCCATCACGCGTGAACGGCTGGACCGATTTCACTTTTTTTTTGTTGTGTTTTTCTTTCATAAGAACCTTCTCCTGATAATAACAAACACAACAAAAAAGAAAAATGTGAAATCGGTCCAGCCGTTCACGCGTGATGGCGTGACCAAGGGAAATAGGGATTCATTTTTATATATATAGATTATATCTGAGTATGCGTGGATTAAGAAGCACAGAACCGGTCGAAGTGGCGGTGTTTAGGGGAGGCCTATGTCCAGCAGTGGACGCCTTTCGGCTGAAATGATGATGATGATGATGCGTGGATTCATAAGAACCGACTAAACTTTGCATTGTGGAGCAAACGTAATCTTTGTAACTGGACGGCCCCTTGACAATAATTCAAAAGTGCTTATATGGTTTAATTTAAATAAATGGTTTGAGTTTGGGTCTAAACTAAACATGCTTTTTTTTTTCAGGATGGGAAATCATCAAATGACTTCTCCCGCTCTGGGCGGAGCGGGAGGGCATGTCAGACTTTTACTGACTAAAACCCACCCGTGTTCCATCAGTTGCCCATGTGCCAGGGTCACGGTATCTCTTTCGAACAATCACGCGACCCCGCAGGCATCGGTCCTAGTAGACCCCTACACTGCTGCTGACATCTCTTTGAGGCGCGCGTGGAACACTACGTGCCGTCGACCCGAGCTTGGTCCTTACCGGGCGGCGAGCTACCCATTGCTCGCCGCCCGCAAGCTCGCGCCTACGATGCCCGGGAGTCCGCAATCAACTCCCGACGCCCGGGGCGTCTCCTGCTGCGGTGGCTAGGGACGTGAGGGCGCAGAGACTGCCACTCCCTCACGCGCCCCGCCTCCTCCTTCGCGAGCATTACTGTTTCGCAGGAGGAGGTGACGGCTTCCCATGCCCTCTCGCTCCGTACCATGGCTCGCACCAGGGCCGGACGCGAGAGGTCGCCGTCGCCGATCGCCTCCACGAGGACACGGCGGTGCTCCGCCCAGGCACGGCACACCTCCACCGTATGCTTCACCGTGTCCTCCAGACGATCCTTACAATGGAAACACCCGGGCGTTTCCTCTCGCTTTATCCTGAATAGGAACCCACCGAAGCACCCATGCCCGGTGAGAACCTGCGTCAGGCGGAAGGTGAGGACGCCGTGGCGCCTCTCTATCCACTCCTCAAAGAGGGGACTTACCGCCGCACTTGTGGCGTGCCCTAACTAAACATGTTTAAGTCTGAATATAACTCTATGAAAATTATAATGGGCTACGGCGGAACAGTTGCGGGAATAAAATAGCGGTTTATTGGCGATGGACAAAACTGTTTTTAACCGACGAAAAAATCGGAGGAGGTTCTCAAGTCGATCCGTATATTAAAAAAAATGAAAAGTGGTCCCATGTAAATTTATAAAAAAAAACAACCCTAAGGGTAGGAAAACATGGGCACGCCACAATTGTCCGCCCGCGAGAGGGAATGGGAAGCCGTCACCTCCTTCTGCGAAGCACTAATGCTCGCGAAGGAGGAGGCAGGGCGCGTGAGGGAGTGGCAGTCTCTGCGCCCCCACGTCCCTAGCCGCCGCAGGAGGAGACGGCCGAGCGTCGGGAGTCTATAGCGGACTCCCGGCCACCGTAGGCGCGAGCTTGCGGGTGGCGAGCGATGGGTAGCTCGCCGCCCGGTAAGAACCAAGCTTGGGTCGACGGCGCGTAGTGTTCCACGCGCGCCTCAAAGAGATGCCAGCAAAACTGCGACATAACGCGTGCGACCGTTGCTCTGAGTACAGTGACTTTATGTTACTCCGTATACTAATATTGAATAAGTGGCAATTCTCTGCAGAATTCGGCAAATCTTTGTTGATAATTATACAGTGACTCTAGTGTATTCCTAATTTGCACAATTATTTGCAAAAACACTCAGTTTAATATCAGTAATATCCATAAACAGTTTAAAACTACAACGTTAATAAGTGTTCAAGGTGACCTTAGTGATTGTGCGAACAAAGAAGCTCATTAGTAATGAACATATTGCAAGTCATTGACACTTTAAATTTTTAAATACTGGTTCAAAATTTCGACACATTCTTGTAAGTTACCGTGGTCGAGTGGAATCACCGCAGTTTTTTGTAACACCGCGGCCACTCGGAGAGTCGCCGGTTCGGATCTCGCCAAGCGCAATTCTTTTTCTGTTACAATTTAACATTATTTGAACAAAGATTGCTAATACTAACCGAATAATGTTTCACTCACCGGACAAGAAAAAGTTTCATTCCGAAACCGATTTGGCATCTGGTTCGGGAATGAGCGGCGAGCATGGAGGCGAACCAAACGCGTCAGGGCGCAAGCGCAAACAACCAGATTCGCAACAACCAGATTCGGATTGGACGCACGCTATTAAAGACCTGTCCACAGAGTTTAAGAATACGCTTAATGAGTGGCGACGAGACATGGAAACTAGTATGAATAAAATATCAGATAATGTAGAATCCATAAAAACTGAACTTGCTTCACTTACTCAAGTTACGTCAGATATCAGAAGCGATATTAACTCTCTTCGATCAGAGCAATTACTTTTCCGACACCGAATCGCAGATTTGGATGTGAAGTACGAAGGTATGTCGGAACGCATCGATTCTCTCAAAGACACGGTTAACTTTGTTTCTGATGAGCACACAGATCTCGTTAAGAAAGTTGACAACCTGGACAAGCGTATTCAAGATACCGTTGATTTAAAGCCTGTAGTTGCTGAGCTTGTGGCAAAGATTGACAATCTAGAGCAAAATGCTCGGAGTTGTAATATAGAGATATGCAACGTTCCAGAGAAGCGCAACGAAAACCTTCTATCTCTGATGCAAAATATTGGGTCCGCAATAAAATGCAATGTTCCACAAAACGAAGTTATTTCTATACACCGTGTTCCACAAGCACATCAGCAAAGCAACCGGCCAAAAAATATAATAGTGAAATTGGCCTCACGTATATTGCGGGACAATGTTCTAAGCGCCCATCGATTATGTAAGGGACTTACGTCTGAACAACTTGGCATTTCAGGAACATCGCTGCCAATATACATGCATGAGCACCTGACATTAAAGAACAAGCAATTATTTCGTGAGTGTCGAGATGCTGCCAAGAAGTATAGTTATAAGTTTCTCTGGGTTAAGCACGGGATCATTCTTGCTCGTGAAAAAGAAGGGGCACGGGCTTTTGCTATTCGAACGTCGCATGACATTACAAAAATCAAGCCTGGTTTTGCAGCACCGATTGACAACCAGGGTGTCGCCAGCGTCGCTCAATAGCTTGTTTAACGGTAATGGATCTGAACAACTTTTAAGATTTGCATGTAACATTGTAATTAATTCCCGCTATACGAGTTTCGATAAATATTGCTTCCTTTATAAGACAGAATTTACTGTCATGAAATACTGCTTTTCCTGTGTGATTATTGAGTATATGAACCATTTTGTGCCAACGCTTGCTATGAGTTTTCTATTAGGCGAACATGTAAATGCGATATTCGTATTTATTGTTTTAATCAAACATTGTATGTACTGTTTTGTGTGTTGCTTATTATGGACGATCTATTTGATTTATTTTTTAGATTTTTGTTTTTTTGCTAGCCTGTTGCTGGCGATTACGATAATAACGGATAATGCATGTATTACTATTTCCTGTAGAAATACCTTCTACAATGACTAATAACTTAATTATGTATTACCAAAATTGTAGAGGGATTCGCACGAAATTACACATTCTTTATATGAATATCTTGGCCAACTGTTACGACATCATAATTCTGACTGAGACCTGGTTAACGCCCGAGATATTTAACAAAGAGTTCATTGATGAACGATATGACGTGTATCGATGCGATCGCGATCGCACTGCCACTAATAAAAAAGATGGAGGTGGTGTTCTCGTAGCCATACTGAGGGAGTTGCGTTCAGTAAGTATAATTCCGCGTTCATCCATGCACACAAACATTGAACAAATTCTTGTACAGTTCCCGAGCTCAACCAGAGGTAAGTCTCAGATGGTTGCGGCAGTATATATACCGCCAAAAACACCTGACTGTGTATATCTTGAATATTTTGACACGTTGCAGACACTTCTTGAAGATATTAATATCGAAAAGTTTTATTTGTTAGGAGACTATAACTTGCCGGATGTCGACTGGGTTGCTAGCACTGATAGTACTTCAGTTTCCACACAGATCTGTAGAGGTAACTCACCCACGTGTAATAATTTGAGTGTGTTTATGTCCTACCTAAACGCCCATCAATTTAATAACATAAAAAATCAGAACGGGAGAATATTAGACCTGGCCATAAGTAATGATGATTGCACAATTTCTACTCCAACAAATTATTTATTACAGCTTGACAACCACCACCCCCCGTTCTGTGTATTAATTTCGCTACGTTTACATTATAGTTCAATGGTACGCAATACGATAAAAAAATATAATTACTTTAAGGCAAGTTACGACGAAATTAATGACGACCTAAAGAAAATAAATTGGAAAGACGCCTTAAATTACCCATCGGTTGACGAGTCTCTCGACACTTTCTATAACATTATTTTCGGTATTATTAAGAAACATGTACCATTGACTACTTGCAGATCCTCTAAGTTCCCCGTGTGGTTCTCAAAACCTCTTATACACATTTATAAAAATAAAGCTAGGGCCTGGATTAAATGGAAAATGTATCACAATGTTGCGGATTATGAGCAGTTCGCGATTTACCGATCTAGATTCCACGATGAATGTAACAACTGCTATAAGAAATACATCAATTCTGTTGAAGATGGTATCCGGAGCAATGTGAAGCATTTCTGGACGTTCATTTCTAATAGAAAAAAATCCACTGGCATTCCATCTACTATGACGTTTAACAACCAGTCAACTAGCAACCCAGAAAACATTTGTAATCTTTTTTCCGACTTCTTTAATTCGGTTTTTGAACCATCCACTTCTGCTAATATTCCATCCACGTATGACAACTGCTCTGGTAGCTGCACTCTGTTAAATGACATACGATTTACAATGGATGAAGTACTTCGTGCGCTGAAAGCACTGGACCCTTCTAAAGGGCCAGGACCGGATGGTTTACCAGCAAACTTCATAAGAGAGACAGCTATTAATTTGTGTGCACCTCTTCATATTATATTTAACCAATCTGTCTCTCAAGGTTGCTTTCCTCAAGCATGGAAACTCGCAAATATAACCCCTATTTACAAGTCTGGACCTAAGGACGATGTCGTGAACTATCGTCCTATATCAATACTGTCAGCTTTGTCAAAGGTTTTCGAGAGACTAGTCCATGATAAAGTATACCCAGTACTGCACAATACTATCATTCAACAACAACATGGATTCGTCAAAAGAAGGTCAACTACAACCAACCTGATAACCTTTGTAGACTATTTATTCAACAACATGGACTCTCGTGTTCAAGTTGACACTATATACACTGATTTCCGGAAAGCCTTTGACAAGGTTGACCACCAACTTCTATTGAACAAGATTGCTTTCAATGGTATACGTGGAGATCTTCTGAGATGGTTCTCATCTTACGTTTCCAATAGAACTCAGAGGGTTGTGATGCATGGTTTTAGTTCTAGCACCCTTAATGTTACTTCTGGAGTGCCCCAGGGCTTGATTTTAGGACCTCTTTTATTCATTATATTTATAAATGACATCAATAAATGTTTTCATAATTCAAAATTACTGCTATACGCAGACGACCTGAAAATCTTTAGACCTGTTAAAAAGTTGGAAGATTGTCTACTATTGCAAGATGACCTAGACAGGTTCTCTGCGTACTGCTCAGCTAATAAACTACAACTTAGCGTCTCTAAATGTAGCTGTATTAGTTTTACTAAAAATAAAAATGTTATCAAGCATCCCTACTCTTTAAATAATGTCATTTTAGTTCGGAATATACTAGTACGCGATCTCGGTGTTCTTTTGGATGATAAACTACACCTTGACGTTCATATTGATAAAATTATAAATAATGCTTTTCGTATGTACGGTTTTGTGATGAGATCAGCCACAGAATTCGTTCGCCCATATACATACTTGCATCTCTACAAATCGCTAATAAGGTCCCAGTTAGAGTATGCTGTGGCGGTATGGAATCCCTTCTATAGTAAATACTCAGACGCAATAGAAAAGGTTCAGAGTAAGTTTTTGAAAGCCATGCATTTCCGTTGTTTTCGTACTTATGCTTCTTATCTCGATCTTCTGAATAAGTATGCGCTACACAGCCTCAAAGCAAGACGTACTATTTTGGAGACAATGTTTTTATTTGATGTATGTAATAGCTCATATGATTGTATGGATATTACCAATAAGATAAGCTACGTTGTACCTAGAACAACCATAAGCCGTGGGGTGCGGGCACGACCTCCTTTTGCCGTATCATCTAGTCGTACGAATGCAGGCTTACGAGCACCCCTACGTCGCATCACTGGTCAATATAACAATCTCTTCCAGAATATTGACATCTTTGCTCTAGCAACTGGTCAATTTAGAGACCTTATTCAGGAAACAATTTTGAATATTACTTCCTAGTATGTAACGTTGAAACTGTATTTTTTTTATAATTTCTTGTTTTTCTTTTTTATATTTTTTTTTTATTGCATGCCTGTTTAGTTTAAGTTTAATTTTATCAGTAACACTTAATGTATTTTTTTTCTGTACCTTTAAACTGTAAGCACACGTCGCATTAATTTTATAATTTGTTTTTATAATATGTGGAAAATGTTGTGGGTTACACATTTACTCACTGTTAAGATAATTTTTTGTATAATATTGTAATGTGTAACTGTTTGTTTTCCCAAATAAATAAAATAAAATAAAATAAAATAAAAAAACTGAAGGGGTCTGGTAGGACCGATGCCTGCCGGGGTCGCGTGATTGTTCGAAAGAGATACCGTGATCATGGCACATGGGCAACTGAAGGAACACGGGTGGGTTTTAGTCAGTAAAAGTCTGACATGCCTTCTCGCTCCGCCTAGAGCGGGAGAAGTAATTTGATGATTTCCTATCCAAAAAAAGAAAAAGGGTAGGAAAACAGGGGATGTGGGGATGATGGGGATTGTTCACTTTTGCAAGCATGTAGTAATAAGTAGATTTTAGCCACAAATTAAACCGCCGAAAAAAACTGAAAAGCAAAAAATAAGAAGCCAAAGTAGTTTTTCGTGCCCAGCCTGTAAATACAAATATTTCTGTCAGTCAGGGTAATAGTAATTTGATTATGCAGTATTTAAAAATACCTGCTTCATTGGTCTAATGGTCACGAGTGCGACTGCTGGAGTTCGATTCTCAACTCTGGCAAATTATAATTAGGTTTTAACGTTCGAGATTTTGATGAAACTTGGTATGGGGTGAGTTTAAACCCCAAGATAGGGCATAGACTACTTTTTATTCCGATAACCGACATTTGCGCGGACAAAGTCGCCGACAAAAGCTCATCTCAATATATATAAAATACGCGTCACGCTGGTTGTCCAGGATGACTCCTAAACTACTTAACCCATTTTAAAAGTGTGCAGTTTGATCCAACTTAAAAGATAGGGTAGTTTTTATCTCAATTTATAGTCGCAATATTATTTTGTTGCAAATTATTTGTTTATTATTTGCCAGTCACAATTATCTGTTAGCTCCAAACGATTTGAGCAAAAATTTGACGCGGATGAAGTCACGGACAGAAGCTAGTGTTATATAGTTCAAACAATGTCTCATATTCACTTGTTATTTTCTTTCTTGTTTGAATGTTACAGGTATCCCGTTCTCATCAGTAAATGTTATTATTAATACTTGTTTGTTTAAAAAATTGTCTTCCCAAGAACCGGTCCCATAAGATCCATTGTTAAATTATTATGGGACCCGTTCATGAGATAATAGACGCACGTTCAATGCAGCGTATTGAATTGCATCACATCGAATAGATTGACACGGTCTGTGCCTGGCACGTTATGAAAGCTAGTTTGGCGAACTCAATGCTCGTAATTAGAAGCTTATCTTGGCCCGTAGGCATTTACCTTCTCCTAGAACTATGGGCCAGCATTATTGATAGCTCATTGAAACGAAAATGCGGGTACCTAGAATAAGCATAATACATAATCAGGTCATAATGTTCCTACTGTTAGGACATGGGCCTCTTTCTTCGTGACGTAGCGGGCCGCTATCCACAACGCGGGCCCAATGCAAGGTGGTAGATGTCACAAGTTTTCCAATTTTTGTTTTAGGACATTCCGGTTAACTTAATGTACAATAAAAACTTTTTTACAAAAAAAAAAAAAACAACCGACTTCCTTAAAAACACTACAAAGTGAAAAATAACTTTAATTTCGGCAGTCGGTGTCTTAGGATTTGTATTTAAGGTTTTTGCCACCGACTCCCGAAATTAAAGTTATTTTTCACTTTGTAGTGTTTTTAAGGAAGTCGGTTGTTTTTTTTTTTTTTTGTAAAAAAGTTTTTATTTTTAAATTTTTAGTTTTGGTATCTACCCCGCACTAATTCCAAACAAACAATGCATATTAATGCGATAGCAGAAATCGCGGTTGATTTGCCGTCATTTTTTAAAGAGTTCCGGTGTCTGTCTCCAGAACTCATCATCAGATCTACATGAAATTTATATGGGACCATTTCGAAGTAAACCCCTTTCGAACAAAAAAAGAATTTTGCAAATCCGTTTATATATGACGGAGTTATGGCCGAACATACATAAAAAAAAAAAAAAAAAATATAAACATCCGAATTGATAACCTCCTCCTTTTTGAAGTCGGTTAAAAAGTAAAGCGCCTGTCTAGATTCGTCTCTACGACCTACAACTCGGTCAGCAGCGGCCTCTACTACTTCATATGTTGCATTAAAATACCTCGATTTCTTAAATGTAAGTCCTGATTGGTGCCTGATTATTCCACCCCGCGACCATCTTGGTGCTGCTGTGGGCTCTATGAAAAGCAATGACTACGGAACCAAAGGTGTGACAAAATGGGGGATTACCATTCCCACCGATACCCAGTACAAATGCCTTCCTCCTCGTACACCACTGATGCTGTGACTGACCTGCCCGACTACTGGGCTTCACCCAATAAATTAATCTACTGCTTTCGAACTATATTGGGATCAGCTTCCAGTCTAACTAGATACAGCTAAGTACCAGTATTTTACATGGAGCCACTGCCTCCCTGACCTACACAACCCAGTAACTGGATTATACGATATCCGATACCCTTTTTTTTGTTTGGATGGGAAATAGTTTTATCCGATACCCTTTAGGTAAAACTGGTTGTCAGATTTCGGGTTTCTGACAACCTGTAAGGACTGCCAAAGATCCATAAATGCCAGTCGGGGCAAATGGCTTAACGTGCTAACCGAGGCACGGAGAGATGGTCATCCATCCACGGACCAATCGCGGCTAGCGTAGCTTAACCTGATCTATCGACCCGTGCGGCTATTATTTCTTAGCTGAAAACGCAACTTATTAAACTTAAAACATTTATTTACCATCGGTAGCCCTTAGCTAGATAGCCAATATTTTAAACATGGTATTAGCTTATCATCTACACGTATTCAAGAGCCAACACAATGCCTTTATATACCTAAGATTATCCCTATTTACCTAAGAGGTTTACCAACTTTACCTAGGCTGAGATTTTCTGAAAAATCTTTCTTTTTAAGGTTTCTATTTCTCTTCTAAATAAACTCGAATATAAAACCTCAACTCGACCCACCTCTTGTTCTGTTAAACACACAATAGAATTTAAATTAGCCGACCTAAGCTACTGCAAATGAAACTGTTATCTAAACGAATACAATAAGGAGTAAAAGTTAGTTTTTATTGCTTGAGTATGAAACAGCTTGCCTCGAACTGATAAAACTTGGTTTATTTGAATAGTTTTCTCAGAGGAAGAAAATGTATTGTTTTGTTTTCTAATGTCCTGTGATTCTATTTTTTGTTGGGTTGTGTATTTTTACACAAGAAAACACTGCTGTCCAATAAGTGAGATTCAGCCCTTAGGAACAGTCGTGGCCCACTAGCATGCTGTAGCTGCGACTTACGATTTTATGGGTCATAGTTCAAACCCAGTCAGGCACTTTAATTTGTTTAAATTATTTCATCACGTTAATTTTTATTATGGTCTCAAAATGGTGACGAAAAACATCGTGAGGAAACTGACATGCCGTAGAACAAAATATTTCAAAGATATGTGACATCTGATACGCTGTACTGGGCTCACGTGGTGGTCTCGTTGAGAACCCCCTTCGAGATCACTACGCGGGCCCAATGAGCTGGTGGAACTTTATTGGCTGATTATGCTATGCTTTTGCTAGACGTAGCAGTCGCCGATTCTCTCACCGAGGATCAAAGCAAACGTGTATTTTTGAGCAGATACAGATTCTAGCAAAACCTTTTATTTCACAGTAGAAGGACAAAGAATCTATCATATTCTTCGGTTGACTTTTGAAATTTTATGAAACCAAGCAAAGCAAGCATTTCAAACATTTATAGAATTCATAATAACTTTAAAAAGAGCCACGCTATTAACACGATCAAACATATTAAAAGGACACACAAATTTTCACTTCTCAGTATCACCCCAAAAATATTATGTACATAAAATAAATTAATTTCACATTTAATAAATCCTTCGTTCAAAAACCCTTTGTGTTTTCACATAATACGTCACACGTACGAGCCTCATTATTCATGACGTCACTAACTGAGTGGTGACGTCGTCGTGTTACAGATTTGGCGTCGATATTGAGTTTTTTCATCGAAATGAAAAATGGTGGTCCGTTTTGTTATTGGAACTTTTGATGGATTTTTGTTTTGATGTTTGAGCTTCCGTTTTTAACTAATAGTAACTAATGTGATGGTTCAACAAAAATAAGAACTGGTTTTAAGGTGAGATTTCTCGTTGATGACGAAGTGGTCGCAAATACGACTGCTGAGCATGAGCTTGAGTTCGATTCCTCGGGAAAATTCTTATTAAATTTTTCTTTGTAGTAGCCCGGCTTCTGGATTTATACCCTGTTGATAGCAATAGACTCGCCACCTATTACATAGGACTTACTGGTGCAATGTGGATGTACTATAGTTACACATCTGTCTTACCCTCCGGAGATTAAAAGCGTGAAGTTCTAAGTTTAAGTTGTTAAAAAGTTTTTGTAGAAACTATTAGTGCTATTAGATCAAACTATGTATTTTTTCTTTTTTGCGTTGATTTGACCTCATTTAACCTGTGTAGGTTTCCGGACGAGCAGGAAATCATAATTTGACTTCCGGCACGTGTTTGCACTTTCTTCGTAATCTTGGGAATATCATGAAAAATCAAACAAAACCTCAGCGGTGGATGAAGCTGAACTTTTAATTGCAGACAGCTACCTTTCACGTCTATACGCTAACTTCTTTAATAATTACTGTGTGCCGGTTCAAATTTGGTCTAAATGGTAAAATTATGTGATTTTTTGTTAAAATACAACAATACTGTTGACAGTGTCAACAGTATTGTTGTATTTTCAGTTTTTTAAACTATTATTTTACTCAATAGAATAAAATAATAGTTTAAAAAACTAAAAAACAAGCTTTGGTAGAAAACCAAACTTAAAAGTAGAATATAATATTGTAAAAAGCGACGTATATAATATAACTATATTTGTCCTACTTATATTATAAATGTGAAAAATTGGATGTTTGTTACTCATTTACGCAGAAACCGCTGAACGGACTTTAAAATTTGCTACACAGATAAAACAAAAGCAACGATAAGACAAATTAAAAATAAATATAAAATTAAGTTTGCACATAAACATGACACCTGTATTGACATTTAAATACTTTTAATCCCGATAGTACGTTCCTGCGGGGGAAGCCGATGGCAACGGCAGGCTAGTATTAGATATAGCACTGAAATCTCGATGTTGCCAAGTCGAAAAAACCGTGCAAAGCAGGGTCGGTTTGTTAAGCATTTATAATTAATATCCGCTTGAGGCTTGATATTGTAAAAACGTGGTCAGCAAAAATGTATTCAAAAAATAAAATAAATAGTGTCAAAGATTCGGTTATGACGAACACCAACTGCCAATAATAGTTTCACCAGTGAGACGTAAAATAATTATATTCAGCAGTGTAACTCATTTTTAACCGACTTCAAAAAAAGGAGGAGGTTATCAATTCGACTGTATGCTTTTTTTTATTTTTTTTTATGTTTGTTACCTCATAACTTTCAACTGGGTGAACCGATTTTGATGTTTTTTTTTTTTTTTTGAAAGCTGGTGCATCCCGGATAGTCCCATTTTAATTTGATTCTATTCGGACCATGGGGTCCATGTGAAAACCATATAAGTCTTAAATTTGCATTAAGTTTTTGCGCGACAAATGAACGAATAACGCGATTAGATTAGTGCGAGGTATCAACCATAACTAAAAAGTAAAAAATTAAAAACTTTGTACAAAAAAAAAACAACCGACCTTAAAAAAACACTACAAAGTCAAAAAAAAACTTTAATTTCGGAAGTCGGTGGCAAAAAAACCTTAAATACAGATCCTAAGACACCGACTTCCGAAAACAAAGTTATTTTTGACTTTGTAGTGTTTTTTTTAAGGAAGTCGGTTGTTTTTTTTTCTGTAACAAGTTTTTTGCTTTAACTTGAGAAGAAGGAAGCCTACGTCATATATGCCAAAATGAAACGTTACAAATTCTAATCAAGCCCTATAGCAATACGTTTTCTTTTAAAAGCAATACGTTTGTTTGCACATAATGTCTTGGATTCAAAACCGATGATGGACGGATAGATCACTGCAATTTATCTAGGCAATGGACTTTGAACTAGCACTAGATAGTTTATTTCATATGATGTGTATGACGCTCATGCAGTGACGTCACTTTTAGTAAGCCATACATAACATTCCTTCGTCTTCATTTGTGTGAATAAACTTTGTGTATATTTTACTATATACATCTGCTTTCAGTTATAGATGCCATGGAGATCTTTGTATGAAGTCTTAGCGTGTAATATTTTGGCACTTAGAATGCTACCGTATTTAACATGTAACCATGTACTTCTAGATTTATTTTTTCTTTCTTTGTAGCAGTATTGTATAATTATCCTCTGCCTCCATCTTTTCTAGCTATTTAAAGAAAATGTGCTAAAGTAGCCCGCGGAATTAAATTTTTCTTACGATTTTTGCAATTTACAGGTATCCATCTACCTTAAACTCAATACTTAGGTATTTTTTTTAATTCGTGTAATAACTCAAATTACATCTTATTGAATCTTCAACTGCTAAACCTTTTTTTTTATCTCATGTTTAAGAAAAAGTTTTTTTCTTTTTCTCTTCTTGCCCAGATTATTTCATTACCCTCTATCTCAATCTTTCTCCAGCTGCAACAAATTCAACACTCATTAAATCAACAACGTTTATTCCTTCCTCCAATGACTTCCCAGTACACTAGTCTTGCATAATACTAATATTTAAATCCACTGTTCCAAATTTAGACTCCATACATTTATGATCTTTGTAAACACAAAAACCGATTTCAGTCCGACATTTATTTACTACAGCCGTTTTATCTTGAACTAGTGTTTAGATAAGCTGAGGCCTTTCTATCTTGCTGGCTGGATGGATTTTAATAAGGTTTATGCCTTGAGGAGTTAGTTTCGCTAATATATTGGCAAAAGGTTGCAGTTTGTCTGTGCATCTTCCATCATCCTTCCTTTGCGAAGTAATAAAGTGGACTTTCGTTAAATTTGCAAGGGGGGCTCGTGGCTAAATTATAACTTTTATAACAGAGGCACGAGTCCATCGAAGGTGCCGCGATCGGCTCTTTGATGGCTGAGTTTCCATTACATATCGAGATCCCTCCCTCCCTTATGTCCTGTGCTTGTCCCAAATAAAATATTTTCTTTCTTTCTTTCTCCGTGCCTCGGCGAGTACGCTAAGCCCTTGGTCCTGGCTGGCTGAATCTCAAACGTCTGACAACCAGTCTTGTCATATTACGCAGTGATTGGGTTATGGTGGTCAGATTGGCAGTTGCTCTTTTAAAATACTGGCACCCAGCTGCATCCGATCCCAAGATTGTTGGGAAAAGCCTAGGCAATTGATTGCCATGTTACACCAGTAAAATATTCAAAGATCTTCCCATATTTAACTGTTTGGGTTTTTCATCATTTTCTAAAAATATTCACCCATACCTGAGCAAATCCAATTTCAAAAAGAAAAACTGTATAATATTTTTGGGAATCTTAAATAAATAAAAGATACCGGTCATTCACATAGATTTGGTGTTTGCTAAGATTCCGTCTTTCTCTCATGATGCTCCCGCGCTCGCTACTGCTTATGACATAAGCCCACTTCCCAGTGGCTGAGGTAAACTGATATCCTACGGGAACAGTAATTACATTCCGTACCTATCAAAGTTCTGTTCAGCGCCATCTTCTGAAGTTAATTTTAACTTTTAGAAACCATATTGATTGGTTTCTTTTGTCAATTAAACCAGACAAACAATAGGTCATAGTTCTTCTGAGAAGAGTTTGAGTTTTGTTTTATTTTCATTCGATGTGGCGGAATGGAAAATTGAGAGTAAAATGAAAAGTCTTTGCAAGAGCATTAAATTGTTGTGAATGTTAATTAGGGTTCCGTTGCCAAATGGCAAAAAACGGAACCCTTATGGATTCGTCATGTCTGTCTGTCCATCCGTATGTCACAGCCACTTTTTTCCGAAACTATAAGCGCTATGCTGTTGAAACTTGGTAAGTAGATGTATTCTGTAAACTGCATTAAGATGTTCACACAAAAATAGAAAAAAAAAACAATAAATTGTGGTGTTCCCCATACTTAGAAGAGAAACTCAAAAAAAATAAAAAAACATCAAACTCATACGTGTGGGGTATCTATGAATAGGTCTTCAAAAATGGTATTGAGGTTTCTCATACCATTTTTTTCTAAACTGAATAGTTTGCGCGAGAGACACTTCCAAATTGGTAAAATGTGTGTCCCCCCGCCCGTAACTTCTAAAATAAGAAATTATCTTATGTAGATATCATTGTCTCTAGCGCTGAGAATTTAAACTTACTCATTTAGTCTATACTAATATTATAAAGCTGAAGAGTTTGTTTGTATGTTGGTTTGTTTGGTTGAACGCGGTAATCTCAGGAACCACTGATCCGAATTGAAAAAATATTTTTGTGTTGGGTACTTATTGAGGAAGGCTATAGGCTACATAACATCACGCTACGATCAAAAGAAGCGGAGCAGCAACGGAAAATTGACGAAAACTGCAAGGCAATTCGATGCGACGGGAAGGGTCAAGGGAGCAAAAATTTGATTCGGACGAAGTCGCGGACAGAAGCTATATAAAGAATAATGCTCCTCGAAATTAGTGATAATGTTCTTCTTGCTAATGAGTTTCAAGAGCTATTCATTTAAAACTTTTAATGACTTAATAGTTCAAGAACAAGCAAACTAGTGAACAGTAGTGGCCCAGTGGTAACGACCGCGACTTACGAGTATGTAGGTCGTAGGTTCCAACCAAGACAGAGGGGTATTTGCGTACTACACTGTCAGTAGAAATCGGTTTCATTTTAACAGATCCGCAACATTCATGGCGTTGTTTACGTTGCTAAGCAAACAATTTTTTCAAACATATGAAAGAATGGATGACAAATAAGGTTCAAAATGATTCAAATTCTGATTAGTGGCGTGTTCCGCAATTAGGGTGCAGGTGCTTTACTTACCACTGTTCTCGAAACGGTGAAGAATAGCATCGTGACGAAACCGGCATGTCCTGGAATCAAAAACTAAAGTCAAAATCCATTTTTCAACCGAGGAAAAAAAAAACGACTCATTCGTCAACTCGCGCGCAATTAACTCGCTCGCTCGAGCTAGTTGGCACATTCCGATTTTATCTTTTTTTGTTGTCGTCAACTCGCGACTGAGCGAAAATTTACAGTCGTCTACAAAAGTGTTTTTATAAATTTAACATTTAATTTAATTGAACCTGCTTCACGTGTTTAAGACATTAAACGTATAGAGTGGGTTAACTGAGGGTCAGTAGGTCGACTTAGAGGTGAAATTCTGCTCGCGGTTCGAATCTTTCTTTCCAAAGAAAAGCTTTTGTTAAGTTACCATTTGGCGAAATTACGAGAATGGTTGGTTGTACATTATATCTCAATGTCCGCGAGATGAAAATATTTTCAAATTGAATGATTATTTTGTAGAGACTTGGTTAAATGACACTTTATTTTTTGCCGACAAATGGTCTTGCTATAACAGGCATCATCGTACTACAAACATGGTTGAGAGCTGGCATTCTACTATAAATAAAAAAGTCAACAATAAACCCTCAAGCATTGCACATTTTTGACCATCTTGAAAAAGAAGATGATTATTATCAAACTTTATACTTGAAAGGGTCAGTAAAATCAAAAGAAACGTGCGCTATTGATGAACACATTACATTTACCATAAATGAATTTATGCACGGCGCTATAAGTATCGATTTATGTATCGAACTTCTGATCTTGTGATTATTACATATACACAGTAGTTATAAAAATCATTTTCAACACTGTGATTCTTTTAATCAGTAATATATTAGCGATTGTTATAAAAATCATTTACAACAAACCCTGATCTGTGATTTTATAGTTCCTAAGACTGTGATTGTTTTCATTAGTAAGTAATATGTTAACGTTTGTTATAAAAATCATTTACAACAAACCCTGATCTGTGATTTTATAGTTCCTAAGACTGTGATTGTTGTCATTAGTAAGTAATATGTTAAAGTTTGTTAAAAAAATCATTTAAAACAAACCCTGATCTGTGATTTTATAGTTCCTAAGACTATGATTGTTTATAGTAGTATTAATTAATAATTAGCCAAATGGTATACTCGTATTTTTTTGATTTTACTTTGTTATATTTGTTTAGTTTTAGTTATGTTACATACTAGGCTATTAACCAAAATCTTGAGGAAAAAAATCTTTAAAAAATGTGATATTGTTGATAATCTTCAAAATGTAGGTAACATAAATATGAGCAGTTTTTTTATGTGTGGCATGTGTTGTTAATTATAAATACATAATATATCTATTAAAACCTACATTTCTTTTATTTCAATTTCAAATCGTACAACGCCTTAAACTTATAAAGTAGGTTTCTATATTGAATTTATTATAACACTTTTATAGAATACTGTACCATTTCTCGCTCTAGTCGCGAGTTGACGACAACAAAAATAATTAAAATCGGAATGTGCCAACTCGCTCAATCGAGCGAGTTAATTACGCGCGAGTTGACGAATGAGTCAGAAAAACGGAGGAGGTTATCAATTCGACGTGTATATTTTTTTTTTTGTTTTTTTTTTATGTATGACCACGCATAACTTTTTACATAGTAGTCCGATTGTGATAATTCTTTTTTTAATGGAAAGGGTATACTCCCAAGGTGGTTCCATATAAATTTAGAAAACAAAATCGAACGCTAAGGGTCGGAAAACAGGGGATGATTGATTGTTCACTCACTGATTGTAATGTATAACCACACATAACTTTATACAGAGTAGTCCGATTTTGATAATTATTTTTTTATTGGATAGGGTATACCTTGACAAGTATTATGAGTCCATAAAAGCCACAAAAATATAAAATAAAAACTTTTTAGCAAAAAATTAAACCGCCGAAAAAACTGAAAAGCAAATTTTGCTTTTCAGTTTTTTCGGCGGTTAAATTTTTTGTTAAAAAGTTTTTATTTTTTTAAACTAGGCTAATAGTCATTTTTTGAACGTCAAAATTGTATAACACAGTCCTCCAAAACGCCCGCCCTTGACCAAGTGACACCCTTTGTAGTGCTGGAAAGAAAAAAAAGTGTCGTACAAGGCCCCAGCAGCGAGACGACAACGGTGTACTGTTGCTGTTTTGGCTGGTCTGTTAGTCTAGTGGTTAGTGACCCTGACTGCTAAGACTGAGGTCGTGGGTTCGATTCCCACCCAGGACAAATCTTTGTGTAATGAGCACAATCATTTGTTCTGTGTCTGGGTGTAATTTATCTATAATATGTATGTATTTAGAAATATTATACTTATAAGTATGTTTATCAGTTGTCTGGTTGCCATAGTACAGGCTCTGCCTAGTTTGGGATCAGATAACGTTGTGTTGGTTGTCCTAAGATATTTTTTTTTAAATTACTGTTATAGGTTTGAGTCACACGTTTTTATCACAGTTTGGGAGCAAAGACCGTGATAAATTGCGTGACCTGGCCTAATCGTGATAAAGCCTGTCACAAAGGCCATGTGCGCCCCGCAGATCAGACACTGACGCGCACTTGGCCCGCATGATGGATTACAACCCACTTCCCTCATAGAAAACTGGCCTGTGTCCCAGCAGTGGGATCATTATAGGCTGATTTTGAATATGTTAAGCGAACTGAAAGGCTGGTGAATACCAAAAAGTGACGTATAGTCCATTCACTTAGCTTTGATTTTAAAATGAAAGTGATTCGTATTATCTGCACAATAGGGTTGCTGTTGTGTTGCTGCCAGTGACACGTTCGTCAACATCACAATAACCTTTATTCTCATCACGGTAAGGTTGCTATTGGGTTGCCAATAAATGTGAACGAACTGTACATTTCATCGACCCCTAATTTTCAAGAAAAAAATATTGCACAATTTTCTCCCCAAGTAGGCTTTTCTTTCATTCTCAGCCTATTACAAAGATGTCTGACATAATCTAATCATGATCCATTCAAACATTCCCTCTCAAGTTTCTTACAACTGATTGTATGCTGTACACTGTGTTGTCAAGGTTCAATTTGCTTTAATAAAATATATCATTATGACGTCTGAAACAAATTAAAGGGACTCGTTTGTAAGAAAATAAAGCCTAATGATACGTTTTTAAGTTAGGAATTTGTTTGGTTTATGAAAAGGCTACGTATTTTCGTCTCTAGAATAAGTTAAAAAGTAATTTTGTTTGTTTTATTATATGGATATTTGACTAAAATGCGAAGAAAATTCCAAAAAACAAGGGAAATGTTTTAATTTTAGATTTTTTTGTACAAATCTTGTATTATTTCTATTACAGCAGTCAAATATATTTTTTATATTAAGAAAAAAAAATCTTATGAAAGGAACAGATTGTGGTGTGATAATGTAGTAAAATATATATGTTTATAAACATTGCTTCACGCTTGTTTTCCCCTAAGAGTTAGACATAGGTGGAGGTTAGGAAAAGTTTTTGCTTTACCGATAATATATTATATTTCTAAGTAAATAATTGAGTTGATAAACGGTACTTAATAGTTATTTCTATAACTTGAAACACTTATACCCACTCAAAATACCGCCCTAAATTGATACCTACCATAACTACTTAGGGCATATTGCTTGCAGAACAGATGGCCGATCGGGCTGAAAGTTACCCGAAGACGTAGAGTAGGAAGGTTTCCCATAAGATGGACCGGTGACCTTGTGAAGACCGCTTGATGCGGGAAGCACAGAGCCGGTCGAAGTGCCGGAGCTTGGGGGAGGCCAGTGTCCAACAGTGGACGTTATTATAGTACGTGGACGTTTATAGTTATTGATTTTATATTATTTATGTATTGTTTTTATGGGCCTTAGTAGCCTGAAATAAAGGATTGTATTGTTATTATACTGACATACCTACTCAAAATAATAAACTTGACTTGTGTTATTGTTCCGTCATAAACTTTATTGTATTTTTTTTGTTTTTTGAAATTTCTGATTTACATTGCAACTACTTTAAATCGGTATTTTGTAACTGCTGTTTCTAACCTAATATTATTTATTTGTTTCAGGTATGTACACATTCAACGACTGAACAGTATATATTTACGTACTTTTCATGTAAGTACCACTAAAGATAGATTTTATTCATTAAAAAATACAGTACATTATTTTGAAAAGGTACACTTCAGTGCACGTAAAAAGTAACCAGTTTTATCGACTAACAAATTGTTTCTTGTTTAAAGTAAAAACGCTGTTTACTTTGAAACATTCTAAGAACTTAATTTCTTATTAGAAACTACAAAATGAACACTGATTAGCGTGCCAGATATAAAGGATCGAAGCTTTTCCTTGAAAGCGTCTGTTTAAAAGTATGGTTAAATACAACAATACTTTGCTCGAATCTAAAGTGTGTCAGAAATGTGTTGACAAATAACCCTTCAATGCATGATTTTTACTTTTTAACCAAATTAAATTTATTTGGATGTAAGATTAGCTATATAGTAAGGAAAAAATATATATTCATAAAAATACTTTTTTTTTAAATGGATTGGTGGAAATTTACTTCTTTATGTAATCAGAACTTACCTACTGAGAACAAAATGTGTAGTGAGATAATAAACTACTTTTTAGGGTTCCGTTGCCAAATGGCAAAAAACGGAACCCTTATAGATTCGTCATGTCTGTCTGTCTGTCTGTCTGTCTGTCCGTCCGTCCGTATGTCACAGCCATTTTATTCCAAAACTATAAGAGCTATGCTGTTGAAACTTGGTAAGTAGATGTATTATGTGAACCGCATTAAGATTTTTACACTAAAATAGAAAAAAAAACAATAAATTTTGGGGTTCCCCATACATAGAACTGAAACTCAAAAATGTTTTTTCTCATCAAACCCATACGTGTGGGGTATCTATGAATAGGTCTTCAAAAATGGTAATGAGGTTTCTAATATCATTTTTTTCTAAACTGAATAGTTTGCGCGAGAGACACTTCCAAAGTGGTAAAATGTGTGTCCCCCCCCCCGTAACTTCTAAAATAAGAGAATGACAAAACTAAAAAAAATATATGATGTACATTACCATGTAAACTACCACCGAAAATTGGTTTGAACGAAATCGAGTGAGTAGTTTTTTTTAAAAACGTCATAAACCGTAAACCGCAATTTACCTTACATTCAATCAACTGAAATATAAAAATTAAAAAAAATATATATTTTTAAACCGAAAATACCTACAGGTTTGTACGGAACCCTCGGTGTACGAGTCCGACTCGCACTTGGCCGGTTTTTTTTCCAATTAAATAAACAAAAATGACGAACTGAAACGAAAAAATTACGTTGAATTGGTTAATGGAAATTTCCATCACAATGCATTTAAGGGTTAAGGGTATGGTACAGCATCGAACTGAAGAACTCTCTCCATGAGACCAACATCGTATTATCATTTTCATCATTCTCCGCCTTTTTCATTCTTCCTGCCTTTATCCCAATTTATTTAGGGTCAGTGCAACATCTATTTATTCTTCCAAACTTCTCTATTAGTCGTCATCTCGGTAGTCAACCCCTTTCTAACCATATCATCTACCACACAGTCCATCTGTCGTTTCTTTGATCATACTCAAAACTTCCTTCACGACATTGCCCTCATTTATCCGTATGGCCCATACCATGGTAACTGATTTCCACATAACTTTTCAGTTACTGGTGCCATTTTTCATTTGTGTAACACCACATATCTTTCTTAACATTTTCATCTCAGCTGCACGCAATTATTGCTTTTCATTCATCGCTTTTGTGGCCCAACCCAATCAGAAAGCAAACACGTTTAACCATTGTTTTCGATCTCCCCACAGGTGAAGCTGCAGTCAAGAGTACTCGTTTGCCAAGATCATTGGTAGCCTAGTGACAACTAGTCTCAACTCACAAATTGTTGGTCGTAGTTTCGAACCCAATCAGGCTCTCCGTTGCATAAATAATGTCATCACCTCTTCTCAAAACGGTGAAGGAAAATATCGTGAGGAAATCGGCATGTTTCAAAACCAAAAATTCGAAGACATGTGACACCTACCAACTCGCACTGGGCCCGCATGTTATTTGCAGCGCACTCGCTCTTGACGAAGGCCGGTGTCCCAGCAGTGGGAACATAATAGGATAATTATACTAAAAGTGATAGGTTTAACATTTAGACTACCTTTTATTACCTAAAGCTTCTCGAAACTCGTAAATTTTCCGAGAGTCAGATCGAGTCTTAGTATTGAACATTATTGCGGCCTGCAAACGGGACTGAAATCCCCGGGGTCTAAGTGTAATTGCAGTGTTACGGCAGACTCACCTCGTTTTCCATCGGAAAATCATTTTATACCCCGTATTGGAACCGTGCCCGATACATGATAATAAGATTGTCACTTATATTGGGACATTTAACCCTAAAATGCTGGCGTTACATGTATAATTGACAGTCTCTGTACTCAACAAACTGTCAACTTTGTACGTAATGACACTAGCGAAAAATTAAAAACATGACGGGAAATGACATGACCTGTTTATTAAAAAAAGTTACGTTAATTTAATAATAAAAGTTGTCCGCTGCAAGGAAAA
Organism: Aporophyla lueneburgensis; assembly: GCA_932294355.1. Taxonomy (NCBI): domain Eukaryota; kingdom Metazoa; phylum Arthropoda; class Insecta; order Lepidoptera; family Noctuidae; genus Aporophyla; species Aporophyla lueneburgensis. The sequence continues at coordinate 26,009,525 of OW028747.1, forward strand.
TGGGAGTTTTGATTTTACTCGAATAAAAACTGAATCAAATACAAAAATATACACTTGTTAAGTTCATATGCCGATTGTAGGCTTCATAGGCTACTGTTTATTTATGTTATAATTAAATATGTTCCACATAACGTGACGAGGGTTTTCATAACATTACATGTGTACTTACAGTGGCGGACATCGTAAAGTATGAATATTTAATTTTCTCATTTATGAAATGACTTGTAAACCTACTTTTACCTACGAATGTTTACGGCTTATACGTGGAAAATGTTTTTAAATCGCCATTTTTAACGAAGCTGTATTTCGTGTCAAATGCGACACGAAATACAGCTTCGTTAAAAATGGCAATGGCTTCGTTGTATAATGATACGAGCATTATTTATACTTTTCTTCACACTATGTAGTTTCTATGGTAACAATGTCCCGAATCGTGGCATGCAATATTAAATAAAAACTTTCTGAGTATTTCATTGTTTTGAAGAACACATCTTCACTCTCATATAGCAATAAAACAGTAATAAAAAGTATGAACTTTTCGATGCCACGCTTCCTGTCAAGCTGTGAAAAATCTTTACAAAAAAATAAAGCGAAGATGTCAACTGTCGACACGTATTGTTGGTTTACGAGAAAATTACAACATTAGATTGAATAAAACAGCATGCATGCATACTAGCCGCCTTTTTATGTTTATTTAAAATATAAAAAAAGTTCTTTCAAAGTTTTTTGGTGATGCAGAGGAAATGTGTTACCACGACACTCGTGAAAAGAGAGCTGGCAGTGTGCCACTAATTTTGCACTTCTTTGTAATTTTGTCGATGCCTTTTTTATTAAAATTTAAGAGAGAATAAATAGTTTAATGTGCATGCATTATATTAGCATACACCATAATTTCAAGATTCAATTAACGGACGCTTAGAAAACTATTAACTTAGTTATTTAAGAACATAAATATTTTTTAAACACGGTAGTCATAAAAATAACAATATAAAATAGAAAAACTTTGCCATGAAAGCTTGGTTTTACAATCTACGTTTGAACAAAAAGCCTGTAAAAGTTTTTAGTTCCCTCCATTCTATACAAATTATACGTATACAAAAGACGAGCGTGTCCAACACACATTTGGGCGTAATGATCACGCAGCCAGGTTTTCCAATTAATTTAATGTCTACCACTGAACGCTGAAGTTCTAAGGCCAGAAACTTCCAAACTGTGATATAAGACAAGCTATTACAATCACAAAATGGACTATAACTACACTATCTACCTACTTAGGATGATATTAATATTGCTAAATAGCTGTATTATACACCGTGTCACTTTAATCGTCTTACAACGGCAGCCCACTTCATGTAACCAATGACTACTACAGATCCATAAGAAAAAAATGAACATTTGAATAACTAAAAAATAAAAATATTATTCATTATGAAGACACGTGACGTGGTTTAAATTTGATATTTTGTCTCATGGAAAATGGAGATGGAATGATCTAGCCGACTCGTGCACTGGGTAGGTATGTTCTCTACTGCACGATACGTAAACATTATTAACAGGATGTTTCATAATTCTAATCCATTATTTATTTTTCTTAATTAATGGTTACAATTTTTAATTACGCCTAGAGGATACATTGAGTGGACAACCTTTGTAAGACGACTACAATGTCACGGTGTATATACATTATTATTGACATTTAATTTTGCCACAAATATGATTTCTCAATTTAATTGTACTAATATAAAAGAAAATAGAGCCCGTGTGGTGTCGGACGTAAAGAATAGCATCATTCTATTTCTTCCCATGGGTACCGTAAAAGGCGACTAAGGGACTTACTAGAGAATGGGCAGCAGCGTTCTCTATGCATTTTACCACCATACTGCAATCGCTAACCTTCCTGCCAAGCGTGGCGATTATGGCAAAGCCCTCTAGAGGCCTATGTCCAGCAGTGGATGTCTTACGGCGGAAGTGATGATGATGAAAATAAAATAATTAAGAAATAACAATGTTTATTGCATGCTAATTTAAGATGGTAACGGCAGGCAAATGATAATCGCAATGCTTGTAAAAAGCTGCTAAGTTATAAGTACTAATATAGCATAAAACTAACATTGTAGTTCAAAATGAACATTTTTGACTTTGACTATAATTTCGCTAATTATAACACGTCATAATGTTTTGTGTTTGATAATGAGACGTTTAACCTTAAAAGTGATAAAATATGTCAAAGTCTAGCATTAACATGACTAAAAGCCGAAAAACCATTAAAGTGACAAAGAAAATATTAGCAATTTGCGGTCCAAGTAATTTTAGTAATTTGCGGTTAACTCTACGGTAATGACCAAATTCTAGAATCTATACTTAATATTATAAAACTGAAGAGTTTGTTTGGTTGAACGCGCTAATCTCAGGAACTACAGGTCCAAATTGAAAAAATATTTTTGTATTGGGTAGCCTATCTATTGAGGAAGGCCATAAGCTATATAACATCACGATACAATAAAAAAGGCTCCGCTCCTTTTGATTGTTTCGTGTTTGTTTTTATATAGCAACGAAAAATGGACGAAAACTGGCAGGCAATTCGATGCGACGGGAAGGGTCACGGGAGCAAAAAAATGACGCGGACGAAGCCGCGGGCAGAAGCTAGTAATAAAATAAAATAAAAAGATTAAATTTGTTGTAGGTATGACTGTTTGTTAAGCTTTCACGCTATAACGACTGAACGGATTTGGATGAAGTTTTTTTTTCTATTTAGCACATGGGTCGGCCATGACCTGGAGAAAAAAAAAGGCTACTTCGCATCCTAGATGGCTGACGAAGTCGCGAGCCACAGCTAGTACGAAACAAAAGCAAAACCCAAAATGCGGTCCTTTTTTTGGTTTACAGTGTACTTCCAATAATGGATTCTAAATGACACAGTTGAGAAGTCCAGTCCATTACTCGTTCGCCAATCATTTATCTTAATTAAAAGGGAACCGAAACGTATGCGGAACTAAAAATGTTTTGACTGAACCCTAAACTTCTATAATTAACTACGGTAGATGAAAACTGGCGCCTACAAAGCCAATTCAACTTTACGTCTACAGAAGTTTGAACTTTATCACATAGGTCATAGAGTTTAGTATAGTTTTGTGTTCAGATGAAAACTGGCGCCTAATATAAAACCAATACGTGAAATAACGAACTGCATTTTGGACTTTAGTGTGTAGAAAATAGGGTTTATGTGTGGAACTTTATGGTTTAGTTACTGGGAATAAAGTTTGGAGTAAATTCCTTTTTGTTTTGGGTTTTGCATAAGGGTATTGTTATGTGTATTATTCTGCTTAATTTACCGTGAAATAAATTCTAAACTTATGCCTAAAAGTAAGTACCTACTCGCTTTATTATTTTCAGCGATCAATAATAATTTAGCCAAAATATATACGTTGCTTATCCACTTTTAGTGTTATCTTTCTTATCTGAGAAAAAAGTTATCATTGAACTTTAATTTTTTAATGTGATATTTAATAAACCCTTCATGGTCGGTAAGGCACAGCCATTTTGTTACCTTCTGAATTTTATAGAGGTTTAGCCTTAAATGGCTCAAAATAATGAAAGAAATGACAAATAAAACTCATTCGAAGTAAAGAAAATTATTTAATGAAAACTTGAAAATTATTTAATGAAAACTTATCTAAACATACCAAATAAATACAATTTATGAGTCTGTTTGTAATTTCAAAATAATAGCTTTTAACTAATAGCATTTACAATTTTTGTTTTCTTCTGCCTATTTGTCTGTTTGTTTTGTCTTTTCTCCGAAATAGCTAAACCAATTTTAATAGGACTTTCACTGACAAATAGCTGATATTTTATGTACGTGTTTCTGTATAAATAACAATTTTCATTTCTTTCCTTTCTTTTTATTACAATACTAGCTGACCCGACAGACGTTGTCCTGTCTTAACAATAACTATTTAATTCGAATTGGTATCCATATATATAAAAATGAATCCTTATTTCCCTTGGTCACGCCATCACGCGTGAACGGCTGGACCGATTTCAATTTTTTTTCACTTTTTAAAATTTTTCTATCATAAGAACCTTCTCCTGACAATAACAAAGATAACAAAAAAAAATATATATAAATAAATAAAATAATATAAATAATAATATATATATAATATATAGATTAATGGATACGGAAAATACTTTAAAATCTTCCTATACACCTGATGAGCTATGGTGGCCCTGTGGTAAGTGCCCCGATTTACAATTATGATCCATTCCCTCTCACAGTGAAGAGGCTTGTATACCAGCAATGGGAACTTTATAGGCAGATTTTGCTGTCATCATCATCATCAATAATCATTTCAGCCAAAAGACGTCCATCATCATCATCATTTCAGCCGAAAGACGTCCACTGCTGGACATAGGCCTCCCCCAAGCTCCGCCACTTCGACCGGTTTTGTGCTTCCCGCATCCAGCGGATTCCTGCGGCCTTCACAAGGTCATCGGTCCACCTTGTTGGAGGCCTTCCAACTCTACGTCTTCCTGTACGCGGTCGCCACTCCAGAACCTTCCGGCCCCATCGGCCATCTGTTCTGCGAGCAATGTGCCCTGCCCACTGCCACTTCAGTTTAGCAATTCTTCGGGCTATGTCGGTTACCTTGGTTTTCCTACGGATCTCTTCATTCCTGATTCGATCGCGTAGGGAAACTCCAAGCATAGCCCTCTCCATCGCCCTTTGGGTGACTTTCAGCTTTCTAATAAGGCCCACTGTGAGCGACCACGTTTCGGTTCCATAAGTCATCACTGGCAACACACACTGGTCAAAGACTTTTGTCTTGAGACACTGCGGTATATGGGACGAGAAGATATTGCGTAGCTTCCCGAACGCTGCCCAGCCGAGTCGGATTCGACGATTGACCTCTTTCTCGAAGTTGGACCTACCTAACTGGACAGTCTGTCCTAGGTACACACATTCGTCCACAACTTCGAGTGTAGCGCCTCCGATCTTCACTGGAGTGGGTATCACATGAGCATTGGACATGACCTTTGTCTTGTCCATGTTCATCCTGAGACCCACTCTTTCGGAAGCTCTACTGAGGTCATCGAGCATTGTACTGAGGCCCTCCATAGTCTCAGCCATGACAACTATATCATCGGCAAACCGAAGGTGAGTGATGTACTCGCCATTGATGTTGATGCCAGCCCCTTTCCAGTCCAGAAACTTGAAGACATCCTCCAGTGCAGCGGTGAACAGTTTCGGAGAAATAACATCTCCCTGTCTCACCCCTCGCTGCAGAAGGATAGGTTTCGAGGTCCGGTCCTGAAGTCGGACTGACATAGTGGCGTTTTCGTACAGACACTTCAGCACCTCGATGTACCGATAGTCGATCTGGCACCGTTGAAGAGACTGCAGTACAGCCCAGGTCTCGATCGAATCGAAGGCTTTTTCGTAGTCCACAAACGCTAAGCAGAGAGGCAGGTTATACTCTTCGGTCTTCTGTATAACCTGTCGCAGCGTATGTATGTGGTCTACGGTGCTAAAGCCTTTACGGAATCCGGCTTGTTCGGGAGGCTGGAAGTAGTCAAACCTGCGCGCGAGACGATTCGTAATGACTCTTGAAAACAGCTTGTAGACATGGCTCAGAAGTGAGATGGGCCTATAATTCTTAAGTAGGGCATTGTCACCCTTCTTAAAGAAAAGTACCACCACACCTCTGTTCCATGCCTGTGGCGTTTTGCCTTCGAGTATAACGGAATCGAACAACTTCTGAAGGGCCTTGAGAACGGGTTTCCCGCCGGCCTTCAGGAGCTCAGCCGTAATTCCGTCATCACCCGGCGCCTTGTTGTTTTTGAGCTGCTTCAGAGCCATCCGAATCTCGTACAAGCTGACGTCCGGGATGTCTTCGGTATAATGTCGGGTCAACCTAGCTCTTGGGTCATTTGCCAGATTTTTAACGGGGTTACTTGTTGACGTGTATAACTGTCCATAGAACCTCTCAATCTCCCTAAACAGCTCAGGTTTGGCGGATACGACCCTGCCATCATCGGTCTTCAGTTTCGTAAGCTGGCTTTGCCCAATAGAGAAAAAAAGACGTCCACTGCTGGACAAATGCCTCCCCAACCTCCGTCACTTCGACTGGTTTTGTGCTTAGATTTTGCTATACATCGACCTTATTAGTATGTCCTCATTTTTCAGTACAACAGATAACACATACGGAAATCGCTTTGATACGAAAAGATTTACAGTGCAAGTAAATTTTATCAGTGCAAGAGACGTTTTAACAACGTCATATCAGTTTTACAACTGTCGTAAATGATTAAAATACTATTTGCGTTCATTTTGATGCCTTTCATTTTACTTTGAAGTACCTAGTGGCGACAATTTCAGAAATATGATACAGCTTCTTATGATGCATCGGATGTATGAAGTTGTGAGTATTTAAGTTTGCAAAAAATAGGACAAGAGTAACCAGTCAATATTTCAGCCAAAAAATGTTCAATGCTGGACATAGGCTTTGTCCAATTTGGGGGGTTTGCCATAATCGCCATGCTTGGCAGGCGGGTTGGCGATCACAGTATGGTGGTAAATGCATAGAGAACGCTCCTTCCCATTTTCTTGCAAGTCTCTTAGTCGCCTTCTACAACACCAACGGCGAGAGATGAAATAGTGCGTTCAGAACCACACGGAACTCTGAGTATAGTACGGAGTCCATAGTGCAGGTTTACAATAAAACACGATGATACAGGTAATCAGGTAGTATTTCACTTCAAAATAATTATCACTGTACAATACTCGTGGCTAAGTAAAAACAGCCGTACAGGTTGATCGTTCAGGTTAAGCTACGCTTGCCGCGGTTGGTACGTGGATGGGTGGCCATCTTTACATACCAAAACCCTTCCGTGTCTTTTGTAGATCTAAGACAGTCGTTACGGGTCGTCAGAAGCCCGAAAGTCTGAAAACCAGTCTTACCAAGGGGTATCGTATTACCCAGTAACTGGGTTGTGGAGGTCAGATAGGCAGTCGCTCCATGTAAAATATTGGTTCTCAGCTGCATCCGGTTAGACTGGAAGGCAACTCAATACAGTTGGGAAAAAGGCTAGATAGATGATGATGAAGAATACTAATTACGGTCATGCACTATTTCGTAACTTCAGGTAAAACCGACCTAACCTTTCACGTTGGTGGTCTTCACAAGACTGACTCGTCTTGTAGTTGCTTCCACCTCACTCGACTCTGTCAGCATGCCGCCCCCTCCAGCGAGCACGCACCTTGGTACTACAATAATAATCAATTAAGAGACTATTATTACTCAACTTTTATAATCTGCGACAAATACAAGTCACAATAGCCATTACTGTGTACCGTTTCAATATACGTTTTCCATTAAAATTAATTGCTAAGATCTTCAAAGTAACTGAACATTTTAATATCAATCCGGTTTCCTGCGATTATACAGACCTTAGACCGTCCTTGCATTGTTCTAAGCACAGATTTGTATCAGTGCTAAATAAGAACAGCATTTGCAAAGGAAACAATTATTAAAGCAATTAAGTTTTGTTTTTTAATAATCTTTATTGCGGATTTTGTGTTATTGTGTGAAGCTAGAGGTGAGTGGCAAGGATGACTTTTATCTGATGTGTCATCATCATCATCATTTCAGCCGTAAGACGTCCACAGCTGGACTTGGGCCTCCCCCAATTTGGGGGGCTTTGCCATAATCGCTATGCTTGGCAGGCGGGTTGGCGATCGCAGCATGGTGGTAAAATGCATAGAGAACGCTGCTGCCCATTCTCTAGTAAGGCCCTTAGTCGCCTTTTACGACACTCACGGGAAGAGATGGGGTGGTGTTATTCTTTACGTCCGGCACCACACGGTGCCTTATTGGTGATGTTCTTCAGAAAAGTCAGGTGCGTAGTACTCGCAACCGGCGTGCGTTTATGACCAGATGTATGAACGTGTACGAGGATAAAGGAGTAGGGAAGAACCATAGCACATGGCTTTCTGTAGTTTCTGCCTACCTCTGTGCGAAGAAGGCGTGAGTTAATGTATGTAGAAGCTTCCAACCGCGGCTTTGCCCGCATTGTATGCCGATTGAAAGTAGCCTATATCCTTCCCAGTTCAAAATTCAAAGTATCTCACTATCAACATTCATCAAAATTGGTCCTGCCGTTTCAGAGATAAGCCGGAACTAACAGACAGAGAAATAAAAAAAGAACAGTTTAGTAACCATCTGTAATGTATATATTAAAAAATGTCACTTCAATTTAATTTGTCTGTATTTGTATATTATGTATTGTTTATTCGTTTTAGCCTTCGAATGTGTCTGGACAACTAAACTTTATTATAGCGATAACATTTTCTAGGTCTTTTACGATTAGAATGAATTGGTATTATAAAACGTAAAATTCTGACAGACTCTTTATCACTGTAGGCGTAATTAAAGCATTTCATGCCTTAGAAAAAGTAATAATAAACGACTGCGATTGTACACGGATCTAAATCAATAATGGTGGCCCCATATTTTTGTTCGCAACTGTACTGTGAATTTCTTAGCTAGTTATTCGTTACGTCAAAATCCTGGTCAAATTAAAAGAATTATTTGAAATTTGTGGTTCCTCTAATATAATCCATTACTACCCTGATTTGCATGTCTACTTAGCAGATAATCCACCTTATATCCCTAATGTTGCACTAAATTTTGAACCACTCAAACATATTGTACAATGGCCGTCATTACAAATTTGCCCATTCACCACGCACGCTACGCAAATTACTATTATAATAATACGCCGGGACGTAATACGCCAGCTTTGTGATACAGCCACGCGGAGAAGTATTTGGCAACTCTTTATTTATTAACTTTATTTTCGTAAACTGTGTTTTCCAATGTAGCTGAAAACATGTGTTACGGGCTGCGTATTTGTTATTTTTTAGTCACTGAATAGCAATATAAGGACGTAAACGATTCAATTTATTCGGGCCGTAATTAAATCAGTTAAGAGATACTGAAATAGATAACAGTAGTTAGTTACACTCATTTTCGCGAAGTCGTGTCCCGATATTTTATGAAAGTATTTAAAAACTAACTTGGGCCCTCCGATTCGACCGCCTTGTTGGTGGAAAATGTCACACGGGAACATACCATCGGTCCCTGCCCTGATAAAAATTGGATGAAAATCCATTCTGTAGTTTCGGAGTTGATAGTGTTCAAACAAACAGACGCGGTGCGAGGAGTTTGTTTTATTATTTCACTTTTGTACTTGCCTGTATAGCAGTAATAATATAAAGCAGGGGTCGATGTTTTTTACATTTTTATACGACACGCTTCCGACCTGTCACGGTGGGTCAACATTAGCATAATACGTACATTAATACGTGCCAGGTTTTACTTTCGTTGAATGATGTAAGTTTCGTAGTCCAACCGATCTAGGTCGAGATTTGATGGCATTCAAATTAGAATGATTGACAATTTATTATTTTATGCTGACTGTGAAATAGATATTTTAAAGGGGCTGATGCGTATTTTTGATTTGTGCAATGAATGTAAACAGTTGCGTATTATTATTATTTTTGCGCCATTTATATTGATGTATTTTTTTTAAGAGAATGCATAAAAAATCAGTAATATGTGATAGAATAAATAAAATTAAGGCTCTTACAAGCTTGTAACTAAATATAATAATTAGGTATGCAATTTAAAAAAATATTCAACATTAAAACACGGCAAAAAACTTCGCGTATTGTTGTGAGAATAATAAGAATTGATTCAGCGTATCGGGACTCTGAACCGATGATAAGTTATATGACGTGTTGGAGTTATCTTTCTATCGATAATAAAATGATCCCCTGGATTAACATGATGTACGTTTTACGTCGTTTATTTTTATTATGAGCGGATAGTTAATTTATCATTTAACACGAAATGTTAAAAATATTATTCATATTCTCACATCTTTTTTTCCTCATAAATCAATAAGTTTAAATGCTCCTACAGACAGGCGCGACGCCACTTTAAAAGTACAATTTACCACAAAACTTCATGGTCTGCGGGAGCCTTAAGGCTTCCATAATAAAATTAATATAATAATGTGAGATACTTTTTATCGTTACAAAGTTATTTTTTAAAATATAACCACAATGTTGCTCATTAAATTCGTATTTTTTAATTTATTCTTTTGCCGTTAAGCAATATGTGTTACAACTACAATAATCTTATCTCTTTATTAGTATTCTAAGTGCACATTTTTTTTTAAATAAACCTCTGACGAAGGTTAATTTATATTTAATTGAAGTAATAATTTTTCAAGGCGAACTTTTAATGACTGTGAATCAAAACACTCAAAAAAACCCTAAACATAATAAAAACCGCGGTATTGAGTTTTGATAAGTCCGTAAACACGTGATACATAAGTAATTACTTAAATTTGAATTAAAACAAAAAATAAACATTTACAAAAAAAGGGTCATGTTTACTCCAAGAAACATCAATGTAATAATACAAAAAAAAAACCATTTAACTAATCAGCTAGTAGGTATATCGAAACTTAAGATCGTGAACGAGAACTATTGTCATAGACTATAGGCTGTAAGTGAATATCTCTTTAATAATACGCCACTATTGTACTCAAGCACTTACATAAAAAAAAACCACATCAACTATACAAAACACTCAAAAACACGGTAATATAATTTCTTAAATATTCATTAAGCTGAAGAGCCTTGACTAGCCAAAATTAATGGGAAAAAAATCTACTACGAACAACAATGGACGACCTTGGCCCGTTTCAAACACGTAATTATTTTAACGGCACTATTCTTGTGTGCTAACTGTTAAAATCATCAGGTTTCTGTTCTTGTGATTTTAGTGGATTTTTAAGTGTAATGATTATCATCACAGTGTTCGCAATCGCTACTACTGAGTGTGAAATTCTGGGTTATAATATAATCCCAGGTGGAACAAAGTGTTATTAGGTTTTTCTACCTGGAATTTCTCAGTAGCAGCCCGGAGTCTGGATTTATGCTTGATTGATAAACTAAACATAACTGGCGAAATTTGGATGTACTATAGGTACATCTCTGCACACCTCTACCCAACTCTTCGGGGAAACACGATGTTATGTTAAGTTATGATTATCATCATCAAAATTTTGTAGGACTTGTTACTGATACGGTATGAGAAAATATAGTATTTCATACGTTTAGAAATCTCAGTACACCCCTTATTGAGATCCCTGAAGGTATGAAATATTATCTCAACGTTTTCGCTCTAAATCTTTGGGCAATTTGGTTATCTAGTGCTAATTTCTATTGAACGGTGCTACGAGGTGCTTTAAGTAATCGGTACTATAATCAAGCTTGATGTTACGAGCTGTGGAGTAAAATTCATGCAGTCAATCTAGACGAATCAAAACCTGGTGAAAGACAAACAAATATTTGACTGTTTCACAAACACGCGCGTACTTAAAGAGAAGAGCACTCTAATAAAAAACAACTTTAAATGTACAAATATAGCACATTCACCATTTCGATCCTAATCTAGTATTTGTTAGTTAATACATTTGATTCGAAGTCTGATATGAAGTGTCACTTCCGTTACTTAAATTTACTTGATGAATACCTGAAGGCCTGCTGACCTCATCACAGTAACCAGCGCGATCAGTACCCCTATATTTACACTTCAATTTTTACAAGTAGCGATATTATCGCCCCGTTTGACAGAAAAGTTGATGGATTAACAGCAGGGTGGGTCCTGTAATAGTCACGGTTGAGTGGGCAAAAATAATTGTAACTATAGGTATAATAAGTGGGTACATTTAAGTGGCTTTTGTGATTTCTGGTGGTTTGAACAGTGGTTGTTAGTGGTTAAGGAGGGGTCATTTTCGATTGTAATGTAATAATGCTAAGGTATAAGCATACTTACGTCTAAGCGCCTTTGACCTTTGTATTTCGGAACAATGCGAAATGCAAATGAAAACTGTTCTTTTAGTTTGGTCTCGTAACCGCGGAGCCAAGGAACATACAGAAATAGAAACAATAACTATTATCCAAGCTCTTAAAAGCAATGAAATTTTACAAACCTTACGTTAATAATAACTAACTTGAATAATAATACGCCAAAATTCATCAATAATACGCCAACGATTCAAATAACATCCCTATAAGCCATGTCCCGTATTAATAAAAAACACAAAATTTAGTTACAGTCTCAAATCAGTGGCAATCAATGTCGAAAACTTGTCAACATGTATGAAACTTGAGGTACTTTTGACAGATTCAGACTAAGATTAAAATGCAAACGCTCTTAAAAATATGAGAAATGGTATCCTGTTACCCGTTGTAAGAAAAACCAATCTCTCTGAAGATAATGTTGTTGGTTAAACCAAATATTCCTTCTGCTCACCCGTCCATTACTTACTTATCTGTTTCCCCTTCATTAAAACATGATCAAATCAAATCATAATTCATACTTGAACTCTGCTGCTATAATTACATTACTTTTAATTTTACCCTGACGTCAATCAAAAGCGAAGTTAATTGTTTGAGCGCAGCGGTCTGTAAAGTAAATCCCATTGTTTTAAATATAAAGTTCTCACATAAAGTCTACCGTCCAGTACGATGCGTTATGGTCGTATCATCCATCATTGATGTCAGAATATGTGTATTCTGATCTCTTTCACGTAGAATGTTGTTTTGCTTTGCTAGGTTTGTAATTTATTAAACAGATTGATTCACTTACCAATAGTTATTAGGTACTGTGGAAAATATATTTCACTTAAATCTTACTAATATTTAACGTGTTTTAATGATTTTACATTTTATATTTTGCCATCTCCCTCTAAATTCGTTATAGCGTTTATCTCATAATCTTATGTAATTATCATTTAAATACTAGAAAAGTTTACATGGTAAAACCAAGCAGGATCAAATCCCAACTTTAAAAAAAAAATGGCAACACGCAGGTCAACATAGGTGGTTGTACCACCGTTGTGGCACCTGACGGTGCTGATTAAATACATTAAGGCCTCCAGACAGGACCTGAAAACTACTCCTACAGTATGTTCCTCCACTTGTAACACTTAGATGAACTGCTTGTACTTCCCGCCCCTAAAGGTTCTTTAGAAAACCAGCGTCAGACAGCATCTGTCTGGCATTAATGCTGAAATGAACCTTTTTGGCGCAGCCGTCAGGCGGAAACTGTTGTTGTTAATACAAAATTTTCACTATTTTGCTTTGCTATTTGTATTTTCTGTTTCACGAACTTATGTCCAAATGATTTTTTTTTATTTCTTTCTTTTTTATCGTACTTATTATTCCTTTAAAAGTATTGACATAACAACGTCAAACCCTACTTCTATCTATGAACTCAATTTTCTGAGCACCTTTTCAAATTATTTTTTCCGTAAAATCACTTAATTCAGACTACAATGAACAAAAAAAAAAACAAATCACTCCAACGGTTTTTCAAGTGATGCCCTTACCAACGAACAACATTTCATTTTTATTATTTAGATAGAAATAGATAAACCAAGATAATCCCTTGATCGCGTCCATCAATCTTCGTAAAGCATTCGCTGTCTTAACGTAGCTAAAACTACAAAGAAACAGCTCAAAACGTGCAGAGTGTAATATAAAATAGTTTTAATACTTTAATCCAATAATAATACGCCGTAATAGTATACGTACGTAGTACGCCGCCGCGTCGCGTCGTAAAACAGGTTAACTTGATGTACTTAACTTTCCAACATTGGGGCTGCTTAAACAACATGTTGTTTTCATAAATGTTTAAGGATTATACTTAAAACTTTACGGCTTTATTATTTCATTATCCTTTATGAATTAAATGGCAGTGACATAAGGTCATTTTGTTCAACAAAATTACTTTATTTTGATTGAACGACGTTTTTGTCAAAGGTCTTACAAATGCAGGGACTCATTGGGAACTGCTAACAGTCCCACGGGTTAATAGAGGGTTAAGCTAAGCTTGCCGCCGACATTTCGTGGATGGGTGACCAACCATTACACATCGAGACCCCTTATTGCCTCAGAAAGCACGATAATCCGATGGTTTCGGATGTCATTCGCAGCTCTTTGACAGTCATTTGTCTGAATCAGAAGCCCAAAAGTCAGACAACAAGGAGTATCGTGATACCCACCCAAGTAACACGTTAGTGAATTTTGGAACTTATTTTGCAACTATAGGTAGCATATAAGTGATGTAAGAGTGTACGGTATTACTTATAGATGCAAACAGCACTCGAATTTGCATATGGGTAGCTCTTATCACTAACACTTGCTTTTGAGTGATTTTTGTTCTTGCTTTATAACTTATGGTGGCATTAAGCCGAATTTATTTCTTATAGACGCATACAGGTTTCAATTTTTACTCTTTTAGAACTCAAAGAAGCATATGACATCTTAAAATCTCCTCTAAAGAACCGTACCCTAATAGGTGGTAATTTTTCTTTATTTGGCAGCTTTACTACTAAATAAGTAGTATATATAAGTTATTTATCACCTGTAGTGGCTCAAGAGTTATTATTGCGGCTCATTTGGAACCTAGTGTAATTGCCTTTGTAAGGTCTAATATACTCTAATATGCCACTGTAACGCATAGATCGATTCCAAAAGAAGGTTCTTGAAAACCTTAAGCAACAATTTTCTCTCATTTAGAACCACTTAAGATCTAACAGTTCTAAAAGATAGAAATGTAGAACTTATAAAGGCAATTTTATAAGGCTTTAAACGTAGAACGTGCGTTATAAATTTATTTTATTACACACAAAGTTTCTGTTAAAAAAAGGTCATAATAGCTAAAAGAACTTCTCAAAATGAATACTGTAAAGTGGAAAAAAAATGAACGATGTGGTAATTATCATCGGCAAGTTGCACGTACTTTTAAGAATATAATGGACGTGGAACAAGTGGTACTAGTTCAGACCTTGAAAATGTTATTAAACAATCAAAAGAGATTACTCCAATTTTTTAAAGGTAAGTAATTATCAATTTAAAGCATAATAAAAGGTACAGTAAGCAGATTGTAATAATAATAATTTTCTGTTTTGAGCAATTGTGTCAAGAGAATTTCACTATAAATAACGCAGGTTCCGTACATATTAATAAAATTTAAATAGAGTATGATTTGTAAACCTACATTTTAGGTATTTGGACTAGTTTATACGAGTATACCTAACAGTTATCAAATCACTTAGTTCACTTTGTATTTTTTTTTAATCTACATACGTTATACTGGGTGTAAATTACAGATTAGTGGGCAAGGCAAGATCAGTTTACATTCATGAGTTACCCTTCTAGACGTCTCTTGTATTTCGATTTTCAAGTTGTAGGTAGGTACCTATTTGTCAGATTTATACTATAATCATTTTTTTTTGCAGTCATGATCCTAGTGATAGTTCTACTAAAATTACTGATGGAAATTCGACTGAAATAAGTGATGAAAATTTGGCTGATAATGATAATGTGAATAATGAAATAATTGAGGAAACTGACCTCGAAGAAAATTATGGCAGTGAGCCAAGTGAAAAAATGTTTCAATACAAACAGATTCATCAATTTTGAGACGCAACTAGAGCATGTGCTATAGAACATAACATAAGCCATTCAGCTTTGAAATCTTTAGCGACACTTATAAACACTATAAATCCGAATTTGCTTCCAGCAGACCCAAGAACGCTCATGCGCACTCCGAGACAGATTGATACAATATAAATTGATCCTGGTCAATATTGGCATAATGGACTTATAATACCACTTGAAACTATTTTGAAGAAAAATGACAGAATTACCTGCCAATATTTCACTTTACTTCAACATAGATGGAGGCGGTCGGCGGTGAAGATGGAACACGTTGCTTGTTAAGTACAAACGGGGTCTTTATGCTACCATAGATATTTTAGCTATTACAAATAGGACAATTTAAAAGAGTATCGCGGTATTGGGAAGACCAACTCCACAAAAAAATGGCAAGATGGATGAAAATCGGATGGTCTGAAAAAATTATAAATAATAGAAACAACATGGATTTAATGATTTAATAGTTTCTCCGTGCAATCACAATTCACACAAATTTTTAAATGTACCTATAAACGATAAAAATTAAAAAGTATAATGTGATTTATTGGTAAATTTTATGTTTTTTTTTGTACTTAAAGTATTCAGTAAATTGATATTTGGATATAATGAATATGCGATGCGTTGACCGCTCGATCAAACAAACATTCGATATTTTGAACACTCGATGTATTGAGTGTGCGATATATTGAATGTTCGATGTAGTAACCATTCGATATTATGAACGTTCGAGTATTTAGACATTCGATTTATAGTGTTTGATCAATTGAGATTCGGTTATTTGGCATTCGATTTGGCGTAGTACACCCATTTTATTGTAAAGAAGAACTGCTAATGAAAAATTACAAATTGGAAACTATCAGTAGGAAATCGGGCATCGAATTAAGAAGCTAGGATTATATTCCAGCCAACATTTACAATTTAAATAAATTTTACTTTATTTATCTTCATAAATGGGTTTTGTACCCGTCGTGAGGATCCCCAATTCAACGCAAAGACAACGAGACCTGAAAAGTGAAAATAATCACTATTAGGTACTAATGAGTGAATTTAGGACCTAGGAGCTCCAATAAGCCAACAAATGAGTGGAAATATGAACTGCAAGGTCTATTTTAAATCTCCATGTTTAAAAATGGAGTTCTTGAAAAGTATCTTGTTGAATGGTATTTTATTAAAATAACATACAATAAAATGAGTTTTGATAACTGTTTTTGATGTAGTTTGACATTATACTTTTTGTGAAACCATAATGTTAGGTTTTTAACAACCATATTTTTATAAAGTATTATCTTATTTATTTGATCAGTGATTATTTTTTGATAATTCTTGATTAGATCTAAGGCGCATCAAAATTTACTCAGTAAATATACCATGGTTTCACGATAAAAAACCATTTGCATGGGCTCCATGATGGTTATCCCATGTTACACACATATTTTTTTAATACTCACCAAACAGATGAATAATCCAATAAATTAGCTGTCACAACACAAAGCACAAACAACCGTCTTTTTGTTTATCTCCACCGAAAATAAGAACTTGTTAAGATCTCATTTGTCACTCAACGAATGAGCTGTATCGCTTTTTCGTTCAATCATTCATTCACGGCGCACAATTTGCACCGTGAGTTCCAACTGCCACTCAGGATAACAATTCGAACTATTCTGCATCGCTTTTGCATCTATAAATAAGTTGCAATTTTTCTCCCTTTGGTAACATACAGGTTGCTTATAGGTTCTAACCACCTTTATAGAACTTAATCACGGTGGATTTTATTACTAAAGTTTCCAAAAAAATACTATATGCAATTATGCAAGCTATTTGTCACCAAATGAGTTACTTGCAGCTACTGGGTCTTGTAGGTCAGATAGGCAGCCGCTTCGTGTAAAATACTGATATTCAACTACATCCGGTTGGACTGGAAGCGAAACCCAAAACTATTAGGAAAAGCTAGACAGTTTTTGTGGCCTACAAATTATTTCATGCTTTCAGTATTCAATTTGGTCGATTCATCCAAATTAAAAGGCACAAACGAACCGTGTTATTTTGCCATTAGATATTGCTGTTTAGCCCATGGCGGAAATCAAGTGACACAGCGTTTTTCGAGTTACCCTATGACGAAATACTGCGTTGCTCGTCCAATGAACATCATTTTACAATGTGAAAATTATATGGTAATTCGCGAAAAAAATAAACTAGTTTCTGCCAATTAAAATATTAATTCATTACATCATCTGCCTAGCCTTTTCCCAACTATATTAGGGTCGACTTCCAGTCTTACCGGATGCAACCGAATACCAGTGTCTTACATGGAGCAACTGCCTATCTGACTTCCAGGTAAGACTGGTCTTGGTAAGACTGGTTGTCAGACTTTCGGGCTTCTGACGATTCCGTGACGACTGTCTAAGATCTCTACTATAGACAGCCAGGACCGTTTAAATACCAAGACCTTTCCGAGGCACGGAAGGGTCTTGGTATGTAAAGATGGTCTCCCACCCACGATCTAACCGCGGCAAGCGTAGCTTAACCTGAACGATCGACCCGTGCGGCTGTTGTTATTTAGCTACAAGCCCTCCTGCCAATTAACATACTCTTGAAGCAAAAACATTCCAGTGTAATTCTACACTGGAATTTTATGTTCCAAAACTCTAAAGGTGAAAATCCGTGTTTTCGACTTTTATCTATATAGCGCGCTTTCATATTGAAATAGCTATCAGTGGTAACACAGCTTATATTTCAATAGGCTAATCAAAAGTCTTTATAAATCTGGAAATAATTAGGTACAGCAGATGGTATTTACAAGAAATTATGTTCCTACCTACATTTTTGTTAATTATTAAGAATTTACTAAGAATTAATTTTCTTTTGTTTTTCTCAGCACATTGTTTTTGAAACATTTCAGTTTCAACTCAGGGTCGTGGCATTTTGTATTATTAGTTTTTAATAAATTTTTAAAGTAACGTATGAATCCATAATTGGTTTTTTAAGTGATTTATTATTTTGATAATGTCAAGGTCATTAATTCATTACTCTTCGTGAATCTTGCGTTTTTATAAGTAGTAACTAAACTCAATATTGAGTTATTCTATCTGGAATTTCTCAGTAGCAGCCTGGAGTCTGGATTTGTGCCCGGTTGATGGCAATTAGCCCGCCCCATATTACAAGGCACCTAAACATAACTGGTGAAATGTGGGTGTATACAATATTAATTTTTGTTTATGCGAAACCCGAAACACGGGTCTAGTATTTTTATGTAAAGAATCTATGAAAAAAATTTCAAAACTGTATCATTAATAATCACAAAGTTATAAGCTTGATAAGTTACGTGGTTGTCCACGCAAAAACATATGCAGATCACCACAAACAGCTAGTGTACGTACCATCTCCGTGTAATGGACGTTTGAATACGAGAAAGACATGATAATTTTAAAATCGAAACAAAACACTAAGGCCCGCGACTTGGAAGCGTAATTAAATATTTTTGGTACAAAATATAACATGGTGTAAAAATTATTGGAATCGATTCAGTTACTGATTCTGAACAAACTATATTCAGGTTTCGCATATACTAAAAATAATCTTGTATAAGGTGTATCTATTCATACACGAAATATTTTAAGAGGTACACCTGTAGGTGGTAAAGAAGCTATAGCAATGAAAAAAAACTTTTTCTAAGGGTTTTTTTATTTAATATTTATAAATTATTTGACGCACATAAGAAATACTGGCTCCTTATTTTTTACGGCCCGAGACACCGCGGCCATGCTCGTGCCGTCCGGTCGTCGCCCTCGCAGCGTCAGGCGGGCAATTCATAGAATTTGGAGTAAAGGTTTTATGCAAAATGTCTCAAGTAGTTTTAAAATTATAATAATTACGAAAATTCAAAAACGCTTAGATAAAAAAAATATTTTTGCTTCTATAACTTCTTTACCACCTACAGGTGTACCTCTTAAAATATTTCGTGTATGAATAGATACACCTTATATAGATACACCTACACCACCACCGCCTTCGGGAATACAGGCATGAATAAAATACAGGCATGAATAAAATACAGGCATGAATAAAATCAAAATATTTTATTTGACATAAACCTACATGGGCACTTAAGAAACGCCAGAAGCTAGGTGCACGATTCCAATTGGTTGATTCTTAATTCTTATGGATAAGAGCCGGCAAGAAACTCCACGGTTACTCGTTTTGTGTTTTTAATTATCTCAAAACAAAAAATTCGATTCAATTATATCGTGAACAGTAAATTGGTTTCTACATCCTTTATTATTTATGCTTATCACAAATGATCAGCGTTCTTTTGTTTTCATTTTATTTATTGAAAAGCTATTGTCACCGACTCTCGCGCGAAGTTTGATCTCAATATCTTTCAAGCGCCAAGTTATCTTTGCCAAATATCATCGAAATCTGTTCGGTAGTTTAACCTAGAAAACGACACAGTTGCTACTTTTGCATATCAGGGAAAATGATTGCTTAGAAAGTCGAGTCATCATTATTTTCGCCGAAAGACATCCACTGCTGGACATAGACTTGACTTTGACTGGCCTGTTAGTCTAGTGGTTAGTGACCCTGACTGCTAAGACCGAGTTCGTGCGTTCGATTCCCACCCAGGACAAATATTTGTGTGATGAGCATAATCATTTCTTCTGTGTCAAAAATCAAAATCAAAATTCATTTATTCAAACTAGGCTGAGAGTCAGCACTTTTTGAACGTCAAAGTTACACACGACAGTCCCCCCAAAACGCCCGCCCTTCGACACTTCCTAGTGCTTTAGCTGTGAAGAAGAAGTGGCGGAACAAACTCCCCAGCAGCACAGCTGTCTGTTAAGTTAGAAGAACTTGATTCTATACAATATTGTGTAAGTAATTAATATTATAACGCAAAACATACATTTTTCACAATATGTCAGCTAGCACACGCCAATATACCACCAACAGAACATTAAAAACTAAACTCAAGCTGAAATAAATAGTAAAACAAAATCGTAAACAGAATTTAAAACGTAAATAAAGCCTCCAGGCATAAAGGGCGTGCCCGTTTACATATTCAACGATGCAAATTGATACATACAGCTAAGTTGAAGTTACAGTAGTTAAACTAGGACCTCTGGACCTAAATAAAATAACCGTTAATACAAGTAACAATAGTGTGTCTGGGTGTAATTTATCTATAATATGTAAGTATTTACAAATATTTAAGTATGTTTATCAATTGTTTGGTTACCATAGTACAGGCTCTGCCTAGTTTGGGATCAGATAACAGTGTGTTGGTTGTCCTAAGACATTATTATTATTATAGGACATCCCCAAAAAATTGGGGGCTTGCCATAATCGCAAAACTTGGCAGCCGGGTTTGCGATCGCATTATGGTGGTAAATTGCATAGAGAACGCTGATGCCCAATTCTCTAGTAAGTCCCTTAGTCGCCTTGTAGGACAACCACGGGAAGAAATGGGATGGTGGTATTCTTTAGCTCCGGAAACAATTATACTAGCTTCTGCCCGCGACTTCGTCCGTGTTAAATTTCTTGTTCCCCCGACCCTTCCGGCGTCGAATCGCCTACCCGTCCAATTTTCCCCGTTTTTGCAACATTTTTCATTACTGCTCCACTTGCTTGAAGCGCGATGTTATATTACCTATAGCCTTCCTCGATAAATAGGCTACCCAACACAAAAATATTTTTTTCAATTCGGACCAGTAGTTCCTGAGATTAGCGCGTTCAATCAAACAAACAAAAAAACTCTTCAGCTTTATAATATTATATAAAGTATAGATTTAAACTACAATTTTATCAATCGTGTCAATTGGCTATAGCACGGCTAAATGATGGAGTCTGTCTATTTGTCAAGTTGTTACTGACTGCTGTACATTATGAACCCGTGAAAAATAGCTCCATGTACACTTCAGTTGGACAAAGGTCTTTCTGATACGGCGTTACATCATTCAGTGCGTACTAAAAATAAATAACGCTAGTTCATATACATACCTACTTACACATGTCATACATTTCTCTTGTCCTTCATCATCATCGTCATCTTTTCAGCCGAAAGACGTCCACTGCTGGACATAGGCCTCCCACAAGCTCCGCCAGTTCAACCGGTTTTTTGCTTCCCGATCCAGCGGATTCCTTCACAAGGTCATCGGTCCACCTTGTGGGAGGCCTTCCAACTTTACGTCTTCCGGTACCTACGTGGTTGCTACTTTAGAACCGTTCGCAGTTTCTCTTGTCCTTATCCCAAATTATTAGTGGTCGGTTCAACGTGTCTTTGTCTCGTATACTTCTCTGTTAGTTAATATCTCGGTAGTCAAGCCCTATGTCAATAGCGGACTCCCGGCCACCGTAAGCGCGAGCTTGCGGGCGGCGAGCTCTGGGTTATGGGTAGCTCGCCGCCCGGTAAGGACCAGGCTCGGGTCGACGGCGCATAGTGTTCCACGCGCGCCTCAAAGTGATGTCAACAATACTGAAGAGGTCTGCTAGGACCGATGCCTGCCAGGGTCGCGAGATTTGTTCGAAAGAGTCACCGTGGCCCTGGCATATGGGCAACTGAAAGAACACGGGTGGGTTTTAGTCAGTAAAAGTCTGACACGCCCTTCCACTCCACCCTAGAGCGGGAGACGTCATTTGATGATGTCCCACCCAAAAAAAAGCCCTTTCACCCTTTCTCACCATATCATCTTTCACACAGTCCATCCATCGTTTCTTTGGTCTTCTCCTACTCTTATAGCCATCCACATTCGAATTCAACAATTTACTTAAGACATTTGCCTCCCTTCTCTGCATTACATGCCCAAACTATGACAATCGATTACCGCACTACTGTTCAGTCACCAGAGCCACTTCTCAACCACCAGGTCCCAATGCGGTGTCATATACCTACCTAACTAAACGATAAAATTATGAATGATCAAAAACATATTCGTTACTCATTGAACAGAGTAGTCAGTGGGAATTTCCCAATAGATAATACGATTTTCCTGGTCAGTACGAGCACGTGATTTTATTTCTTGTTTATGCATTGCTTATAATAACCTAATGCATTTCTGTACGAGTCTTCGATTTGAAGGATTACGTGTTATCTAAATTACAAGTAGGTATTATAAATGTAGGATAAGTAAAATATGGTAAGAAACTTTTTTTCTCAACTGTTTGCTTTGTATCTTGCATTGTCACAAAATGTTGGAAGGTATTTCATGCCATTGTGGAAAAAAAGACGCCAGATAGTAGCGAGGATCACTAGAAATCAAGGAATTACGGACTTTATTTAAATAATGTCGCGACATCATTCGCGTGAATATTCTTCTTCCTCTGTTCCACAACGTCACATCGCATCGCTTGGCATCCCTTGTTAATTTTTCTTTTTGCTCGATTCTTAAAAGTCCCTACCGTGAAGCTTTTAACCTTCCTTAAGAATTGGGCTTACAAATGCAAAAATATTTTCCAGAGATTAATGCGAAGAAACAAATAAACAAACTCTTCATTATCGAATTAATTATTTCAAACGATTTTATTCATCCCCTGAAACAATTTAGTCGTAAACAATGACTGCTCAGATTTAATGGGAGAAACAAGATACCTACACAATAACAAACGAAACATCTTAGGAAGTTTCTTCACCAAATTAAATTTTAATTAAGGAAATCTACACTACGAAAAGTTTCATTATTTGCTTCGTTTTATCGATTAAAACAGATAGCAACGGATGTGTGCATAAGTTAATGTTTTGATCATAGAAAAAAAAACAATACACACAAAATTATCGCATATGTCGTAAAAAGCGACTAAGGGATTTACTATCGTGGAGGCGATCGGCGGCGGCGACCTCTCGCGTCCGGCCCTGGGTGCGAGCCATGGTACGGAGCGAGAGGGCATGGAAAGTCGTCACCTCCTTCTGCGAAGCAGTAATGCTCGCGAACGAGAAGACGGGGCGTGTGAGGGAGTGGCAGTTTCTGCGCCCTCACGTCCCTAGCCGCCGCAGGAGGAGACGCCCCGGGCGTCGGGAGTCGATAGCGGACTCCCGGCCACCGTAGACGCGAGCTTGCTAGCTCGCCGCCCGGTAAGGACCAGGCTTGGGCTGACGGCGCGTAGTGTTCCACGCACGCCTCAAAGAGATGTCAGCAATACTGAAGGGGTCTGCTAGGTCCAGTGCCTGCCAGGGTCGCGAGATTCGTTCGAAAGAGTTAACGTGGCACTGGCACATGGGCAACTGATGGAACACGGGTGGGTTTTAGTCAGTAAAATTTTGACTCGCCTTTCAGCTCCGCCCAAGAGCGGGAGACGTCATTTGGTGAATTCCCACAAAAAAAAAAAAAATGGATTTACTAGAGAATGAGTAGTTGCGTCCTGTTAGCATTTTATCACCATACTGCGTTCGCCAACCCGCTTGTCAAGCGTGGCGAATATGGCAAACCCCCAAAGTTGACGGAGGCCTATGGACGTCTTTCGGATGAAATTATGATGGTGATGATGATACGTCTTCTTGACAAATACTACTATATTAATTTAACGAGAAAACTTCAATTTCTATAGACCCTGTGTAAATAAAAATGTGTGATAAAGCTTCTACAATATTTTTGTAAGGTTGGATTTAAAAAAATCTTGATATATGTCCGTATTTATGCAAAATGGAACCACACGAATAATTTCGGTTATTACTTTTTTTGAAGAATACTAATTTAAAAGTGTCCGTATTTTTACAAAAAGGAACCACCCAGCAACCACGCACTTCTGAGATATCAAAGGATTTACAAAAACATAGACCACTTTTAAATTTAGTATTCTTCAAAAAAAAAGTCAAAAACTGTATTTTTCGTGTGGTTCCATTTTGCATCATCATTTCAGCCGTATGACGTCCACTGCTGGACATAAGCCTCCCCCAATTTGGGGGGATTTGCCATAATCGCCACGCTTGGCAGGCGGGTTGGCGATCGCAGTATGGTGGTATAGTGCATAAAGAACGCTGCTGCCCATTCTCTAGTAAGTTCCTTAGTCGCCTCTTACGACACCCACGGAAAGAAATGGGATGGTGCTATTCTTTACGTCCGGCACCACACGGTACATTTTGCATAAATACGGACATATACGTATATCTATGTATGCTAGCTCAATCTGCTTAGCGTTTCCCAAACTTTGAAGGCCTATGTCCAACTGTGGACGTCTTTCGGACGAACTGATGATGATATTGACACACAATAGACGCGAATATCATTAAATAGACGTTATTACATCAATTAAAAACATTATAAAACATACGAACGCTCATCCAGTCCCGGGTAAAAACTAGTAAGTGCAGAAACAGCTGTTTTTTAACCGCAAGCCACTTGCCGATCATTAGGTCGGTCGGCGCGGGCGCAATGATTCTCTGAAATGTGACGTCATCGACTCTGTCTGACGGTCCGTTTCGTTGGCTTATTGTGTTTATTTAGGTAGGCACTCATTAGTGTATTACTTGCGTCTTTTGTTTTATTTTGGTACTTACCTACTTCTTATTTTAGTTAGCGGTAAGATGTCACTAGAAATGACTATATATGTTAAAAGAAAATACTTCATCATGTTTTTTTTTTTGGATGGGAAATCATCAAATGACTTCTCCCGCTCTGGGTGGAGCGGGAGAGCGTGTCAGACTTTTACTGACTAAAACCCACCCGTGTTCCTTCAGTTGCCCATGTGCCAGGGTCACTGTATCTCTTTCGAACAATCTCGTGACCCTGGCAGGGTCATCATGGTAATCAGTCAATCAGCCTATATTGTTCGCACTGCTGGAACACAGGCCTCTGTGAGACGAAGTGGGCCGTAATCAACCACGCGGCCCCAGTGCAGGTTGGTTGATATCACATGTCTCTTCGATTTTTTAGTTTCCTCACGATGTTTTCCTGCACCATTTTTCAGAGCTGTGATGATGAATTATTTACACAAAGTATATCGCCTGTTTAAGTTTGAACCCACGACCTAAATTCGTAAGTTGAGGCCGATACCACAGGGCCACCACCGCACTTGATAAGAAAATTGTATGAAATTAAATATTTTGGCTAAATGGGAAGTAAAACTTAGGAACATACCACATATCTACACCAAGCATCTTGTCATCAATCATCATGTCTACTATATTCAGCAATTGGTTTAAAAGTGTTTTGCGTTCTGGAGCTTTTATACTAAGAATTTTGAAACTATTTAGTCAAGTCTGAAAAAATCAATTTATATATGTACATATAACTAACTTTTCAAGAGTACAGCATACCTACTTATCAAAACTTATTAAATGTTAATCCCACTTTTGATACTTAACAACGTCACCGTTGTTAAGTATCAAAAGTGGGATTGACATTTTCTATAGCAAATGCTTGCTGAGCCAAAATCGGATGCGTAGGAGATCCATAAAGTAACCAAAATAACCCGAAGAATTGCCAAAGTTAAGTGGCAGTGGGCAGGGCACATTGCTCGAAACATGTGACCAATGGAGCCGTAACGATCTCGAGTGGCGACTGCGTACTGGAAGACGTAGCGTTGGAAGGTCTCCCACAAGGTCGACCGATGACCTAGTGAAGACTACAGAAATCTGCTGGATGCGAAAAGCACAGAACTGGTAGAAGTGGCGGTGCTTTGGCGAGGCCTATATACAGCAGTGAACGACTTTCGGTGATATGATGATGACAATGATGAATGTTTACTGTCCCTGTTCATATTTAACAAAGTGGAAAACGTAACTACACGTGGTCGTATATTTTGCCAATTAATATTTCGTGGTAGGCAACTAGGCACTTAAAATCTGTAAATCTTTGTGTTCGTTCGTCCGTTTTACTACTAAAACTTAAAATGGTGTTTAGTTTTGTGCAGTATTTGAGGTTTTGGCTAATGAACAAACGTGCGTAAAATTAGGGTCAACCTAGTTTTGGTAATACATCCTAGAATAGTAAATGTTTGAGCCACAGAAATCTTCTGAGGCTAAAAATAAAAACAATACAAGTAAATATCTACAAGTACATTGAAAAAATCATCTAATTTTCACAGGGTATTTTAATTACTTACGTACATTTAAGGTGAATAGTTGGCCTTATTATTTGCGTAGAGTAGCATAATCAGCCTATCATGTTCCCACGGCTGGGACACTGGCTTATTTTCTATGACAGGGAGTGGGCCGTTATCCATCCGGGCTCAGTCGTATTTGTAGATGTCACATGTCTTCGATTTTTTGGTTCTAGAACATGCCAGTTTCCCCACGATGTTTTCCATAACCGTTCTGAGAGCAGTGGTGATGAATGATGAATTGTCACAAAGTAACGCATCTGTTAGGGTTCGAAAAACGTCCACTACTGCAGATAGGCCTCTCCGTTTGGGGGGGTTTGCCATAATCGCCACGCTTGGTATGGTGGTAAAATGCTTAGAGAACGCTGCTGCCCATTGTCTAGTAAGCCCTTTCTGTTTTTTTTTTTTGGATGTGAAATCATCAAATTACTTCTCCCGCTCTGGGGCGGAGCGGAAACCCACCCGTGTTCCTTCAGTTGCCCATGTGCCAGGGTCACGGTATCTTTCAAACAATCTCGCAACCGTGGCAGGCTCTAGTAAGTCCTTTAGTCGCCTTTTACGACACCCACGGGAAGTAATGGGTTGGTGCTATTCTTTACGTCCGGCACCATACGGAACCGAACCAAAACAGAAGTAGAGTACAGATATAATAATAAATTGTTTTCTATCCAGTAGTAATATAAGTGTCCTTTTAAGCAAACAATTGCCTGTGTGTCCTAACACAGGCAATGGTTTGCTTAAAAGGGCACTCCTACCACTAGCTTTGTTGTACAAATTTTGTTAAAGAAAATAAACTATTTGTATTTGTATATGTTGTCGGTTTAGTTACATACTTGATTCATTCGATGAAAATAAACGATCTTCGTGTATAAACCTATTTTTCCTCAACTGCGTAGATGCAAGATAAACAAGCACTTATTGTCATACCATTGCTACTGTATACTTGCAATTTATATAATGCACTCTGTGTTTCCCTTTAATTCACAATAAGAAATTGTAGCATTTCAATACATGACTCAGCAGCAATTTTTTCCTCCACAATAATATTAAGAAGGTGGAAGGTGGGGGAGATACCTTTATGTAAGGTGTTCTTTTTAACACGCTTTTATTAGGTCGACCTGTATGTAACTATGTAATGGAATCTAAGGTAACTAATTTAACCATCTTCCAAGGATCGTAGCATCATGAAAATTGGCAGCTGTATGAAGTTCTGGTGACAATACAATAATATGGTACTGGCAAACTGATCTAATGATGGAGCCGGAAGATATGAACTGGAACTTCATGATGGAACATCGTATCATAGCTGTGATTGGACTTGTTAGAAAAGTTTTCTAATGAATTTTGACCACGATTAGGTTTTAGGTCTGATGATGAAGCCGGAAGATAGGCACTGGCATTCCATGATGGAATATCGTATCATAACCGTGTTTGGACTTGTTAGAAAGGTCTTGTAATGAACTTTGAACACGATTAAGTTTTTGGTTTTTACGTGCATTTATAAAAGCGTGTTTTTCTAGTGTTTTTAAACTTAAAATTTATTGATATTCCATAACTCTAATGAGACCATGTCAAAGAATCATCATAATCATCATTTCAGTCGAAAGACGTCCACTGTTGGACATAGGCCTCCCCCAAGCACCGCCACTTCGACCTGTTTTGTCAAAGAACCATAGCAGAATTTTTTTATCGTTTTAATTTCTCATACAAAATAATTAGACGTCAAAATTACTTATGCTTATTATACACCCTAACATGGTGAGACCATGTCAAAGAATAAACTGACAAGGTCTCATGAATAACCCTTGAGTTAAGGGATATTACAATAGGAACAAATAGTATAAGTTTTCAACGTCTTTTTTATCTATACTTATATTATAAAGCTGAAGAATTTGTTTGTTTCTTTGTTTGGCTGAACGCAGTAATCTCAGAAATTACTGATCCGAATTGAAAAATTTATTTTGTGTTGGGTAGCCTATTTATTAAGAAAGGCTATATAACATTACGCTAGATCAAAAGGAGCAGCAACGAAATATGGACGAAAACTAGTGGGCTATTCGATGCGACGGGAAGGGTCAGGGGAGCAAAAAGCCCTTTTCGATTTCTTAACTAATTTGAAAACAAAAATGATTCGATTCATGGTATGACTGTTCGTTACGCTATCACGTGAATGCGGCTGAACGGATTTGGATCATATATTGATATGGATTGATAGACCAAAACTTGGCTTAGGACATACAATAATTGCTATACCTATATTCCCACGGGATCGATACTTATGCGGGTAAATCCGCGAGGCGGGGCTAGTGTTATATATAAAATGTCCATCCTTGCCTGAGCTGTGTGTCATTCTACGCTCGACGCTCGCCCTGGAAGGTCGTTACGCTGCTGCTCCGCTGCGCGTATCCCCTCCACCGCCCGCCGCTCGATCGCCCATCACTTGTGCTCCGTGCGCCACGCTGCGTAGTCGCCCCGACTACTCTCCGCTATTTTGCGATTTAAATTTATTTAAATCGCAAAATTCGGAAATTCCTGTTTCTTTACGGATACAGTCAAAACGTTCTGTCTTGTTTACAAGACAGTATTATTTCTTTAAATAGAGTGTCTAAAAACGTGTGCTTGTGGCCCCTTCAGGGCAAAATCCACAGTTTCGTGGTCACTCGGTGGATACCTTAACGGTGCCAACGAAGCCGAGTGGGTGCAGACCCAACGCACCCGTCTATCCTCTTCAGGGCTAGGCGAAAGTTGGACGGGTCCCAGATCGCGGGCCTTGGGGGCTTCCTTCGTCAGCCCTGGTGACAGTCTTCCCTCCACAGCCGCGTACTAGTGCCGCGGGTATATCTATACCCCCCGCTCTAGGCTGGTCGGGTACCTTCAGTACCCATCGCATGACCGGTTAGGAACCCGTTCGCACAATAAGATTGGCGACGGGAGACACTCTTAGGGCTCACCAGGTTCACCTCCCTGTCTATACCCGACAGGGAGTGTAACACTCACCCCCGGCAACCCACCGGGGATTAGGTTGTTAGGAATAGGGCTTTGGCGATAGGATCACTCTCATGAGTGATTAGGTCCCCCCTCCCCTCCTCCATGGAGAAACCCATGGAGAGACTAGCCAAGATCGAGGCGCTCTTGGCTGAACTTGCGAGTCAGCTCAGCATTGAACATTCGGAGGTCGGGGCTGTGATCTCTGTTTTTCTTATTTTAATTAAGAAAAACAAGGATTTCGCAGCCAACTTCTCCGAACTGTACAGGGCTGAGCAACTTACTATTCCAGCCAGCCCGGGCATCACTGACTTCAGCGATGCCCTCGAGGCCCCGACCGTTACCGAGGAACCGCCGTGTCAATTGGACACAGAGGATGTACCCATCCCCACTCCTTCCGATTCTGCCGCGCTCACTCCCCAGACGGACTCGCACTCCTCTTCGTCCTCGGACACAGAGGCGTACGAGCTCGTCTCCCACACAAAGGGCAAAGGGAGCAAGCGCAAAAAGAAAAAGGCGAGCAGCTCAGCCCCGGCCGCTAAAATCATAGCGGCTGAGGACTCCGCTGCTCCGTCTCGCGCCCCCTCCCCGCAGGCGACCTCCGCCACCGCGAACCCCCCCCACCCCGCTACGCAGGCGACCCCCGCCACCGCGACCGCGTCCATCCCCTCCACGCCGCCGGCGACCGCCGCCAACGCGTCCCCCTCCCGTCCCTCGCCTTCAACCTCCGCGAAGGTTGCTGCGCCCCGCGCTAAAGGTAGCGCCCCGTCCGTACCCTCTGGCTCAACCACCGCCAGGAAACTCCCTCCACCGCCCCCTGTATTTATACAGGACAAGGCCAAGTGGACGGAGGTGTCCAAATGGTGTGTTGACCAGAGGGTCAACTATACTAGTGCTCGTGCCACCCAGCACGGCATTAAAGTATCGGTCCCCACGTCCGGTGACTATCGTGATCTGACCAGGCTCCTCTCAGCAAGGAACGTGTCCTTCCACACGTATTCCTTGCCCGAGGAGCGTCTGACCAGGGTGGTGATTCGCAGGATCCCCTGCGAAATCGCCACCAGCGATATTAAGGCAGACCTCGAAAGGCAGAACGTGCCTGTCCTAGAGGTCCACAGGATGCACAGATCCAGGCAAGGCATTGCCTTTGATATGGTCCTGGTGGTGTGCCCTCCCACGGAGGGTCACCACCCCATTTTCAAGGTCAAGGCAGTCTGCAATCTGTCCGGCCTTATCATCGAAAAGCCCCGTAAGTCGGGCATCATTGGCCAGTGCCATAGATGCCAACTGTACGGGCACTCAGCATATAATTGCTTCGCCACTTCCAGGTGCGTCAAGTGCCTGGGAGATCACGGTACAGCCGACTGTACCCGGCCAAAAGACCGCACTCTCTGCACCGAGCCACCCAGTTGTGTGCTCTGCAAAGAGTCTGGTCATCCGGCAAACTACCGGGGCTGCCCGAAAGCCCCCAAGTCATCTTCCCCTAAATTGGCGCAACGTTTCGACGCTCGCCAGACCAGGGAATCCTCCTCGGCCAAACTCCCCGTGAGACTGGCCCCACAGCGTCCCTCCCAATGGCCTCTCTTGAGTTCCGAGAAGGAATTTCCCGCACTGGCCTCCTCTAGGCCTAAGCCCGCTCCCATCCCTCCTTTAATGGACCCGCGTACCCGCGCCCCCGCGCCCCTTACGCCCCCCGGTTTTCCCGCGACCGCACCCCCCACCCGCGCCGCGGCCCCTCCCACTGCCCCTATGGCAGGACCAGCCCCGGTACAGAGGAAAGGTCAGGCTCCCCTTGATGCGTTTAACGTCATCGCCGGGACCTATAACACCTATAGCACGTTCCTCTCCCTGCGTGCCCAACAGATGGCCCAGGAACTAGTTGCCGCCGGCGGTAACTTGTTCCGCATCCAATCAATATATGCTGCGTATCCCGAGATCACGCAAGCAATTCACGTCATGAACTCCCAACGCCACCATTATGGATAGTCGAGGAATATTAACTAGACTAAAACCCCGTTCCCTAAAGCTAGGCTTCTTCAATGCCAACGGCATTCACGGCCAACGTGATGAAATCGCCACGTTCCTCTGCGACCATCACGTAGACATTTTACTCATTCAAATGTCGTTCCTAAAGCCTCATCATCGCGACCCGAAAATTGCAAACTATCGTTTAGTTCGCAACGACAGGTCACGTTGTCATAGAGGCGGCACCCTCATATACTATAGGAAGTCCCTGTACTGCATACCTATGGATCCCCCCGAACTCTCCCGATTAGAAGTTTCAGCCTGTCGGTTAGCACTGACAGGTCACCAGCCGATCACTATTGTGTCGGTTTACCTTCCTCCCCAACATGAGTCTGAGGACCCTCAACTCCTCACTAATGACCTTTCCAAACTCTTCGGCATGAGTGACTCCGTTATCATAGCGTGCGACCTCAACGCCAAACATCCTGCCTGGAATAGCACCAGGACCTCGACTAGAGGCAGGCAACTTTTCAACCTCTGTTCTACCATGAACTTTGATGTCATCGCCCCGATGACTCCCACTCACTTCCCCTTCGATACCGATCAGTTACCCGACGTACTTGACACAGCACTCCTTAAGAATATCAACTTAAGGTTGGATTCTATAGAGGCTATTCACGAACTCGACTCTGATCATCGACCAGTAGTCATGAACCTGGCCCCCCGATTAGGTACCCACGACCCCTCTCAACCCCCCGCCACTAAAGTGATCACTGACTGGAAGAAAGTAAGCGAACGCTTACAATCTAACACGTCACATCACTTAGACTCTATCCCAGATCAGTTCGACTCTGTCGCCGACACAACGGCCGCGATCGACTCTCTCACGGAGCACGTACAATCGATCGTGAAAGAAAGTTCACGGGAGGTTCCAGATACGGTTGACCGTAAATGGAGGCTCCCCGACGATGTACGTGACCCTGCTGACAGAGAAGAACGCGGCCGTTCGTGCCTACAGCAACTTTCCCTGTGACGCTAACAAAGCTCACATGCGTTACTTACAGCGTGCTGTAAGGACTCGTGTGACTGAGCTGCGTGATGCTAACTGGGGCAAGATGGTAGGCGAACTAGAGCCAACTCATCTCGCATTCTGGGCACTTCAGAGGAAACTCAAATCCTCTGAGTTTTCCACAATGCCCCCCCTGACCCGCCCCGATGCGACCATTGCATTCGAGGATATCGACAGGGCTGAATGCCTAGCCGATAGCCTCGAAGCCCAATGCACACCCAGTTCGCAGCCAGTAGACCAAGCGTTTGTCGATAAGGTAAACGCGGAAGTCGAACGCAAAGCCTCACTCCCGCCCGTTGAAGACCCCATGATCCCCTACCCCCTGTCACACCTAACGAGGTGCACGAGATCATCAAGGGTCTGAAATCCCGTAAAGCCCCCGGATCAGATGGCATCACTAACAGAGTGATCAAGCTGTTCCCCGCTCACCTGATTATGCTCATGTGTACCATCTTCAATGGTGCCTTGAGTAATAATATTTTCCCCCAAGCGTGGAAGGAAGCCACCGTCATTGGCATCCCTAAGCCCGGTCAGCCCAAAACCGAGCCCATGAGCTATCGCCCCATTAGCTTGCTTAAAGTTCTCGGCAAAATCTATGAGAGACTTATTTATAAGCGACTCAGAGATTATGCCGAAACCAAGGGCCTCATCCCCAACGAGCAGTTTGGTTTTCGAACCCAACACTCATGTGTCCATCAGGTACACCGCATCGTTGAGCATATCAATGCTGGTTTTCAGCGTGGTATGTTCACGGGCGCTGTATTCTTCGATATAGCGAAAGCGTTCGACAAAGTCTGGCACAACGGCTTATTATATAAGCTGTACCAACTCGGAATGCCAGACCGTCTCGTGCTCATCTTACGAGACTTTCTTGCGAACCGTACCTTTCCCTATCGCATCGAAGGGGCACTTTCCTCCCCTCACCCGATCCGTGCAGGAGTCCCTCAAGGCTCTGTACTAGCCCCCCTCATTTTCACGCTGTTCACTAGCGATATCCCCAGAAGTAAGAAGGCAAGGTTAGCTCTGTTCGCAGACGACACTGCCATCTTCTTCTCGGGATTTAGTGACACAGCGCTGGTTCGCTACCTCCAAACCGCAGTCGACGAGCTCGGCGAATGGTTCAGGAAGTGGCGAATTGAGGTCAATCCCGATAAAAGTCAGGCGGTCTTTTACACCCGACCGCGACGTAATCACCCCCCACCCATCTCAATGTTCGGCAAGCAGATCCCTTGGGCGAAGCAAGCCAAATATCTAGGTGTCATCCTCGACGAACACCTCACCTTTTCTGAGCACATAAAGCAGGCCCGCTCGCGGGCCGCTTTCGCTCTCGGTAGGCTCCATTGCGTCCTGAACAAGCGGAGTAAAATGTCTCTTCTGTGTAAGAAGCGACTTTACACCGCTTGTATCAGGCCCATTATGACATATGCAAGCCCAGTCTTTGCACATGCTAAGCCCTGATTCATCCATAGGATGCAGACTCTCCAGAACCGTTTTCTCCGTCAAGCCATAGGCTCGCTTTGGTTTGTTCGGAATATCAATCTTCATTTAGATATGAAGCTCCCGACTATCCATCAATATATGAAACGCGCTTCGATAGGGCCGTAGCCCACCGCAACCCTCTGGTTGTGGCGGCAGCTACTTACACCCCCTCCCGTATTAGTAAAGTCCGCCGATCGCGGCACGTTCTATCCGATCCTGACGATCCCACTACTCTCCTCCAGGAGAGTCGAAAAGAGACCAGTACAGTGAGCAAAACACACAAACACAAATCGTACCGACCTCGCCACCGAGGTCCGTCGTCGCGACCCCGACTTAACAGTCCCTCCCGACCATTGCAAGAGCCAGCCCGCGATGCTGTGCCGTTAGCTTTAAATTAGTCCCTAAATAATCTAACCCAGATCCAGCCAGTCCCTTGCTGTCCCCCTACCAGTGATTGCCTAAGCCGAGGTTCGTACCCCCCTCGGGGTAACCCTTAGAGCTTTCGCTTTAGTTTTTAAGTATAATAAGCCCCGGCTGGAGGCCTAAAAAGGTAACTTTTTAGAACTCGCCGGGCCACAATCCGTTTAAGTAGTAAGAATCTTTCAGATTAACTACGAGATGTCCTTCAATCGCGTGATTGTTCGAAAGAGATACCGTGACCCTGGCACATGGGCAACTGATGGAACACGGGTGGGTTTTAGTCAGTAAAAGTCTGACACGCCCTCCTGCTCCGCCCAGAGCGGGAGAAGTCATTTGATGATTTCCCATCCTGAAAAAAAAAAAAAAAAAAAATGTCCTTCAAAAAATAAAAATAAAAAATGAGCTGTGTGTATCGCTCCACTGCATTGTCAAATAAGTCTCTATCTATCTAGATCTAGAACATACGTGTCAAATCATAATGACATTAAGACGCCATTTGTAATAAATAAGCGACATTTATATTATGACATTACTTTTGCCCCACTTTGTGATACCAAAAATAAAAAATATACACATACGAAAAAAAAAGAAATACCTGTATATATAGAAACCAAGAAGAAATATACACGTAAATGTCATTCCCAAAGCCATAGAACTCACACAATAAGCATCTGAAAATGTCTACGGAGTCAGATATCCGAGTTGACATGGTAGGTATTTTTGTGTTTTAATTAATGTTAGTTCAAATGAGACATGAAGCTATTGTTGTAGACAGAATTAGATTTGCGCTGCCCTAGACAATGTGGGTACAGCCAAGGGCAAAAATAAATGTAGTACAGTTTACGAAATTCTTAAACGAGTTTCTCACCGGTTCAAATTTTGAATTGAGCACATTACTATAAATATAATTTAATCCGACCTCATCTAATTTAAAAATATATTATTGACGTGTAAAAGTGTTTGTACCTATATACGAACCTACTTGCAGAAATGAAATTATTTATTATTTAATCGATCCTGTATTTATTTAATTACTGAAAGGTTCGCCCACAGCACATACATATGCATACAAATAGTAAATCATTCGACAAAATTCTAATATATATGTCAATTACAGGTAAACACAATATTGATGACAAAGACGCCAGATTACAGCTTAGTTATTAGTAACTAAGCTGTAATCTGGCGTCTAGGTGTACACTTAATTTAGAAAATTAAAAATTTGTTATGAAAATAAAAATGAGATTTGTTAATTTTGAAATATTAATCTAACATTTCGACTAGGTTTCATTATTGTATAAGAAAACAGTTTTTGAACTTCACTAGGGTAAATGAATACATATTTGCAGTTTGTGAAAGCTTGTTAATGGCGCTAATTGCATTTTTTGTTTGTTTTTCTATACAGTATCCCTCTGTTGGGCGAAGGACTACCTTACTCCTTCTAAACGCTTTTCTGTGAAGTTGCCCCTGCAAACCTTCAGATCGTCACACCACTTTCGCCGTGGTCTACCTCGTATACTAACAGATTATAAGTAATAAATTAAATATATCTCAGGACAACCAACACAACGTTATCTGATCCCAAACTAGGCAGAGCCTGTACTATGGCAACCAGACAACTGATAAACATACTTATATATTTCTAAATACATTCATATTATAGACAAATTACACCCAGACAGAGAACAAATTATTGTGCTCATCACGCAACATTTGTCCTGGGTGGGAATCGAACCCACGACCTCAGTCTTAGCAGTCAGGGTCACTAACCACTAGACTAAAAGGTCA
Organism: Aporophyla lueneburgensis; assembly: GCA_932294355.1. Taxonomy (NCBI): domain Eukaryota; kingdom Metazoa; phylum Arthropoda; class Insecta; order Lepidoptera; family Noctuidae; genus Aporophyla; species Aporophyla lueneburgensis. The sequence continues at coordinate 26,045,842 of OW028747.1, forward strand.
AATAAAAAATAATAAAAAAATTGTTTTTTTTATTTATTATATGTTTTTTATATAACTTACCTCTATAGATATAAAACTAAGCTGTGGAATAAATAAATATTTTAGCCTTTGACTGTACAAAATTATAAGTATTGGAGCTTATTTATTTTTGCGTTACTCTTTTGTTTTTCTTCATTTGTTTTTCCATAGTAGTATTCATATCTAAAGGAAAGAGGTATTGAATTTAGTATCAGTGCGGTCTGTCTTAATATAAAATGCACTCTCGAATATTATTTTTCTTTAATTTAACTTTTCCATTTGTGGTACCTATAGTATATACGCGTTGACTTGAAAACCTACTCATTTTTTTTCCATAATAAATCACGCGGGGAGTCTCTGAAGACTTACCCAGAAATGTACTGTAGTGTAGTGCACCCACATTTCGTGAGTCCCATGTAATACGGGGAGAACCTATTAAAAGAAGGAAAAGAAAGAGAAATAGATTAATTCCATCAAACCGGCACAAATCCGCCTATACGTCGGTAAAAGGCCTTTCATTCTGAACTTGAGTTTTCCTTCAAGGAAAATGATTTATTGTTAGAGCAGATTTTCCTGCTTACATTAAAACCAGCAGGCAAGGTTATCCAAGACGACAATAAAAAAATCTGAAACTTTTCCTCCTGAACACAGGGAATCGTCCCCATTTACATTATAAGGCCTTAACTTCATTAACTTAACGAGATAGTAGCAATGAAAATGTCACATCGAGTTCCTCACGAACAAAAGTTATAATTCAAGCTATTGTCTCGGTCTTCATAATGCAAAATACATCCCTATTAATTCGCAGCTTTGTACAAACGCGCCCCTTTCCTCAAAACTGCTTCACCCCCCTTAGTAGCTACGGAAGCACGTGTATCGTATATCCTGCTCTAGCTTGTACTATAAGTAATCTTGCCCTCTCTTTCCACCGCCGCCGATCAGCGCACGCATTGCAGGTGAACTGATGATTTTCGTTCAGTCGTGGTCTGAACGTCGCGTGGGTGGTACGCTGTCGCGCGCTCTCCGTTTCCCGCGAAAATTTTACGTACGATTTAAAATCACAATTTTCTAAGAAAAGACGTTGATATCGCGTTCTGCTATTGTTAATGTTCAGTTGATGTGTTGCGTTGATTAATTTGTTTAAAATTATACTGTGATTGTATAGAATTGTGTGTTTCCATCGCCAGGAGCGGCTTTTGGGATTAATTTTTTTTTCGTGTTCATTTATCTAAAAGTGAGTACATGTTTTGAATTTTTGTAAGATTATTCTAGGATAAACGGTCGCGATGTATACAAAAAAATCATATGCTTCCTGGATGTAAACAACAAATGAAAATTCTGATAAGATAAAAATTGTGTTAGAACTTTTATACCCCAATTTCATAAAATTTTCGGTAATACCTCTATTCAGAATAACACTGAATAATTCTAGTGATAATTCCTATATTTACAATTCAATAAAATGATCTTGAATTTTAAAATCCACCGCAGACTCGCCAGAAATAACACGAATTTACAAATGTTTATTCTCTCAAACCAAAAAACATCAATGTATAATGACAGCAATAGAATATTCATTCGCGGACCCGAAAGTTTAGTTCATAAAATATTAACGCTATATCTCCACGGAGTCGGTTCAAATTTGCGTCTCGGACTTAATAAGGATCGCAGAAAATCCAAGTTTAAATTCACAAACGCTATGTCCCGATAAATAATCGAATTTATGGCGATACCAAACTTCGAACTTTGAAGTCTCGTTGCGCGCCATTCTTATTCGAATAATTTTGATTCCAAACTCAAACGTCTCTCTTCCAACTGGCGGATAATTCGATTTTGTTTTCATTCCGTGTTCTATATTCAATCTCATAAAATTGAATTTAGATAGGAAAGCTAAATTAAAAAACATGCGTTTTGTATTGTTATTCTACTCTATGGTCTTTGTCAACGAAGTTATATTATCTATGTTTTTTAATTCAGTCTGTAATTTTTGTAACGGGCTTAATGCCAAATTGCTTTTATAATTTTTGCAGAACATAAGAATAGTGTAATTGCCTACAATTGTTTACAGTTATCTGCAATTCGCGTTGAATTTGTGTAATTGGAGCAGATTAACGAAACTACAACTTACAGCAATTAATTCGAGACATGTTATTGTTAAAACAGTAGAAAGTTATTACACATCGTATAGTTTATTGCAATCATTTATGTTAGCTAGAAGACCGTGTCTGTGTTGACAAAAATTCTCGTATATAATACGCTCGATTAGTTCCGACGCATGAAAACTATAAAATTAAAAGCAATAATCTGTGAGAGTGTAGCTAAAGAGACGTAGTGAGTACTGATTGATGGCGGCAGGTGCTTGTGTCCAGCGTAGAATCGAATTAGACTGTCTAACAGTAACAAAGAGCTCTGTTTCATATAAAACTAGGTTTATACATCCCTGTATAATAATAAATAAATATAAATAATATTTTTCAATCACATCTTCTTTACATAGTATAAAACAAAGTCGCCTCCGGCGTTTGTACGCTTCTCTTAAACTACGCAACGGATTTTAATGCGGTTTTCATCAATAAACAGAGTGACTTAAGAGATATGTATAAAACGAGAGTGAGACTACTGGCAAAAGCGAATAGCGTATAAAATATTCAGAAAATAATCCCCATTTTATTCATAGCTATCTATACAAATTAGCTGTCGAATTTCGTTTTAAACTTGATGTATTTCTAATGTAGTACTATATTAAAATTACAGCTTTCTGCACTCTCTCTTCATATCAAATTTAACTTTGCCAAATGTGACAAAGTTTTTGCTTCACGTATTATTTTTCGTACCACTTGCTCAAAAAAGTGACATGGTATGCCACAAAAAGCTAACATAATAATAGTCATTTTTAATCTGTTAAAAAAAACAAGGAAAGAAAATTATACTGAATTTCATTCATCCTCTAGGGGGAGAATGTGATTTAAATTTGGAATACTTACCGAAATTTATACTGAACTACATCTGTGTTTACACCTTTGAGTTTGTATATAAAGCATTTAAATACATCTTTTTGAAAAAGGAATACGCATTTATTACGCAGTTATGCATATTAAATAAAATGACGAAAACAGACGAGGCCGTATGAGCTTGATGCCTTTGCTTTTCTGACAAAATCTAGGAATTAATTAATAATAGTTAATTGGACCAATGTTTCGAATTTTAACTTTTACTTTTAATTGTCATTATTTTTAATAAATGCTTATCTCATATTATTATTGTGTTAATTTTTTCGCAACCTGTACGAAAAGTAGAGTATTTTCCTCGGTGATAAAGCTGTCTTAGTCTTGGGTGAACTTAAATCCCTCGCTACACTCAGGACTCGTCTTAAATCCCTCGCTTCGCTCGTGATTTAAGTTTTTAACACCCTCGCTACGCTCGGGAGTAAACATCGAGTCCTTCGTTACGCTCGCGATTTAAATCGTCACCCGCGACAAAAAACACTGCATTATCCCCTTGGTTAATAATCTACTAATATAGATTAATAAAATTGAAATGTCTTCATAAAATTTAAGTGTCTACTTATAATGTTTAATAGCAGCTTATAAATGCATATGAAAGTACATACGGTACTTATAAAGTTTGTCTGTCTGTCAGCTTGTTCCGGCTAATAACCTAGGCTACTTTTTGTCCCGGTAACACCGTTCCTTTGGGATAATTTCCGACAACCGCGCGATCAAAACCGCGGACAGCAGCTAGTTTATTAATAAGTCTTTACATTCATATCTTGGCGTATAAAATATGTAGAATAAGAATCCCTATTCCACCTCGTCTAAATTCATTTGTATAATCATTATACGTACTCTGCGTTCCTCGCCTTATTATGAAAACCCAACGAAGCAAATTTTTCTCAGTATTCAGTTTATTTCTATTCTCGTCTACAGTTTATTCACTTTTTGTTATAAAAAATTTAAAAAAAAACGTATTATCATTTGTGACTTTCTTCATTAACTCGCCTGAATAGGTTACTTCAGTAGTTAGTAATAGTATAGTTTTCTATTGCTGGGGTCCTATAAACAAAAGCAAAATCGTTTAGCTTCTCAATGGAAGCATTTTTGCCAAACTGGGCAAATATATATGTAGATTCATAAACTAATTTTACCTGTTTCATATTTTAGGGTACACTCTTCAAAATGATAAGTTCTTTGCTTTATTAACGGTCCGTATATAATATTTAGGAATGGGCCATATGTTTAAAACTTCAATATATTGTGCAACTTTGTATTCATTGATTTCACAAGTAAGTCGAGACGCAATGTTTTGAGTTTCTATTCAAACTATATGCAAACAATCTCCAACCTTGAACACTTCAATCATTTAATTTGCAAATCAATCACATAGAAAATAAGACAGTTATTATCGAGCTTTTTGAATAAGATCGTTAACGTCTCAGAAACGATACAACAAAAAATTGATTACGGAAACGCAAACGAAACAGCGAACAAACCACATGTCGGGACTGTTGGTACCGTCGAATTCATTATGCTATAAATAACAATCACAACACGAACAGCAGACGGACAAAAAGACCAACTAAATAATACTAATGCATGCCTAACGATTGTCGCTTTGACTTGCAAAGCCGAACTAGAAACTCGATCTATTTTGGACACACATCCGACTACACCACGACAGATAGTTGGCCGTCGCCAAACTTTCCGGATTTTATTTTCGTTTAAAAAAAAATACATTCTTCTTTCCTCAAACCTTTTGTTACAGCATTGGCCTTTATATTTTTTTAATGTGTCCACGTTGCCAAGCTATGGTTAAATCGGAATTGCTTAAGAGATTTATATTATGTATAATTTGTGTGGTATACACCTGCTATGCCCATTATTATCTTGAAATACTAATGGTCTGGATTCCTCAACGCTTTTGTTAATGGTGAGATAATTAGTCTATATATAATTTAGAGCGCGTTGTTCTGAAAGTTAACTGTGGCAGTGAAGAGTGTTGGGGGAACGCACAATATACAAGGAGTAATAGTTTTAGTTTTAACATGGTACGATCAACTGTGCCATCTTTTTTTTTTTTGGGTGGGAAATCATTAAGTGACTTCTCCCGCTCTGGGCGGAGCGGGAGGGCATGTCAGACTTTTACTGACTAATACCCACCCGTGTTCCTTCAGTTGCCCATGTGCCAGGGTCACGGTATCTCTTTCAAACAATCTCGCGACCCTGGCAGGCAAACTGTGGCATCTTTACTTTCTAAAAGCAACTTTATCTATGAGTACTGTACTTAAATATATCTCATATATTAAACATCTGTTGCCGCTATATATTATCAATGAAGAAAACTCGACTATTTGTACAAGATTTTTTTTGTAATTGAGAGATATTTCATTCATATTCATATTGAACTCATGGATAATGTTGCTCTCGGTAAAGAAAGTTGCCATAATTGACGATATATTCGAACATTATGGATTGATTAATTGTTAACCGTTTCCCAATATATAATATTATCGTTCAAACAAATCAGTTGACAAAGCATAATCTCACTATTGCATAGCTATTTTAGTTTATACCATTATTTTTGTAGTCCCATCTTATCTAATTGTGTTAGCAAGAGATTTTTCTATTTAGATTCAACATGCAAGATAATCTAACCAAAACGATATTCTTATGGATTTTCAATATATAATCCGCTTGAATTTTCATCTAACATTTATTCATCTCGAATATACTATTACAAAACTCGCGTACTGGCTTTCGTTTTGTTGAAACGAATATTTGTTTTTTTAAAGTTAAAAAAAAAACCTTTCATGTCGATACCATTTCATCCATGACACAAATTCAATGATCTATTTCACGCCGCAAAAGTTAGGAATCCCAATGCAAACGCGGATTCCATTGAACTAATAAATTAGTTTGACTAAAACTACACTATTCACATTAAAAATCAAATTAAATTCACGATGATTCCTTCGGTTTGGACTGGATCTATTGGTGAGACTTTGATGTATCATTGAAAATGTTCCAAACCGTTTCGGAAGTTATTTTATTGCATAAACAGACTAAAAATTAAAGCACAAAACTGAAAATATTTAACTTTGATGTCGTAACATTATTAGTTGGAAATGTAAGCCAAATAATGATATGATGGATTGACCGAGTGATGAGTAAAAATCTGATCTGGAACAAAAATATACAAATGTTGACTGTTCGTTCGCACGACTTGCAGTTCGAGGAAAATTAAACTGTTTTGGTTACGTAACATAACATGTGTGAAGACAATGCAAAAATGGGATTAGTAACGTAGCTAAAAAAGACATCCAGTTTATAGGTCCATCAAATTTAATTTACAATGATGAAATCAAGAATATGTACATCAAATTATTAAATAAACATCCCAATAAACAACAAAAATATGTAGGCACAGCAATAGCGGAAAAGGTAACAAGCAATATTATTAATGCCCCATTTAACCTCAATAAAAATAACCCCCAAAATGAAATTGCCAGAGGCAATCTGGGAATTTAAAGAATACCTCGCGACCTCATTACGTTTGTAAAAGAAAATAAAGAAATTGGCACTTTTGGTAACTGTTCTAAAGAAATGTCCGTCAAAGATGATGGCACTTTTGTCTTCAGCTTCAATGTTTGACTACCCTTCATGTACGACAAAAAGAAATAAAGGATTATAAAGACCGTTTGTTTTGCTTGTCATATGTCAAAAATTTGAAATATTTTTGCGACTAGTCTAGTTGGAATTTGTTCAGGTCATTGCGTTTTCATTGAACGATTTTTTTCTCAGTTTGCGCGGAAACAGATTTATAAATATCGTTCGTAGATTTTTGTATTTAATTTTGCGAATTTTTAGTTTACCGGCTTCCGTTGAATATGGGAATGAAATCGTGATATTCATATAAGTTTGCTCGTTATTTAGCTTTACGATCTGAAATCTCTCTGTTGCAACCCGGAGTCTGAAATTGTGGTCGATTGATGACAAAAGGCTCGCCCCTATTACATGGGGCTTAAACATAACTGTCGATATAATGTGTATACTATAGGTTCTCTTCTACCGAACCTTTCGGGGAAACAAGACTTGATGTTGTGTTTATTTAGTTTATCGGTTTCTATTGAACTTAGAAATAGTATATTGTATTCGTTATACATAAATTCGAATATAATAAATCATATCCACCGGAAAATATTATCTAGTGGGACATCCCAACGACCGGTGCAACAATAGATAGGAAAATAACTAGTATCGTGTTGAATATAACTCATACATATATCGCAGCACAAATGTTATGATAAGAAGACTAGAGTACGCTGCAGACCATACACTTCACTACCACTAATTATCACTTCTCAGATGATACTAAACACACAAATGAGAGATGATGACTGATGAAGAAATATGAAAGAAAAAGATATACTGCGCCGACCACAAATAAATTGGATTAAAGACATGAGAATAATGACGATGGTCATGAATGATCAAATGTTGAAAACAGTTTTGACCACAACTTACTTATTTGTCGCATGAATACAATACAAGATTTTGAGGATAAACCTTAATTTTCCTGTTAACCACAAAAACACATAAGTTTAGAGAGATGACATCACTTCAAAACAAAGTAGTTTAGTTAATACCTCTCTAAATATTTTATTTCATTATATATTCTACTAGCTTTTGCCAGTGGCTTCGCCCGCATGTAGGTCGGTAAATATCCCGCGGGAATGTACTACCGGGATAAAAAGTAGCCCATGTCCTTTCTCAGGCTCTAAACTATCTGTGTACCAAATTTCATTTAAATCGGTTCTGTAGTTTTAGCAGGAAAGCGAGACAGACATACAGAGTTACTTTTGCATTTATAATATTAGTGTGGATTGTTTCTATCTTATCGACTACTTTATTTAGAGCTAGTCGATTCTCAGGTTGGGCAAAGTTGTATTCGATTTTCCCATCTGGAATTTCTTAGTAGTAGCCTGGAGTCTAGATATGTGTCCGGTTCATGGTAATAGACTTGTCCTCTATTACATGAGACTTAATCATAACTAGCGAAATGTGGGTACTTATCTTCCCAACTACCTGCCCCTACGAGGAAACGAGGCGTGATGATATTTTCATTAAGACCATCAATATAATTACTTCATTCATGTACAGCGGTATAAACATTTATTCTAGCTTTAATAACTTCGATTTTCAATTAATATTCTTACGCACATTTATCATGCTATAAAGTCGTTATCTCTTTCAGTTTTTAAGGTCTAAATTCCTTTGCTTTTGAATATAGTTAGTCATTATAACACACTTATTTTCTTTTTTTAACTTAGTCGTTTACGTCAATCAGATTATGAACTTGGCCTATTTAATCAGGATCATCAGTATCAAAAACCGTAATGACAATATCATAAATACCACTATTTTATTTGGCGTGACTGTCTATCTGTTCTCCCAGTTACTGGGTAATACGATACTCCTTGGTGAGACTGAATGTCAGACTTACGAGCTTCTGACTACCCGTACCGACTGTCAAAAATCCTCGAATAACAGCCAGGACCAACGGTTTAGCGTGCTTTCCGAAGCACGGTGGCATGTCGGTATGTAAAGATGGTCGCCCATTCACGGAGTGACCATAGCAAGCGTACTTTACCCTGATCGATCGACCCGTATGACTGTTATTAATTAGCCACAAACACATAATAACAACACCATACTCAATATTAGTAGGAAATAATATTTTGCTGATACCTTTTGGAATTTTATTCTTTGTTTCTTTGTAATTAAGTGCTAAGTTGTTTTAATCTTAATTATTTAGGCGATGACTTTGGTGCTGGATAAAATTTTAACGAGTTTATTGACCCCAACTTAAATGTATTAAATGTTTGTATACTACAGAATAAATAGTAAATATAAATTCAGTATTTATAAAGAATTGATTATTATGGATGCTGTCTGACATATAATTGTAGCGAGGAAAAAAGGAGAGGGCTTTAATCTGTTAAATTCTTTTGTGATTCACTACTTCATAATCAGTGTCTTTCTTTTCTATTTCATTGTTATGACTTTATTAATTAATAGATGTGGCCCTTCGGTGTTATCCGCATAAGTCTCATTCACGTGGGAATATCAGGATGAAAGTATCCTATGTCCAAACTAGGTCATGGTGTATGCATGTGCAAAATTTGATTCAAATCTGTTCAGTATTTTAGCGTGAGAGCGTAACAAATTAAACCTTTTCTCTTCATAATATTAGTTTAGGTGTAGTATAGTCATATCTTCTCCAAATTCTTCATCATCATTATCATCAATATCCCATTAATTCTTACGTCAAAATATTGAAGAAATTAATCGATTAAAATTCATTAGGCTATACGTTTAAAATCCCACCGATGATTGTTATTCTAACACGAAATTGTGTACTTCAAACGATTCATGTTTATTTCAACGATCTATCACATCCCATGAACGTGCGCCTACCGTGCGCGTACGCATTTAAAGTTGAAATGTTTATAAAATAGTAGGTTTTTGTTTAGATATTTTTGGATTTATATTTATATTTTTTTTACTTACCTGTCTTTTTGGTTTATGTTTGTTGTGTTGAAATAATTGTTTTTAGATTAAAGGAGAAATGAGGTTAATGTGGTTTTACCTTGTTTATTGTAACAGGATATTTAGAATGTTTTTTTTTTATACAGATTTGTGTTTTAATTACCTTGAATTTCTGCCTCGTTGTTCTAGTGGATTTAACCGCAACTGCTGAGCATGAAGTCCTGGTTTCGATTCCCTGGTCGGCAGTAGTGTTTTTGGGTTTTTTTATCTAGCATTTCTAAGTAGCGTCTGGATTTGACCCTCGTGTAGGTATAGCAATAGACTCGCCCCTATTATATGAGCCTTAGATATAACTGGAGGAATATGGATGTAATATAAGTACATCTCTGTCCAATCTTTCGGAAACAAGGCGTGATATTATGTTATGTTGTGTTTGAAAAATAAAAGAAATAACTAACTGCCTACTTGGGCGGAAAAATATCAAGTTGCTCGCCTGTAAGGCGTCGGCATAAAAGGTCTCCGCGTTCATATAATTTTTAATAACATTAATATTTTACTTTTTATTTTTTTGTGAGTTATTTTCTTTTCTCTCCATCAAACATCTGAAACAAATGTACGCACATAACATCACATCTTGTTTCTCTAAAGGGTTAAGCAGAAGTGTAGCTATAGAACACCTTCATTTCTGCAGTAAATAGGGACAAACCTATTGTCATCAACCGGGCACGAATCCAGACTCCGGGCTGCTACTGAGAAATTCTAGATTGAAAAACCCAGTAACAGTCTAATCTCTTCACCGGCCTTGGTTGACTGGCACAGAATGCCTAACTAAGGCATTAAGTCCGTGACCCTGGCACATGGGCAACTGATGGAACACGGGTGGGTTTTAGTCAGTAAAAGTCTGACACGCCCTCCCGCTCCGCCCAGAGCGGGAGAAGTCATTTGATGATTTCCAATCCTGAAAAAAAAAAAAAAAAAAGGCATTAAGTCCATCCTAAGTACCTTTGTTGTGTGCAATAAGTTTAAATACATAGTTCTTTGCCCGACCTGGGAATCGAACCCAGGACCTCATACTCAGCCGCAGCGCTTGCGACCACTAGAACAACGGGGCAGTCACATGATGGTATGTATGGTTTCTCTATTTGAGAAAAATGAGTTCATACAAAATACAAAATGATTATTTGAATAAAGTACTCATCGGTAGATAAGGAAGCACAATAAAGATGTTACTAGTTTGAGATAACCTTGAACTAACATCACGAAATCAGACATCCTGACATAATCCAACTTATCGAGGCCTTGTGAAGTATAGATTAACACTTAATCCTAACAAAAAGTAATTATTTATGTATCGAAAATGTTGATAAAAACGATTAACGGATCAACGTAGCGTAGCTATGCCACAGAGTAGCAATTTATTTCATACAGACGATTAAAAATGACAGTATTCAATTTATTGACTCATTGGTTTATTGGTCGCAAGGGCAACCGCTGAGCATGAAGTCCTGGTTTCAATTCCCGGGTTGAGCAATGTTTTGTTTTATGTATTTTCCAACTTACATCTATCCGTTACAGGGTTACCTAATGCAATAGTGTAGGTACTTATCTAAATTACCGTAACTTCTAATGTTAATTCAAATTTGTAACTTATAATAAATAGCAAACAATGCATTCATTGTGACCTTAGAGAACAACAGAATAGGTCCAAATGACCAGGTTGAAAGTACGATGTAGGTTTTTTCCATCTGGAATTTTTCAATAACAGCCTCAACTCTGGATTTTTACCCAATTGACGGCAATAGGCGTTTCCCCTCTTACATGTGCCTTCAAAATGACTGGCAAAATGTGGTTGAACAATAGGAACAACTCTGCCTTACCCTTCGGAATACAGGCGTACGCAACATGGAATCAATACAAATATTTTTTTTTTCTTCAACTAATTAAAAACAAAAAAAAACATCTTACAACGTTCACAAAAAGGTAAATTTTCACTAACCGTCTTTGAAGTCGCAAATAAATCGGAAGATACACGTGCGTATAAATATTACATAGTACAAGATACATGTGCAGGGCAAGGTTCATGCACTTCTATATCTGTAGAGCGCGGCGCTGTAACAGGTTAGAGACGCCCACGGTTGCCATAGTAACCCATTTAGGATCTTTATACTACGCTATTGTGTGAACAGGTGAATTATTTTGTGAATGAATGGGGTTAGTGTGACGGTTGGGTTAAGGTGGAAAATACATAGTTTTAGTTGTAAGAAAAAGGTATTTTGATATCATGTTATATTGTACCTATATCCCAAAAAATTTATCTGTTCGAACATATTTAGCACTTTACTATTATTTTTGTTACACTGCTGAGTGAAAACATCGGGAGGGGACGCCCTAGGAGGACATATAGTGACCTTATTGGTGATGTTCTTCAGAAAGGTCAGGTGCGTAGTACTCGCAACCGGCGTGTGTGTATGACCAATTGTATGAACCTAAACGAGGCAAAAGGAGTGTATAGACGCCTACCCCATGGGAAAGGGCGTGAGTTTTTGTATGTATTGTATGTATGTTACACTGCTAAATAATCATAGACATAATCTATATAATATTCTATATATTAATACGTGAAACGAAAACTTAGGATCCCTTTTTACGAAAATTGGGCGGACGGAGGAATATGAAATTTCGCACATTTATAGTTTATACAGAGAAAAAGTGACGAATGCTAATATTTTTTTTAAATTATGCGTAAAAATACATTATTTTCAATAAATAACACGTTACACTATTCTTTACCGTGTATTTAATACACACATGCACAAATCGACTCTATATTTGTTTGTAGTATTATTTGTCTATAGCCTTACTGAATGTCAAATATAATTATGGATTACGAAAGTTTATTGTCGAAATCTGTGGTCCAATCGAGAATATCTGTCTAAAATATTTTGTGTCTATAGTCTTACTGAATGTCAAGTATAACCAAAAGTAATAAATGTGACAACATGAAGTAAATGCTGTTCTGTCACCTATCAAAACTGTAATCTTATGTAATACTTTGAAATAATCTATATGTATATAATGTATTAATATGTGAAGCAAAAACTTTGCACATCGTTTTTACGAACATTGTGCGAACGGCGGTGTATGAAATTTGGCACATTTAAAGTTTATTTGGAGAAATAGTGCTGAAAACTAATATTTGTATATATTAACGTTTAAATGAATAATGGCCGAGTTTCGACCTCTGGGCGACCACTAGCATAATATTATTATTTAAATATTATATTATTATTTGAAATATAATTATTATAGAATTATATGATCGTTATTTATATTCCAAAACAAACAGATTTCTTACATAATTCTTCCATAATGCAAACTTTAAAAATATGTAAATGACAAGCCTGGAGTTTGGATGCCCATTTGATTGCAATAGGCCCCCAGCAAAATGTGTCTGAACTATGCGTACACCTGGGCCTAACCCTTCGAGGATTCCTATCGCGATTCTTACTTTCATCTCGATAATTGCATTCACCACATTACACTAAACTACTAATGGCACCCATTTTAGAGAAAAATCTATTCTCCTGCCTCACAAAACATGCGACTAATCCGCGTCCGTTAAAATAACTCCACCGGAGAAACTCTACACTTTCTGACTGAAATACTTTACAATGGACATACAATTTTCCATAAATATCTCTGAGACCATGGCGGACACTTTTGCCTACAGTTTCCCTTTAACATCTTTATTTATAGCTCAATTATTACCATTATCTAGTGTAACAACGGCGACGACTATTTCATTATAATTTAAAGCGTTTGAAACTGTTAAGGGCGGTGTTCACTGGGGGAATGGGAAGCTAAATTGTTTTAATATTCGTGATTAAATATAGAGCTAAAATGTTATGTATATAATGTTGTGTCTATTCCCTGTTATATGAACGGATTCGGCTTCTGTGTTGTTTCTATAGAAATCTTTGCCAAAAATTGCTAGAAGAGAGATGAGAAACGAGGGCAGTGCTCTAGCCGTTGACATCTAACACATTTTCTATATTTCTCCATAGTTTTTATCTATTTATAGTTCGTTTAAACCAAAAATAAACTGCTGCTAATGGCTCCAAATATAGTTAACACTTAAAACTAAATTCGTCTGGAACTTTATTTACCTCGTCATGGAAAAAGCGATTAAAAATATGGTTAGTAATATTAGTTTTCGCCGTTGAATAGTTTAGGTGATTAAAAAGTTACGTGGTTGTCAGTAAACGGGTGGCGAGTCGTAAAAACTTTGCTTTAGGAGTTTTAAATTTGTACTATTTTGTTGCACGAAAAACTTTTTAATTTATGTTAATATAAATAAAAATGAAATATAACCTTATAAACGTGAGATAATCCTTGGTATTACTTTTAATAGTGTTTTCGGACTAAATTTAATTTCAGTTCTTTATGAAATGTGGGTATGTGCTTTTGTTAAAATTATTATGAAATGGAACATTTAACTGTCTGCCTACGTGACTAGGAGCGTGTTAAAGGGCTCGCCTCGTTGATAAATTAAAACAAATTAACTATAAACATGAATTCTTACCACTAAACATCGCTCATAAAGTTGAGCTTTATTTCAAAACGACTCTTATATCAAAATATCCAGTTACTGTAGTCTGGTTTATAGTGTCTATTATTTAATAAAATAGGATCATACATTTAAATCAAACAAAAATACATTGCCTACGACGAAATAAAATAGGCCACAATTTGTGGACAGACGCAAATATTTAGGGCAAATCATTTATACAATTAGGCCTATTTTATATTCCTCTCTCAAAGAAGTCGATGTCGAGATAAAAAAAATATAATTACACTGTATGGTTTAATTCAAGTACAAAATCACTTGTAAAATAAAACATGCTTAATCAACTGTTTAACATCGCAGCAATTTTGCCCCGTCAATGTTTATTTTTTCTAATTTTCATTCAAGAATCTCGATGCCTAGCTGCTATGAAACTGGTTTAGAAATAGTATATTATCGACTATTTTCGTACCGCATAAATTCTAGCATGAAAAAAGGCGAGCTAGCTAAAGCCAGTTATGTATAAGCAGGTGATCGGCTAAACTGTGTGTTAGCCGCGTTCGCACGCATGCACTAAGCTTAACGTCTATTAATAAAATACCTATAAGGACTTAAAAGAACTATTCTATATATTATACGGACATTCTGAAATATTTTATCCTACGTGGTGGAATACCTTAAAGGGCATTTCCTTCGGTTAATTGGTCTTAGTCGCATACCGTTGGCCATAGAGATGGGAGTTAACGAAAAGCTAAAGCTTATTATAAATGATTCGACTCGACTTCTAATTTGATAAGTCGAATGTCAAGGTGATAAACTGGTGACTTAATTTTAGAATTAAATTTGTATCGATTAAATTAGAATATGGCAAATAAATAAATTGATTTGAATTAAATATGCATTCGATATTATTTTCGCGTTGAGACGCCATGGCGTAGAAAAAACCTGATTATTAAATCATACGGTTGGCATCGTTTGTTTCAACTCGGAGATCGACAGAAGCTAAAGTGCTGGTGTAAGTGTTATAAATAAAATATACTGAGACGGAACGGTTCGACAAATCTCGACTAAATTCGTGTAAGCCAACGTCGGTAACGTTTGGCTTAACAGCTCCACGTACCAATATTCCCACTGATATTTTATTTATATTTTTAGAATAGACTTCTTTTTTTCTCTCACTCTGTATTCGAGTGTCTTCTCGGTCTGGTAGATTTTGTAAATTGGTCTAGGTTGTTTATTCAGCTAAAACATTAATGGATTTCTGCCTGAATAATTTTCTTATTTTAAATTGGTCATTTCAGTCCCTCATAGTTTTTTGAAGCTTTTAAACAAGTAATATTATGATGTGACCAAACAAGCCGACAGACATTTAATAACAATTTGGCAACCGTGGGTATTGCATGTATTTTTCGTACATGGCATTTTATGTCGTGTCCTTTATAATTAAGGGCAGGTTTTTCAATGAGTCACGCTGTCACTTGCTCCACGCCTAGAAATACAATTAAACATCTGTTGCAGAAATAACTTCACACGTGAAAAGTTTATTCGTGCTTTAAATGATTCTTTATTTAATTTCGAAATAAATATAAAAGTCTACTTACCTACTGTAAATCGATTTGCAAGCCAAAAAGGCTACACACTGGCTGTGCACCTGTCTCTAATCTTTTTATTCGCTTTCTCACAAAAAGAAGCCAAAGCAAAGAAACCTAGGGAGAAGTTAAAGCTAGTTTCTTTCTTCAAATCACAAAATAAAGTGACCTATTTGAAAATTAAATCCAAACATGAACTATTTTACAAAAAAAAAAGAACAAACCCACATCACAACCACATTACATCCCACCGCTGGGCAAAGCCCTTCCCTTTTTCCTTCCAAACCTACCACTAGTTTACGCGATTTCTGGCCGTGATAGCCCCAAAAACATGTTAATATAATAACTTACCGTAAAGCTCTAAAAATAAGTCGACACCAATTTCCAAACCAGAATATCGACACACTCAATCCCTATTCTGATAACAGTTCGCACAGTGTAGCAAAGCAATAAATACCCTTCTAAGTTGAATCGTATGTCTTAAGATCAGATCATTAATCAGATCGTTGATGCCTCTGACTAATTAGTTTGCCTTTATCTGTTTGTGCACGCACTGTAGATTGAGGTGGCGATTTTTCTAGCCATATAAATAAAATAGTAGAATTAAATGTCGTTTTATGGGTGGTTTACATTTGTTCTAGTTGTACATTTATTTAATTAACATTAAATTATGTTATGAAGTAAGTCCCTATATCAAGTTAGTACCTGGCTATATATTTATTATATCTACACTTGTATATCTTATATATCTACACTGCGTGTAAAAAAATTGGCCCACCTAGTGTTCTCCAAATGAGAGATGACATCACAAAAATCTTACAGAATATAATTTATTATTTGACACTGTTTGAAAGCTGGTAAGACACATATACATTATATTTTGATAAAAGCAATTTTTCTTCAAGATTGATTCGTTTCTGTAGATGTTCACATCGCTCACTTTTACTCGGATAAAGAACGTGATGTTTTTTGTCACTGAAATTGACATAAGTTTAATTTTGTATAATACTCTTGTTTATCGACAGTTGAATTTAATTTTTTTATCGGAATAGAAGGTATTACTAAAATTTCATCAGCCTTTAAAAACGAGGAGGTTTTTTATTCGATCTCCATGTTGGATAGCTCGCGATTTTCTCTAAAATGAATGAATCTGAAATTAATGAACAGGCAGAAAAAAAAGTAAGAAAATCGACCGACTTCATTTTATTTTTTAGAATAGCGTTCCTTTTCGTTGAAGTCCCTTATTACACCCTGCATAATAATATTACTAACAAAAGATATTGAAAACAATAATACATGACATTTGTTTATCACCTGACACCTGTTTATTTATTTCACACAAAAAAAAACATGGCCGCAATATCTTTCGTTCTAACCGCCATGCAATATGTAAACTTCATTGCAACAGCTGAAATATGTAAAAGAACATACTTGTTTAACAAATAATCTTATACCTTTAAACGAGCAATTCTTGTATATATATATATAATCTGAATCTCGGAAACGGCTCCAACGATTTTCATGAAATTTAGTTAGGGGTTTCGGGGGCGATAAATCGATCTAGCTAGGATTCATTTTTAGAAAATGTCGTTTTATTCGCGTTTTCAATAATCAACTTTTAAACATAAACTGAAAAATATGACTGTTCCTGACATCTATTGGTGACTAATAATACTATTTTTTTTAATTGGGAGCAACTAACTGCTTTAACGACACAACAACACTAAAGGTCATGGCACATTATACCGGCACCGCAACGGCACCGCTCCAAACCAGGAATTAACTTGTCATTCAATTTAGAGCATTAAATCGTGTGAAGTAAAATAAATTTTATAATGTCAATATTAAAAAGCCAACGGCGGGCAGTCAGCGCGCTTGCCGCTACCATACAACTCGACTCGCAGCCCGCGAGCTGCAAGCGATTGGACCATGAGTTTACAGCGCGCCGACCGCATGCTTACTACGCGCCGACTCCGAGTTGCCAGCGAAACAACGTCATTGGGCCGTCGCCTGCGCACCACCGTCGCCTCATGCCGCCACTGCATCCTCCTTCTAGTCTCGAATCAGATTTAAGACAGTCCTAGGCGTGTTCAATCATAAATGTCATATAGCAATTGTGTTCGAGGTGACAGCAAGCTTGCACCTCGCGGCCAGCGCGCGGCCTGCGAGCTTACACCTCGCCTACAGCGCGCGGACTGCGAGATTACACCTCGCGGCCGACGCGTTGTTAGCGCGATGGCAGCTAGCTGTAGCCTAAATTCGAGGAGACGCCGTGCTGCAGCTGTGCAGTTGCGGTGCCGGTATAATGTGCTATAACCTTAAAGCTACTTCAACAGATGGCGTTGTTAAGCAACACTAAGTGATTGGCTTGACGTGTTTGGTTTGACGTTATGGTCCAGGAGGTAGCGTTCCAAATGAAAAAGTCATAGTAAGCCGGCTGATACTGTCCTCAATGGTTGATCTTATATGACCAATTAGTGAACCAACCGTCAGCTACTCAAGTAGCGGTGGGTGCGGGTGTGGGTGGTTCCGGAAGTAGTAAAAAAAAACAAAAAAAATTTAGTCATAGTACACAGGCTGCAATTTTTTTCATATATAGTTTACGTCATACTGAGCTGAAAAAAAATCGTCAGCTGTATAGTAGAGGGGGGGATTATGCATCAGCCGCTCGCTTGAACTTGTAAAAGAAGCACGTAAAATAAAGTTATAGTACGCCGGATGAAATCTCGGAAACGGCTCCAACGATTTTCATGAAATTTAGTATACAGGGGGTTTCGGGGGCGATAAATCGATCTAGCTAGGATTCATTTTTTTTAAATGTCGTTTTATTCGTGTTTTCAATGATCAACTTTATCGATAATCAACTCGAACATAAACTTATTATTTTAAACACAATTTACCAAAAAATACCGAGCAAAGCTCGGTCATCCAGATATTGTAGATAAAGTAAGTTATAATATTTTTTGTTTAGTAAAGAGAATATAGTTAATATAAACCATTATGGTATAGGTTTCTTTTATTATGATTCGAGTGAATCATGTGAAGTAAAATATGAAGATAGGTAATACTATTGTTTGATAAACAAGAAGAAATGTTTTACTATTGAGCGAGTATGTAGCTTCTTCCCGCGACTACAACCGTGTTACAGTCAAACTATAAAACATACAAGCATATGTACATAATCAGCCTTTTGTTTTCCCAATGCTGGGACTTAGGCCTCCTTTCGGTGAGAGGGAGTGGTTGGTAGATATCACATGTCTTTAAATTTTTGGTTTTAAGACATACCGGTTTCCTCACGATGTTTACCTTCACCGTTTTGAGAGCAGTGATGAAGTAATTTACCCAAAGTAAAGTTGGGGTTTGCACATTTTTTTTTTTATGGAATGGAAACCATCAAATTACTTCTTCCGCTCTGGACGGAGCGGGGAGGGCATCATCATACTTTTATTGACTAAAACCTACCCGTGTTCGTTTAGTTGCCTGTGCCAGGGCCACGCTAACTCTTTCGAAAAATCACGACCCTGACAGGCATCGGCCCTAGCGGACCCCTTCAACCCCTCGACCCGGGCCTAGTCCTTACCGGGCCTACGTTGCGGAGTTCGAAACTAGGACCGACTGCTCTAAATTTGGTCACTTCTTCCGAAATGAAAGGCATAGTAGGTACCTAAATCGCGTATTACCAATTTTTGCAGAAATAAAAAGAAATTTAACTTCAGCAGCAGCTGCGTAAATATTTGAAGGTGAATTAAAAGACTGCGTTTTTCAGTTGAATTCGTTTGTATATAAGCCATTTATTTATTTACGTTTGTTTACATTGACTGTTTTTACAAGAATTAAACTGCACTACATTGCACTTATTCAATTACATACCCATACATAAATGCACGCCTTCATCCCTGGGAGTAGGCAGTGACTACAAAACGCCACCTGCTAGGATCCATATACTCCATTGGCATCGTTTACGTTCATACTGGTCAGTACGTTGTTACGCACCTAACCGCTCGGAAGAAAAACTAAAATAGTTAATATTGAAGACTGGAACGTAACTCGTTGTCTATCCTAATATTATAAATGATGAAAGTTTATTACTGAAACACGCAATAACGGGGAAACAGATTCTGATGAAATTTGGCACACAGATAGTTTTAAACCTTGATTAACACATAGGGTACTTTTTATCCCGGTAGTACGTTTCTGCGGGATAATTTCCGACCTACACGCGGGCGAAGCCGCTGGCAAAAGCTGGTATTTCATAAGAGTAAGCCGATTTTGATGAAACCTTGCTAAGAACACTCTCGATAAAGTGATCTTAGGAAAAAACTTAATATTAATATCGTCGGGATAATTCCCGACCTCCACACCACGCGAGCGACGCTGCTGGTAAAAGCTAGTGTCCTGGTATTTTTGTCGTCCTTTTTATAGCGACCACACGCGATGCTTTTGTTTCCTAACTTCATTGCCTCCGATTACACTATAAAAATAACATAAAAGCAATAAGATACCTCGTAAAAATTACCCATATTACCACTAAAACACGGGTCCTGCCAGGGTCGCGAAATTAGTTCGAAAGAGCTACCGTGGCCCTGACGTTTGGGCAACTGAAGGAACACGGGTGGGTTTTAGTCAGTAAAAGTCTGACACGCCCTTCCGCTCCACCCAGAGCGGGAGACGTGACCTGATGATTTCTCATCCAGAAAAAATTACTCTAAAACACGGGTTAAAAGCGTGACCCTTACTATTTTATAATATTAATCAAAAATGCCGCCATTCAAATAAACCTTTTTGAATTCATTTAACTGACTCGTTCAAAAAGTTAAAAAACACGAGTCACGGTTTGACGATGCGGGTAACATCGGTGATTAATCTAGTGTTAATTGTATGTTTACGACTGCTTTTATGTCGGGAAAGTAGGGAGTTTACTATATATTTACTACTGACGATATAAATGCGAAACTTGGAAGGGCTCATGATGTGTCTATTTCTTTGTTTTCTAATTATATTATACAAGGAATTTCATAATAAAGACCAGGGTTTATATTAGCTTGTACTATTATGTACATGACCCTTTTACATGGGACTTAAACATAATAGGTGAAATGTTAATGTAAATGTACTGTAAATGCACACCTCTGCCTAATCCTTTCTAGCAAATCAAGCGTGATGTTGTATATTAGCTACTAGCTGTGCCCGCGATTTCGTGTGCTTGCATATTGGTTGTTTGGATTTCATGGGATTTAAATTTTAATACGCGGAACAAGTTTTAAAAAAAAATCTAGCTTATAGCCTATGTTACTTCCTATAGGCTTAGCTATCTGCCATTAAAAGTCCTTTCAAAATCAGTTCAGCCGTTTCGGAGATTAGATGTTTTTTTGTATAATATATTGTGTTTTGTATAATAAACTTTCATGTGCATTTAGTAAAAAGTTGTTATTTTAACATAACAAACAGGTATTTCAATTTTATTTATTTGTATAGATGATGCACGCGATAAACAAAGCCATATAAAACTAGAAATCTGAAAACAATCTGAATAATTTGTAAAATTACCATTTACTCATGCTGTGAAAACACAATAAAGTAATCATAAACTACTTAATATTAATATATTCTTCGTCTAAGTGCTTCGTATATATACGTAAACTCAGTTTCAATTATTTTATAATGCTTCTGAGTTTATTTTATATTTCCATAACCTATACTAATTTCAATGCATGTATCTTTATTGCATTGATGATCTCATATTAATTACTAGCCGAGCCCGCGGCTTCGCCCGCGTTGATGCGGTAATTAACGTACTAACAAGAGAAAAGCGTATGTTACTCCTTACAACATCAGCTATCTGCCAGTGAAAGTCCCGTAAAAATGAGTCCAGCCATTTTGGAGATAAGCCGGAACAAACATACAGAGAGACAATAATTTTAAAAATGTTTCTTTGTGTAAGTACCGTTTATACTTTCATATATTATTTAGTGAAAAGTCGTTATTTTGAAATTACAAATTTTGTTTATTTGTACATAGATTTTCTTTGCTATCTATCTATAAGTAGTAATCTTGCGTGAAAGATGAATGATTTCCCGCAAAGATTGCGCTTTGACGAAAATCTGACGTGCAGCCGACAGGTAGCTATTTTTAAACCTAGGCTTAAGCCTGGATATTTTTAGCTTTAAGCCGTTTAAATGGATTTTTTCTTAGAATAAAATAACGAGAAGACGCTTTCTCAAGAATTCCAAATTCAACGTAGTCTAGATTTTCGAAATAGTCTCAATAAAAGACGTTTTCTCTAGACACACCATACATCTATACATCACTACTTCTTGTGAACAAATACATGCCAAAAGCCAGTCTTTAAGAAAACAGAAAGAAAGAGAAAAGAAAGAAAAAAAAACCGGCCAAGTGCGAGGCGGACTCGCGCACCGAGGGTTCCGTACAAACCTGTAGGTATCCTCGGTTTATGCGTAAGGTTTATATTTATGAAACTAAATGTTTTTTTTTTATATTTGAGTTGATTGAATGGAAGGTAAACTGCGATTTACGATTTATGACGTATTAAAAAAAAACTACTTACTGGATTTCGTTCAAACCAATTTTCGTTGGAAGTTTACATGGTTATGTACATCATATATTTTTTGTAGTTTTATCATTCTCTTACTTTAGAAGTTACGGGGGGGGGGACACACATTTTACCACTTTGGAAGTGTCTCTCGCGCAAACTATTCAGTTTAGAAAGAAATGATGTTAGAAACCTCAATACCATTTTTGAAGACCTATTCATAGATACCCTACACGTATGGGTTTGATGAAAAAAATTTTTTTGAGTTTCAGTTCTATGTATGGGGAACCCCAAAATTTATTGTTTTTTTTCTATTGTTGTGTAAAAATCTTAATGCGGTATACAGAATACATCTACTTACCAAGTTTCAACAACATATCTCTTATAGTTTCGGAGAAAAGTGGCTGTGACATACACGGACAGACAGACAGACAGACAGACAGACAGACAGACAGACAGACAGACCGACAGACAGACAGACAGACATGACGAATCTATAAGGGTTCCGTTTTTTGCCATTTGGCAACGGAACCCTAAAAAGTGATAAAGAAAGAAAAAGAAAATAAAGAAAGAAAGAAAGAGACAAAAAAGAAAGAAAAACAAAGAAGGAACCAAAGAATGGAAACTGAAACAAAATGCGTTACTTGGCAGTACAACAAAAGATGCCCAAATGCTGGGCCATTTCAATCTACTTCGCAATTTAGACAAAATATTTTTCTACGCTTAATCTTAACAATATGTATTTCTTATATAAAATCTTAAATAGAATTCTACGAAATACCTGCCAGTACTAAATGAGCACTTTAAACTAATTCATGATACTCCTCTCTGTTCTAAAATACTGAAGACAGACAGACAAATCGAAAACAGTTGTTAAGAAATAAAATAGACGATAAATAAAATTAATCGCTTGCCATCGAACATTTGTTACAAACTGACTGACCGTAATTTTATTTAAACATTTATATTTGTATATTCTAAGGGACTGCTCGAAGTATTTATTTGAGGAACAGCATTCTGTTAATTTTGAATAGTGGATAATTATTATGACGTTTATTATATTTAAGTGACAATTATTACAATGCTTGAGAGAAATGATTTTTATTTTATTTATAGTAATTACATACAGCCGAATCGGTTAATCCGGTTAAGCTACGCTTATCACGGTTGGTCCGTCGATGGGTGACCGGATTTACATACCAAGACCCTTCCGTGCCTCGGAAAACACGTTAAGCCGTTGGTCCTCTGGCAGGGTCATGATTCGTTCAGCAGCTCGTGATTCGTGCAGGGTCGAGATTGTTCGAAAGAGACACCGCAACCCTGGCACATGGACAACTGAAGGAACACGGGTGGGTTTTAGTCAGTAAAAGTCTGACACGAAAGACCGGGAGACGTCATTTGATGAATTCCCATAAAAAAAGCCTTTGTTCTCGCTGACATTCGTAGATCTTAGACAGTCATTACGGGTCGTTTGAAGCCAGAAAGTCTGAAAACCAGTCTTACCAAGGGGTACTGTAATGCCCAGTAACTGAGTTGTGGAGCTCAGATAGGTAGGCATTCGCTCCATGCCAAAATACTTATATTTATAGCTGCGTCCGGTAATACTGGAAGCCGACCCCAACGTAATTGGGAAAAAGCTACGCAGCTCATGATGTATTCAAGTTTTAAAATTTTTTTTTAAAAAAACAACCCACATCGCTATCATTCTCACAGATACATAATCTTATATCTATAAACGAGTAATTCTTGTATATATATATATATATAATCTGAATCTCGGAAACGGCTCCAACGATTTTCATGAAATTTAGTATACAGGGGGTTTTGGGGGCGATAAATCGATCTAGCTAGGATTCATTTTCATAAAAAGTCGTTTTATTCGTGTTTTCAATGACCAACTTTATCGATAATCAACTTGAGCATAAACTTATTATTTTAAACACAATTTACCAAAACATACCGAGCAAAGCTCGGTCGTCCAGATATTAATCGTAATATACGATTGCGCAAAACTGACATTCATGAGATTCGCTTAAACTGTCGTTTTCAACTACATTGGAGCTCCGCTCAATACAACATTGCGGGTCGGACAGTGGGCTTGTAAAATTTGCCCTTAGTTCGTACTGGCATTGGAGTGTCACAATGTATTCCAGTTAGAGATCCCCAAAAAACACAAGACGGCCAAGACTAGTACTACGTACTAGCTGTCATTGAAAACCAGCGCTGGGGCTCTGTCTTGCATAGGGTCACAGCATTATGCTGAGTGATGGCCGTTTTGCGTGGACGTGACGCATATTTTCCCACATCTTATTTTTTATTTCTGTATGTTTCTGGTCTTACTGTGCGTCATGTTTGCCGCAAATAAACGTATTTTTTCTTCTTTTTTCTTTCTTTACTACATTTATTGCATACATGCATAAACAGCCTATAATGTTCCCACTGCTGGGACACAGACCACCTTCCTGTGAAAGGGAGAGATCTGTAATCTACCACGCGGGCCCAGTACGGGTTGGTAGATCTCACATATCTTTCGAATTTTTGGTTCTAGAACATGCCGGTTTCCTCACGATGTTTTCCTTGACCGTTGTGAGAGCAGTGATGATTAAATAACCACTGGGCCACCACTACTGTCCTCCTCCTTCTAAGTCTGTTTAAAAACTCACAAATCTTCATCTACCGTACAACCAGTCAGACTTCCTCAGACCAACCGACATATTTCACTTGGTTATATGTATTTAGCAAGCCATCGCGCATGGCGTTTGGATTTATAACCTAACGTTTTGTCGTTTTGAATACAAACTGTGGGTATTGTGTGATTTAAAACTTTGCACGCCATAATATATGGGTGCTAGAGGTAATTCTGGTTGCTTCTGGTTTTGAAAAGTGATTGGTGTACTATGTGTTCTTTAAAATGTGTGGAGAATTCGCATTGTATTTCTGTTCGTAATAAATTAACCCTCGATTTTTTATTAAAGTTTTAATCATTTTGTACTTTCCGAGGCATCCATCAATTCCTGTGGCGTGCAAACAGCAGGACATGCGGGACAAATTATTAAGTGCTGCATTGTTTGTGGGACAGCACCACATTTGCATTCCAGGGCGGAGCCATCTATGAATTTCCGCTTGTACAGGTTCTCTTTACTTCGGCCTACTTGAGTCCGGAGCCTATTTAAAGACTTCCAGGAAAGCCAAGGCAACTCGTGTCCAGGTGCGAGATTTTCAGTAGGTGGGACGAATGGGTTTGGCAGGGAAGCACCATGTCGCCACAGACTTAGTCGTTCCGTAGATCGTTCGCCAGTGAATGGGAGGACACACTTCCTAAAGCTGTTGCGGCTTTTCAGCCTTGAATTGATGGATACCTCGGAAAGTGCTAAGCTCGTAGCCAAATTCTGGGCTGACTATATTTAGATTGCTATCGACAAGCTAAGAAGAAGAAGTCATTTTGTATTTATTTGTTGTCGTTTGCTCAATGAGCTGTTGGGTAAAATAACCGCTACGTGGAGCCCTGACAATTAGCTAGAAAGCGTTGCAACAGGCTCCGTAGAAGACGAGCGACGAGCGGGACGAGCAGGAAAAAACATACGACCAGTGGTCCACTATAGCCCTGGATCGAAGGAATAGTAGTATTTTTGGAATAATATAGAACCATGTAGCTATGTAAAGATTCTACCCGAATGTCCATCCAATATATCTGCCACTAACTCGGTCGTACCACTCGCAACCGGCGTGCGTGTAACCAAATGTATGAACCTAAACTAAGCAAAAGGAATATGTACGGATCGTATAAAGTGACGTTCTATAGTCTCAGCCTACCCCCATAGGCAAAAGGTGTGAGAGTGTGTAAGAAATCAGGTATTTGGGACGTAGAATCAATTTATTTTTAGACTTTTTCCTAGCCGACAAAGATTAAAATTTAACCTTGACCGCATCATTGGTTCTTGCAGTTGACACACGCAAGAATATCCCCGAAAAAAAGAAACACAATTTTACACGTGGCTTATAAATGTCTACACGTGGCTTGCATGTTTAATGAAAAACTTCATATCTTCCTTCACAACAAATCATAAATTCATCTTAATTTAGAAGAAGTCAACAGATTTACTGATTCTCTCTCATCGCTCACTTATATTTATTTTATTTAAAAGTTTTACACAGAATGTAGAGTCTCCAATATTTTACATCTCGAACATCTGTGCGGACTGTATGAGAATAGCTCATTTTATAACATCACGCCTAGTTTCCGTGCAGGGCTGGGCACAGATGTACCGAGTCTTAGTTAGAATAAAAATCAAATCAAAAATCAATCAAAAATGTTTTATTTCAATTATTACACGTTGTACATTAGACAGTTGGTGGCGTCTACTTTTAAGCATATAGATGCCTGTGCCAGGAGGCGCCGGTCTTTTAAATCCTTCAATTAGTGTAACATGTTACTAAACAAAATCAGAATAAAAGTAGGTAAGTCCCATGTTAACGCAAAATACCCGCTCACGCTCAGTTGCGGACACCAGCCGGTTCTACCTATTAAGTCCCATGTATAATAAGTCCATTTTTATTAATAAACAATTTATTTATTTATTTATCTATTTATTTATTTATTTATTTATTTATTTATTTATTTATTTATTTATTTATTTATTTATTTATAATGGGACAATAATTCCAATCATGTGGAAAATATCCAGAATTCGGGCGGCTATTGAGGAAATTCCAGATAGAAAAACCCAATAACACTGCCTGACCTTGAAATTGAATCCAGAGCTTCATCCGAGGACCACCTTATTCCACGCTCGCATCAAAGGACGTCAGCAAAATTGAAAGATGCCGTAGGCCGATGTTAACAGGGGTGGGTTTTTTTTTCTGGGTGGGAAATCATCAAATGATGTCTCCCGCTCTGGGTGGAGTGGAAGGGCGTGCCAGACTTTTACTGACTAAAACCCACCCGTGTTCCTTTAGTTGCCAATATGCCATGGCCACGATATCTCTTTTGAACAAATCTCACGACCCTGACAGAATGGGTGGGTTCTAGTCAGTATGTGACCACTAGACCAAGGAAGAACAATATCTTTCTAGATTTAACGTATAATTTGTAATTTTATTTTAACGTGTCTTTAATTGCTTCGTCCTACATTGGCCCGCACGCGATCGACAGGTATTTTAATGAATTCACCATTATTTTCCTAATTGTATTATAATATTCAAGTAATTAATTCAATAGTAATTACACTGCTTCATTTTTAACACGTCGCTAATTGCTATAGCAATTAAAACGTCTTGTTTATTTTTGAAACACACTTTACATTCTTCAGAGGCAAATGTTTGACATTATTGATTACAAAATAATGTTATATAATGGGAATTTTCTTTTTACTGTGATAATGTACAACCAATTTTCGACGGTATTTTAAAGATCTATTTCTAATTATCGTAGACACTCCAAGTTGCATAATAGAATAGAAAAGAAGCATGATGATACTTTATGTATTTAATTTCATCACTATTGTACTCAAAACGGTAAAGGAAAACATCGGGGAGGATCGGCATGTCCTAGAACCAAAAATTCAAAGACATGTGACATCTACCACCTCGGACTGGGCCCACGTGGTAGATTATGGCACACTACCTTTCCCAGAGAGGAAGTCTGTGCCCAAGCAGTGGGAATTATTATATTGATTGTGATGATGAGAATTGTGATAAATAATTTTTTTTCTGACGTCAAGATAAAATCCACACTTCCACACTATATATATTATATATTTATATATAATATTATAAATGCAAAAGTAACACTGTCTGTCTGTCTGTCTCGCTTTCCTGCTAAAACTACTGAACCGATTTAAATGAAATTTGGTACACAGATAGTTTAGAGCCTGAGAAAAGCCTACTTTTTATCCCGATAGTATGTTCCCGTGGGATAATTTCCGACCTCCACGCGGGCGAAGCCGCTGGCAAAAGCTAGTTACACATACATACGTAAATAAACTCACGCTCTTCCACCCGGGGTAGGCAGAAACGACAGAACGTCACATGCTACGATCCTTACATATTCGTTTTGCTTCGTTTACGCTCATACATCTGGTCAGACACGCACGCATGTTGCAAGTACTACGCACCTGACCTTTCTGAAGAATATCACCTATAAAGTCATTTTATATGCTGACATAAGGTCGAAGGTGTACAGGGAGGGGAATTTATGTAACTCTAGACTTACTAGATTGCTACATTTATTACTACACACCATACGCAAAAAGCGCTGTTCTTGGAAAACCCCCTCAATACGTTACGTCATTTAATAAAAATCTCGAAAAAAAGAGAAAATGAAAGTGGTCAAACACGCACCGCCATGTTTGACAAACAGCGCCGGACTTGTTTAACGAGTCGCTTGTCAAACATATTCGTTTGTCAGACCGTCAGACTCTGTTGACGAATGTACAGTGAAACAGCAAATAAAAATGATCCATTTGTTTGCCCTATATTTTAAAAAATAAAACGGAAAGGGCGCGTTTCGGTATTAAAAGCTTGGGACCGGAAGGTTTAAGATAATATTGTTTTTGTGAATTAACTCCCCACTCGAACTTCATTGTTTGTGTGTTCAGTGTCAAAAATGATGTGATGAGGCTTGAATGAAAGACTTTTTTTGGATGGGAAATCATCAAATGACTTCTCTCGCTCTGGGCGGAGCGGGAGAGCGTGTCAGACTTTTACTGACTAAAACCCACCCGTGTTCCTTCAGTTACCCATGTACCAGGGTCACGGTGTGTCTTTCGAACAATCTCGCGACCCTGGCAGGATCTTGCGACCCTGGCAGGATCTCTAGACCCTGGCAGGAATCCGACGTCTTAGAGGACTTTCGCGATGCTCTAAGCCGAGGTCCGTACTCCACAGCCTTAGCGAGTAGTCGCTCTTGTTTTGTTTTTAAGCTCTGGCTGAAGGCCTTAATTTATTCAGGTAGCCACAGGCAAGTCCGGTTAAGCAGCCGACAACCTCATTGCTTGTCCTGCTAGATGTCTAACCCCAAAAAAAGATGACGTTCGTACTGACGTAAAAATATCGTGACGGTGTTTTATCGCGCACTGCATTTTCAACTTTAAGTGTTGAACTGAGAATTGAGAATACAACAGAGTTTATAGAAAAACCCACTGTTCGATTTTGCACTCTCGGCGTTAAGCAGTCGGTTGAAATTAAATTAAGTGTAAACAAAACATAGTTGGGATGGATTGGATTCTTTTAATAAAGTTTGGTGCTTGGCAGCTCTGGGAAGAGAGACTTGGAAAGAGAGTATGGAGCCTTTCCACCAGCAGTAAGGAGAAAACGCTAGGCAGGTTGAGCTAGCAAATATCAAGATATCTTTAAGCCAATAAAATATAAGAAAAGTGTTAACGCTTTCAATAAACACATTTTGAATCACATAGGGATCAAAGAGATTAAAGTATTCTCGTTAAATTAATATTCTAGTATTTGTAAAAAAAGACGTATACTAATGATAATGTGGGCGATTTCTTTGTTTTTATTCAGAATTCCTATGTGTTTTTGATTGTTTAGAAAAACGTGGTTCATTATAGAACTTTATCTTTCATCATACTACTCAGTTACTCTTAACCAGCATCATCCCACTGCTGGGAAATAGCTTCCTCCTATGACTTCCAGTTATTTTGATTCAGGGCTAAGTGGACCACTGGTCGTTAGTTTTCTCTAGCTCGTCCCACCATCATAGTCTGATGGGTCCGACGTGACCAGAGAGAGATCAGGCGCAGGACCAACGGCATAGCGTGCTTTCTGAAGCACGAGGGTATCACACCGCCGACTTCTAATCTCCGGGCTGTTACTGAGAAATGCTTAAAAGAAAAACCCAATAACAATTTGGCCGACCCGGGAATCGAACCTAGGACCACGCTCAGTAGTCGTGCTGACAACCGCGACAGCAACAGGGCAATCAAGCTAAGCCATCGTTAAAATTTTATTTAAAATCAATAATTTCACGCATCATCATTATTTTATGAGACATTAAAACTCACAAATATGCCAATCTATTTAAAATCAGCTTCAAACTAATTTGCCAAAATAAATTTAGAAGCTCAATATATTATCAAAGGAAAACCAACAAATCGGGAACTCATCAGCCACACGATCATGACTCTGTGACGTGACGTAATTGACGTGAAATTACTTTCTGACGTCACTTGCGCACGCGTCGATCGTCGCGTCGATGAACCAGATGTCGGTTTGCTTGGTGTGATGGTGGCTAATGTATTTTTTCAAGTTTATCTAGCGTAATTAAAAGTGAAATGTATAAATAAATAGACGGAGGAAGTTGAGATATTTAGCTGAATTCTGTAATTTGAACTTGTAGTCTTCAGTAGTGCTAAATATACGATTCAAAATTTTATTTCTTTAAAATACCAGCATACCTACTCAACCTATAATGGACACAGTCCTCCTCTCCTCTTAATTCAACACGCGGGCCCAGTGCGGGTTGGTAGATGTCACATGTCTTCGCATTTTTGTTTGTCAGACATGCCAGATTCTTCCCAATTTTTTTTTTCTTCACCGGTTCGAGAACAGTCGTGATGAAATAATGTTGCAGAAAGTAAAGTCCCTGTCTGTATTCGAACCTACGACCTACAGCTCGTAAATACCGGCCGCTCAGTGGAGTCACCACTGCTCGTATTTAAAACATTGACAGAGGTTTAAATACGCAAACACGCGCCTGTTTTTAACCGACTTCAAAAACAGGTAATTTGGTTCAAAATCAAAAGTCATTTATTTAAACTAGGCTGAGAGTCAGCACTTTTTGAACGTCAAAGTTACATAACACAGTCCCCCCAAAACGCCCCCCTTCGGTTGCATTCGGACAATTGGATCCATGTGAAAACCATATAAGTCTCAAATTTGCATTAAGTATTTGCGAAGACAAATGAACGAATAACGCGATTAGATTAGTGGGGTATCGACCATAACTAAAAAGTAGATAACAAAAACTTTTTACAAAAAAATAGCAACCGACTTCCTTAAAAAAAACACTACAAAGTCAAAAATAACTTTAACTTCGGAAGTTGGTGGCAAAAAACTTTAAATACAGATACTAAGACGCCGACTTCCAAAATTAAAGTTATTTTTGATTTTATAGTGTTTTTTTTTTAAGGAAGTCGGTTGTTATTTTTTGTTAATGTAATTTTCATAAAATTCTGTAAATAAAGTTTCATGTTGCTACTCTCGCATTATTAGGTCATACCTAATTACACGAATAAAAAATATTCCCAGAAAAAAAAAACTACTAAAGACTTTGTTCCACTTAGTTCCCTTGTTTTGTGCCTTGCGTGATATTTCGTCGGGCGGCACTTAACGGAAACAAAATGACTGGAAAGGACATGTCATTCTTATAAGAAATGGGAACATCTAGCTTCCCTAACAATAGTCTATTTGTATTAATTATAGATATTTGAATACCTTATGTGTCGGACAGGGGCCTGAGAAGTGTTCGTAGTAAAATAAGAAATAGTAAAATGTTTTTCTCAGTCCATGTTTTCGATTTCTATGCGGTATAATTTTCGATATTCGAGTACAAACGAAATGAAAACGTGCAAAGGCGTAATTTCCCTGTCATAGATTTTGCCTAAGACACGCTAAGTGGTCCTTTTCAGAAGTGCGGCTATTTATTTTTGTTTTTTACTAAATTAGCAATAACTTCTAGATTTACGAGTTTCTTACGTAGTTTAGGAGTTATTTTCTACTTAACCCACGGTATGTTCCGGCGATTTAGTAAATTGCTGAGCCAGTGCAGTTTGAAGAAATATTTTTATTTAAATATTATGAAACCATAATTTCATTTCAAAAGTAATTCCGACACTACGCAACTTGGATTTTTTCGTAGAAAAAAGACCATTATTCTGTCAATTATGACACGACAGAATATCGTAATCGCCATTCACGCATGAAACCACAAAAACGACAATTCGACCTTCACTTATCTTTTAAACGACATCATTATTTCAAAGGGACAAAGGTCATGGGTTTTTCTTCAAAAGATTGCATTTTGACCTTTTTGTTTCTTTTGAATGGATAATCCTTATTCATACGTGGATAGTATGACATAAATAAACATTCATATTAAGTATATTTCTGAATGTTATTCAATGTTAGCAAACACGGTTTTTGTATATAATTTTATACCTACATTGCTTTACGCGTTGGCAAGTAATCGAATTAAGTTCGTTGTAAAGGATCAATGGAAATAATTAATTTACTTTGGCTGACCAGCAAATGGTGTACTTAAAGCAATAAAAGAGCGTTGCAACCATCGTATTGGTATAAATTCGTATTTAAAGACGTGTTAGGAATGGCACCTTTTATCTTAATATGAGGTTATTCAAACACCTGCGACGATAAATATATTGACGCAAAACTATTTTAAAAGTCAAAGCCTGCTGCCTTTAAGCTTGATAATAATATGTAGATATCATAAAAATGCAATACTAAATCGCATCCTTGCAAATGTATTTGCATCTATCGAATAATAATAAAAAATCTAAATAAAATAAGTACAACATTTTATTCATTTCTTATCGTAACAATTGTATTTTCCACTTTATTGGCACCTACATATTTTATTTATTATTCATATGATATGGTTACATAAAACATGATAAAATAATAATATTATATTGGCTAAACCGATAAGTGTGTTGTAAAATTCAATTGAGGGAATCGAATTATTATATTGCTTGCAGGTCATATATTTACAATCTGATACTATTTTATTGTTTTCGTTAACACCGTGACTTCATTTTATTGCATTTTCAAATTCAACATGGCTGCCCATTATAATACGAAGAAAAAAGCTTCAAAGAAAGAAAGAAAGAAAATTTATTTGTCAAACATGCGTTTACATAAACTGACTAATCAGGCATGCAAGGTATTAGATATTTTTTTTGTGAGCGTCCATGTTTTGCCAATAACGGCGTACAAATTTTGTAGGTATAAAAATTACATTTCATTTGCATTAACTTAGTCATTTTAAATTTCATTACAAAATACACAAGAAATAAATAATAATTAATGTCAAGATATTAAAGTAAAAGTACCTACATTATAATCAAAAATAAATTAAATTATGTCCAGTATGTCCAAAAGTCAATTGATTTAAAATTCGCATCATTAAATTGTTATTCTTAACCATATATATTTGAAGTCGGAATAGAAAAGTCCTTTTCATTCAAAAAATCTAAAACATTGTAATACACTTTATTAACTAAAAAATTTTTCAGCTTATTTTTAAAAAGTGAGAAGGGCAGTTCTCTCCAACTTTTAGGCAATTTATTAAATATCCTAGGAGCCATACAGAAAACACTTTTGCGCATGAGGGCTGTTCTCGCAGTCTGAGAGCATATCCTACTGTTATCGCGCCTGTTACGTGGGACTACTTCATCTAGTCGTTTAAATCGGTGAGGATTTATTTTAACAAATACAGATACCTCTAAAATGTACAGACATGGCAAAGTAAGCATTTTATATTTTTTAAAGTAAGGCACGCAACTATCAGTAGGTTTAATTTTAAATATTGAACGGACGCATCTCTTTTGAGCCTTGAACACCATGTCTTTTTCTGTTGAGTTGCCCCAAAAAATGACACCATAGCGTAGATGGGATTCTGTTAAACCATAGTAAGCTGTAAGTAATGCCTCCACACCTACTATAGACGACAATGTGTGCAGGGCATAGGCAGATTTACTGATTTTCTTGCATAAGATTTCGATATGTGTTTTCCAGTTCAGTTTTTTATCAATGTGGAGCCCTAAAAATTTTGTTGTATCTACCTCTTCTATAGGCTGGTCATCGTAGTGTATATTTAAATTACTTTTACTATTGATCCGTTGATTAAAATGTATTAATTTAGTTTTAGTTATGTTAATTTTTAAGTTATTGTCATCTAGCCACTTTACCATTAAATCTATAGAATCATTTATGTCACTTTCATAAGTATCAACACTTTTGCAAGGTATCGTTATGGTGCTATCATCGGCAAATAGTGTCAGAGGTTGGGGGATGCCTTTCGGCAGATCATTTATATATAATATAAATAAAGGCGGCCCTAAAACACTCCCCTGTGGCACGCCAAACGAAACTATACGTTCTGAGGACTGAAATACAATTTCATGTTTATTTGTCATATTAATTTGGTTTATATGTGTTATTTGAATTCTGTTATGTAAGTAAGATTTAATTAGGTTGTTGACATTTCCTCTAATTCCATATGCTTCAAGTTTATTTAAGAGTGTACCATAGTGCACATAGTCAAAGGCTTGAGTCATGTCACAAAATACGCCACAGACCGGTTTCCTCTTATCAACGTTATATGTAACATTGTATAAAAAATCATAAATGGCCATATTAATAGTTTTACCCATTCTAAATCCTTTCTGTTCCTCGCATATAATATTGTGTTTTTCTATAAATGAATTTAATTCCTTGTAAATCATTCATTGGCTTGTTCGTTGTTATTATATTAAAGGAGTACAAAAATATCGGAATTACTATAAAAATATTAGCAGCCAGCATTCAGCAGTTTGGAATTTACATGATTGTCCAAGACTTCTTATGTATTTTTATCGAACTCATCAGCTGTACCCCTACATTCTAGGCATTTCAACCTGTTTTATTTTTTAAGTGAAATCTTCTTAGCCGGAATCTTTGGTCGGGTCAAAACTTATGCGTTCGCATCACCGGCATGCTAATAAGATGTTTTTTTATTTTATTTCCAAAGTTTCAAGATTTCACTTCTGTCGGCTGTCCTCATGACTGTAAATTTTTGTATATTCTTAAGCTTTTAATTTAAAAGAAACTGAGTATGCAATTTTTCGCGTTCTTCGTGAAACTTTTTTTTATTCTTCCACCCATTCATACAAATGACATCACAAATTTAAGCCACTTCCAGCCCTACTATCTCTGTGTAGTGGCCATTTCGCGACATTATGCCACTATTTGGGTCACCGGCGCAGTCTGCGATGACACAGGGTGCGCTTTATTGTTCACCTACCCTACATTATGTACCTTCGCTACATTTTGTGATATTTTCTTTTTTTTTGCGTCCACCGAACTTTACTAATGGACGATATGTGGGTCAAGTTTTTTGTTAGAACTTTTATGAGCGCTGACCTTTTTACGGTGTATAGAGGGAATAAATCGGCTGTCGGTTTTAGTTTTTATTGTGATTGGCATGTTCGTAAATATAGGATGGAGTTTCTTTTAGACGTTGATTTAGATTGAGGGAAACAGATGCTACGTACCAGACAGATTTAATATTTCGTTAGAACAATCTCGGTAGGTTTATTTATTCTTTTATGAGAAGCCCTTTCGCAATGTTTCAGTATTAAAACTTAATAAATATATCTTTAAGCTTGTACCTTACATCGTGATATATGATGGACATAAATCGTCTTTATTAGTAAAGTCAAATACAGGTTGTTTTGATCCCCATTAACGATGTACAATTTATCACTTGCTTCGGGCAATGGGCACCCATTTGGTGATGTATAGCCCAGCTCTGGTCTTAAGGGCTTATTATTTTGGGTTCAAGTGTAGGTTAACTGACGGTTCACTGATCTCTCTTTCTGTAGAAGCTTCTCATTTCGTAATGGTGCTGTCGATGTATCTCAATAATGAGGCGTCTTTCTCACTGTCATATTTTTTATGCTTATTATAAGTCCAATATAAATATGTGAAATCTTCAAGCACAAGCTGTGTAAAAAGAGTGCACTGGACGTCGAAATTTTGAGATATACATATATTTATAAATAATATAATTATAAATAGATACCTAGAGAAAAATGTATAAAAAGCATTTTAGTTACAGGCTTTTTTTATTTTATATTGGACGAGTTTATGAACCATGTTAGAGGAAACCATATTAACTTGCTAATAAACTTAGAACTTAGTTATCTGATATAGACGTTTACCTAGTAACACGCTCGAGTGATCAATTTTGCTCCATTTCTAAGTAACAAAATGTTAACTGATTTATAAATGTCTTTGATGCTTGAAACAGATGTTCCAAATGAAAGAGCTAGTTTAAGCTAAGCGTGAATATCAAATATATGTATTTCTTTAAGTAAATATAATTTACCTATTGTTGTAATTTATTAACACAACTGATTTCATGACCACAGTTATGAATTCGTTTATTTGGGTTGTTTTTTTGAAGTTGTTTGAAATCATAAAATCTGTTTAAAATGTAGGTAGGTATACGGTTTAAAATTCATGGTTCGTTCATAACCACCAATTTTTTATTTTTTGAGTTCTTAATATTATATTATTTACCTACACCGCAAGCTGGTGTTTGTATTCCCTTTTGACCTTACTTTAAATTTCGAAAAATAAAACTAAAGGTACCTTCAGCAAATTAGTTGAAATTAATTTAGGCACTTCGTCGTCTTCTATTTTTATTTCGTCCATTTCAATTAACGTGCTCAAATAATTGCTTTTATTAGGGTCCTGTAAACATTGTTTTGGCTCGGATTAGTTAGGTAGGTATTTCAGTTTTTTTTTTTGTAATTTACATTAGGTTCACGCTTAAAAACTTCGTGCTAGGTAATCTTTTTTTACGTACTCATGCACCTCAAACAGTAAATGTAAAAACTACATACCTAGTTAAAAGAAAAACACATTAAAATAAACATCAATCTTATTACACACCTACTTCAAATTATTTAGTACCGTAATAAGTAATTTATTGCGTAAATACCTAACATTAAAGGATGGGACACAATCACATGGGTCCCGGTGTATCTCAAGCGTATCCGACACACTTGACGATCCATCGGTCAGGGTCAAGACTTCAAGAGGATTGTTCAAGTTTGTTCGGGCACAAACATAACAACAACCTGTACCTATATCCAGTTGCTAAGCTGTCTTTGGAACAATTTGTGTGATTTATCAAGAGCATTGATCGAATAAAGGCTTATTCAGACCGGCGCGACGCGACAGCGCGACGCGATTCTTGTAGAACAATTTCCATGAAGTCCACATAAAAATTGTTCTACGAGTGTCGCGTCGCGCTGCCGCGTCGCGCCGGTTTGTAGGAGGCTTAATGGCAATAATACACGGTTTAACGATACCTTTCAATTTGGATGAATCAAACAAATTCAATCATTCGCCTTTCAATGAAAGGTGATTATTTTGGTTGAACCGTGTATGAGTTGCCTTTATATGACTCTTCAAAACCGAAACTTAGCGTCCATTGTCTTCATGCTCAGTAATTAAGGAGTTTTTTTTTTATATCACAAGTATTGTAAGACATAGTCATGTTTATCATTGTTTACTGGTTTTTTTGAAGAGTTACACTTGGTAACTACTTTGCCGTGAAGTAATCTCATTCTCAAAATAGGGTTGAGCTTCACGATGACTGATGCTTGAATGCTGTCTGTTGGGACAAGTCAGCTCAAAGAGGCAATGGCTCTTTATTGAAAAGGCCCTTCCAGACATGGCCCAGCATTGTTAGACGGCTCAGAAATGCCGGGGCTATCTATGATCAACAAAATATTGACGTGTAAAAGTGTTTTATAATACCTACTTATATAAATACACGTTTCATTTTATTTTATTTCATGATTAGGTGCTGCATTTGAATACGATACTTGACGAGTAATGCCTTCAAGTTCTGATGGTACGCGATACTCAGGGACCCTTGCCCTAAGTTGGGAGGTTCTGAGACGAGAAAGGTATTAAGGGCCCCGTTTAAAATAAAAACCGGCCAAGTGCGAGTTGGACTCGCACACCGAGGGTTCCGTACAAACCTGTAGGTATTCTCGGTTTAAATTTTTTTTTTTTTTTTTCATTTTTATATTTTAGTTGATTGAATGTAAGGTAAATTGCGGTTTACGATTTATGACGTTTTAAAAAAAAACTACTCACTCGATCTCGTTCAAACCAATTTTCGGTGGTAGTTTACATGGTAATGTACATCATATATTTTTTTTAGTTTTATCATTCTCTTATTTTAGAAGTTACGGGGGGGGGGACACACATTTTACCACTTTGGAAGTGTCTCTCGCGCAAACTATTCAGTTTAGAAAAAAATTATATTAGAAACCTCATTACCATTTTTGAAGACCTATTCATAGATACCCCACACGTATGGGCTTGATGAAAAAAAACATTTTTGAGTTTCAGTTCTATGTATGGGGAACCCCAAAATTTATTGTTTTTTTTCTACTTTAGTGTGAAAATCTTAATGCGGTTCACAGAATACATCTACTTACCAAGTTTCAACAGCATAGCTCTTATAGTTTCGGAATAAAATGGCTGTGACATACGGACGGACGGACAGACAGACAGACAGACAGACAGACAGACATGACGAATCTATAAGGGTTCCGTTTTTTGCCATTTGGCAACGGAACCCTAAAAAACACATGACCGAAATATCGGGCCCTAAATGCCATGTAGTATGACGTTTAAAACTGTCTTTAAGTAGGTAAGCCGTTACTAATATCTTCCTGTCTACTAGCAACAAATTACAGTTACGAATTCGTCTGTCGCCGCTGGTCGCTAAGCGAATGATCAGCTCGAGTCCTGCTGCATTAACCTAAATAGTTTTCCACATGTGGCCATATTTAAGACGTCAAGCAAAAATAAATCTACCTAGCGTTTTCCCAACTATGTTGGGATCGCCTTCCAGACTTACCATCCGGCTGTATATCTTACATGGAGCGACTGATTATTTAACCTCCACAACCCATAAGTAAAAGAGTAACGCATTTCAACAAATTGACCATTTAATTAAGACCTTTACTAACTGGATTTTTATATACTTTAAGAAAATAAATTGTGTAATAATTTATAGTAAAAAATATTTATTCAATATTTATAAATTAGGTATATTTTTTGGATTTGTCCAGTCAATGCACACATTTGTCAAAAATTGTGTAGCTCAACTCAAGAGCTCAACGACTCGACGAACAACACGAGAGAAGGTCCGTTCTTAAAGCTCACAGTATATCTAGGAAGTTCATATTCAATTGACAGAGTAAGTAGACGACTGGCTGATGTGATGAAGCAGCCAAAACACTGTAAGTTTCTTACAATCCCAGATTAGCGTGGCTATGCTGTACATATATTATTAGACGTTAGTTTAGTTCGTACTGGCTAGGAGCCAATCAATACGCGATTGTGTTATATTTCCAAGGCACCCACAAATTACAGACTGTCCTTATAATTTTCGTCATTATAGCGTTGTAGTAATTACGAGTTATGTAAATTATGTCATTAGAATTTTATGGGAAATTCTATCGTGTCTACTCAGGGTTGTCAAACAAGATATGTGTACTAAAATCGTGTCGCTCCAAAAGTGTAAGATGTTACGTTAGCTTTCTTGGCTTATTATCTTCTTTTTTACAAATATTTGTGAAAGTTTGTATGTTTGTTGCTAATGCAAAAACAGTTTAACGTATTGCGATGAAATTTTACACACGTATAATTTGTAGCCTGGATTAACACATATGATATTTATTTCCGCGGTAGTACGGTGCCGTGGGATATTTTTCGACATCCACGCAGGCGAAGCTACGAGTAAACGCTAATGAGCATCAATTCGACAAAAGGATATAGCAATTTTGAATACTACATCGAATACAATATAAATATTTGAGTTCATTTCTTTTTGAATCACTCAAATCCATCGAGAAATTACGAAGTTATTAAACTAAAAAAAAGGGAGTTTTAAAACGCACGCCGCGCGCGCGAAACTGCTGATGACGTCACGAGGCTCGATCGCCTGCCACGCGCCGCACTGCTTTGTTATGATTTGTGGAGTTTAATCGTTGTTTCTTGTTTATTTATGTTTTATAGATATTGGTAGATAGGAAACATGGAAGTCGGATTTACCCAAGGCCCAGTCGGAAAATCTCGCGAAAATTGATTCGTGTATGGTTGAAAAGTTAAAAAAAACAATTTATTCCAGTGCACAGGTAGGTACTACGTTTTAGAATATTTTGATTTGGCAGGTAGGTACCTTTTTCGTGTTTCTACAATGTGTAGGCACCTCTCTACTTATTTTAAATAATATTTCTTACTAGCTTCTGCCCGCGACTTCGTCCGCGTAAAATTTCCTACTTCCCAACCCATCCCGTCGCATCGAATCGCCTGCCCGTGTGAGGTCTTTGTATGCGTGACGTTTTTGTTTGTGCTCGGCTCCTAAGGGTCTTTGCGTGACCTTATATAATAATATAGTCTATAGCTTTCCTCGATAAATGGGCTATGCAACACTAAACGTACTTAACTGTTCAGCTTTTACTTGGGTGTGCTACGCAATGAATTTTTTGAGAGACCAAGGCGCGCGCAAAGGGCGTGTTTTATATGGAGTTTTTCACTTTTTCTTCGAAAAATAAAAAAAAAATATTACCCACGTGTTGAGATTTATATGTGAGGGAGTTGTAAAGGGGGTCGAAAATTTCATTATTTTTGCGATAGGAAACGCCATTTTCGAGATATAAGCAAAAGAAAAGGAAAACAAAAATACAGTACTGTTTTTGCACATGAAGGCGAGACACGTGAAGGCAAGGCGCGAGGCGCGCGCAATGGACGTGTTTTATATGGAATTTTTCACTTTTTCTTCGAAAAATAAAAAACAATATTACCCACGTGTTGAGATTTATATGTAAGGGAGTTGTAAAGGGGGTCGAAAATTTCATTATTTTTGCGATAGGAAACGCCATTTTCGAGATATCAGCAAAAGAAAAGGAAAACAAAAATACAGTGCTGTTTTTGCACGTTCGTTGGTGTGAATTTTAGTTCATAACTACTAGTTTTAATCCACACCTTTTTAATCGCGATTAAAAATAGATTTAGTTAAAATAAATTATTACAGTCTTGAAATGCAGTATAAAGTACTTTTAGTTAAGGGGTACATGGGGCGTCGCTCCTCATGAAAGTACACCACTTCTTTCTATTTTTTGAGTATTTTGGGACACAAAATAACAAATTGTCCGGTGTAGCAACACTTGTATTTTCGCATCGTGGCACGATACAATATTTTAAGAAGACATTGGTGCCGATTCCCTTATTCACAAACTAAACTAAATTTAAGTTCAGTGCATCTTTTTCTTTCTATTTCATTAAGGAAAGGACAGAAGATAAATTTTAGTTTAGTCCTGTCAAATTAATCAGCGCTTGACGTAAATTGACGTAATTTTAGTAGGCAAGTTTTTAATTACGTCTAAACTTGTATGGAGTAGTGACAGGCGCTGATTAATTTGACAGGACTAAACTAAAATTTTTCTTTTGTCCTCTTCTTAATGAAATACAAAGAAAAAGATGCACTGAACTTAAATTTAGTTTAGTTTGTGAACAAGGGAATCGGTACCAGTATTCGTTTAAATGTTCTGCGAGTCACGTAACTAAAGGCAGAAAGAACGTGCGCGGCCGTGCCGCGGACGCGAACGTGGAAAATGACGTCATCAACGAATTGTGCGTATTGGCGAGCGTTTTTGAAAATGCAAAATTAAAACCGCTCTAACTTCGTCATTTTTGGTCCAATTTTAATAATTCTTTCACTGAAATAATTGGTTTAGGTATAACTGTAATTCTAAATATTTAACTAAAATTGTCGCTGATCCTCATTGTTCATCAAATTCCCTTTAATACTTAATTTGAAAAAAATAACAAGACTGAGACAACCCTATTTCCTAGCCGTTTCAGGCAAATTTCTATCGTGTTATATGTAATTATGTCTGAAACTTATGTAATATCTACTCGAACATATTATAGGTAACTCCAAAGGACTACTTCATTACATAAGTAACAACATGTGTTGTTATATTGTAGTCAGTTATTATGTACACATTTATTAGAGACATATCTATCTATACTTATAATAAAACTGTAGAGAGGTCAATTCTGTACATTGAAAATATATTCAAAATTAATATTAAAGGATGAATGGTGATCGATACTGATGCAAAAAATGCTATCAGTAAATTTTTTGTCTATCTGTCTGTCTGTCTGTCTGTATGTGCACGCATGGGTCAAAAACTACTGAAGGGATTTTAATCAAACTTGGTAGGATTGTAGTCCATACTCCTAGGCAGGTTATAGGCTATATAACATAACGCTAAGACACATAGGAGCCGAGCAGTGACGGTACTGTTTATCCCGGTAGTACGTTCACGCGGGATATTTTCCGCCCTCCACGCGGGCGAAGCCGCTGGCAAAAGCTAGTGTTATAATATAAACATAGCTTCACTTTAAAATGTCTGACAAAACCTAAAGTGATCTTCTATTGAAGCTTGTTTTATTCTGAATAGTTATATCGATAATCTAAGTATTTTTGACCTACATGGGTACTTATGAAACGTGAAAATTTAGGTGCACGATGCCAATTTGTTGATTCCTATGGAGTCTTCTCCACCGGCAATACTCTACAGTTATTCTTACGAAATAATTGGCGTATACAATGTTTTCAAATAACATTATGGAAATACAGTGCATTATCTTAAAGATTAAACAACATAACACAAAGATTAAACACTTAACAAAAAAAGGAGGAGGTTAAGATCCGCAAAGATTTATATCAAAGATTTTCCGAAAATGAAACTCTACTGCACCTAAATAAGGAATATTTAACTAAAGTTCAAAGAAAACAATGTCACAGTTTAAAATTAACCAAAGTTGAGACAACAACCAAACCAAACGGTAAAATTGGCGGGGCATGGGGGCGGCATATGTCCAGCAGTGGACGTCTTTTGACTGAAATGTTGATGATATTAATACAATAACAAATCCAAAAAACTACACAGATAAAATCTAATACTTATCCCATTATTTTAGTTATAAATCCAGACAAATATCTACTTTATACTAATACCTACACGTGTTCGTACTTAGGAGTAGAACGAGATACATAACAATAACCCACAAAGAGGAAACCACTCGAGTCTTGTATCGATATCAATTCGTTATTCTGTTAAGGCCGAAAAAAATAACAATTTGTGTGTCAGTAGTTATCTATGCAAAACAAGTTTTTACCGATCTTTTTAAAAAAACGTTACAATAGGATTTAATTTTCTACAACCTGTATATAGAATTGTAAAAAAGCTGGACTGAACCTCTTCGTTTAATTGATTAATAGAACCTGCTGTTGTTTCGTAGGTTTTTTTCAAAATTAACTGAATGCCTATTGCATAATAGCTTGAAAAACTGTTCTACTGAGTGGCTGGTACATCGATGGCTTATTAGTTGACTCGCACGACAAAATTCGCCCGAATCGTCTCATTTGTATATTTTTAATTGTTTTGTAATGGCGCCTTGCACCAGGTCAAATTTTATATAATATAATATAATATTCCCACAACTATCACACAACGCCATCTAGTCCCAAGCTAAGCAGAGCTTGTGTTATGGGTACTAGACAACTGATAAACATACTTATATATTTCTAAATACATACATATTATAGATAAATTACACCCAGACACAGAACAAATGATCGTGCTCATCACACAAACATATTGTCCTGGGTGGGAATCGAACCCACGACCTCCGGCATAGCAGTCAGGGTCACTAGCCACTAGACCAACAGGCCTGTCAATCAAACCTGCTTGGGTTCGAAATCAAATTACTTGTAGATGAAACAAAAATTCCAGAAATTCGTATTAGGCGACTAGCAAGCTTTTTTTATAAAATGTTAAGGAAATAAAGAATAATTATGGAAAAAAAACTAACCTAATAAGGTTAGTTTAAAAAAAAAAAAAACAAAAATAAATTAGAAATAGAAAAATAAAAAAAAATATAAAAAAATAGTATTCTACTAATTTCCTCAAATTACGAAAGATAATATAGAAAAAAAATCTTCCAAACTGGTGATTCGCCCAATTCGGGCGAGTTTTTCCGTGCGAGTGGACTAATAAGTCTCTTCGACTGAATCCATGGACGGCGTTAACAGAAACCATGGACTCAGAACATGATTCGGAACGTGGTCAAAATGCATAGTCCAGGATTTAGCCCACATATTATTGCAGTTTTCTTTTAATTTCTGTTTTCTAACCGACAAAAAATTTCTACACTATGTGCTCTACACATGATCTATAGTTTGTGCGTTCATGTCCCTGCCCCTGTATATCCTGAGACAGAGAAAAGCTTACTATTTCTGTCCTAACAATTTATTATCTGTCACAATGTCTTAACACTGCTCTTTGTGGGATCATATAATCATTAAATAATTTATCTGGTCTACCAACCTAATCTCTTTTGACAAGCAATGCGGTAGTCTATTCCGGGCTAGGTCGCACACGCCGCACAAATCTGTTCCTATTAAAAACGTCAAAACGTCTTCGTATATCAAACTTGTCAGAAGTTCCTAACGACCATTTATGAGTTGATGACAAACGTTCATAGCAGTCAAAGTAATGCCGCACAGTTGGTCATTCGCCTGCATTCGGGCGAATGGAATGCGGGCAGCCAAATGTAAATTACGAACAATGTCCGGTAGAACCCGTCTTCGGGAAATTTCGTGTAGTTTCGTTGCCCATAGACACCTGAATTCATCAAGACATTTGCAAATAACGTCATTATCAGCAGCCTGTAATGTTCTCACTGCTGGGATACAGGCCTCCTCTCGGTGAGAGGGAGTGGGCCATAATCCACCACGCGGGGCCAGTGCGGGTTGGTAGATGTCGCATGTCTTCGAATTTTTGGTTCTAAGACATGCCGGTTTCCTTACGATGTTTTCCTTCACCGCTTTG
Source organism: Aporophyla lueneburgensis (assembly GCA_932294355.1). Lineage (NCBI taxonomy): Eukaryota > Metazoa > Arthropoda > Insecta > Lepidoptera > Noctuidae > Aporophyla > Aporophyla lueneburgensis. The sequence goes on from OW028747.1 coordinate 26,090,838, forward strand.
AGAGCATAGTGATGAAATAATTTACACAACGTAAAGCGCCTGCTTGGGATCGAACTCACGAACTACTCGTAAGTCGCGGCCGTTACCACTAGGCCACCACTGCTCAAATAACGTGTCGGATGCAAATTCGGTTATGTTGTTCGGGTTCCCGCATGCGGGCTAACAACCCATTGTAATTTCGCATTTCTTCGTATATACTTACTTTAAATTCAAATGCCTATAATAAATTTTAAACGTATCTAACAATAGATGTGAGAGAATTCGGTTTATGTAAATCAAGTATTGTATTAATATTGTTGCAGATTAGTTGGCAAACGATCTTTTAGTTGCCAGTCTGTATGTTTAAGTTGTTGATGCAATTTAAAGTCAAAATAAAATGTTTTCGTTTTAAGTTCTATTTTGTAATTCTTGAGTAAGTACGTAATTGACCTATATAGTAGTAATGTGGGAGAGTTATACGTATAAAATAAATGCATATATGAACTTTGTGTAGGTACTAATATTCCTACGTGTGTTAATAACAACAATTGAGTAGTATAACAAACAACTTGTCACATCAAGTTTTTTTTTTTCATATTTCTGAGAATATTATTGCGTGATCTTCAAAGCTATAATTTCACGCATGCCTTGCTATCATAATTGAAGTCTATTTCCCAGCAACTTTTTGTTGCCACACTGTTGCTTAAAACTGGTCCGTCTGACCTTTTAAATTTTGACATTCCCCATACTTTGTATAGCATTTCCTTTGTGTGTTGTAACACGCGATCCAGCTATTAAGTGACGTGTCAATAAATGGAATTTTGTAGCTTTGTTTTGTATTCATTGATGTTTTTGTTCGGCTTCAGTTTTTGTTTGGCTTTAATTTTCAGTAATGTATTGCGTAAATTAATTTCGTAATGGAAGGTTAATTTTGAGTTGACTTTATGATGATCCTCGTGGGATCACGCGTCATTTGTTTAGCTATATAATTTTTAGGTTCAACTGGTATATTCCTAAGAATATATTGTTGATTGTGGAATAATATAATGGTTTACAAAATGATATAATTGTTATTATTAACACGCTTTTATTAGCTGGGTATGTATGTATGTAACGAAATCTTTGAACCTGATTAATTTGAAACTACGCACACTTATCAAGGACCGACAACAATACAATCATTTCATAATTTTATACGGTTATCCTGGCCAGACCCACCTGGAGAGCAACCACTTGTATAGCTCACCGAACTAAAATAGAAAGTAAATGATAGTTTAAAAACTAAAAAATACGCTTTCATAGAAAACCAAACTAAAAAGTAGAAAATAATGGAAAAAGCGTAGGGAGGCTTGATATCAATTAAAAAATACTTTAAAAGCACCCTACCCTTTTTTATACTATTATGTTTTTCTTCGTAATAGCTTTAATCGATTTAAAATTATCCACCACTACATCTGCACAGTACCCAGGCAAACCAGACGAGAATTATCATTCCCACTGATACCTTCCATGCTTTTGAAGTCCAAATATACGTGCAATAAAATATCCATCCAACAATTATTGGCCTAGATCTTTTTGAAGTGCATGGAACAAGTGGCCGATCAGATGTTTTACGATCGACCGGAATAGAACCGTTTTGTGGCAAACGTGTCGGTAGTTACGGCTCTATAACACAGGCCGACAAAATTTTTAACTAGAAACAAGACTATATATTTCCGAAGGTTTTCGATGCGCTGAATCCAAATCTGGCCTCAGAATTGCTCCATCACGTCAGGTTTCTGAGATATTCTAACCTAAAAATATATAAATACCTGAAGATTTTCAGGCATATGAAAATTCACAAACATGAAAACTTCAAAATGATTATAAATATTTGAGCAAACTCAACGGCATTTGAAAGAGGAAAACTTATTCTTTAATATGGTGCCTTTATTTTTTTTAGAATAAATAGTTCGTGAGTCTACATAACCTCAAAATCGGCAAAAACTGTACTTTTTGCACTTTTAGGTTAGGATATCTCAGAAACCTGACGTGATAGATTGATTCTGAGGCCAGATTCAGATTTAGTGCATCGAAAACCTTCGGAAATGTATAGTCTAGTTTCTGGTTAAGAAGTTTGGTTAAAGTTTGTTGGTTTGTGTAATTTAAACCAAGCGCGTTAAGCCATTGGTCTTGCGCCTGATCTCTCTTCAGTCGTCTCGAATTGCAGTCCCTTCGGACTATGAGAGTGAGGGAAGAGTGAGTGCCCTGTGTCTGCGCACTCACTTGAGCACTATAATATCTCCCGCGCTGATGGCTGCTCTCCGTTGATATTCGCCGCCATGATCGAAATATGGTCTGGAGGATTCATCATTTCAGCCGTAAGACGTCCACTGCTGGACTCAGGCCTCCCCCAATTTGGGGGGCTTTGCCATAATCGCCACGCTTGGCAGGCGGGTTGGCGATCGCAGTATGGTGGTAAAATGCATAGAGAACGCTGCTGCCCATTCTCTAGTAAGTCCCTTAGTCGCCTTTTACGACACCCACGGGAAGAAATGGGGTGGTGTTATTCTTTACGTCCGGCACCACACGGTACTCCGGCACCATCTGGAGGATTATATTATATATATATATAATTTTTCGTAATATTGTCGAGAAGGTCTCGTTGCTAAGTAAAAACAGCCGCACGAATTAATCGATCAGGTTAAGCTACGCCTTCCACGTTTGGTCGGTGTATACTGACCGTCTTTACGTACCAAGATCTCTCCGTGCCTCGTATAGCACGTCAAGCCATTGACTGTCATTATTGGATCTTTGACAGTCGTAAGGAGTCGTGAAGTCTGACAACCAGTCTTACCAAGAGGTATGGGGGTAAGGTATTACCCAGTAATTGGGCTATGAAGCTCAGGTAGGTAGTCATCGTCATAACCCGAAATAATTTTCCCAATGCTTATGCCCAATGAATAATTTACCCTCCTCTGGTGTGAGACTGTAAGCCGTAATCCACTACGCGGGCCCATGCAGGTTGGTAGATGTCACATATCTTCGAATTTTTGGTTCTAGGACATTCCAATTTCATCACGATGTTTTTGTTTGCCGTTTTGAGAGCAGTGGTGATGGAATAATTTACATAAAGAGAAACGCCAGAGTGTGTGAACCTATGACCTATAATTCCATTACTTGAAGCCGTTACCACTGGGCCACCACTGCTGCACCATCATAACCGATCCCTCTGATAAGAGTAATTGTCATACTTTTGGGCTTCTGAAGACTCGTAACGACTGCCGGGACCAACGGCTGAATATCATAGTAACCTGATAGGGTTTGGGCACGCCACAATTGCGGCGGTAAGTCCCCTCTTTGAGGAGTGGATAGAGAGGCGTCACGGCGTCCTCACCTTCCGCCTGACGCAGGTTCTCACCGGGCATGGGTGCTTCGGTGGGTTCCTGTTCAGGATAAAGCGGGAGGATACGTCCGGGTGTTTCCATTGCGAGGATCGTCTGGAGGACACAGTGGAGCATACGGTGGAGGTGTGCCCTGCCTGGGCGGAGCACCGCCGTGTCCTCGTGGAGGCGATCGCCGGCGGCGACCTCTCGCGTCCGGCCCTGGTGCGAGCCATGGTACGGAGCGACAGGGCATGGGAAGCCGTCACCTCCTTCTGCGAAGCAGTAATGCTCGCGAAGGAGGAGGCGGGGCGCGTGAAGGAGTGGCAGTATCTGCGCCCTCACGTCCCTAGCCGCCGCAGGAGGAGACGACCCGGGCGTCGGGAGTCCATAGTGAACTCCCGGCCACCGTAGGCGCGAGCTTGCGGGTGACGAGCAATGGGTAGCTCGCCGCCCGGTAAGGACCAAGCTCGGGTCGACGGCGCGTAGTGTTCCACGCGCGCCTCAAAGAGATGTCAGCAGCGCTGAAGGGGTCTGCTAGGACCGATGCCTGCCGGGGTCGCGTGATTGTTTGAAAGAGATACCGTGACCCTGGCACTGTCTGTCTGTTACCTATGCTAGAGCAACGGTAACTCTTTCAAAAAAATCCGCGACCCCGGCAGTCATCGGTTCTAGCGGACCCTTTCAATAATTATAACATCTGTTTATCCACAAATTAACCAAGGTAACTCCTACTCAACCTCGCCGGTCAATCAATCACAAAATATGAATGGAATCAAATTACGCTTTCAATTTTCATTCAGTGTATAATCATTTTATCATTATGCTTCATTTACGTAACTTTCCAAGACCATCAATTTAATGCATTGGGGCAAGGTCACGCTCCACTAGTTTGAAATGTCAGAACGGTGATAAAACTAGAAGTAATGCGTCGAGACCTAATTTAAACAGGTTTGGTAATAAATACTAATATTTTGGCGTTTATTTTGATGATGTTTATTCAATATCAAGTTCTTCTTTAACAGCCAGCTGCTGGGGAGTTTGTTGCTCCACTACTTCTTCCCAGTTAAAACACTAATATGTGGTGAATGGGGATAACCTTATGTAGTATTCACGTTCGAAAAGTGATTCTCAGCTTATTTTAAGTAAATGAACTTCGATTTTAATGCGTCTTTTTTTCCGATTGGCATCTCGTAGGTCAACCTATGAGGTTGTCAGCTGCTTAACAAGACTTGCCTGTGGGTAATCATCATTATCATTTCAGCCGAAAGACGTCCACTGCTGGACATAGGACAATTTGGGGGGGTTTGCCATAATCACCAGGTTTGGCAGGTGGGATGGCGATCGCAGTATGGTGTTAAAATGTATAGAGAATGCTGCTGCCCAGTCTCTAGAAAGTTCCTTCTCTCTCTCTTCTCGCCTTCTATAATACCGCGGGAAGAAATGGGCATGCCTATGGGTACTAGTGCGACTACTGGCTAAGGGCTGTGGGGTACGGACCTCGGCTTAGGGCATCGCTGGAAAAGACAGAAAGGGTCGGGCTGGATCGGAATGAATTTTAGTGTACGCTACAGCTTTCATTGATAAACGACAGTCCATTTATATACGCTTTTCAGTCCGCGATAATTGTAGATACAGGCCGTTTATATGTCAATTTTCAGGATGTGGTTACAATTTATTTTAATAGTCAGATATTTCAGCTGATGCATACGAAAACTGACATTGCATTGCATAATACGTATACGTATAATAACACATCGTTTAATTAATAATGCGGAAGGTTACTGTCAATTAGGAGATATTGATTTAAAATCTTGGTGTAGTCTGTGAAATAGTCTGTAAAGATAATTGTGAGGATAATTAGCTCTTTCAAGCAAACTCCAGAAAAGTGAACGCGACATTGGAAAGAAAAAGAAGTCAATCTTTAAGGGTAGACCGATAAGTTTCCCTATCTTATAAAATCTATATTCCGTAGTAATTTCGCTTGTAAGGGACCCTTCATGCCCAAGAAACTTCTTCCACAAAGTCAACTTACCTGATAAAACAAGTTCAAAAAACGTATAATATTCCGAAAAATATTCAAGTAAGTAGGTCTATAAAAATATTTACAGAAGATTCTCCGACTATAAAAACGCCGCCGTAACCCACATACGACCAATGTCAGCTGTCACCGATTACGCGGTGTTACGCAAACCGGCGCGTACGCAGGCCCCTCCCCACATTTCTACTGACCTCGAAGCAGCCGGCACTTTCGCTGGAAACGATCTTTACTTTACACTAGAAGTGGCCAGTTTTAGTGCACACACGTGTAAAATGATGGTTCTTAGTTGCTTCACAAATGATTCTGTACCTATGTTTAGAATAGAGGTTTGTCTCACACTTAGGTGCAAAATTATGTGTGAAGCAAAGGATGTTATTACGTTTATTGCTGTTATTATCTTTGTACACTTTTTTTCGTTTGCAAGAAATAGCAGTGTGGTGTTAATTAATTGGTACGCTCAGCCATAGATCAAGCTATAGATTGCCAGTATAAGCTGACATCTCATTGTATGAAAAGCTTATACAATGCGAGGTCAGCTAAAACTGGAAACGTATAGCTTGACCTGTAGCCGTGTATACAAGTTTATGTTACCTACATGACTGTACACTGCAGTGCAATCGTAACAAAAAAAAAACGACTTTGATTTGACATGATGGATGGAGTTGCGTTGCTAATAAAAATACAGACATTTTATAAAATTGAAGTCGCTTCTAGTAGTTTTACACGTTTCGGTGGCGCAGCAACATGTCTTGCAAAGTTGTTTGACATTCGAAGACGGTTGAACTCAATCGGACAAGGCACCGGGTGTGGTATACCTCCAGGTACTATTTGAGTGGCCCTTTCTCGCTGTTGTTTTGTATGGCAAACAAAATTATATATTCGTTTATTTTTGCAGTGTAGAAGATGACTTTCGGTTTCAAAACGATAGGAATGTATTAAAACTTATGGCATCCTAATTTAAAATTATGTAAATATATTTCTGTAGGTATTTTTATGTCGTAATTAAAGCATGCTAGAGATAGTCTAAACAATCCTTATGTCAAAAATTCTACCTGCTTAGACTCTTAATATATTACTAGTATAAAGAGGTAGAACTTTTGAATTTGTATTTCTCATAGAATTTCGAAAATCCTTTCACTGATTTAAAGCTAAAACACCGGGGATTCCGATAAGATATATTTTATGGTATAGTTGTCTTTTCCCGGACGGACTCGGGATCAGAAGCTAGTCCTTATTATTCAGGAATTAGCGTCATTTCATGATGAGCCTAGCCTTTTCCCAACTATGTAGCTGTCGGCTTCCAATGTGACTGGATGGATCAGTGAATAAGAAATACGATACCCCTTAGTAAGACTGTTCGTCAAGCATTCGGGCTTCTGACGACACGTAACGACTATACAAGATCTATGAATGACAGTCGTGACAAACGGCGTAACTTACCGAAGTCGAGACGGGTCTTGGTATGTAAAAAATTGTTTAAAAAACTAAAAAACCTGATGCCTGGAGCCTGATATTAGTAGGTACCTAAAAAAAACATTAAAAAGCACCCCACGCTTTTCTTCCATAATTTTCTACTTTTTAGTTCGGTTTTCTATGGAAGCGTGTTTTTTAGTTTGTTTTAAACTATTTTTTTTTTAGAGTGTTTCGAATTTTGAGACGTATGTCAGCGTAGTTTGTGACGTATGTCAGCGTAGTTTTCGAAGACAGTTTTTTTGCTGTCCTGGTAACCCTTGGCAAGGATAATGGCACAAATTTATGAAATTATTGCATTGTCATCGGTCTTTGACAGGTGTGCAAAGTTTGAATGAAATCTGGTCGTTTAAAGTGGGTCAAAATCGCGCTATATGGAGTCGGTTACAAACAAACATAAAAACATACAAACAAACATACAAGTAAGGCTAATATAAAGCGTGTAAAAATGGTCACCCATCCACAGACCATTCATCATCATCATCATCATTTCAGCCAAAAGACGTCCACTGCTGGACATAGGCCTCCCTCAATTTGGGGGGCTTTGCCATAATCGCCACGCCTGGCAGGCGGTTTGACGGTCGCAGTATGGTGGTAAAATATATAGAGATCGCTGCTGCCCATTCTCTAATCCCTTAGTCGCCTCTGATGATACCCACGGGAAGAAATGGGATGGTGATATACGAAACACAGACCATTACTTAACCACAAACACCTGTAGCAATTAACGTTATTTGGTACTCAAATATAGGTACTTTTTCACCAGCGCGATAGGTACCTAATCAGTGAAACTGTCATACAATGTCATTATCAGTGACGGACTAAACACATAAATAAAAGCTAATATTTACAAAAGAAGCAAGGTCTTGCAGACTTGTCGCTGGTATCGGTACTTGTTATGTCGAAACCGGTTTTTAGATACTAAGACTTAAGGTTAGTCATTGCGAGGAATACGATATTTTTCAGAATGGTTGTATGTTTTGGCTGTTCGTGTTAGGGAAAAGTGTTGATGAAAATCCAAGTTGTTTTTTGTTTTTTCAAATATCAAAGCCTGTTGTTCTCGCGAATTTATTTGAAAGAGGTACCGTGGCCCTGGCATAGGCAACTGAAGGAACACGGGTGGGTTTAAGTCAGTCTGACACGCCCTTCCGCTCCACTCAGAGCGGGAAACGTCATTTATGATTTCCCACCCAAAAACGCCTGTGGTTCTACTGCAGAGTGAGGTGTCTATTAAGAGTCATAATCGAAGTTGTAATAATTGTGATTTTGGTGTTATAACCAATTTCCCTCCATATACTGATGAAAAATGATGATACTTTAACCGGGAAGAGGGCCCTCTTAAGAGAAGATATGAACATTAATTCCATGTTTACTTAATGAGTCACAGTCTTATTTTCTATTTTGTCGTGAAGTATGAGAGAAATTTAAAAAAAAATGCCCGAGTAACAAATTGCCAGCGAAATAAAAATAACACAACTTTTTGCCAGGTTTTGAGCAACTAAAAGACAAGTTGGAATAAAATGCATTCTAAGTTTTACCAACTTATATTTATAATTATAAAAAAGGAGAGCGGGGGTGGCCCAGTTGTAACAACTGTGACTTACGACTTGAAGATCGTAGGTTCGAACCTAGATAGGCGCTTTAACCGTAAATTGTTTCATCACCACTGCTCTCAAAACGGTGAAGGAAAACATCGTGAGGAAACCGGTATGTACTAGGACTATTCATTCGATGACATGTGACATCTACCAACGGGGGGTATATTACGGGCCACTCCCTCTCATCGAGAGGCCTGTGTCCCAGCAGTGGGCACATTATAGGCTGATTATGTATGTTTTATGTAAAAAAAGCCCAAAAAGCAATTGCTGAATTAATCCAAAATGCCCATCTCAACTGACGAAATAAAAACGTTGCACGATCATTGATATGCATGTAACAGCATTACGTCAGGAATACAGAAAAGAAACATAACTATTATTTACAAATTTTGCATAAGAACTAGGATTAATGAGCTTGTGCCATTTAGTAAAACGATTCTTTTGCTACTGATAAGGTCGAGGTTGGACTGCAAGCGGGGATGTGAAATTCGCTGTTCGATTTAAACCAGTATTTTAATATACATGTATAGGCCTTTCCAATTGCACGCCTTCATTCCAATCCAGCTCGTCCCTTACTGCCCTCTACCAGCGACATCCTAAGCCGAGGTCCGTACCCCACAGTAATTGCTCTAGTTTTAAGTTTTTTTAAGCCCTGACTTAAAGGTCTTAATTTATTAAAGTAGCCACAGGCAAGTCCGGTTAAGCAGGCGACAACCTCATAGGTAGACCTGCGAGATGTCAAAATAGAAATGCACGCCATTCAGCTTGATTCTCGGCAACTCTGACTACCAATCACCTACGTAGATAATCGTTCCACCTTGCCTGAGGGCGTCCTACCTTACGTTTGCCGACTCGCAGTCTCCACCCAAGAACACGTCTACCCCAACGGTCATCGTTTCTACGGCTAATGGCCGGCCCATTGCCAATTCAGTTTTAGCAAGCTCCTATGAGCTATGTCTACAACTTTGGTTCTCTGCCGTATCACCTCATACCGGATTCTATCCCTCAGAGATATTCGAAGCATAGCTCGTTCCTTAGCACGCTGAGCGACTTTCAAACCGAGTGCAAGCGAAATAAGTATCTAAATTCAGTAATACTGTTCGAAAAAATCACTGTTTTTGGGCTGGTTCAGCAATTTAGTTATGTGATTATCATCAACATCATCATTTTCCTGCCCTAATTCCAATTTATTTGTGGTCGGCGCAACATGTCTTTTTCTTCCACACTTCTCTATTAGTCGTCGTCTCAAAAGTCGACCCCTTTCTATCCATATCATAATTCAAACAGTCCATCCAACGTTTCTTTGAGTTGTGTGATAAAAGGAAAAAAATTACCAAATGTATGAATACATCTCACGCGCCTTAATAATAAGCGTTCGGCTCTCAATTGGAAGCCTAAGGGTGATCGCAATATCACACTTTGTTTACATCAGATATATCAGTAGAATATTAGATATATCGGTAACAATAAAACTACTAATAAAGCTGCGTATATACGAAACGTATAGTCAGCCGTCTAACTGCCAGGGTTGCGGATTTGTTCGAAAAAGTTACCGTGGCCCTGGCACATGGGCAACTGAAGGAACACGGGTGGGTTTTGAGCAGTAAAAGTCTGATACGCACTCCCGCTCCGCCCAGAGCAGGAGAGGTCATTTGTTGATTTCACACCCAAAAAAAACCGGCCAAGTGCGAGTCGGACTCGCGCACCGAGGGTTCCGTACAAACCTGTAGGTATTCACGGTTTATGCATAAGGCTTGTGTTTATGAAATTAAATCCTATTTTTTTAATTTTTATATTTGAGTTGATTGAATGAAAGGTAAATTGCGGTTTACGATTTATGACGTATAAAAAAAAAACTACTTACTAGATCTTGTTCAAACCAATTTTCGTTGGAAGTTTATATAGCAATGTACATCATATATTTTTTTTAGTTTTATCATTCTCTTATTTTAGAAGTTACAGGGGGACACACATTTTACCACTTTGGGAGTGTCTCTCGCGCAAACTATACAGTTTAGAAAAAAATGATATTAGAAACCTCAATATCATTTTTAAAGACCTATCCATAGATATCCCACACGTATGGGTACGATGAAAAAATTTTTTTTGAGTTTCAGTTCTATGTATGGGGAACCCCAAAATTTATTGTTTTTTTTATATTTTTGTGTGAAAATCTTAATGCGGTTTACAGAATACATCTACTTACCAAGTTTCAACAACATAGCTCTTATAGTTTCGGAAAAAAATGGCTGTGACATACACGGACAGACAGACAGACAGACATGACGAATCTATAAGGGTTCCGTTTTTTGCCATTTGGCAACGGAACCCTAAAAAGCCGTGTAACTGACTTCTGATTATGACGACTGACTGTAAGTCGACGTACAAAAACACACATAAAAATATTACGATGGCATTTTTTCGCACACTGGGGTTTCAACTTTCGGTTTTGGACCGCGCATTGAAAATGCCACAAAGTACAGATGCCAGCACATCAAACTACTACAATCTGTCAAATTTCTTTAACAGATTCTCAACTTTATCGCCAAAGTATTCAAGGTTGATTGGGATAATTTGACGGTTTCGGGTACCTTGATGTGCTTGCGTCTATACACCTTAGCGCATCAAAAAGCACTATGTTTGATTTACAACTCTAGGTGCTAAGCAGTGCGTTTAAGATCCGGTACACAAAAAAATCCGCCGCGATTTTTTTTACGTCACTGTCTTCAACTTTTTGCCTTTCATTTGACATATTTTACTCGGAGAGAAATGTCTGAATGCCAAATGAATCAAAAGTGAAAAATTACTTCATTAGTGAACCCAGTCAACAATATTGAATTTCGGCATTCAGCATCTATCACTCGCCTACCGAATGATTGAAGAATAATAATGCTGAAGAGTTTCTTGTTTGTTTGAACGCGTTAATCTCTAGAACTAACAGTCGGATTTGAAAAATACTTATTACGCTTGATAGCGAACTTCTTGAGGAAGGTTATGGGCTATTTAATGTTACGATAGGACTCATGAGACTTGAGCAAAACGTACGAATTAACACTACGCGAGAACTAAGTAATGGCGCGGGCAAGTGTTTCTCTACGACGCGACGGGGTGGGTCGTGTCGAAGCTAGTTCCTTTATAAGTTTAATCAGTGTCATTTGAATGTAGACTGAAACAAAAATTATCTTTCTCTCAAGTTAAGCCTCCCGCAGATAGGGGAGACGAGACGGTGCGACGCGTTTCTGATAGTACAATTTCCATGAAATTTTAATTGAAACTGTTCTAATTAGTTGCATCGCATCTATCTGCGAGACCCTTGAAGTATCTGATATCGGCTTAAGCGATCGTTACGTTGAGTGTAAACGAGGCCTAACTCTTAACAAGTACGATACTCAAGTGGACAGCTATCAAAACTCGTTTCCCTTTTGTTTTGCCTTCAAGCGATGGGTCTTGAACCCAGTAAGCAAGTTACTAGCCTACTTGCTACTTATTCAATTGGAACTACTAGAATCCCTTTAGGCTACCAATTATTTACTATAATTACTGTCTCCTTGGAAATAGAATAATAACAGTAACAGGAATATGTAACAACACAGTCTAGCCACCGTTAAAGATTTGATGTCGAAGTGTTTTTTCATGGAAATTGTAACAACATCGTGTTAGTTAACAACTATCGTTAGCAAGGTTAAGTAAACTTGACGAATGTATGAGAATTGATGGCAAAAAACTGTTTTGTTTGACGTGTGGTATCGAGTCTTGAAAACGGATTATACCACTTCCTACTATATCATATCGTACTAATATTATAAAAGTGTAAGTTTATATGATTTGATGTTTGGAAGTTTTACGCAAAAACGGCATAACAGATTTGGATAGAGTACGGCACTGTAACACTGTCTGTACATGTATTTTTGACTTTTTAGTCGATTCGCACGGCCGAAATCGGCCGAAACGATACTTAAAAAAAAAATATTTTCTATAGGCAACCCTCAAGAAGTTAAATTATTTTTGCCCGAATCGCTAACACTACAAACACGTGTTAGGCAATTAGCACGTTTTGAATTTTGTGCAATAATATTATGATAAATCATATAATATTATTATCGCCCAAAAATTAATTAATGTCGTGCAAGTCGCCTATAGAATTTAATATATTATTTGAAAGTGTCGAACCACGGATATATATGTGTCGAACCCATTCAGGCGAGTGAGTTCGTGCGTATCCACCAATAATCCGCATTCTTTCAGTCAGCTTATTATCAAAGAATGTACGAGTATGTAACAACTACTTAAGAAAAACTATTTATCAATTAGTAGAACGACGAAGAACACTCTCTTAAAATAGGTCATAAATTAAAAGTCCCTAATTGAAACTGTGTTAGTGCATTCTTAGAATAATTCATTGTTTTGTTGGCACACATTTAGCTCTTGAAAATAACTAGATCAACTGTACTAGTGTAATCTGATCTAGATTGCCATCAGGCAACTATTCCTAATATCTTTGTTATGTGGAGTGCTAGAAATTATGTCACTCGAGGGGGACAGAACATGCATTGTTTGTAGATAAACTTCTTGCCAAAGTAAAGAGTATATATATATAAATATATATATATATTTATGAATGACGTCGCCCAGGTCAACCTATGACATTGTCGGCTGCTTAACTGAACTTGCCTGTGTCTACCTTAATAAATTAAAGCATCCAGCCAGGGCTTACAATAATAATCCACACTATTATTATAATTGCAAAAGTAACTCCTGTCTATCTGTCTGTCTCGCTTTCCTGCTAAAACCACTGAACCGATTTAAATAAAATTTGGTACACAGATAGCTTAGAGCCTGAGAAAGGACATAGGCTACTTTTTATCCCGGTAATATGTTCCCGCGGGATAATTTTCGACCTCCACGCGGGCGAAGCCGCTGGCAAAAGCTAGTACTTTATATTATGTACACCAAATTAGAAGAGAGTGTTAGAACAGTGGTGGCTGAAACGGCCGTAGGTTGTGAGTTCGAACCCAGCATGGCACTTTCCTTTGTGTATTTCATCACTACTACTCTCATAACGGTGAAGGAAGGAACTCTTGAAGAAACTGTTTATTTAATATTCTCTCATTTTCGATTACTATAACATATACCTCGACACCTCTTTCTTACGAAGAAAATAACATGACCATAACACATTTTCTATAATAGATTTAATCATTTGTCGCTCATCCAAAAATGTAGCATCAACTTAAATTACAAATGTGCAAGAATTCGCACAAAATCGTATTTACACTAATTTAATATAATTAAAAAATATACTATAACTGCATAGCTCGCATTTATTTTTTTAGTACCTTGTGCATTTAGGTAAACGGTGTGATTTTAAAGATTTTGCGGACTTTAATCATAGCTTAGTTAATATGAGTAACTAAACGTGACATTACTATGAGTATGTGTATTACGTCTGGTGCCGGACGTAATGAATAGCATCAGCCCATTTTATCCCGAGGGTGTCGGAAAAGGCGAATAAGGGACTTACTAGAGAATGGCCAGCAGCCAGCAGCGTTCTCTATGCATTTTACCACGATACTACGATCGCCAACCCGCCTGCCGTGCGTGGTGAATGGTGATTATGGTGAACTCCTCGAAACTGGGGGAGGCCTATATCCAGCAGTGGACGTCTTATGGCTGATATGATGACTATGAGTAATTAACTAATTCGGGAAGTTGTTTTTTTATGTTATATGATATGCCGTCATTGAAACTAATAGAAATAAAGTCTCTGCCAGCATCTGTGTTCCCTTCCACATTTAACCCGTCTACCTTCAAATCAAAAGTGAAAAGGTATCATCTGGGCACGGTCGTGTCGTCATAGACCCCATCTATCGTTTTGCATTGAGCGTGATCGAGCTTAAGAGCAGGCCCATTTAGCAACTAAAACAAAATAAACTTTTGTTCAATCAAAAACAAACTCACTATCCCCGCTTTCCGCTTATAACTTGCACCAAATTGCATCAGGCGTGATTGAGCGCAAGAGCAGGCTCATTCAGCGACAATAAAAAAGAAAAGAAGATTTTTCCTATTGTTCAATCAAATACAAACTCAAAATCCCCGCTCCCTGTTTCTAACTTGTACCAAACAACTATATTACAACATTTAACGATCAAGTTTTGCACCACCAAACGTCTATTGACCACATTGCATTGCACGATGGACCTCGCATGCATTATCTACGGTCAATGGTCAAGTGTTTCGACCGGTACAACAGCTGTTTTTGTATAAATACATATACATAACAGACGTTGTATTACTTGTTTTTTTTTTTATAAGAAGGTAGTTTGACTGGATTCGGTAGGGAGAATCAGGTGTTATAGCGAAAAATAGACACGTAATTTTCTTGTTTGGTGTGTAATTTTTTTTGTTTGCGATGTGGGTCGTTTATGTAAACTGGACTGAAAAAGGAGAAGCTTGATGTGTTACGGTACTAGTGCTTGGGACAGGGATAACAGCCGGTAATAAATTGATTGTAGGTATGGAGAAATGAAGAAAGAAAAAAAAATTTGGTTATTCATCCCAAATAAGATACACATTAAACAAACTGTGGAAAATCAATATTATCTCGATCCAAAAGCCTTGTTTTCGATAATAAAAGGATCTAAAAAAAATCTGCTTGATGTCAGTGCAGCGCACGATAAAATAATTGTTACACCAATTTCAATAGAAAAAATAGAAGATTTGTAGAGGGTGGAGGAGGGAGGAATAACTGTTGGTGAGGTAAGAGTTATTTTGATCAGGCTTATTTTAGCTATAGTTACGAATTTCCAGCCGTGGATGATAAGAAGTTTTATTAATGGTAGTTGCACGATTGCATGGTAAAACCTTTCCCCCCAAAGTGGGGGAGGCTTATGTCCAGCAGTGGACGTCTTTCTGCTGAAATGATGGTAGTTACAAATCACTTTATTCAAAATGTTTTTTTTTTCTTTTGACATCTCGCAGATCTACCTAGGAGAATGTCGGCTATTTAACCAGACTTGCTTGTGGATACCTCAATAAATTAAGTCCTCCAGCCAGGGCATAAAAACTTAAAACTAAGTGACTACACGCGAAGTTTAAGGCGTCGTCACTGGAAGAGGGTAATAAGGAATGGGCTGGGTCGGACTGATTAGAATTTTATTATCTAGGTGCTCCTTGTAAATACTAGTTTTGTATGAATAACAATGGGCAAGAAACTCCGCCAATGAAGTATTGAACGGAAATCTTTGCTTACAATCCTAGCTTGTTTGTTACATCTTTCGGAGATGCTATTGAAATCCAGCAAACCACCTGTAGAACCCACTTCAAAACAGCCCATAAACTTAATCAACCGAATTCAAAGTTTTCAAAACAAGCGAGTATTACATAAAGCGAATAAAAACAGAAGATTTGCTGAAATCAACTCACAAAACATCCGCCGGTTCGCTCGTAAAAGTCGGAATGAATCCGGCCCGGATCGCCGGTTCCCCGGATAGCATTAGCCGTGACTGAGTAATCACCGTCCGGGGTCATATGACGCACCTGACGTATTCAAATTTACCTCATAATGTATTGAAATTGGGACAAACATGGCAGCTTAAAATGGTGGCAGAAAACATATGTTGTTTTTATTTACTTGTATAGCGGATAGGCTTAATGAAGTGGGGATGAAAATGTATGAAGAAAAGTTTTTATGAAACTGTAACTCTTTTTTATGTAAGGACCTACTCAATTGAGATTTCTTGTGACGTTAACCCCCAGGTAACCTCTTCTCTGTGAGAGGGAGTGGGCCATAATGTACCACGCGGACCCAGTACGGATTGACGGATGTCACATATCTTCAATTTTTTGGTTCTAGGATATGCCGGTTTTGCTCATGATGTTTGCCGTTACCGATTTGAGAACAGTGGTGCAAAATGAAGTGGAAATAAGTAAAGTACTTGTTTGGGTTCGAACTCACGATCTAACTCGTTATATGCAGCCGTTAGGCCACCATTGGTCTATGGCCACCACTCCTCCATTAACTTCGCCACTTGACTGGACTTATAGGGGTTTATTTATAAACGTTGCTCAAAGTTTAAAATAATTAGCAACTGTATCACCATATTTTTATTACGTTTTAACGCCTCATATCTTTTCTCAATGAATAAAGGTTTATTTACTTAAAATAGACAAATTCACTGAAAAGTTTCAATAGTTACACAGGCCTGCGAAAATAATGGGGTCATGCCAGTTGTTGAAAAGTGGAGAGTCATTTCCGAAGTAATTTTTTGTGTAGAATCCGAATCCACCAATTCAAATTACGAGATAGGTCCCATTAATGTCTCTGAATATCTAGTATTTTGAAATTCTGTGTCTTCTGTACATAACCTCAAAAGTAGCCAAAAATGCATTTTTTGGGTATATGACCTCAAATATCTCAAAATCCTGACGTGATGGGCCAATTCTGACTCCGGATTTGGATTCTACGCAATAAATTACTTCGGAAATTACCCTCCACTTTCCAACAACAAAACCATGTTGGCCTGTGTTATGACTTTTGTTCAGTAATAGCTATAGTAAAGTAGTGTACAGACGCCACCAGGTCAAGCTACCCGAAACTGTCAATTTTCCCCAATGAACCTTGAACCTAATGCTCTAGAAATAAAGTCGAAAATCTATCAAAGAAATCTGACAGATTGTAGTAGCTTGATGTGTTGGCGTCTGTACCTACCAATAAATAAGGAAAAACTAGTAACTAATTAAAAAAATATGTACAGTTAAGGCATATCGTGTGTTCAGATTAGCGCGTTCTTTTGTTAAATGATTCATAGCGTACCTAATCCATTTTCTCCAATTATTTAAACTTGTCCAGATTGATTAATTTTTGACAGGAACATCGATATTTTTTAAATTAATCTTACTTTCATTTTCATTTGAAGGGAAATTAGCTGATTACGATCATGATTCATATTCATTTGATTTTCCATTCGGAAAAGATGTCTCTTGAATCTTTTACATTAGCATATCTAGTAATATTTAGACAGGCTTCGTTTGACATTTTAGGCAGATAATTAGTATTTATAGAAATATTTAATATGCGACTAAAAAAAGTGTCATTTTCATACAAATTGACATTATTCTTTTTTCAAACCGGTGCCTACTAAATCTCAAATGTTAATTATATTATGTGTATCTTATTAAAAAAAAATTAATCGTGATACCTCTACCATCTGACTCCTTAAATGTTTATAATATTCTTCTACGCATTGCATTTTGACATTTACTATATTTATTTATATAACGTACAATCTCTAGAAATCTATATTTAAAATACGAGCCAAGGTCGTAAAGGTACGTTCGCACTAGCGCAAAGTTCAAATCTCCGCGTGCGGTAAGCGAATGCGGAAATTTTAATAATAAACAATAAAAACAGGTTTCATTTATCACAGGTATCTTTAACTATCATGTCTTTGATATCTCATATCTACGAAGGTATTATTGCAGATAATTTATATGGTAATAAAAGGAATGACACTTCAAATGTTTATTTCATGTTGATGCTTAGGTACTTCGTAAGTACTTATCGTTTAAAACCGTGACGTAACTTAAGGATAAGAGTGTGTATGAGTAATTTGTGCAGTAGGACTTGGACTGAGACCCCATAAGTATCATATCGCACATTGCCTCCTTGACATTTAAGGATATTTTATTGCGAACGTGTTATTTTAATTTCGAGTTTGGTGCTTATATGGAAATGATAGCGGCAATTTAATTGATAAATAAGTTTTTCTTAAATGATAAACAATTTATGGTTTTCTTTATTAAGAAAACCATAAATTAAACATAACGGCGTATATTAATGAATGTCAGTACCACTGTACTGACATTAATTAACAGACGCCGTAAAAAAAAAAACTGGGCGCTTCTAGTCACTACTAGAAGCGGTCAGTTTTTTTGTTTGTTTTGTTTTAAAGTTTATAAGTACACAGGTAATGGCCGGGTAGCACCATGAAACATGAGGCATTATTTTTTTTTCAAAAGTGCACATCTTGGAGTTTATTCCATTAAACGATTCTGATCAAACAACTGGGATACGTTTATTTCATTAATTCATTCATTCGTTGAAAACGTAGAAAAATACTGTATAAAGGGTTTAATGACTGAGGCATTTTTTACCAGTCAACCTTACATATGTATATTTATCCTACTCTTATCTATACAGGGTGTGGTTGATCACACCATCAAACAGAACAACTATCTCCATGGGACCAATATTGTAATCACAAAATATACATCAGTTGTCCCATACACTTCGGTCAAGTAGGTATTAAAGTTTTGTATGGGACTAAAATGCACCATAAATGTTGACCGGATCTTAAATTTATCGCAAAAGGCTCACAAAAATATCACCAAGTCTATGTTTCTGCATATAACAGATGTTCTAACCTTGAACCCATGTTTGTAGGTGAGCGATAAATAATTCAGAGAGCTCGCGTTTCGCGCGGAAGCGACCGAAATCTACGGGACGGCGAAGTGACAAAAAATAGTAACTGCCGAAGTTGAAAATTTACACTAAGTGAAAAAAACGTTAAATTTTTTTACAAGTTAAATTCATTAAATTAAGTGCAAATAACATCTTACTGAAAAAGTCAAAACGTGTCTCATAGAAGTTAGAAGATGCCATAGATTCGGTAGTTTAGTAAGAAGGTTTTCTGCATTTTATTTTATGTTGTTAAAATACTTGGTATTAAAAATGTAGTTTGTAGATTTTATTAGAACACGTGATTGAACAACTTTTCATTTTCCATACAAAAATAATTTCGCGAAAAATATGTGACAGGAGTTTTTTGCCGTCGATATTTATTTATTTATTTATTTTAAATAGAACGGCCGAAGCCAATTACATTATTTAGACATATAATAAAACTATTTTATTTGAATAACGGTGCAGTGTGAATAGAGCTTTACATTTGAAGTTTTTTTATTGTTTAAGAACTTAATGTGTTATGTATGGTAGGTAGATAATAGTAATGCAATGATAAATATTAGGTTCTTTTTATGTTACGGTAATAATAATACACTTTAGGAATGTCTTTTGATTTATTTGTTTTTTTTTGTTTAAGATAGTCTAATTTAAAAAGAAATAAATCCTAAGGCGCGACGCGACAATTTCAATGTAAACTTCATTGGAAATTGTTCTACAAGAATCGCGTCGCGTTTTCGTGCCGCGACTTTCTGAAGAAGCCTTTAGGATAGCAAAAAAGTGAATAAGGCAATATGTTTTATTTCGATGCCTTTCAAACAAAGTGGTTGAAATGTGTCATAATACTTTAAAGATGACTTTGACTTTAATTTTCTAGTACTGTTATTAAACTCGTTAAGAAACGCAATGGCACACTCAGTCGAATTAATAATGTGCGAGTCTCTATTCATGCTGACTTAACGGCTTATAAGTCGATTTGCACGAATTTACTTGCCCGAAGCGGGTGAAGTGACACCTCAATTTTATATTAAACTAGCTTCTGCCCGCGACTTCGCCCGCATAAAATTTTTGTTCCCCTGACGACCCTTCTTGTCGCGTCGAATTGCCTGCCAGTTTTCGTCTATTTTTCGTTGCTGCTCCGCGCTCCTTTTGATTGAAGCGTGATGTTGTAAAGCGTATAGCTTTCCTCAATAAATAGGCTACCCAAAACAAAAAAAAAATCATTTCGGATTTTCTAATTTTCCGCGCAATTTTTTAAATTTTTCTTTCGTAAGAACCTTCTCCTGACAATAACAAACACAACAAAAAAAAAAGTGAAATCGGTCCAGCCGTTCACGCGTGATGGCGTGAACAAGGGAAATAGGAATTCATTTATATATATTATATAGATTTTATAGGTGACAATTTTACGCACTATATTACATGTACTCGCAGTGACCCAAAGTTTCATAACTTTCTTGCATAACAATAGAAACGTGCCAATTGTCTAATACCTTTTTCGGGAATTTTCGATTCATCTCCAAATAAATTAATTTCTGTTTCTGCATTTCAATTTTATAACTCAGAAACTGGGTATAAGTAACACAAAACATGCCTAACAATCAAACAATTCTAACCTTAACTCGCCTAGAACATGTTTTAGTCTATTATATTGAGTACTACAGGTATACTTATGTTCATATAAGTGGGGCCTTGACAAACCAGTATAGCATTCGATGTGTGCAAAACTGCAATGTCTAGAAAAAATGTTTTCTATCGATGGCTGGATTCATAAGTATTGATCTGATTGTTGTCTACGTTTTCCTAAAGGATACGAAAAAAAAATTGAATAATACAAGGTGTAGTTTTGGATCTGCAAAACATTTCAGGAGGTAATTATGTTAGTGATTCTCGACCCGAATCAACAATAAAATGGGCAGGTTTTTTTTTTTCATTTTATTCTCATTTACGGAAATCGGTAAGTGTGAACTCCCTTTTTTAAAACGCGGCCAGTCTGTACATGTCCTTAAGCTGCGCTATCATGCACACAAACAAGCGCAACCGACATTTCTTTCATAGATCAAAAGCCCGAGGGTTATTAAAATAGTTATTCTGAAAAACAATAAAATTGAAAAATGTAAAATGAAAAGTATTATTGATTATTGACTTGGTATCGTACTGTTATATGATTATTTACGAGTCTCATAACAACCTCCTGAAATGTTTTGCAGGTTCAAAACTGCATCTTGTATATAAATGGTTGAATAATTGTTATACGTGTTTGTAAATTTCACGATTACTGATTTTGACATGATGTTACGTACAGAAGGTAGTTGGATGTAGTTGAAGTTTAGAGAGAAACCGATGGATATTTTCAGACTGCCTATCTAAACTTCACAATCTATTTACTGGGTAACACGATTCCCCTTGGTAACACTGGTTATCAGATTTACGCGCCCATATTGCTTGTTACATATGAATTAACTCTTACCGAGTAGCCGCAAGCTGTTCGCTCAGACGACACGCGTCTTGTGATAGCGACTTTGTAGACAAAAAATGCAAGAACTCACAAGTCACCGCGACGCGACTAGCGGAGTGAGCGATAAAGAAGTGACATAATAATACGCGCCTCGCTTGCCGTAAGTCGCGTCGCTGGAGGCTCTGAACGGAGCCTTAGCGCCGTCGGCCATTGCACTTGCGTTTGACCCAGTGTTGTCCATCGTATGTGCAACATAGTCGCTGCGCCGACGCTGCGTACGTTAAAGAATTCACTGTAACTATTAGGACATCAAAAGAAAATACACAGTAAACGCTTAAACGAAACCTAGATTTCTATTTACTTACCGTTGCGTAGTACTTATCCGTGTGTTATAGGACGTAAAGAATAGTACATACCATCGCATTTATTCCTGTGGGTATCGTAAGGGACTTACTAGAGAACGGGCAGCAGCGTTCTCTATGCATTTTACCACCATACTGCGATCGCCAACCCGCCTGCCAAACATGGCGGTTATGGCCAACCCCCCAAATTGAAGGCTAGAGGCTGTTGTCCAGCAGTGGACGTCTTACGGCTGAAATTATGATGACGTGTAGTAATAGAATCAATAGAAATATATATGACTAGATTCTGCCCGCGACTTCGTCCGCGTCAAATTTTTGCTCCCCTGATCCTTCCCGTCGCATCGAATTGCCTGCCAGTTTTCGTCCATTTTTCGTTGCTGCTCCGCTCCATTTGATCGTAGCGTGATGTTAAATAACCTATAAACCTTCCTCAATAAATAGGCTACCCAACACAAAAATATTTTTTCAATTCGGACCAGCAGTTCCTGTGATTACCGCGTTTAACCAAACAAAAAAACTCTTCAGCGTTATAATGTTAGTAAAGATAAGGCCTGGAATCATGTTGACCTTTAATAGTTAATGTAATGGCAGATGCAGTTATTAAGGTTAATGATTCTCGCGTATCATAGTATCGTTAGATATATTTCAAGACCAATTAAATATGAATAAAGCAAGAATCTTGCGTTAGTTTTCAAGATTTCTAAATAATGATATTGACCTTGGTACTACAAGTATCGCAGAGGTAGCAGTAGTCACGATTTTAACCGTCTTCATTTAATCAGTGGTAGGTTTATTTCTTCATCATTAATTATGAGAAAAACTTTTATTATTTCCTAGAAAAAAACAAACTCGTGCTCAGCTTTTTTCCACAAGTCGTAATTACGCTTAGTTTCAACTGCTGTATTTCAAGTACCTATCCCCTTTTTTTGTTGGTGGGAAATCAACAAATGACGTCTCCCGCTCTGGGTAGAGTGGTAGGGCGTGTCAGACTTTTACTGACTAAAACCCACTCGTGTTCCTTCAGTTGCCTATATGCCAGGGCCACGCTAAAGTACTTATGCCTGGAGTACCTACTTCTTATCACTACGAATACCTTTTGAGTTCTTTTATGGAACTTATTCCTTATGCTCATAACACACGGTTCAGTTTGCCGCTCAATTTGGATAAATCAACCAAATTGACTCGACATATCATCTTTATCTGCTTTCTGTAAGTGTCGTTACCCCCACAAATAACGAAATTTCATGCAAAATAATATATTTTTTGAAAGTGTCGGTTCGCCCGATTCGGGCTAGTTTTCATGCGAATTGACAAAAATCCCATTATTTGCATTTATTGATAGCTTATTAATGTTGCTACCAAAGGCACATATAAACGCTCCTTCAATAATTTTCTTTAAATGACAAGGGCTTCCATACTGTTAGCAATTCAATTAAAACTAACATCATTAAAGTTTTGATCGATATTCTCTACATAAACCGATTAACTGGCAGTGGATCATATAATTATAATAGGTGGTACATTAGTTTAAGAGACACGTGCGGGTCAATCATTATAGCTATTATTAGGTAGCCTTAGGTATTAAAATCCATTATCTATTGCCATTACATTTGATACGATATATGTTATTTATTCATTTGTTAAAGCATTTCTATAAACTTCTTCATCGTTATCCACACGCTTTACCCACTAATGGGCATAGGCATCTCTGTTATGGTGTAAAAACAAAACATCAGTTTACTATAACAAAACTATCAATTGGGGGCACATTCCATATTTAAAATGTTCACGACCAATATAGATTTATATGATATTATACTTCAAAATGTGGGTAGTAACCTCTATAACAGATAACGCACAACCTTAACCGCTGGAGTTCCTTTTATAACGAAAGTTTCTTGCTTCGTTCTTTCGTTCTAAGGAAGGATTTTTGAAAATCAATTCCCTAGGTATGAAAGTTATGACTCTGACCGTAAAACAGAAAATTTCAATTTCACGGACCATCTTATTAAGGTCATCATCTTTAAAACCAAAAACATCTGTCACATTTCGTGCGACACATGTTCATAAGGTGTGTCCTCAGTACTATAAAATGTGACATTGTACTAGACAAGATACTCATCGATCTAAGTCGAGGTCACTAAGGACACTCAAAGACAAATAAATAGACCTATTTAGTTAATTCACACGCAACTGGTTGGCTGAAGGATACTAATAGGTCACTTTGTTAACTTAATGGCTTAGAAGTCTGTTATTACTGTAGGAAAACTTGGTTATTAGAGAACAACAAACACTAAGGTAAATGATAAATGATAAATGATTTTATTTCTGTAGGTTTGTACAAACACTTTTACATGTCAATAATATTTTTTTTAAACTAGATGAGTTCGGCGTTTCCTAACTGACTACTCTGAGAAGAAAGGCCGAAACAAACTCAGAGGTCACAGTCTCTTTTAAAGTCCAGACATAATCTGGACTTTAAAAGAGACTGATAATAAGGTACTTATTATTGTGATTGTTATCGAGGTTGCGTTGGTCTAGTGGTCGCAAGTGAAATTTCTGACCATGAGATCCTGGGTTCGATTCCCATGTTGGCATTAATAATTTTTTTTTTAATAATAATTAATAATAATTTAAGTTTCTTTCACAAAAGTACTTTTAAAACTTACATATAGATGCTTTGAACAATATTTATGTACACAAAAAGTTTTAGCATCTGGAGCCGAACTAGGAGGAACCTGTATTTTGGCTTACAGCGCCAACCCCCTCGAGTTACATTAAATTAGTTTTTTTAAATGCTTGCATTTTACAATTCTATTGAATATTTTGTACTCTTATAAACTTATGCTATTTAATAGTTATCTTAACCAGTACCGCAAAAAAAATACCCTTAAAACTGTAAAAAGCAACAGAAAATAACGATTATCTATATATTAATACGTGAAGCGAAAACTTTGGATCCCTTTTTACGAAAATTGGGCGGACGGAGGAGTATGAAATTTCGCACACTTATAGTTTATACAGAGAAGAAGTGACGAATGCTAATATTTTTTTTAATTATGCGTAAAAATACATTATTTTCAATAAATAACACGTTACACACACTACTATTCACTACCGTGTATTTAATACACACATGCACAAATCGAGTATATATTTGTTTTTGGTATTATTTGTCTATAGCCTTACTGAATGTCTAATATAATTATGGATTACGAAATTACGAAAGTTTATTGTCGAAATCTGTGGTCCAATCGAGAATATCTGTATTTAATATTTTGTGTCTATAGTCTTGCTGAATATGTCAAGTATGACCATAAGTAATAAATGTGACAACATGAAGTAAATGCTGTTCTGTCACCTATCAAAACTGTAATCTTATGTAATACTTTGAAATAATCTATATAATGTATTAATACGTGAAGCAAAAACTTTGCACATCGTTGTACGAACATTGTGCGAACGGCGGTGTATGAAATTTGGCACATTTAAAGTTTATTTGGAGAAATAGTGCTGAAAACTAATATTTGTATATATTAACGAATAATGGTCGAGTTTCGACCTCTGGGCGACCACTAGTAATGTTAAAAGGGCCTTAGTACAACATTATGTCAGATGACTTCTGTCATCAACAAACAATAGACAGAAATAGAAAGTTCAGCGATAAAACGCATAAAGTGAGTCGTGGTGCCAACGGGCCTGAATGACTAAGTAGACACTATTTAGTTAAAAACGTACAAAAATTAAAATAATATCCATTTTATTTAATTTGAGGAAAAAACAGTCTCTAACGACGTTTTAGTATAAATATGATTACCAACAAGAATTAATTGTTGTTTATACAATTAAAATTCTAAGCTATTTTTTGCATGATGAAGTACTTAAGTTACCAAAACATGTGGAACCATTTATATTAAATACCATATTCTTTGTAAAATACAGATATTATATTCTGTTCTATTCCAGTCATATTGTCAGATATACTAGATATCCTACTACAACACCCCACCAATTTTTCCCAACATTGTAAGAATACCCAACACTATTCCGCGGGTCATTTAATACCGCGTCGCTGGCAATATCGCCAGCACAACCACAGGCTATTTATCGGCAACTTGTTTTTAATTGATTCGAAGAAGATCCTGTTTTATTGTGGAATTCTTTGATATAGGAATCTAGGATTCTGAGAGTAAATGTGTCTGGGAAAGTAAGAGTTTTTAAAAGGGAAAATATTGGGATAGTTGTGAAATGTTTAAAGAATAGCACCATGTTATTTCTTCCCGTAGCTGTCGTAAAAGGCGACTAAGGGACTTACTAGAGAAAGGGCAGCAGCATTCTCTATGCATTTTACCACCGTACTGCAATCGCCAACTCGCCTGCCAAGCGTGGCGATTATAGCAAACCCCAGTGAACGTCTTTCGCCTGACATGATAATGATGATTATTTTGTGGTAAATCATATTTCAGATTTAGTGCAAAGTTATGACCAACCCGCAATGTGCCTACGAGGTTAATTACAGCCTGTTCTCCATTACAAAGAAGACGCCAGCTTTGGAGACATCATAGGCTAATTTTGCATGCTTTTTAAGGCTTCTGCGGAGATGCGCGACTTCTCTTTGGTTGAACTATTTATATGAACACTTCGTGGAATTCTTCATTGTTCTAACGCACCTGTCTACGGAGGCCCTTATTCTTACCCCAATATACAATATGGCTCTTTTCAAATTAATGACTTTCAATACAGCGGCAGAACATAACCTCAAAATGAACTGTCAAATTCAAACGTCATCTAAATTTTTCTTCATATCAGGGCTCTAAGAAAGTTACTACATGCCATAGTGTTCATGTTAAATCGATAATCTTGTATTTTTTTAAGTGATATTTTACGGAACTTATTATGATAACCATTTCTATTTGCCGCTTTCACTTAAAAAACCGACAAAATACTTAACTTTCACTACTTTTCTCACGGGGCCACACCAAAATAATACAGCCTCTATACAATTAAAACTACCAAGACTTACCATAGTGAATTCTTCACCACGTAGTATAATAACTTTAAGACGAATTTAAAACAACCGCCAAGTTTGGACGATAGAAAAAAATGTCGAGCTTTCATTGGTAAATAAATCTTATGAAGGCCAATAATTTTCTGTCGGCCATTACCTGGGGAACTAAGGGGAAGTGTCCATTGAAATAGTAAAACGTTTTTCCTATTAAGGACGAGACTGCACTATCGGTTTCAACTTGGTTGATTGGTTTTTATTTTGTTTTTTGTTGAAATGTCAGACGATGTGTGTTTTTTGTGTAATCATGTGTGTGACACTTATTTTTAATGATTGAAACAGTGTATTTGAAATGTATATTGTTTTTTTGTATATCTGTCAACTTTTATAGGTATTAATAAAAAAGAAATCAAAAATAGGTTTTTTTATTTACTACAATATTTGTAGAATATATTAGGTAACGATTTAAAATATTATAAATAATATGTAACCTAATAATACAATATTATAAATGTGAAAGTTTGTATTTTTGGACATTTGTTACTTACTAAATCACCCCAAAACAACGTATTGGGATGAGATTTGTTAAACAGATAGTGTTTATCACATAAAATACTTTTATCCCGATAATACGTTTCCGTGGGATAAATTTCGATCTCTACGCGGGCGAAATCAGTAGTTAGAAAAAAAAAAGAAGGAAAAGAATCACAGGGCACCAAAAAAATCATCCGCAACGTTGTCAACAGGAAAACTTTTATATTGTTTTACAAATTAATGAAGGTAACTGACGAAATGTGAGTGTACTACAGGCGCTTTTCTGTCCGACCCTTTGGGGAACACACGCAGGATGTTATGTTATGTTAATTAAGACTTCATTAGACGAAATATAATATATATGGCTGCTGCATCACAGTTATAACTAGCGCAGGAGTCAGAGAAATCTATAATTTAGTGTACATACGAAAGCACATCAAGTCTGTCGAATTTCTTTAATAGATTTTCAACTTTATTGCCAAAGCATTAGATTCTAGGTTGATTGGGTGAGTTTGTCATTTTCGGGTTGCTTGATGTGCTGGCGTTTGTACACTTTATTTTACGTCAATATTTTTGTTTATATTTATTGTAAAGAAAATCATTTCGACTTCTCGCAAACCTTACCGATTACTATCGCTAATTCGATAGAGTCGAGATCTCATTAATCGAAACTCGAACACTTAAAACTTTTTTTTGCAAAACTCGCAGCGTTTATTCGCCATTCGATCTTACCTTTACCTGCATTTATCGCCAGACCATATATGGTTATGTCTGCTAGTCTCATCTATCAATGGTTTTTTCTTGTCTTTCAGGTAAGTCCAGATCAACTCCATCAAACTGGCTGGGACGTGTTTATGCGAGAGGGACCTGCAGCTGTTTCCTCGCGCTTATGCTAATATTGTACGTTTAATATTTTATGTTCATTAATTCTGTTTTGTTGATGGTTCACTTTTTAATAAGCTAGCCCTTTCATGTGTGGGTGCTGGGTACCTGGGTTGCATTAATAAATGTGTCGGCTTAATTGAACGGGTAAACGATATGTTAATCAGTTTTTTTATGGAAACTAGATTTTGTTACGGCTATATAGTCAGTAGAGATTTATTATAAACTAGCTTTTGTCAGCGGCTTCGCCCGCATGGAGGTCGAAAATTATCCCGCGGGAACATATTACCGGGATAAAAAGTAGCCTATGTCCTTTCTCAGGCTCTAAACTATCGGTGTACCAAATTTCATTTAAATCGGTTCTGTAGTTTTAGCAGGAAAGCGAGACAGACAGACTTACTTTTGCATTTATAATATTAGTGTGGATGAGGTGATTATAGCGTGTAGTTTTCTGAAAACTTCTTTTCCAATCATACTGCAGACACATTGAAGATATTTTTAGCGTAAGCTATTTTGTTGAACTACATAGAATTATCCCATTCCATTTCTTCCCGTAGGTTGTCGTAAAATACAACTACGAGACTTACTAGAGAATGGGCAACAGCGTTCTCTAAGCATTTTACTATAATACTGTGATTGCAAACCCGCCAGCCAAGCGATTATGGCAAAGCCCCCCAATTGGGCCTATGTCCAGCCGTGGACTGACGTCTAAAAGCTGAAATGATGATGATGATTTGGAAATAATTAATTAGATGTCCGATAAATTCTTCTGAATTATGCAATACAACATAAAAACGAACAAAGTAATTAAGGCTCTCGCAGACCGGTGCGACGTAACAGCGCGACACGACTTTAGTAGATTATTTATATGACGTTTTCGTAGAAATTGTCGCGAAGTCGCAATGCGCCTGTCTGCGGGAGCCTTTACAGATCGATGTCAGAAATAAAAGGACAAACATAGCTGAGAACTCTATTTATAGTTTCCGGATTCAGTGGCAAGACAGTAAAAAACCTTCAAAATGTATGACAACTACATATTCATTCATCCTCTAGAAAAGGATTGCTATAAAAGTGAATTAAATTATTTTCAACCCCGGTTTTGTGCTTCTCACTTTTAATTTAAAATCTGCCGTGTGTAAGCCAATCTTTATAGTATATGTAATGAACTATTATTACCGTGGTTAATTTCACTGTACAGGTATCATGGAGAAGGTTAAATCTACACAATAACGATTCACAGAGACCTCTTCAAAAGCACTACCAGTTTTTCAAAGCAATCGGTTTTATTTAAAAACTAACTTCTGCCCGCGACTTCGTCCGCGTCAAATTTCTGCTTCCCTACCCGTCCCGTCATTGCCTGCCAGTTTTCGTAAATTTTTCGTTGCTACTCCACTCCTTTTGATCGTAGCGTGATGTTATATAGCCTATAGCCTTCCTCAATAAATAGGCTACCCAACACAAAAAGATTTTTTCAGTTCGGACCAGTAGTTCCTGAGATTACCGCATTCAACCAAACAAACTCTTCAGCTTTATAATATTAGTATAGATAAAATCATGCCTATATACGGTTAAGCAAATGTGTAGCCACATATACTACACCCTCATTCCATCAGAGTTAAAGTCACGTATAATGGGGGGCGAGCGAATTGCCATCAACCAGGCACAAATCCAGACTCCGAGTTCCTACTGAAAAATACCACTTTTACTTTTGAACGCGTGAAGCGAACCCAAGATTTGACGTCCAACATCAGCGCTTGCGACTACTAGACCAATGAAGCAGTCAATCAAATATACTAGCTTAATCAAACAATAAGCTTTAACTTAATCAAATAAACTAGTTTAATAACAATAGACGTAACATACTAGTGAAATACACTAACTTAGTCAAACAATGCTGTAATGTTATCAAATATACTAACTTAACAAAACAATATAGTGTAACTTTATCAAATAAACTAACTTAATAAAACAAGATGCTTTAACTTAATCAAGTAAACTTATGAACTAAATTTCGGGGAAAAAGTTAAACCCGAGTTGTAGCAAAACTGTCTTTAGCATTTTGACTATAAAGTATCGTTAGAAAACCTCAGACTACATCTTCAAACGCAGACAATTCAAACAAGTTTTTTTTTACTATTGTGATAGTAGTTACAATGATTCCTCGCCAACTAACAACTGCCCCGTTGGTCTCGTGGTCGCAAGCCCGACTTCTGAGCTGGGGTCCCAGGTTCGATTCCCATGTCGGGCTAAGTGTTATCGGGTTTTTCCATTAGGAATTTCGGGTTTTTCCATTAGTAACAACCTGGAGTTTGGAAGTTGGCCGTGTGATACCCCTGTGTTTCGAAAAGCATGTTAAGCCGTTAGTTCTACGCCTGCTCTCTCTCCGGTCGTGTCAGATTGTCGTCCCATCGGACTATGAGATTGACGGAAGAGTGAGTCCTCCTGTGTCTGCGCACGCACTTGTGCACTATAATATCTCCCGCGCCGATGGCTAGTCTCCGTTGAGATTGGCCGCTATGACCAAAATGCGGTCTGGAGACTATATACTTTACAATAATGCGACATGAAACTTCTGAACCTTTCTACTTTGTTCTCAGTAGTTACTTAGAACGATAGTAATCTTCACAGTCGCGACCATACAATATGGCGAACTATTATATTTCTTAAACCTCAACACTTATTTACGACTGTTTATAATTAAAGGAAAAGCGATAATTTGAACGTAAAACGGAGTACAGTTTTACTAAGAATTGCTCACAAGCTTGTTACAATAAAATAAAACTTTGAAATTAAGATTTTCTGTTTACTTCGTGACGCTATCTTCACAGTTTTCTAATTTTCTTTATGTTTTGTCTTAGCCGACCAATCGGTCAGAAACGAGTATAGATTGTCACGCTAGCGTTTCTTAGGCTTGCCTCGATAACGATACCTGAGACATCTTTGTCACTAGACAAAGATGTCTCAGGTATCGTTATCGAAAAGATTTTTTTGAAGTGAACCTCCACATATTGTTCTACTACTAAGTAGAACAATATGTGGAAGTTCACTTAAAAAAAATCTTTTCACAGAACTGATAAATACATAAGTAGTGACTGTACACAAAAATACAGAAGAACACTCAAAATAAAACAGCTTGTGCTAATAGGAGGGTAGGTTCATTTAGGTCTTACCAGAAATTATTTTCAGATCGTCCACCCACTTGTCTGTTGCTATACCAACAGTTCTTCAACCATATGTCGGCAGCTATTCATTTAGGTCTTTGTTCCAACTGCCATCTTACTCTGTCTCAACTAAATCTTTCCACTAAAGCTAGAACTCAAATCCCAGCTTACCGCTTTATTCCTAAGAATCCTCAGAACTCTCTCCCATGTAATAGCCTGCCCTTTAACCAACGTTTAAAATATGACGTTCTCTTAGACTAGAATTTATATTACATGCGTGCGAACCATCTTCAAATTTATTTACTTCATCGTCTTTGACAACCCTTTTTCCAAGCACTGCACAGTATAGTCCGCCTCTGTTTTTGCCATAATTACCTAGTCTGTACAAGTCTCATCAAGGTTTTACTCTCATTTTCAGATCATCTGCTTATTTGTCTGTAGCTATGCCAACACTTCTTTCACAATTTTTCGGCGGCCACACAGGTATTGATTCACCTACCATCACCATGATTTGGCATAATATTCACTCACCTAGTGTTTCTTGCACTAAAGCTAGAAATCAAATCCCAGCTTACCGCTTTATTCTCAAGAATATTCAGAACACTCCCATGTAATTGCTCGCCCTTTAACTAGTATTTAAAATATAACTTTCTCACATACTAGAGTTTATATAACATACGTTAGAACCGGTTCCAAATTGATTTATCACAGTTAACTGTTCCCGAGGCTTAATTTAATGTTCCTTGCTACTTGTTGCAAATACTCGATGCCAGTGCTCGACTCGCATTCACTGATGGTAGGGCTGCCAGGAATTGTACTCGAATACTTTTATTCAGACTCATGTAAGATAAAAAAAAATGTAATTACGTATATCCTTCAGTAGAGAGTATTCTACTGATTTTTGATGATAAGGGATGATAAGTGCAGAAGTGTTGGTAAAATAATTTAATTTATAACTTGCCAATAATCAAGTATGCGATTGTTGGAAATAAAGCATCAGTAGTGGAACTATGAAGGTAGTAATAAATATATCACGGAGTTCAAGAATACGTAGGTAGGTTAGGCTTCAGCTTGAATTTAAAAAACCTTTTTCTACTGTAAGGAAAGGGCAAAAATGTTGTCAAGTTTAAGTACAAATTGGTAGTCGATTTATATGTATATGGCAAGCTAATGATAATAGTTCAAAGTGATTTAAGTATTTAGAATATTGCTGAAGTAACTTCCCGATATATTTTACGTACAGAATTTTTTTCGCCCTTTTTCTTGCCTGTAGGAAGAGAATAGAGATTTTCTTGCGGTCTTATTTCAATTTGTAAAAAGTTTAAATTAGATTAGGATATATTTTGTTTTATATTTCATTAGGTATAAATTATTACTTAAGTGCATATAATATTATTAATTCTGAATGTATTCGGTGCTAGCCAGTGGCTTCGCCCGGGTATTATACCTTCCTCTTGAAACACTCTGTATATTGATGAAAACCGCATTAACCTCTAAGTCCCTGAGATACCACATTTGGTATAGACACAATCGTTTTTTAATCGTGTCTGTAATTACGGTAATTGACTGGTTAAAATCCGTTACGTAATTAACAAGATCTAAGCATACAAACGCAGAACGTGATTTTGTTTTATACTATGTAAAGAAGAGAAGCACATAAGGATAAAAAACAAAATCAATGCTAGATTAACCTCAAACGCGAAACGCGGTTCGGAGCCGAGCTAAAAGATAACAGTATTTTTTTTTTTATTTAAATAGCTGCAATTGCTCAGAAATCACCCTTAATTACATTTGGCATATGTCCGATTACTTAGATAAAACTGCATACATGAAAAATGGCCGCAAAGGAAGCTCTTAGATAAAATAAAGAAATTAATTGAATGCCGGGCATCCTGATAAGCTGTGATAAAATTGTAGCACAACCCTGCAATGATTAGGACTAGTAGTAATTAATTTTACTAGACTATTAAACTTTTAATTGCAACAGCCAATGTTGATGAAGTAGTTTTTACATAATGCATTTGAGTATTTAATTCTGTAATGTAGGGGAGATCTTGGTCTTGAATTTTTTATAGTAGTTGACTTGAGATTTATTAACACTTTATTAACAAAATGGTGTTTCAAGTAGAAGGAGAGTATGTTTCTTTATGACGTTACCTTGTTGGATTGGTAAGGCTATGGGTTTGCAGAGTTATAATTTGAGTTTGGAATCGTTGATTCTTTTTAATGAAACTTTAAGTTGAACTTCTTCCAAAAGAATACTGTTGAGGTCACTGAGTCTGAACCAGCATCACCTTTGACCACAGGAGTTGTACTATATTTGCTAATACAATAAATGTTAAAGTTTGTGTGTTTTGATGTTCAGATGTTTGAATTTTTGTTACTCAATCACACATAAACGGCCGAACGGATTTGGATGAAATTTTGCACATTGTTTACAACCTGGATAAACACTTTTTTATCCCGGTAGAACTTTCCCATGAGATATTTTTCCAAACTTCACGTGGGCGAAGCGGCTGACAAAAGTTACTATACGCAGTCATGCACGCACTCATTAACCGACCACAAAAAGAGAAGGTTCTAAACACGTCCCTTTTCTGATACACTTTTTTCCGTTCGATAAAACTTCCATTATCGCCCAAAAATATACTCCGGTCCTTGATATTTCCCATAATACGCAACATACACGCATTCAAGCCTTAGGGTGATAGTAACTAACGACCTTTAGTTACACCCTTTTTTTTTTTTTTTTTTTTTTCAGGATGGGAAATCATCAAATGACTTCTCCCGCTCTGGGCGGAGCGGGAGGGCGTGTCAGACTTTTACTGACTAAAACCCACCCGTGTTCCATCAGTTGCCCATGTGCCAGGGTCACGGTATCTCTTTCGAACAATCACGCGACCCCGGCAGGCATCGGTCCTAGTAGACCCCTACACTGCTGCTGACATCTCTTTGAGGCGCGCGTGGAACACTGCGCGCCATCGACCCGAGCCTGGTCCTTACCGGGTGGCGAGCTACCCATTGCTCGCCACCCGCAAGCTCGCGCCTACGGTGGCCGGGAGTCCGCAATCGACTCCCGACGCCCGGGGCGTCTCCTCCTGCGGCGGCTAGGGGCGTGAGGGCGCAGAGACTGCCACTCCCTCACGCGCCCCGCCTCCTCCTTCGCGAGCATTACTGCTTCGCAGAAGGAGGTGACGGCTTCCCATTCCCTCTCGCTCCGTACCATGGCTCGCACCAGGGCCGGACGCGAGAGGTCGCCGCCGCCGATCGCCTCCACGAGGACACGGCGGTGCTCCGCCCAGGCAGGGCACACCTCCACCGTATGCTCCACCGTGTCCTCCAGACGATCCTCGCAATGGAAACACCCGGACGTATCCTCCCGCTTTATCCTGAACAGGAACCCACCGAAGCACCCATGCCCGGTGAGAACCTGCGTCAGGCGGAAGGTGAGGACGCCGTGGCGCCTCTCTATCCACTCCTCAAAGAGGGGACTTACCGCCGCAATTGTGGCGTGCCCAGCACTGGGTTGCGACAATCGTACCCGCCATGTCGCCATGAGATCACACCGGAGCTCTGTCCGCCGTGCCGCGATTTGTCGCGGCAGCGGAGTTTCGCCCCGGCGTTTCGCCTCCTCGCGCCACTCCCACATGTGCGCGAGGACCTTTGCCTCCAGATCCCATGGCGGCACTCCGGCAAGGAGACTCGCCGCCTCGCACGAGACCGTGCGGTATCCCCGGATTAACCGGATGGCCATGACCCTCTGGGCCGCAAACAACCGGCGCGCTGGGCGCAGCCTCAGTGAGGGTGCCCACACCGGTGCCCCGTAGAGGGCCATGGACCGCACGATCCCCGTGTAGAGCCTCCGGCAGGAGGCGTTTGGACCCCCCAGATTGGGCAGGAGCCGCTTTAATGCAGCCCCAGCCCGCTCCAGTCTGGGAGCCAAACGTCGGAAATGCTCAACGAAGTTCCACCGGCTGTCGAGGACAAGTCCCAGGTACTTCATCGTCGACTCGACGCCGATGTGAACCCCTCCTACCGTAAGTTGGGAACCCGCAGGTGGCGCGTTCCGAGGACCATGAAAACCCATGGCCTCGGACTTGTGCAATGCCACCTCGAGTCCCAATTGCCGGATCCTATCGACGATTGTCGCAACCCCGCGTGTCATTAATTCGGCCGCCGCCTCGTACGACCTCCCCTGCGCAAGGACCAGCGTGTCGTCAGCGTAGCACACTACACTGACGCCGCTAGGGAGGTCGGCGCGCAGCACCCAGTCGTAACCGATGTCCCACAGATGCGGCCCCAGGACCGATCCCTGTGGGACACCGCACGACATCTCTCGCCGGTTCCACTCCCCCTGGTGACCGGGGTAGATAACGGCCCTATCCGTCAGATAGGCCTCGACCACGCGACAGAGGTAGGTCGGCATCCGGTGATACCGGAGTGCCTCCCTAATGCAACTCCAGGGTAGGGTGTTGAAGGCATTGGCGATGTCAAGAGACACCGCCAAGACGACCCCACCCCGGGCCACTGCATCCCCCGTCGTGAGGGCTCGCACGCGCATGATGGCCGTCCACCGTTGAGCGCCCCTTGCGGAAGCCGTACTGGCCGTCCGACAAGTCCGGCCCCACTCGCACCAGCCACCCGACGAGGCGGTCTGCAATCACTCTTTCAAAGAGCTTGCCCACCTCGTCGAGCAGCACGATGGGCCGGTAAGCGGACGGAGAGTCCGCTGGGCGCCCAGGCTTCTTAATGAGGACCAGTTTCCCCGTCTTCCAACGAAGTGGGAACTGGCCCCTCTCCAAGCATGCGCTAAGGAGCCCCCTGAGTCGAGGCCCGAGAGCCTCTAAGGCCAGGACCCATGCTTTGCCAGGCAAGCCGTCGGGTCCTGGGGCGGTATTCTTGGCATTAAGCCTTCGTACCGCCACCCTCATCTCTACCTCGGTCACTTCTGGAGCACCGTCGTCGTCAGTTATGTGGTCCGCATCGGGCACCGCAGGAGGCGGAGCCATGGGTGGGGGACTATGTTCCCCTCGCGAAGGGAACAGAGCGCTCACCACGCCCTCCACGATTAGTTACACCCTTACGCTCTCAAATGGCCAATAATCATCATTCTTCATGTTAAATTGATAAACAAGGGTTATTCGATGTTTAAGTACAATTCACCGAATCGATTACCCATCTAATACAGGGATCGAGATTACGAGGTAGAATGTGAAATAAGTAGTTTGGTAAGTATTAGGACGGGAATAAAATAATGCGTGCAGTTTAACATAAGTTTAAAGGGGAATCTTACAAGTCCATGATGAGGCATGACCGTATGGAACAGAATTCTGGGCCGTGAAGAAGATGGATGGAAAGAGATTGCATGCAGTCAAGATTATAAAGTCGATATGGATGCGTGAAGTGAGGAAAATTGATAAAGTGGGTAGAGTGACAGAAAAGTTGATAGGAAATCGTTTGGTTTAGTATATGCATGTGATGAAGAGGGAAGAAATGCATGTGAGTAAAAGAGTGATGACTTCAAATGGTGATGGATAGAGAGGAAGAGGAAGGCCAAAATAAAGATGGATGGATTGTGTAAGGAATGATACAAAAAAGAAGGGATCGAAAGATATAACGTGCCCGCTGACAAAAGAGAATGGTAGAAGAAAACATGGTACGACGACTCAAGGAAAGATGTGAGTGGAAACACCGTGAGGGGACACCCTAGGAGGAGGGGGTTATTCAGGAAGAACAGGTGCGTAGTACTTGCAACCGGCGTGTATGTCCAATTGTATGAACCTAAACGAGACAAAAGAAGTATGTATGGATCGTAGCAGGTGGCGTTCCGTAGTTTCTGCCTACCCCTATGTAAAACGAACCTACCTTGAATATCTTGGGACAACCAACACACCGTTATCTGATCCCGAACTAGGCAGAGCTTGTACTATGGTAACCAGACAACTGGTAAACATACTTATATATTTCTAAATACATACACATAATGTATAGATAAATTACACTCAAAATAAGAAGTGAAATTACTAAACGAAGTTCGATCATAAATACGAAGGCTTTGTCCGAAGGGCTAAGCAATAGCATAGATATTGGAGACATGTTTGACCATAAATTATTTGACGTTCATATATGTGGCATAATTTTACACTGGCAAACCAATTCCAAATTCATTGGTTCATTAGTTTGAATAATTCTTCCGCTCAACAACGTAGCAATGAATGTTTTTGAACTGTCAAAATTAAAGACATTGCAATTGTTAGTGAGTTATACAGTTATTCCGTGGCCTTATTAGTTATACTGAATGTATCATTTGATACCTCATAGATGTGCGTGGTTACGCCTAATGTGTTTCATAAAAAATTGGATTCTAATCTGTTTTTAGTACGTCTTGAAAAATAGGCCTTCAATCTGACCAATGTTAGTATATTGAAAACAACAGTATTGTTGTAGTACAATACAAATTATAATAAGTATAATTAAAGAACACAAAACGTAAATATCATGTGGAAGTCTTAACCTTGTATTACCCATTATGTGGTTCTTATAGCGTACTTGACCAATTGTGTGTAATATATAATTGGTCAGGCACCCATAGCTGGCTAAGTACCCTATAATAATGCACGAGAGTCGGTCATTCACGACCACTTAACGACCATTTGGATATCATTAAATATTTTGTAAAAAATAGCGGTTGACAAAATGACCCGAAAAAAGTTACACCGAAGACGTGTGTGTGTTTCAACAAGAAGTAATTGGACATAAATACTACTTTGTTAAGAACTAGCTGTGCCAGTGGCTTGGCCCGTCTGGATGTTGGAAATTACCCCACGGAAAAGTGCTACAGACAAAAACCTAATTTACTCTGTATAACATCTGCTATCTGAAAGTAAAAGTCCCACCAAAAACGGGCCAACGGTTTCGAAGACAAGCCGGAATAAACAGATACACATACAAACAGATTTATTTTTGTAAGTAGATAAGGTGTATGGTTTCATTTGCATTTAGTGGTTGTTATGGCCAATGGACGAATAGTCAAGAACTTCGACCAACAAGGAGGCTTGAATATACTTGAAGAGGCTCTCTTTAGACAGTAGAGTCAAGGGCTTGATACAGAAAGCGGTACTCATTGACACGGTTCGAATAGTGGAATTCCTTTCTCTAGATCCCAATCTACCAGTAGAAGTTTTAGATATTTATATTTATTTTATTTTATTTGTTATGGGACAATAAACAGCTACAATATATAATGTTTACATATGACAATAATACAGGCTCATAATTAGTATTAACAATATTGTAGCCCACTACATTATCCGCATGTTAATTCAAATATGGTAAAAAAGTGCCACTAGAGTAGCAAAACTACGGTATATAAAATAAAAAAAGATTGATTATTAAAATACAATACAGTTGAATAATGACAAAAAAATTAAAAAAACGTAAATTACAAATATATGAATTTTTGATAATGTATTAAAAATATATGGGATTGGATTCTTATTATCACAAATAAAGAAATAGATTATTACAAAAAAAAAAGGAAATGATAGTATAAAAACTACAATTAATTATGAAAAATAATAATAATATCTCCGGAATATCTGATCTCGGTGTGATATAAATACTTACAACTATTAATACTTATGTCAAAGCTGTAAAACCATCACATCATAGCGAAGTCTAATGTGATCAAACGACTCGTACAGCTATTGCGTGCAGTTATTACTTAGCCACAAGCACAAGAAAATATCTTAAATCTAAATAATCAATACCGAAAACGTGTTCAAAAATAACTTAGAATATATAAAGCCAATGTCACAACGCTCATGGCAAGTAGTATTTCTACAGAGCGTCATTCCGAAAAACTAGTCAGCTGGTAATGACATTTCTCAGACCCGTAATGAGCATGAAGTAGCTACAACCTTTATACGAGCAAGAAGAGAAATGATGTAATCACAAACGTACATATATAGCAGTTCTTTGTAATGTAAGGTCACGGCCACTAGACTACGAATTAGCTTCTGTTACATTCAATTTAGTATCATTACAATCAGTTTTTACTGCATTCTACTCATCATTTGATTTATAACTACATACCTTGTTACTGTACACGTATTCTTATTTGTTTTTATTAACGTTCTTAAGTAAATCGGTGTTCGTAATTGGTTCTGTATTTGTGATTACTTTTTGTTTGACGTCATTAGTGCTTAAATATTCATTGTACTCTTTGTAGTTGGGTTTGTAAGCAAGAAAGATATGATGTTGTTATTGCCAAGGTTAAACTTTAAGTGGAATAACGAGTTAATTAGTTGATTAACTTGAAGCTAGTTATTCATAGTGCTTTTTTGTTTAACCTAGCTATTATTACTGCTACGAGACCTGGGTTCAAAAACTGACACCTACTACCTAATTTCAGTAAATATATTTATTTTTGCCTGCGAGTTCTTCCCTCGAATCACTGCGTCGCATAATTTCTTAGTACTGCTTCTTACTGCATTAATTCTTAGCTTTTACTCAGCATTCTTCTGACTTATTTTTCTTCTCTTCTCTTGGCTTCTAATTGTCGTAGCGTGACATTAAAAATCCTTTAGTCTTATTTAAAAATTGGGCTCTGATTTGCAGGAAGATTTTTCAATTACAACCGGTAGTTCTAGAGAGAAGTACGTTAAAAAAAAACAATCTCTTCATCTTTATCATTAGTATATAATCCAAAACCGTTTTCACAACAAGGCGGTAACTTTATAATTTTTTACTATCATTGTCTTCCACTGCTCAAGTCTACGTCACTGTTTTACCTAAGCCCGAAGCTTTTTATATACATTTTCCTCTCCTAAAATACCATTGCATGTTTCCAAACGCAACGTATCATAAATAATATCTGCGAACATCTTAGAATCGCCAAAAAAATATGTCCATCGCGTGCCGGACGGACATATTTTTCTTGCAGCTTATATTTTCGGAGGAAAACTGTCCGCCATTTATTTCAACCAGCCATTTTGTTTGGCTTTATTATTTATGCTGTATCTTTTTGCACACTTGTTGTTGCTACCGTGTGTTGAATTTTGATAGGCTACATTTTTAGGGGTTTTAAATTTAATCCATTTTCTTGACCATTTAGAGTTAGATTTTTGATATCAGCATTATTTTAGTCAAAAGCTGTAACGGTTTCTGGAAAAACTAAACTAGATAAATACAATTATTGAAATGCAGATTTTAAAATAGAAAAAGTCTGTGGACATTTCTCGCACATGCATACCGATCTTAACGTATTCCATTTTAATAAATTTTAAAGTAGGTTTACACAAAACTTTCTCAATTTAGAACCAGCTGGGAGTTTCTCAAGTTCCGCTCACATAATCGCTCGTTCATCGACTTATTAGTTTATCTTAAACATCTTAGTTCTTGCTTATATATGTTGGAGATTCTTTCTTAGTGATATAACCAAGTTTTCCTTTAGCTACAACTAGAGTTTTGTCCTGAACTTGTTGTAAGAGTTCATTTTCTATGTATTGAAAAGACAACTGATTTTCATCAGATTGTGATGCTCTGTCTACAATTTTGTTTCCTTCTAACTTTCCTTGTAACTTTTGAGACTTCTAAAAGTTAAAACTCAGTACTTAACACAAAACTGAGAATCGGTTCTTACATCTCATACACCGCTATGATAAACTATGGCATAGCTATGCAATCAACAAGCTTTATAAGGTTTTGAAATTAAGGATTGCTAAGTTTATTACTACTGCGAAAACCCATTAATTTGTCATAACTCCTTTCATTGCCACTAACGGTGTCTACATTCCAAGATGCAGTATCCATGATCGTTTCGAACTGATGACTTTATGACTAGTCGCTTTGGTATCAATAAATCTCGGCAAATTGCCTGGAAATCACTTCAACTCGCTATGAATATTAATAGTGCGTTTTAATTCATCATTATTTTCTAAAACAATGGATTATAGTTTATTATCATCAAAGTTTTCACTGGAACGAATAACTTCATACTAGGAAGGTTCTAAACCATGACCCGAATGAAACTCTTTAAAACGCCCATATCCATGCACCTCATCAAATGTTATAACTTTCAATATTACTTCCTCAATATAGAAGGAGTATTTTTGAGAAACCTCTTCATTGGAATGACAAACATTTTATTTGTATAAGCGGTCCTATGATATATTACATAAAGTGTGTACGTGGGATACATACTGAGCCCCGCTATGAATATTTTGGACCCCTGTGTTCTGAACTTTGAGAAGTAGCTATGAACTTTCATCAAATAGAAGTGTTATTTTTCTACCACATTTTTACTAAACTAGTTCTTTCTTGGCTTACCGCCAGTCGCTAGTGTCCTTTTCAATTGCATCTTTTACACTTCGCTTGATCTCGTCTTTAGCAGTCTGGTCGCTCTTAAGTACTTTGGAATCTAGTTATTCAGATTAACTACGTTTAAAACTACTGCCAAGAACAACCGGAACTGTTGCATTCTTGTTTTTGGCAAACAATATTTCTTTAGAATTGATCACATAATTATACAGAGTGATTACTGCTTGTAGATGTATAGTTTTTTTTTAATATATTCGCGATAAAACTATACTCTTCCCAATAACGGAATTTTAGCTTTGAAATTAAGTGAATGACTGGGACATCACTATAACTTGAATTTTATTCTCAATCGCACTCAAATGCTAAAACTTCTTTGGAGAGAGCAAACTATCACCCCATTTCAATATACCCACCCACAAAGTTGCTTCTCCAAATAAAATTATAACTTTATTGAATTCTCACTCAGCAAAATTTTCACCGTAAAACCTTGCATTTCATATCTAGAGCAAAACGTAAAAATGTCGCACCTCTGAGTTTTGCACATGCATAAAACCGGGTTCACATCGATAAGGTCCGACCTTAACTTTGTGTCCGACGCTGCAGGGAATTAGTATTCCTGAACCGTTCCCTCACGGATGAATCCCTCTATGAATATAAACTGATTGAAATATCGGCGCTTAAATATTTGTGTTAATTTCGAGAAGAATTACTTTTTTTGGGGAATGTGTTAATTTTTGTTGGAATTCCGGGAGAAGTAGAATCTTCATTCAAAAGTGGAAAGCATTTTTATTGAAACTCGTGTCAGAGCTTCCGAACTTCATTCTGTTTTCGGTGTTCTAATTTTAGTCCTAAATTGAATGGATTTTCTTTTCAATCTTTGGCAGATTGGAAGGTTGCTTTCTGGTAAATCTTGTGAAAATCATGACAGGACATCACGCCTTGTGTCAGCAAACGGTTAGGCAGAGGTGTACCTATAGTATAGATTTCATCAGTTATGTTTAAGTCCCATGTCATAGAGGCCACCCTATTGCCATCAACTGCGCACAACAAGAAGAATAACCTAATAATACTTACCCCGACGTGGTTTTTCTTTTACATAGGGTAGGTTATCAATTAACCTTCAATTTATGACCACGGTGCATTCTGGAATGAAAGTATCAAACTTTATCTCGTTCAACCTTCAGAATAAACGTTTAAACATTTCTAGATGGCATCATCTTCAGAAAATTCACAGGGGGTGACCAGTATGGAATATTTATGACAATATCAGACAATAACCTATCGAAGCTTTATATAAATATATAGCTTTATTTAGTTCGATATACTATACCGCAGAACCCCATAGTGCCTTAGGCCATAGCATGACCACATATAGCAAGGAATATATATAATTAATTGCAAGATCATGTTAATAACACTCGTTATCGAAGAGACAGCAACGTCCTGTCGGGCGAAAAAATCCTATTTTACTTTTGTTTTAAAGTTTTGTAGACGGGCAATTGTTGAGCGATGATTTGTGGCTGAGTTGTTGCACTGCGTGTGAATGAGACCGTTTGCAAATCACCAGATTTATCACAGCTATATCCTAAATATTACACAATGAAACTGGTAATGTCCGACTAAGGGATCTAGAATTTCATTATGCAAATTCCTAAAAAGGTCGGGATCATATGTTAAAATTATGAAACACATAAAATAGCGCAATAAGTGGTACAGTAATATTTTTATTACGCATTAAATTATAACAGACCATTGGATATTAGGTAACAGTAACTTAAATTAGCCATATAACACGGATGCTGTTAAATTCTGACGTAATAATATCCCGGTGTAAGATTTCATATTAGAGGCCTGTCTATTAATATTCAGCGACTTTTTAATGACATGCGTGTGGTCTAAAGTCGCTCGTCTGTA
Source organism: Aporophyla lueneburgensis (assembly GCA_932294355.1). Lineage (NCBI taxonomy): Eukaryota > Metazoa > Arthropoda > Insecta > Lepidoptera > Noctuidae > Aporophyla > Aporophyla lueneburgensis. The sequence continues at coordinate 26,134,383 of OW028747.1, forward strand.
GCGACGCTAAATGCAAGACTTGAAACATGGTCGTTATTGTAATTAATAAATTATTATTCTGTTCGTTTGTCCTCGTGTCAATTTTAATATATGCATGTTTTTTTTTTGTGTGTTTTAAATATTACTGCCGTTAGTGGTTATTTTTCAATACTTAATAATTATTGCTTATTATTCGTTTGTGAACTTTGTTTATTTGACGTTTCCATCTATTATCTTATGAAATTATGATTTCCTTTTACGATGAAGAATCTCAACCATTTTTATGATTATTGGTTTAACTATAATTTCAACATTTTATAATGTGAATAAATAACCTTGAATCTTTTATTTCTGTCCACATATTAGACATACAGCGAAATAATAGCCAAATCATCTTCAAAGATTTAATCCTCAACTTTCGGACACACTATTTCAACTGAGTCTTAGCTAATTCAAATACAAAATCATTTTATTAAACTTACACATAGTTTAACTAACAAGGTATGGGATCTTTAGCAACGAAAGACTTCATTTAGATTTTACAGCGAGTCCCAAACTAGAAACAGCCTGTATCTTGGTGACCCAAACACTATACAGAGTTAATAATTTTAAGATTTCAGTTAGCGCAAAATTTTATTTGATAGTTTCATAGTAACATTCATAACAAATTATAATGAAATTAATAATCATAAAATTTACAAAAATCTGAGTAAAAAGAAGCCACATAGAATAAACAATACAAAAACTGTTTTTACTCAGATTTTTGTAAATTTTATGATTATTAATTTTGTTTTAAGGTGAGTAAATGTGTGTGTATTTGTATATGTTGAGAGCTAGTTTATTTCTAAATCCACACAGTTCTTCTTTCTGTTATCCAATGAAATGTAATGTAAATCACTTCTCTCCGGGGTATCATCATACTGATTGCCCTATTGAGCAATTGTGAGCCTCGCACTTGGTACAAACAATAAAATTGTCTTGGTCTCTATTGGGGTCATGAGCAGTTTATAGTATAAATAGATTCAAAGGATTGAGCAATAATAGTCCTTATGGTCTTGTGTGAATTTATCGTTTATGATTGCAGCTGGGATGAATCTGAATGTTCCATTTAGCGAAAGTGTTATTTAATAGGTGGTTGGTGGTTCTGCATATGTGCTATTTTTATTTCAATTCTGACTTTGAACTTTAAGAGCGCACCGAGAGATTTGTGAAATTATTGCGTTCGTTTGATCCTATTCTGCATCGTTATTCTTAACCTTCAGTTATGGAATTAATATGTAAGATATTTAAGGATTCACTATAAATCATATTCTTTAGAAACGCGATTACTTGTAGTTCTCTTGATGAAACAAAAACCAAGTTAATGTTTTAAAACAAAATAAACCCTTGATACGACGTATATATACACCGCATAATCTGTTTTTTTTTTAATAATCACAAAAAAAAATGTTTTTCATAACTTTTACATTTAAAATTTTCAAAATGTGTTTTTTTACTATGAATAATTTTCAAACTATGTTTTTTTTTTTAATAATACGATGAAAATACCTAAATTAGCGCGCGAACCACCCCTGCTCGACAGAGCCCCCGCGCTTCAATTAGCGGCAGAAGTTCGGTGCACTCTTAAGTCTTGAATTTTATTTATAATGTACATATACATTTATAAAGTAGATGTATATTTTCAAATATTGGTGTGAGTTTGCCGTCAATGACTCGGCATGGAATTGCATGGGCACTCTTCTTAACATATTTGTCACTTGTTTATATGTTAACTACCTTGACTGTCTGCTTCGTTGGTCTAGTGGTCTCAAGCGCTACTACTGAGCATGTGGTCCTGGGTTCTATTCCCAAGTCAGGCAAAGTCGTACTGGGTTTTTTTATTAGGAATTTCTCAGTAGTATTCTGGAGTGTGGATTTGTGCCCGGTTGATGGCAGTAGGTTCGCCCCCTGTTACATAAGACTTAACTAAATGTACACCTCCGTAGAACCCTTCGGGGACTGCAGTCGTAATGTTACATTATATCAAATGTGTAATGTATCTATTTTCACTTTTAACTTCTTTGGGCTACTATTTATAGAATTGTAATTCCAGTACACCAAAAACCTACGTACCAACAGCCTGAGTTTTTGGAAACCAATTAATCAGTTTCAGCGAAAGCCTTTCATGACGTTCTTTTAATGAAAAACGAAATTAATTGCACTGCTCCATTTTTCCAACGAATTCGCGGATTAAATGATAATTCTGATTTCATCATTTTCAAGGGAAACATATTGTTTTTCTCTGTGATCGGCTTACATGAAATTCAACTATGTATTTATGCCTGTTCGGTATTGATAATAAGTATTTCGTATAACTCTGATTAAACATGTTTCATACGCAAACAGAACCTACATTTGTATAAAATAATCAGATCTGAAAATCCTTAAAATAATAAACTCAAAGCATTTATCCACACTATATATATATATATATATTCTGTCTGTCTGTCTCACTTTCCTGCTAAAACTACTGAACCGATTTAAATGAAATTTGGTACACAGATAGTTTAGAGCCTGAGAAAGGACATAGGCTACTTTTTATCCCGGCAGTACGTTCCCGCGGGGTAATTTCCGACCTCCACGCGGGCGAAGCCGCTGGTAAAAGCTAGTCCAAACTTCCACACTAATATTATAAATGCAAAAGTAACTCTGTCTGTCTCGCTTTCCTGCTAAAACTACTGAACCGATTTAAATGAAATTTGGTACACAGATAGTTTAGAGCCTGAGAAAGGACATAGGCTACTTTTTATCCCGGTAGTATGTTCCCGCGGGATAATTTCCGACCTCCACGCGGGCGAAGCCGCTGGCAAAAGCTAGTTTCAAATAAATCAATTACAGGCACTTTTGAATTGTCAAGAGGTTGATGAGTTAGAAAGGTGAAGCTAGTTCCCCATTCCAAAGCGTAGTAAGTACCTATGGAGAAGAACGACCAAGAAACTCTATGGACACTCTTTTCAATCAAAATATTCTTACAAAAACTTGCTTGGTAGTAGTGAGAACGATGTAAAAAGACGTGCACATTAAAAGCGCTCGCAATTAAAACAAAAATAAAATAACAATTCAGAAATTAAAATAGGCCGTAGCAGCTAAGACACGACCAGTCCCTACTGACGGCGCCCGTTCACGAACATGACGTACGTATCAGCACCATTTAGCTCAACCATTTTGAAGGGAAGTTAATAAAACAATCAAGCTAGAAGATCAAGCTATCCAAGAAGATTAACAAAAACAAACACTAGTTACCTTCACTATCCCACAAAATTCTTAATTTAGAGAAACAGCTTAGAATCCAGACCAAACCATTTAATTTACATTGTAATGAAGTTATTTTAATTGGGACATCCCTGTTCTGTTGTAGTGTTACAAGCTGGCAAGGACATCGGCGCTCAAACTGTAAATATTTTTTTTTGTGGTGGGGAATCATCAAATGGCATCTCCGGCTCTGGGCAGAGCGGGAGGGCGTGTCAGACTTTTACTGCCTAACACCCACCCGTGTTTTTAAATAAATAAAAATAAATAAATTTTTCGTCGATGATTAAAAGAAAAATGCTGTTCCATACATTTTAACCACGTAGGTACAGCAGATGTCTATGATAGATATAGTTTTATTTTTATGTTTTTATGATGATAATGTTGATAATAATGTTTAGAATCTTGTGCTGAATTCACGGTTACAGTTTTGCGCGTCGATGACCCTGCCACCTTATATAAAGATCATATAGTTTGAAGTTCAGTTAGAAGCATTATAAAGTTTCTGTTTTGCAAATGTTACCTTATTGTGTGGAACGTTTTTTATATTTCTGTAGTGTTTTGCACTAATTTATTTTGGATTTGTTTGAAGTGATAAGTACTATTATATAATTATGAGAGAAATAGTATTATTGTGCAAAGTTCTCACAGCAGAAGGTTGAATACCGTTATTGAAAATGTTCAAAAGCGGATGGCAATCTCATCTCAGTGACAATCGAATGTCATGCACTTGTCAAAAATGTAGCAAAATTACAGATGTTTTTGACAGGTAGCGACTGAGAGTAGAACATGTGTTCGAACTTTCTTTAAGTTTAGGGAATTGTCCTTCTGATAATAGTGTATGACATGGTTGTGGAGGCGGCTGCTTATAAGAGATTTATGACTCTAGCTTTAATTGATTTCATATAGTGAATGTTTTTAGTATTTTATCTCACGAAGCAACGCGTGCTTTACTTGTGGTAACCTGTTGTTCGAACACGCTGTGAATATTGTGAAGACGAGTAGCTTTAGCATGAAACACACATACTCTTCCGATTTTAGATAAAATTTTCATGGACGACACTAAGAGCGCCTGCGCTTACACACACATTCACAGCGTGTTTGTACACTTGGTTATCACAAATAAAGCGTGCGTCGCTTTATGAGTTAAAAATACAATACTAGTTACCTATGCAAATATTGTTTGAATGTTCATTTTCCTTAACATATTTTTCATTTCCCTTGTAACATGAACGTCTACTATACCACACGAACTCGTTAGATTATCAACAAATGCACGTGCACATACACAACTAAAAATCCAAACTGATCTATTTCCTGATGTCTCTAACGATCTATCAATCAGTTGAAAGGTTTCTAGTTGACCTTATAATTTCTGAAATTGATTAACTAGCCTCGTCTTATTTAATAACTTTTAATTACGCAGTGCATTCGTACATGTAGGTAATGTCGACCTCCAAATTGGATTACCACCCTAGGTTGAGTGTCACTTGCAGCCAAACTGCAAGTCTATTCTGTTTTTTAACAGTTAGATCATTTCAACCTTAGGCTCCTATCTCACCACTGAGAAGGAAGCGACTAGCTATAATATATTTTCTTACTCAATAAACATACGTTGCGCCACTTCTTCCCAGCTAAAGCATTAAGAATTTGTGAAGAGCGGGCGTTTTGGGAGACTCTTCTATGTAACTTTGACGAAAACTTCTCATCCTAATTTGAATAAATAACTTTTGATTTAGATTTTTTGAATTTTACAATAGAGAATATTCTCGCTTGCGGCAGTGTGAACACTCAATGATCAACTACCATACACGAACATTTTTTTATTGACACGCAACCTACATCTTTTTAACATTACTTGAGCAAGAAATTAGTCGATAGCCAGACGCTTCCCCGGTCAACGGTCGGACAAGTGCCTAGATAAAGGTTTCATTTGCTGGAAATTGTTGACAAAAATGACTAACCAATTACGAAGTTGACTATACGTATGATACATCGCTCACATGAAAATTAATGGGCAATTCATTCGGGTCCTAATTATCTGTTTTGATTGCTCATTACTCTTAATAATCTGTTATTATGCATACTATTCGTTACTGTGCAAAATGCTCGGAGTGTTACTAAATATTCTGGTTTTAATTAACTGCCTTATATAATGCTTTAATGGTAGCAAACTTGTAGTGGAGATTGTGGAGTATGAGGTGGTGGATTTTGTTTCCTGGATTTTGTTGACCAGATTTTGATGACTGAAATATAAATATGATTCTACTGGTATCTGATTCAGAATTTAAACCATTATTTAAATGCTGGTACTAAATGATTACCGTGTGGTGCCGGACGTAAAGAATAACACCACCCCATTTCTTCCTGTGGGTGTCGTAAAAGGCGACTAAGGGACTTACTAGAGAATGGGCAGCAGCGTTCTCTTTGCATTTTACCACCATACTGCGATCGCTAACCCGCCTGCCAGGCGTGGCGATTATGGCAAAGCCCCCCAAATTAGGGGAGGCCTAAGTCCAGCAGTGGATATCTTACGGCTGAAATGATGATGATGATGATGACTAAATGATTATTTGACATTGATTTAGAGCCATTTTACAGCTAATCATAATGTGTTTATTTTGCTTCATTATAATCATAGGCAAGCTGTCGTTCATTTTTTATCATTATTCATCAACATTGATGATTTCAGCCGAAAGACGTCCACTGTTGGACGTTGGGCATCCCCAATTGGGGGGATTTGCTATGATCACTACGGTTGGCAGGCAGGTTGGTGATCGCAGTATGCTGGTAAAATGCATAAAGTACCTACGCTGCTGCTCATCTATACTATTATTAATATTATAAAGCTGAAGAGTTTGTTTGTTTGTTTGATTGAACGCGCTAATCTCAGGAACTACTGGTCCGAATTGAAAAATTATTTTTGTGTTGAGTAGCCTATTTATCGAGGGAGGCTATAGGCTATATAACATCACGCTACAACTACAAGGAGCGGAGCAGTAATGAAAAATGTTGCAAAAACGGGGAAAATTTATTCCTTTTGAGAGTTTCCGTTGCGCAAAAATCATGTATGACGGAATTATTCCTTTTAAAAAGTTCTAAAAAAAAGTCCGCGAGAGCATATGTCTATCTTTTAAGGTTGACTCACTATAACTCAAGGAGCGAAAATGGACGAAAACTAGCAGGCAAATCGATGCGACGGGAAGGGTAAGGGGAGCAAAAATTTGACGCGGACGAAGTCGCGGGCAGAAGCTAGTTCTCTAATAAGTCCCTTAGTCGCCTGTTACGATACCCACGGGAAGAAATGGGATGGTGCTATTCTTTACGTCCGGCACCACACGGAATATCAGCATTAAAATAATGGTACAAATGCTGAACCATTATTATTTTAAATGATGATACTTAATGATTATTTCAAATAGACTTAGAGCCATTCTAGTGCTAATCAAAATGTGTTTATTCTGCTTCATTATAATCACTGTCAACAAATGCACGCGGTACGGTGTGGTGCCGGACGTAAAGAATAACACCACCCCATTTCTTCCCGTGGGTGGCGTAAAAGGCGACTAAGGGACTTACTAGAGAATGGGTAGCAGCGTTCTCTATGCATTTTACCACCGTACTGCGATCGCCAACCCGCCTGCCAAGCGTAGCGATTATGGCAAAGCCCCCCAAATTGGGGGAGGCCTAAGTCCAGCATTGGACGTCTTACGGCTGAAATGATGATGAATGATGATAATCACTGGCAAGTTATCGTTCATATTATGTCACTTGAAACTTTTTATACAACCGTCACTTAGGTTCTTCACCAATTGAATGCAACGTTGGACGAAAGTCTACTACGGCCATAACAGACCGTTACGCCTCGAGTGAAAAGCTGGAAAGGTAATCTGCCCAGATGCAGAGATTGCTGATGGAGTAAGGCTTTGAGAGAGAAGTTTTCCCAGACGGCCCTTACAAACATGAGGGCGGCATGTTTGTAAGGGCCGTCTATTGTTAGACTGTCACAATAATATCTTTAAAAAGAGGCCTCTGAGTTTGCTTCGGCATTTTTTCTCAAGGGTCAGTTAGATAACGACAAAGGCGTTTTCTGTTACTAGCGACAACATAGAACTAACACGTCAATAGCGTTTACAGTAATTTCGCGAATAAAACCACAAATAGCTAACATTTAAGATAACTACCCAATACATAAATTGAAAACGTGTGCTGTAGAATCATAAATGTTTACTTCTGACACGACCGGCCACGATTGACACACAAACAAATTGACGGATGCTAGATTTTATAATAAACTAGCTTCTGCCCGCGACTTCGTCCGCGTCAAATTTTTGCTCCCCTTACCCTTCCCGTCGCATCGATTTGCCTGCTAGTTTTCGTCCATTTTCGCTCCTTGAGTTATAGTGAGTCAACCTTAAAAGATAGACATATGCTCTTGGGACTTTTTTTTTGAACTTTTTAAAAATAACAATCCCGTCATACATGATTTTTGCGTTACTTTAACCGTTTACGCAGCGCACGCAACGGAAACTCTCAGAAGGAATAAATTTTCCCCGTTTTTGCAACATTTTTCATTACTGTTCCGCTCCTCTGAGGTGTAGCGTGATGTTATATAGCCTATAGCCTCCCTCGATAAATAGGCTACCTAACACAAAAAGAATTTTTCAATTCGGACCGGATTCGATTCGGAGATTAGCGCGTTCAATCAAACAAACAAACTCTTCAGCTTTATAATATTAGTATAGATAATTAGTTGACCCAGCGAACTTCGTATCGCCTCAGATTCAATAAATGTTGTTATAAACGTACCAAGTTTGACAACCTGGTACGCGGTGGTGATCTGGTAAGCGTTTTCTAGCTGACACTCATATGTTAGGTTAGCTCCTACCCAGTTATGATGACCTGGTACTTCGAAGGCATAAAGCGTTTTCTAGCTGACACTCCTTTGTTTGGTAAGCTCCTGTCAAGTTATGATAACCTGGTACTTCGAAGGCAACGTTTTTGTCATAGTACCACGTTTTATAGTGACTTGTATTCTCTTTGACGTTTTATGTGACGTCTCACGGGAACGCGGTCGTAAAAAGGGGAAAAAAAAAAAAAAAAAAAAAACGGGATAAAAAGTATCCTATGTCCTTCTCCTGGCTCTAAACTACCTCCCTGCCAATTTTCAGCTAAATCGGTTCAGCCGTTCTTGAGTTATAAGTGAAGTAACTAACACGACTTTCTTTTATATATATAGATTGCACATGTTTCAACCTTGATGGTAGACCGTAGTAATATTTACCATTATAAGGAAAATAATGTAAAAAGTGAAGCGCGACTGACTTTCTCGGAATGGCTTTTTTAAGCTTTTTTAAAATGCTAGGGAACTCGTATACTTGCCTTTGCAATGTTTGTAAAAATGTGAGCATCATGTATTTATCATAAGTATAATTAATGTATGTCTCATTGCTTCAGTTCTGCTGGGGAGTTTGTTCCGCCACTTCTTCTTCCCAGCTAAAGCATTAGGAAGTGTCGAAAGGCGGGCGTTTTGTAACTTTGACATTCAAAAAGTGTTGACTCTCAGCCTAGTTTGAATAAATGACTTTTGATTTTGATATTTTATATATATGTTGTAGTATGCTAATTTTATTCTAGGTACATCGTCTTCACATATAATTATATGAATATTGTATACTAGTATTGAAAACATTTTAAAAGAGTAACGGTGGAGTTTCTTGCCCATTCTCGGCTATACGACTTTACCTTTTGGAAGGGACGACTAGAATCAATTCTATTTTTAATTAAATTGTTGACGTTCAAAAGTGCCTTATTGTGCCTATTTGAAATAAATGCTTTGACTTTGACTCCCACCTAAGAATCAAAGTTGATAGGTATTGAAATGTAGTAGGTACCCCCATCTGCTTTTAATTCGACTGTAATTTTTTAATTTTTTTGTTTTATGTTTGTTACCTCATAACTTTTGACTGGGTGAACCGATTTTGATGTTTTTTTTTTATTTGCTGGTGCTTCCCGAATGGTCCCATTTTAATTTAGTTCCATTCGGATAATGGGATCCATGTGAAAACCATATAAGTCTTAAATTTGCATTAAGCATTTGTGGCGACAAATGACGAATAACGCGATTGGATTAGTGCGGGGTATCTACCATAGATAAAAAGTTAAAAATAAAAACTTTTTACAAAAAAAAAAAAATGGCAACCAACTTCCTAAAAAGAAAACGCTACAAAGTGAAAAATAACTTTAATTTCGGAAGTCGATGGCAAAAAAACCTTAAATACAGATCCTAAGACACCGACTTTCGAAATTAAAGTTATTTTTCACTTTGTAGTTTTTTTTTTTTTTAGGAAGTTGGTTGTTATTTTCTTGCATGAAACAGTCATAGTTTATTATAAGCGCTGGCGAAAGATTTCTTATGTTAATCGGTTAAAAAGTACAATACATACGCAGCAAAAATATTCTTTCCGACCCAAGTCCGCCGGAGCAAGGACAATGTCGACAGTTGACGGTTCCTGTACGGTGATCTCAAGTGCATATGCGGCATCTCCCCCCTAGATAATGGCCCATATCCTATCCAGTGAGTGCCGCATTCCCCGTCACCTTTGCAATTCCTTATGACTGCGTCAGTGAGCGAAGTACACATAGCTCATTCTTGGACCAAATATATTTGTTTTTTTTTTTTTTTTGCCATTGATAATAAGAAGTGTGTAACGTGTGTTGCCGGACGTAAATAGCACCACTCCATTTCTTCCCGTGGGTGTCGCAGAAGACGACTAAAGGACTAACTTAACTAGGGAATGGGCAGCAGCGGTCTCTATGCATTTTATCACCGTACTGCGATCGCTAACCCACCTGCCAAGCATGGCGATTATGGCAAACGCCCTCTTTTGGGTGAGGCATATATCCAACAGTGGCCGTTTTTCGGCTGAAATGATGAATGAAGATAAGAAGAAGAAGTAAGTTCCTTCTATCAATCTGCATATCCTTTTCCCAACTATGTTGAGGTCGGCTTCGACTCTAATCGGATGCAGCTGAGTACCAGTATTTTACATGGAGCGACTGCCTATCTGACCTCCACAACCCAGTTACTGGACAGTAAGATATCCCTCGGTAAGACTGGTTGTCTGACTTTCGGGTCTTCTAACTATACGTAACGACTCTCAGAGATCTATAAATGACAGCCGGGACCAACGGCTTAACGTGCTTTCCGAAACCTGGAGGGGATTCGACATGTAATGAATGGTCACCCATCCACAGACTGACCTTGGCAAGTGTTGCTTAACCTTGAAGATCGATCCGAGAGGCTGTTATTAATTAGCTACGAACCATATGATAGTAACTTTGTATGGTTTGTATATCAAAAGTTCAAGTAAGAGTTATAAAATAAATTGCTATATTAGAACAAGTTTAATTGACTAATACTAGATTTAAAATGGCTTCTGCAATGCAGAATAAAACAGGTTTATAATCATATATGAAGATTGTTTTAATGAAATTCAATGTCAATTTTGTTACATAATTTAGCACTGATTTAAACTTGGTCTAGATACATAGGATATTGCATAATTATTTATTAGCCAGTTACTGTTGTTTAGAAATTAATATTTATTTGCTTAATTAGAGTTATTAATAGGTAAGTACCGATTTCATTGATTATTTATTTATATAATGTTTGCTAACATTTTCACTTAGTTTCCTTTGGCAATAAATTACTTAAGAGTTACTTAACTTAAAGAGAAAATACTCTTTGTATGTTACATTACTATGCCGTTTATTCTTTAGAAGCAAAGAAAGTTATAAATAAAATAAGTCTCCCGCCGAACCAAAAAGAAATTAAAATTTTTGAATAAATAAGAATTCGACTTTAATTATTCTTAAATATAAGGCGAGCTTCACGTTCGCGGTTTTATCTTAACTAAATTATAAATTTAAATGTCTTTGTTCATAGCCTTGCATTATGAAAATGAATCGCGATGTTATTCGGTGTTTTTTGCCGACATCTGGCGCATGCATCGATTAAGCGTCGCGTAGATGTTGCGATTTTACGAATAAAATGTAGCTGGTAACGTCAACTGTTTATATTTTAATAATAGTAATACTAGTCTCATTATTATAACACTTACTACGCGAGAAAGAAGCGGTGGCCTAGTGGTAACGGGCGTGACTTACGAGTAGTAAGTAGGTCGTGAGTTCGAACCTAAGCAGACACTTTGTATAAATTATTTCATCACCACTGCTCTCAAAACGGTGAAGGAAAACATTGAGAGGAAACCGGCATGTCTTAGAACCAAAAATTCGAAGACTTGTGACATTTTTACCAACCACAACCAAATCCTGTCACCAAGAGGAGGCCTGTGTCCCAGCAGCGAGACCCTTATAGGCATCACTGCTGGACATCGGTTTGCAATAATCGCCATGCTTGGCAGGCAGGTTGCCGATCGCAGTATAGTGGTAAATCGCATAAAGAACGCTGCTGCCCATTCTCTAGTAAGTCCCTTAGTCCCTTTTATGACACCCACGGGAAATGGAATGGTGTTATTCTCGGAAATGGGATGGTGCTATTCTTTACGTCGAGCACCACACAGAGCATTTGTTACAAAACAGAATAATATATTGGCATCCCTTTTTCTTTTTGTCGTAATGATTGTTAGGTAACTTAAATAAACTCTACATTAAATGTAGTCTGTTGTGGGAAATTTATTATGAGACAGTAATTTATTTAAGCTTATTCCCTCGCTTAATCCATTAAGTGGATGCATGCAGTATTCATATAAACAATTTCCAGAGACAAAAGCCGGATATTTACAGATAATTTTAATTGAAAATTGCCAGAATATCACATGCTATGCTACAGTCGTCACTTTTATATTTTATCAATAACATCCAATATCTCAAAAAGCTGTTCAGAAAACTGAATACAGTTGCCAATAATGTTAAAACGAATGCCTTCTTCAATTTCGTCGAACGTTTTCCACGTGCCGCATGTCAATGTTATATTGTCATTTGTCGCAGAAAAGACACGTTCTCGTCGTACTGTCGCACCGTCAGAACTCTCCTTTACGACACAATACATAATGTCCTTTCCGATATGCATCTGAGTGTGATGTATTTATGCTTTCATTCAGCTCAAGGATTTTTCTTTTGTTAACATTTTGTTATCTATTTCTCTTGTGCTTTGTTTTGGAGATAACATAACATAGCGGCTGTATTTTTCTATGGGTTTGAGCAGAGGTGCACCCATAGATCACCCACATTTCGCCTGATATGTTTAAGTCTCATGTAATAGGGGACGAACCTGTTGCCATCAACTGGGGACAAATCCAAACTCCGGGCTGCTACTGAGAAAGAAAAAGAAAAATAATAGTAAAATTGTTTATTCTGCACAAAAAAAAAAACACAAATTACAAAAAAATAACACACGTACCAAAAGTCATTGTATTCAGGTAGAAAAACTTTAACCGTTTTGTCCATTGCTTGTTTTCAGGACCAAAGACAGTTCAATTAGTATAAAAAATCCAGAATTGAGAAATTCCAGCACGCGTAGCATGACCAGCATAGAAAGAACTTTGTCTATTCTTGGTAGAATAGAGGTAGAACTTTCATGCTACGCCAGCATAAAACGGTACAAATCTTTCTACAATCTTTAATTCTGTCTTTAATCTTTCTACAATCTGTAATTTTGTTTATTCTTCCGTCAACAAAACCCCTTTCTACGGTGGTCATGCTACGCATGCTGGTAGAAAAACCCAATAACACTGCCCAACCCGGTAATCGAAACCTCATGCTCAGTCGTACCGCAACGAGGCAGGTTTTAAATTTTTTTTTTTTTTTTTTGGACATTAACACACCGTTATCTGATCCCAAACTAGGCAGAGCCTGTACTATGGTAATCAGACAACTGATAAACATACTTATATATTTCTAAATACATACATATTATATATAAACTAGCTGACCCGGCAAACGTTGTTTTGCCATATAAATAATTTCCTAGGCGGGGATAACTAATTAAATGACGATTGATCAGTTTTCGACCGGAGAGGAAAAATGATTAAATTACTAAAATGGCTATTAAAAAATAAGGGTTGATCGTAGAAAGGTGAAAATTGAGGATTGTATGTATTTTTGTATGTTGTATCATAAAAAAATAGAATTTAAAAATTTTGTCTAAAAAATAAAAAATAAAATTTAGGGGTGGACTACCCCTAACATTTAGGGGGATGAAAAATAAATGTTGGCCGATTCTCATAGATACCGGATAAGCACAAAAAATTTCATCAAAATCGGTCAAGCCGTTTCGGAGGAGTATGGCAACGAAAACTGTGACACGAGAATTTTATATATTAGATTTCACCCAGACACAGAACCAATGATTATGCTCATCACACAAAGATTTGTCCTGGGTGGGAATCGAACCCACGACCTCAGTCTTTGCAGCCAGGGTCACTAACCACTAGACTAACAGGCCAGTCGGTTTTTCATTGTGCCTAATCTATACTTATGTATACTTAATATTATAAAGCTGAAGAGTTTGTTTGTTTAATTGAACGCGGTAATCTCAGGAACTACTGGTCTGAATTGAAAAAATATTTTTGTGTTGAGTAGCCTATTTATCGAGGAAGGCTGTAAGCTATATAACATCACGCTACAACCAAGAGGGACGGAGTAGTCATGAAAAATGTTGCAAAAACGGCTAGATGATTCGACACGACGGGAAAGGGTCGGGGGAACAAGAAATTTAACGCGGACGAAGTCGCGGGCAGAAGTTAGTCCACGTTATAAATGTGAATGCAGGGTGTACCTATCTGCTTATTATGTTATTTTACGGATAAATTAATATCAATGTTATGTTATCTATATTTTATTTTCTTTCTATAATTTGCATTTTACTTATCCTTTTGTTGTTATACGGCAATAACGATTGCCTTGCTGACAGATAGGTAAATTACTAACTGTTTTCATACGTACCTATTGATTGTATTGCGTTCCTCATAGTTCAAAACCACTTAAACTTCACATGACGCCGGCCGTATTGACAGCTCTTGACAAGAAATGGCCCGCTCTATGAGTGCATGGTCACACACAGCTTATTAGAAGTACTTGACTTACAACACGGCTTATTATGTTCAAAGCTCACTTGTTTCTAAGTCCCATTCAAGTGTGAGAACCTACTGGCCTTGGTATAATTACTTAGTTAACAAGGTTATTGATACTGAAGCAATTAAAACAGGTATGAGTGCATCGATTGCGGATTTATTTGGGTTCAAAACCGGTTCCTGGAAGGTCATGATTTCTTTACCGATTTTGTTCAATTTGAGAACTGGTTTGTGCTTTCGACAAACATTGTGATTTCATTATTTTTGGTCTTTTCTTTCGTGTTTTGTTTTAAGTGCTTTTGTTTGTATGGCAAGTTTATAAGGAGATATTGGTACACTGATCATCGGTATTCCAGATAAATTGTTTTGCTCGATATAAGAGTATAACTAAGATTTTTAAATTAAATTAAAGTGTTCGTAGAAGGACTTTGGGGATGTTTTTACTTAACAGTGGAACATTATAGCTTAAACAAGAAATAACAAATTTAATATCTAATCTTTTATTAATTGTTAGTAGGATTCACTACGAGTCGTATATGTATGCATTTCGTACCTAAAGCTAAATTACACTCCTGCCGGGGTCGCGTGACCTGCCGGGGTCGCGTGATTGTTCGAAAGAGATACCGTGACCCTGGCACATGGGCAACTGATGGAACACGGGTGGGTTTTAGTCAGTAAAAGTCTGCCATGCCCTCCCGCTCCGCCCAGAGCGGGAGAAGTCATTTGATGATTTCCCATCCAAAAAAAAAAAAAAAACTAAATTACACTGCTAAAAATATTCTTTCTCAAGAGCAGCTATTAATTATGAACATTTTGGTATTTCGAGACTTTCTGTGTCTCATGAGTCTAATGATCATAAGCCCTGATGTGCTAAAGGTTCTGGGTTCGATTCCTAGTTCGGTCAAAGTGTTCTTGAGAATTTCTATCAAGAATTTCTCAGTAGCAGTCTGTCGTCTGGTTTTATGGCCGTTTAATGGCAATAGACTTGCCCCCTATTAAATGGGTATTCAACATAACTGGGAAAATGTAGGTGTACTGTAGGTACACTTCTGTTACACCCTTAAGGGCTAATAGCCGTGATGTTATGTTGAAGTTTATTTCTATAAGTACTTAGATACTGAGCGTGTAGTTAAAAGGCAATAAAACCTCACTTCTCTCTGATAATAATATTATTAATACAACCATATTTAATTTTGATTGTGATTACAGATATAAAAATAACCTATAAACGGCGAAATGAACTTAAAAAACCCGATTATGGTTTATAAATTCATTTGAAATATTATCTTTGATTCGAACGTAATAAAAAAGTAATGGCTCCATTAATTTATTGGTCTATATAAAAAATATTATATACGCCATTATGGTTTTTCATGTGGGCATTTAGTCCGTTTGATTTCAGTCGTTATGGATAGTCAGCCCAAAAGTCTAGCAACCACTCTTACCAAAGGGTATCGTATTACCCAGTAACTGGGTTGTGGAGGTCAGATAGGCAGTCTCTCCATGTAAAATACTGGTGTTCAGCTGCATCCGGTTAGACTGGAAGCCGACCTCAACATAGTTGGGAAAAGGCTGGACAGATGATGATGATGCTCTGTCTGATTATAATGAACAAATCTGTAATTGAGCGAAGGAATCTTTTATAAATTACTGCCCGCGACTTCGTCCGCGTCAAATATTTGCTACCCTGACCCTACCCGTCCCATCGCAGCCTGCCAGTTTTGTTTTTTTGTTGCTCCTTTTGATCGTAGCGTGATGTTATATAGCCTATAGCCTTCCTCAATAAATAGGCTACCCGACTCAAAAATAATGTTTCAATTCGAACCAGTAGTTCCTGAGATTAGCACGTTCCACCTCTCATTTTAGGGAAGTGGGGGGTAAGAAAGAGACAAAAAGTAGCCTATGTCACTCTGCATCCCTTCAATTATCTCCACTTATAAAATCACGTCAATTCGTCGCTCCGTTTTATCCTGATGATCCCACTACTCTCCTCCAGGAGAGTCGAAAAGAGACCAGTACAGCTAGACCAGCACACAGACACAAACCGTACCGACCTCGCCGCCGAGGTCCGTCGTCGCGACCCCGACTTAACAGTCCCTCCCGACCCTTGCAAGAGCCAGCCCGCGATGCTGCGCCGTTAGCTTTAAATTAGTCCCTAAATAATTTAACTCAGATCCAGCCAGTCCCTTGCTGCCCCCCCTATCAGCGATTGCCTAAGCCGAGGTTCGTACCCCCCTCGGGGTAACCCTTAGAGCTTTCGCTTTAGTTTTTAAGTATAATAAGCCCCGGCTGGAGGCCTAAAAAGGTAACTTTTTAGAACTCGCCGGGCCCCAATCCGTTTAAGTAGTAACAATCTTTCAGGATTAACTACGAGATGCCCCACAAAAAAAAAAAAAAAAAAAGTCGCTCCGTTTTGCCAGGAAAGACGGACAAACAGACCCACACACTTCCCATTTATAATATTAGTATGGATATACGATGAAGAAAGTACTTGCAAAATTTAGGTTCTAACATATGATAAACGCTTAGAGAATCCGACCGGAAATGGCTTTTTTGGACAGAAATTAGGTGTGATTTGCATTTTCAGCCGAGAAACTAAACGGTCGAAGTCAAGTCAAAGCATTTATTTCATAAAAGGCACTTTTGAACGTCAACAGTTAAAAATAATAATAATAAATAAATATCTTTGGACAACCAACACACCGTTATCTGATCCCAAACTAGGCAGAGCCTGTATTACGGCAACCAGACAACTGATAAATATACATATATATTTCTAAATACATACATATTATAGATAAATAACACCCAGACACAGAACAAATGATTGTGCTCATCATACAACGATTTGTCCTGGGTGGGAATCGAACCCACGACCTCAGTCTTGGCAGTCAGGGTCACTAACCACTAGACTAACAGGCCAGGCCAGGCCAGTTACATTAAAATAGAATTGATTCTAGTTTCCCCTTCCAAAAGGTAGATTCATATGGATAAGAATTGACAAGAAACTCCACCGTTACTCTTTTACCACGTTAACTGCCATGGTAAAAATCTGAAAAAGTCAAAAAATGTACTTAGTGTTATATTTCACTTTAAATAGATTATTTATTCTATAAATACATTATTTATTCCAAAAACATGGCCGCCAGGCAGTAACGAAATGTTCAGATGTTGTCGGTCATATAGTCCGACAAGGCCTGAATGGAACAAAAAGTGTCGGACACATAGTCCGACATGGCAGTTAATGTGTTAAAATGTTTTTCAAAATTTGTATACAATATCTATATATTAATACGTGAAGCGAAAACTTTGGATCCCTTTTTACGAAAATTGGGCGGACGGAGGAGTATGAAATTTCGCACACTTATAGTTTATACAGAGAAAAAGTGATGAATGCTAATATTTTTTATTAATTATGCGTAAAAATACATTAATTTCAATAAATAACACGTTACACACACTACTATTCATTACCGTGTATTCAATACACACATGCATAGAGAATATCTGTCTTTAATATTTTGTGTCTATAGTCTTACTGAATGTCAAGTGTCAAGGATAACCATAGGTAATAAATTCATTTTATAGATATATAACCTATTTCATTTTAAAAATCTATGATCATATCGAGAATGTTTGTCTTTTTATATTATTTGTCGATAGTGTTACTGAATGTCAAATGTAACCATATTATTTTTTTATTATAAATATTTTTCAATTAATAATGTATTTCTATTCAAATGAAGTTCGGTCGAAATTCGACCAATGGGCGATCACTAGTTTATATAATTATATGTGAAAACGATGCACCTAGAATGAAGAAGTAGACCTCGTTGGTCTACCTCTTTAAGGACAATTTTAAACACTATTAGATACCAACGATTAAAAAGAAATGGATAACATACCTACGTCTTATTAAAAACACCAAATACGACAAACCTCCCTGCACCTGCGCGTAGGCATTAAATGATCAATCATAATAATTGTCGATTCTGCGAATTAATATCAAGTTATGACGTAACGAAAGACGCGTGCTGAAGTTTGAACGTGCTCCTAATGTATATTATGTCGGTGCAATGGATTTCTCTATAGTGTATTAGGGCTGTCAACATTATACTCAAAGGGAAAATGTATTTTTGTGGAGTGCCACAAAACTAAATTTTACGATAAATGTATTTGACGATAAATGTATTTGACGATAAATGTATTTAACGATAAATGTGTCTTCTTAAGACAGTATTTGGATAATGTTAATTAATGACCATCAGGAGCCCGGGGGTAGGTAATACCCGCACGGGTCGATCGATCAGACTGAGCGTAGCTTGCCGCGGTTGATCCGTGGATCCGTGCCTCCGAAAGTACGGTATACTGTTGGTCCCGACTGTCATTTGTGGATTTTTGACAGACGTTACGGGTTTTCAGAAGCCCGAAAGTCTGACAATAAGCCTCACCAAGGGGTATCGTAATACAAGTAAATTACATTAGAGACCAGATAGAAAAACCCAACAACAATGCCCGACCGTGGAATCGAATGTAATAATTTAGTTGAATCTGTACACATCATCACCATCATTCTAACCTTTTACTAAATATGTTGGGGTTGGTTGCCAGTCTAACTGAATGCAAATGCAATCTGACCTCCACTACTGGGTGTGCGTATTTATGCCCGGTTGATGGCACTAGGTTCGTGGGACATAGGATTTAAACATAACTAGCAAAATGTGACTGTACTATTGGTACACCTCTGCCCAAAGCTTCGACGAAACAAGGCGTAATGTTTACATGACCGTGGCATACATTTTACATTCAGACCTTAATTCGACTGGCGGTTCAGGAAATGGTCAAAACGAAAGCGAACTTTTTTTAAATGTAGAGAACTAATAAATTAGGTTTAAAAGTCCATAACAGTTCTAGCCCCTAAGGCTGGCGGAAGCCATGAATGGAAACAATTCTGTTTTCATTGACACAATCTATCACTGTGACCTCGTTTGGGGTTTTCCTCCATCTTTTCCTCAAACGCCCTAACTGAGTTCCATGTTATCTTTTTTCTTTTCAATTTGAGTAACTACAACACAATTATATATTACTAGCTTCTGCCCGCGACTTCGTCCGCGTCAAATTTTTGCTCCCCTTACCCTTCCCGTCGCATCGATTTGCCTGCTAGTTTTCGTCCATTTTCGCTCCTTGAGTTATAGTGAGTCAACCTTAAAAGATAGACATATGCTCTTGGGACTTTTTTTTTGAACTTTTTAAAAATAACAATCCCGTCATACATGATTTTTGCGTTACTTTAACCGTTTACGCAGCGCACGCAACGGAAACTCTCAGAAGGAATAAATTTTCCCCGTTTTTGCAACATTTTTCATTACTGTTCCGCTCCTCTGAGGTGTAGCGTGATGTTATATAGCCTATAGCCTCCCTCGATAAATAGGCTACCTAACACAAAAAGAATTTTTCAATTCGGACCGGATTCGATTCGGAGATTAGCGCGTTCAATCAAACAAACAAACTCTTCAGCTTTATAATATTAGTATAGATAATTAGTTGACCCAGCGAACTTCGTATCGCCTCAGATTCAATAAATGTTGTTATAAACGTACCAAGTTTGACAACCTGGTACGCGGTGGTGATCTGGTAAGCGTTTTCTAGCTGACACTCATATGTTAGGTTAGCTCCTACCCAGTTATGATGACCTGGTACTTCGAAGGCATAAAGCGTTTTCTAGCTGACACTCCTTTGTTTGGTAAGCTCCTGTCAAGTTATGATAACCTGGTACTTCGAAGGCAACGTTTTTGTCATAGTACCACGTTTTATAGTGACTTGTATTCTCTTTGACGTTTTATGTGACGTCTCACGGGAACGCGGTCGTAAAAAGGGGAAAAAAAAAAAAAAAAAAAAAACGGGATAAAAAGTATCCTATGTCCTTCTCCTGGCTCTAAACTACCTCCCTGCCAATTTTCAGCTAAATCGGTTCAGCCGTTCTTGAGTTATAAGTGAAGTAACTAACACGACTTTCTTTTATATATATAGATGTAAGTGGGCATGTGAAATATGTTTTTCTTTATAAAAAAAACTGAACTGAGTTATGTTATTTAACGCTGCTTTAAACGAAAAAATTAATGAAAATTATTTTCCTTCGTAAAGTTTTCTAATATAACCTTTATGTGTTAATTCATTATAACTTGACAAAGTTATTTTTCATGTAAGTCTGTGTTACTGCGTTGTGTCGTGGTTATTACGAAAAAAAAAATTCTTGAATGTTTAGGTATGTGTAAAATCCATACTTAATATTATAAATGGGAAAGTGTGTGTGTCTGTTTGTCCGTCTTTCACGGAAAAACGGAGCGACGAATTGATGTGATTTTTAAGTGGAGATAGTTGAAGGGATGGAGAGTGACATAGGCTACTTTTTGTCTCTTTCTAACCCCCCACTTACCTAAAATGGGGGGTGGAACGCGCTAATCTCAGGAACTACTGGTTCGAATTGAAAAATTCTTTTTGAGTCCGGTAGCCTATTTATTGAAGAAAGCTATAGGTTATATAACATCACGCTACGATCAAAAGGAGCGGAGCAGCAACAAAAGAATGGATGAAAACTGGCAGGCTGCGATGCGACGGGAAGGGTCAGGGGAGCAAATATTTAACGCGGTTGAAGTCGCGGGCAGTATAAAGAATACTTAGCTCATCCTCCTAAGAGGAAAATCTTGAAACAAAATAATAAACAAGTTTAATACAAGGTACATCCCTAGTCTGCTATAGTTATTAGCATCTTATCATCGAACAATGGAGGGAACAAAAAACTAAAGAGCCGACGTTAATCTTTGTAGTCATCTTGCTAGCGATACGCCCACGACTTTGGCTGCTTTTTTGTATATACCACGCTTAATTTCTTGCAGCAAGTAAAGGTATTTTGCATTATTGTCGTATTATTAAGATGTTCTTAGACCGAGCCTCCCCTCCCCGTTAATAATCTTACCTCCTTTTTTTCGTTTGATGGGAGGAGAGATCTGGCAGACTGTAACCGTTTTAGTACTTAAACGATTTCTAAGTTTATTTCAAGTACTGACCTTCTTGTCTCGAAGTATTGTATTTTGATCTTTATTATTTTTACGTAAAGTACTGAGACACGGTTTAACCGCACTTTTGAAGTGAAAACTTCTTTAGCGGCGTTGTGCACTTTTTTTTAATGGGTAAAAAATGTTAAACTCACGTCAGGACACGTGACCTGATCGAAAATTCGTAAGACGGACGGAGAGTGATTTTTCTGAGAGATAAACTTTTTAATGGAATATAAATTGTCATGTTTGTGTACGATAGGGCAATATTGTGTTCTACCACATAAACGATAGTACTTTTATACTGATAATTAAAGCAATTCGTGCAAGATTATTCCCTAACCATTCCAAAATATCAAAAATGCACAACGTTAATATTCAAGTTTTCACTTCTGCTGGCACTCCCGGAGTGCAACCCGTCGTTTTTTTTTTTTACCGTCATCTAACAAGGAGGAGGTTGTATGTTGGCTAATCTTGCCGCAGTTGGTCTGTACATGGGTGACCATCTTACCTACCAAAACTCCTCGTGCCTCAGAAAGCACATTAAGCCAGTAGCCACCTGCTATTTGCAGATCTTTAACTGTCGTTAAGGGTCGTCAGAAACCAGATAGTCTGACAAACCAGTCTTTAAAAGTTATCGTATTACCATTACTCCATAACCCAGTCAGGGTTGTGGAGTTCATATAGGCAGTCGCTTCATGTAAAATACTGCTCTTCAGCTAAGACTGGAAGCCAACCTTGACATAGTAGGGAAAATGCATGGCAGATTAATTGATTGATTTTATTTTACCCTCTCTGAATGTGAAGACACCTTTGCCCCGCAGTGAGATAATAATAGCTGTTTTTATTATTATAAATAAAAATGTTTCGTACAATTAAAGAGCATAGTAAGTAGGTAGATAATCTTTGCAATGATCTAGGCAGTAAAACACCCACCATCCGTCTACTTTGTTTAAATTTCGTAACTGACTTTAAAATTGTCTGAATTACTTTTGACGGTACTTTGTGCAATACATATTTCTTAGTTGAGTGCTACTGTAAATACCTTGATATTTATTGTAAGTTACGTAGATTAGGCAAAGGAAATAACCAATTAACCGCCTCGTTGGTCTTGTAGTCCCAACAGCTACTGCTGAGCATGGGTCATGGGTTCGATTCCTAGATCGGGCAAAATGTTATAATTTTTTCATCAAAAATTTCTCAGTAGCGGCCCGGTTGATGGCGATAGGGTCGCCCCATATTACATGGGACTTAAACATAACTGGTGAAATGTGGGTGTACTATAGGTACCTACACGTCTGCCTTACCCTTAGGTGAATACAGGCGTAATGGTACGTTAGCCTGCCAGGGTCGCGAGATTGTTCGAAAGAGATACCGTGACCCTGGCACATGGGCAACTGAAGGAACACGGGTGGGTTTTAGTCAGTAAAAGTCTGACACGCCCTCCCGCTCCGCCCAGAGCGGGAGAAGTAATTTGATGATATCCCATCCAGAAAAAAAATGTGTACGTTATATTTAGTAACCAAATTATTCAGACGTTCGAATTTTGTCTATGCTATGTTGTGTGACTTTTGTAGACGACCGTACTACGGAAAAGTAGATTTTTTTGTCAAATGCATTACGAGGCACACAGTATGGGCTAATTATATAACAAAAACATACACTTTTTATACCAACTCTTGTAGAAAATTAAATTACATTTGATACGATCAAATAAAATGGCCATGTGTAGGGAACATTCGACAAAAAAGTTTGACGAATTCGTTTGAAACGTTAAAACAAATGACTTCCTTATTTCTGCACTAAATAAGATTCAGTATCGTGTGTATATGTTGAAACCATTGTAATAAATAATACTATGTGTTTCGAATCGGAATTAAAAGTAATTTGATGTCTAACAAAAAATATAGTACATTTAGTTATGTATTTAAGTTCGGTACGGACAGCAAAAAGTTCTAATTACTTAATTCAATTAATGAACAATAAATATATTGCAATGGGGGATTGACAGTGCAAAAACAGTAACAGTATATGTACTCTGAAGGGTGTTCAAAGAATTAATTAATAATTCACAATTGAAAGTTTTGTTAAAAATAGGTTAAAAGTATGTCCGCCCGGTCAGGACCAGGTCCGGGTCTAGGGCGCGTTGTGTTTCACGCGCAACTCAAAGAGATGCCAGCATAATTAATGGGGTCCGCTAGTACCGATGCCTGCCAGGGTCACAGATTTGTTCGAAAAAGTTACTGTGGCCCTGGCACAGGCAACTGATGGTATGGAAGATCCATCCCACGGCCCTACCACAGCAAGCTTAGCTTGACCTAATCGGTCGGCCCGTGTGGCTGATATTACTTAGCCACAAGATCCAATATCGTCTATTCCCACATTTATCCAACTACGACCACAGAACCATTTAACCAAAGGCCAACCTTATTTGACTTGACATAATCACCACCAAAACCAAAGCTTGACACAAGAAACCTTACAAATGTAATCACGGGACATCGAGTAAATGTATTCTGTGTGCCCCCGACCTAAAATAGGGTGAGAGCATCAGTCATCGGCCTAACGCCCAATCGATGGATGACGTCAGTCGACTCATTATCGCGTGATTAACACCACCATGCTGCTATAACCTTGATGTTAACGTTGCGGGTAATTATTTTGTAGCATACAAAGATAAAAATTGTTTTGGAAGTTTATTTGACATATAAAGGGTGTCAGTTCTTTTTTTGTTTATGATTGGGAAACACAGAAATATTTGACTATAGTCAAGGTTAACTGCTTGCAAATATGAAGATTGTATCAAATTTTGCAGATGTAGTTTATAACATGCATTTTCCTAATTCGTTTTAAATTATATTGTAAAATTAAAAATGATAAGATGTCATAAATAGAGTCACTCAATCTAGGTATTTATCAGAATTGTTAAAAACTTTCTCACGAACTTACGAAGGAACCATAATTTTAGCAACTTCGTTAAAAATCAACCCATTGGTCATAGATTTTAAACGCACTTTTTTGTCTCATCGATTATTTCAATTACGACAGTGTTGCTATAATTATCAAGTATTTACTGTCGATGTAATAGCTACGGATCTTAAAGGCCGCTGTTTAATTAAGATGGTAATTGGAATGTTTAATAAAACAAGTTTGTTGCTACTTTTTTACCGGCTTTGTTAGTTGCACTGTAGTTTTTTTGCTGTGTTAGCGACGTAAGTGAACGAGTTTGTGTGTTGCTCGAAGTTTTGGATTCATCTTTTTTGTTTCCAGTTGTAATATATTTTGAAGCTTAAAAGCAAAATGGAGTAATTACACAAATGCAGCTTCTGTTTTTTTGTTGTAGTTACTAACTAAACTACAACAAAAACTAAGAAGCCTAGCTTACCATTCCCAAAACATTGGAAAACGAAATTGCACATACAAAATAATGTGAACAAACCATAAAAATCAGACTTTACGGACGAACATCCTACCAATTTTACGGGGCACAGGTATTCGACCCTTTTCAATCGATAAAACTGTCTATTTATATTTCGGCCCTTCCGGCAACAGTGCCTCTCACCCTTCATAAAGTCCGTAACGCACAACCTTTGTCTAATTTATTTATTTAAATAAGGTGCCGCATAAATCGAAACTTTGAAGTTTTCGCACCAATTACAAATGTACATTATTTTATTTTATTTAAATCATGATAACTTTTCGTAGTAAGTCAAACAATGGTTTTTTAGGCTGCTTTGTGTTCCATTGTTAGGCAAATGCTTTTGGGCTGATTTGGGGGAGTCTACTGCCCAGCGGTGGGACAGTATAGACTTAAATAAAAAACTTCTTAGGTCTACCCTAAAACCCTCAAGAATACTAAAGTACTTAGAATGTTCTTATCTTTAATTTTGTCTTTTTTACTATTTATTATTATGTTAAACTTTTTTTTACACAGTTTTTTGTCTATTCTTTCTGGTTCCTTTAATTTACTTCTCACATGATCGTATTTAAACCTTTTACCATATTATTGTTTACTGTGGGGGGCCCTGGTGACCTGTAAGACAGGCTTTTTAAAAACCTACTTCATGCATCAGTCTCTTACTATTTCGTAATCTGTAAAATATATAAAAATGAATCCCTATTTCCCTTGGTCACGCCATCACGCGTGAACGGCTGGACCGATTTCACTTTTTTTTTTTTGTTGTGTTTGTTACAGTCAGGAGAAGGTTCTTATGAAAAAAAAATTAAAAAATTGCGCGGAAAATTAAAAAATTTAAGAACACTTATTTAAGAATACTTGGCCAAATATTTTTGAATTTGATTAAATTCTTGAAGAAGGCTATAAGCTAATAAACATCACGCTAGGGCCGTTAGGAAAATATAAAGTAAGAAAGAACGCTAAGCTAAGAGATAGCGCGGGAAGACAATGGGATGCGATTAGGTGGGTCGGGGGAACAAGAAATTTCACGCGGACGAAGTCGCGGGCAGTAGCTAGTATAATAATAATAGTTAAAACATTGTTAATTTTTAAGGAAACCAATATTGTGAAGTGAGAATAAATAAAGGAATTGAATTGATTGTTAGAACATAACATCGAACAAAATGTAAGCGAAGCTAAAAATTGTAATGTGATGAACTCACGGCTGCGGTCTGTACAACTTTAATTGGCTTATTTGCGTCTACTGTATAAATACTGTATAATAATTAGTTGTGATGCACATGTTAGGTGATGTAAGTAAAGGCGCACGCGCATTGGGAAATACCGGGTTTTAATAAGGTACAGTACTTTAAAAGCATTCATGTCCTCAAAATAAAAGTTGAAGCGAATAAAGAACAAAAGTGTGAAACAGAAATATGTGTGGGACGAACTTTGTTAGGCAAGTGCGGGGCAAATCGTCTTTGAAAAAAAGGCATTGTCTTTATTTTAATAAATTAAACTATATAGCTATACACTTACCTATTACAATGGATTAGTGTACTAAAATTATTTACACTATTTTTACTATCTATTTATCAGACCCTATTAGGGTCTGCCACGTTGGTCTAGTGGCCGCAAGTGCTAATGCTGAGTATAAGGCCCAGGGTTTGATTTCCAGGCTGAGCATTGTGTTATTGGGATTTTCTCATCAGGAACTCCTCAGTATAATTAGTCTGGATTTGTGTGAAAAAAAATCTGTCCCGGTTGATGGCAATAGACTCGCCTCTAAATACATTGGACTTAAACTTGTGTGGCAAAATGAGGGTGTGCTATACCCTGCCAGGGTCGCGAGATTCGTTCGAAAGAGTTACCGTGGCCCTGGCATATGGGCAATTGAAGGAACACGGGTGGGTTTTAGTCAGTAAAAGACACGCCCTTCCGCTCCAGCCTAGAGCTGGAGACTTCATTTGATGATTTCCCATCCAAAAAAAAAAGGGTGTACTATATCTGATTGTAGGCATGAAGCTATCATATAAAGTACAAGATAAGATGAAGATTGCGTTTGCCAAATATAAAGATAAAAAAAACAAAAATTAATAATCATCAGAAGCTAGGTATACGGTTCTAATTGGTTGATTCCCATGGAGAAGAGCCGGCAGAAAACTCCATGGTTACTCTTTTAAAAAGACCCACCCGTGTTCCTTCAGTTGCCCATATGCCAGGTCCACGGTAACTCTTTCGAACAACCTTGCGACCCTAGCAGGGTGTGGACGTATCCTAAGAATTCTTCCGTAAGAACATTTGTTTAGAATTTAAAGACCGCGGTAGGAACGTTGTTTGGTTGGCTGCACAATATTAGCATAATGTAGACTAAGCATCCATGTTTTAACTGTTTTGACGTGAAAATATTACAGTCCTAGGACATTAAAGATTTTCAGATATCTTCAAGGTAATTTTAATACAAAATTAACGAACCTGCCTATTTCTTATGTTTTGAAATTGTATAATAATATCAAGGCTTTTGCTTATTACACGGAATTAGAAGTACGTGCAGAGGATCAGGTTGAATTTGTGCATTTAATAGGCATAGTAGTCGATTCGCCCAAGTTTACTGTCCTGAAACGCGTATATCGACACTTATAAATAACATGTAATATCTTCGATTTACACAAACTTTACTTATATTTTCAGGATTTGTTGATTTGCCCATAAATAAAATAAGTTACAAAAAAACAACTTGAAAATAGGAGAGAAATAGATACAATATTATTATATCTATTTTCTCCTATTTTCAAGTTAGTTTTTTTCCTTCACTTCACTACATACAAACTGTTTTTGAATCTGATAGCCCTATTCTTGGGGAACGTTAAAGGTTATTTAACATTACGCTACGACTCTTAAAAACCAAGAAAAATAGGAAAACAAAAAACTAAGTAATCTCGCGAACAAGCGATACGATGCAACGCGGCAGTTTGGGGGCCGAAATTTCCCACAAACAAAGTCACGGGCAGAAGACAGAAGAGGTTAATTCGTCATTTTGGCCTGGTGAAAATCCCATCAAGCTCACAGCTTGTATCGCTTTCAGCGATAAGTTCGCCCATTGTATGTTTTATGGTGTACCTACATGATAAAGAACATTACAATCAATCTAATATATAAAATTCTCGTGTCACAGTTTTCGTTGCCATACTCCTCCGAAACGGCTTGACCGATTTTGATGAAATTTTTTGTGCTTATCCGGTATCTATGAGAATCAGCCAACATCTATTTTTCATCCCCCTAAATGTTAGGGGTAGTCCACCCCTAATTTTTATTTTTTATTTTTTAGACAAAATTTTTAATTTCTATTTTTTTATGATACAACATACAAAAATACATACAATCCTCAATTTTCACCCTTCTACGACCAACCCTTATTTTTTAATAGCCATTTTAGTAATTTAATCATTTTTCTACTGATCAATCGTCATTTAATTAGTTATCCCCGCCTAGGAAATTATTTATATGGCAAAACAACGTTTGCCGGGTCAGCTAGTATATCTATATTAATAAGTTTTTAATGTTAAAGATAACACAATTTATCTAATAATAATTCTCTTTTCCCACAGGTAAGCACCAACTTAAGACTCAACTACCGGTAAAGACTATTACAGTGGGTACTGAAAACTTCAGCCTTTTTGGCGATAAGCCATTGCCTTCTCATCCGTGATATCACGAGTTTTAAACTAGTTCTTAGATGGATAAAGAAAATGTACATCTTAACTTGAAACTTCATAAAATACTACACAATACTTGGCACTTGAATCATTTTACTTGAAAATAGTTGTCTTTCTGAATCCTCACAAACTGCCTTTGATCTATGATTTTGGCGATTTCCATTAACTATGTACAAATTTCCTCACTATTTTGAAAACTGTTAAACAACCTATACTAGATGAAGACGACACTAAAACAATAAAAAAAATATATATAAACTTCGTATGTCAAAAAACATTCCCAGTATGCATCCAAAAATTCAACAAAATATATGCTGTAGTTTAGTCACTATAGTTAGTCAAATATTAGTAAAAGCCATAAACAGCTCATCAGTATTATTTAGTTTGTTAGAATGGAAACACTTTTTAATTTCATATTAGTCTCCTAAATTCTCCTATGCATTTTTTATATGACTCTTTGTTACGTGACTTTTAAAACGTACCCTAAATTTTGAACCCTCTATCTAGACTTTACTGTTACCGAGTAAAAATTTCACGACCCTCAACAATTACTAACCTTGTGCAATAAAAATAAAAACTCATTGTGCACCCAACCTTACTATAAGGTGTAAGCACCAGTTAATAGCACAGGAAATAAAACACCTATTTGTTTTTGCATTGAATCCAAGTAAATAAATCGAAGAACATTACACTTCGTGCTTCTGATGACTTCATGGCTAAAGTTCCCAGGATACCGTCACTCAGGCCACGATCATTGTAATTGCTTCTATAATTATTTTGCTAAGGCTTTATGAAAGAAAAAACAAGAAAATTGATCATTATTATAATCTTGAAGAGTTATTATTCACGTCCGTTTAATGTTAATCAGTTAGTTATGTTTTTCACGGTCTTAAGTACTTTGTTCTAGGTGTCTTAGTCATTCTTCATAGTGATCTTCACCAGTTTCCCGGTGTTTCAAGGTAGATTGGTAATTTACAGCATTATTATTACTACAGGTCGCTTAGTAATTGAAATTATACTATGTTTTTTTATTATTTTTATTTTCATGTATTTCTTATGCATAAATTAAAATATTAGGTTTCTGCAGTCCTTCTTACATATAGATGCCTTAGTTCACAATTGCACTAACTACAAAATTTTCAATTTTGAGGAGAGAGCTTTAAAGTTTTTTAAAGTTTAGACAAGAACAGTACAAAAACAAAGTAAAATAACAAAACAAATATGCATATATTCATAAGACTAGTCCTTGAACTCCATCGTAATATCTCAATATTGTAATGTATATTATTTAGTGTTTGGCATTAAAAGTGAAAATTGAAAATATTGTAGTTAGTGCAATTGTGAACTAAGGCATCGATATAAACTTTAACCGTTTTAAATTTCAAACTTCTTCGTCCGCGTAATTTTTGTGAAAAGGGGGTAAAATTTTTTTTGCTTCACGTATTAATATACCTATAGATGATCATAAGAAGAAGTATTTTTATTAAAAAAATAGGGAAAATTGCATAGTTTTAGAGAAATACTATTACGTACAGCCTTTTTCTGAATATTTTTTTTTAATATAATTTCTGTATTCCTGATTACTTTAACATTTAATTGACAAATTTTAATATATAATATGATGAGTTGATGACACTATTTTGTAGTATATTTTTATATTGAAATTGTAATTGGGATATATTATATTTAAATGATTGGGATATAATTTTATTGCATGCCAAGTATGTGTTGATTTATGTTTTGAACAAAAAAAAAATATCTTTAAATATTAAACGATAATTTCGTGATGTTACTACCGACAACACTTTCGTTACTCTCGACTTGTTGAAGTGAACACAGATGACTAATAAAAAGCCGATAGATGCTAAATAAAAACTTCACCAATACATAGGAAGAGATAAAAATGTCCCTTACAGACCACACACGCGACCAGGGCTATCAAGACCCTAGATATGACCATTCCAACGCGTTGGACATTGAACTAAACCCCTAGAATGTGCACTTGTAACGTCAAGTACAAGCTGTAATTACAGAAAACTAGTATTTCTGTTTACCTCGGTTGAGATTATCTTGGTATCGTCGTATTAGCCGCCGTTTGTATGCAGCTCTAGAAAGTTAGAACGAGCTCAATTATATGGCGTATATTAGATTTTTTATGATGATTTAGCTATGGTGATAAAATTTTATTTATGCTGTCATGATCTCCGTAAATAAGTATGTTTTACGCAGCTTAAGTGATTCTTGAAATCTCTGATTGGACCATAAATGTTCAGCAAAATGAGTATGTGTATAGTTTAGAAGTCAGGGTTTACCATACCATATCCGTGTGACCTTTAGTTTATCAAGTTATGTATCCTAGTCTTAAGCAATGTCAAAGGTTCTTGTATCAATATTTTTTTTAAATTTTATTATTATTTATTTATGTATCGTAGTTGGTAGCGTTCTGTAGTTATGCCGTTTGTTTAAGTGTGAATATTTTTTTTGCTTTAAAGACCTTGTAATTGTTTAAAAAGAACTCACTTATTATTATTTTTTTTTTTTGTTAATTATAAATTAATAAAAACCTTTTTCGAAATTTTCTGAAAAAAAAAATACATCCTGTAAAGAGGGTAGGCATATTTTAATACTAGTTTCTGCACGTGACTTCGTCCGTGTGAAATGTCTTGTTTTAACATATACTCGGAAATCCTAGTACTGAAAAAAATAGTAGTATTCAAGATTGCCCCTTACATACAAATAATATAATAATAAAGACAAGTAATCATAAAATTAATAGCAGCTTTATTTTAATAAATAACTTTAAGTACGTATAATAAAACAATGAGAACGACTTCCATTTACACATTTAATAAATAAAAATAATAAAAGTAATCACACAATATAAATAGTTTAGAACGAGTACTAGCAAATTACGCGTATTATCATAAAAATGCCATAGAGCTACATATTACGTTAATCCACTTGCATTCCATAGAAAATATGGACATTTGTAAGCTAAGCCAGGAACGACTTATTAATTTCGTTTTATTAGTCCAATAGAGAATTTTTCGAATAACATTGATAAATATATTGCTCTTTTTATTGTGTCTTCCTGTAAATTAGATTCAAATGGGAACTTAACCAATTTATAACTTTATAACTTAACCAATTAAAAATCTTTGTATATAATTAACCTTCCACATACTACCTAAATCTATATATTTAATATAAATTATAATCGCTTTTCGTGTTTTTTTTAAACTCCGCTACAGATTTGGACGCGGTTTTCACCGTAATGTAGAAAATATATTCCGGAGAGGTGGTTTTTAGTCAAAAAGAACATAAACACGTCTTTGTTTTTAGTAATTTATTTAATAAAGGAATGGGGATGTTTGGTAGAAACCGAGTGAAGCAGGGGCGTGTCACCAGCTTTTGAATCAATTCAATCTATAATTTTCAGAAATAATTGTAATATAGTTTTTTCGAGTTTCTTTGTAACACATAAGTACAAATTTTATATTATAATAAGTTAAAAGTTGGTTGTAAAACTATTCAACCTGCATAGATACCTAGATAGGTACTATTAATTGTAGATCACACGTAGGTAATGACGTACAAACCTATAAATTAAAAAAAATATCCTGTCATACATATAAATTATTAACACAACCTTATAATTTTCAAAATGACTCTATTCCGTATTCGGATGACCCCTATCATTAAGTGAGGTGAAAGTCCCAATTTTCGTTACACACGTCCCGTTTTTTTGGTCACAGCAGCGTAACTAGGATGCCACGAAACGCAACGGACATGTACTTGTTGTACCTAGACATTATAAATCATCGTCTTGGTAATAGAGACGAGCGTGTGCAGCACTCACGACTTTTAGTTTAGCTGTTAGTGATGCCATTAGGTATGTGTAGTCTGTGGCGTTCATGTACTTAAGTATTGTTGGCGTGATGATTAAGTATTAGTTGGAAGCGGATGTTAAAAATAGAATAGGCCTCAACATAAAAATTACGTCACTGTAATTATTTTTCTTGTTATTTTATTTAAATCGAGTAGATGATTCGTCTTGGGCTCATTTCA
The DNA here is from genome assembly GCA_932294355.1 of Aporophyla lueneburgensis. NCBI lineage: Eukaryota > Metazoa > Arthropoda > Insecta > Lepidoptera > Noctuidae > Aporophyla > Aporophyla lueneburgensis. The sequence continues at coordinate 26,166,982 of OW028747.1, forward strand.
AGTAAATAAAGGCATGATTGAACTTAAAAATATTTATGGAATTTAACATTAAGCCTTTGCAAAAATATTGTTTTACAAAATAATACTTCAATTATTTTTAAAGGTAATTCATAAAACCGCAGTTAAAACCACATTGGGATCGCAATTATAATTTGGTAACATTTAAAACTATAATTAGCTGCGCAGTCGTTCTTATTCGAGTTATTATCAAATTGACGAGTTTTTCCCACGTTGAATACAATGTCAACTTACTTTTTGCTCACAATGACATCATAATTATACTTATTCACAATATTATACTGGTTTTCCATTTTATAACTAGTTTAGTGCGCTGCACATTGGCATGTAAGTAAATATACAAATCATTAACTAGAAAACTCTATTTTTACCGTTGTAATTTTATACCCTAGGTATATCAAAGACACAAATCTCATATTATAATGTATTTTGCCAACCAAAACATACCAAAAAGCCTATGCGTAGAGAGAGTGTTATGTTAATAACATGTACTATTCGAATGAAAGTCAAACAGCACATTAATGCTCATAATCTTTATGTTTCATCTTCCATGCTCCGGACCACATAATTCGGAATTAGTACACGATTACTTATACCACATCACAAAGCACACGACACAATCACGCAATTAGCAAAACCTCCCTCACAAAACAACATTAATGACAGAAACATGATTACAACGACACAAAAAGAATAATTCTCTGACGAACGCTTATTATACGTCTCCACGAGTCCGTGACGTCATCGGGACGTGTTGATTGCACCTCATTACTGTGTCCCGTGTCGTCTGTAATTGAATACACGAGGACGACAATATGAACATTCACCCTGTCCCTTAAGAGTGATCACGGCGATTAGATTTAATTTTTTGTTCTGTTTATTTAAATTAATGTGTTAGATACAAATGTATTTAAACATGACTTTTTTTTCTTACAATGATATCTCGCAGGTCATCCTATGAGGTTGTCAGCTGCTTAACCGAACGTCCCTGTGGCTACCTTAATAAATTAACGCCTACAGCCATGGCTTAAAAAACTTAAAAGTAGAGCGACTACTCGCTAAGGGCATCTCCCGTGGGGTACGGACCTTGGCTTAGGGCATCGCTGGTAGAGAACAGCCAGGGACAGGCTGGATCGGTATGATTATTAAACATGATGATGAACGTGGGGACTTTTATTTATCATGTAAAATAATAAAAGAGTTTTCAGTTTAAAATTCATTTGGTTTAACTTAACACACTTACGCTCGCTCTCCACAAGTTCGTAGTCAAATATCAAAATGTTTCCAAAGTTGGCTGAAAGCACAAAAATCTAAAGTAGAAAAAACGAAAATGTGACACCTTTTCCTTACTTGTTTTCAAACTCAAACCCAAACTCAAAGAATTTATTTCAAATAAACCGATCACTGGCACTTTTGAATTGTCAAGTGGCGGTGAGCCAGAAAATTGAAGCTAGTTGTGTTTCCCAAAAGTATCAATAAGAGATGTATCTACTTATTAAGGCTTGCATAGCCTGCATGATAGATAGAGCCTGCCAGGGTCGCGAGATTGTTCGAAAAAGACACTGCGACCCTGGCACATGGGCAACTGAAGGAACACGGGTGGGTTTTAGTCAGTAAAAGTCTGACACGCCCTCCCGCTCCGCCCAGAGCGGGAAAGGTCATTTGATGATTTCCCATCCAAAAAAAAGGCTTGCATAGATTGCCGCAACGCAACATCGCGACTTGACTTTAATAGTTTATTTTGTGTTTACGAACACCTCATAGTTATTTCTCGATTTCCATATTCATGAACGTAACCCGCATACTCACACGAGATAAACTTTTTGTCCATTCCCCCATAAAGGAATAAAACAAAACTCATAATAATATGTATCTATGCGTAAAATATACGGGTCAAATTAACCTCCTTACTTGAAGTAGGTTAACAAATTGCCCACTTATCTTCGCCCCAGCTCGTAAAATCGACTGAGGGCGAATTGGGTCAGTGTTATGGTAGGCTTTTGGACCGGCAACCATACTCACCTTATTTTAACAAGGGGAATGAACCTCTTAAATGCTAGCAGCCGGTGTAAAACAGTATATCTTTGTCTCGACACGTAAATAGAAAACTGTGGAGCAAGACATAGAGTGTAAAACAATATCACTCGTTTAAGGAATTGTGAAATTTTTAAAGTCTCTAACATTATTAGAGGTGCGATCCCAATCCGGAAAAAAAATGTATGAAATTTTATATTTCGCATGTTACATTGAAATTGCAACCATAAGTTATGAAAAAAAGGAATATAACAACTTTAGAGTCATTCAGAAACTGGAAAAGGTTTATGTTTGAAATAGCTTCTTCCCGCGATCTCGTCCGCGTATTTCTTGCTCCCCTGACCCGTCATCCCGTCGCATCAAACTTAGTAGGGTTGCTCGGCTTCTAAGAGTCGTAGCGTGATGTTATATAGCCTATAACTTTCTTCGATGAATGGTCTATCCGACGCTATAAACATTTTTCATATTGAACCAGTTTTTATTGAGATAAGCGATCTCAAGAAAAACTCTTCAGCTTCAAAATATTGGTACAAGAAGTATTTGTATAACTAATTTACATGCAAGGCTCCACAAAGGTGCACTGAGTATTGTTAACTCGTAGTTCACATAATATGTCAGGTCATATGCAAATGTAATAATTGGCTAGCTTATGCTATTGTGTTGGTAATTGTCTGTAACTTGTATTTATTTGCTAACAAGGCCTCCTAGAATACTCTTTGTTACCTAATATTATCAATAGAGACGACGATATTTTTCAAATTTTTGAAGTTTATTGGAGTTTACTCCTTTAGAGTCGGTTTTCATATTATAAACCCGGTGTATGAAAATTTTTGTGGAGTAAAATCAAACCTTCTCCGTTTATGTTTAGTAATCTATATATTTTATAATAGTTCGTAAGAAGTAAACTCCAGTCGTGCGTCGGTTATGACAAACACATTTTTTTTTTCTGCTGACAGACTTGCCGTCGTCGCCCTCAAACATTCTACCTATCAACACCCCTAGCCAAGTTGATAATCTGCAATCGTTAACGCTAGTCGAAAACTAATCAAATGTATGGGAATAAAATCATCTTAACGTTAAGTCACGTGGTTAGAACAAACGAATAGAAAATTCGTAGCCAAGTTCACATCGTTCAAAATGATAGAATAAATTGTTATTTTACAATGTCCAACGCTACATCCTTTGTTATAATGTATCTTGCTGACACCGAAGCTTTAACGATTGTAAAACGGAATTTAACACGAAACGGTTTTAACTTGGCTAAGGGAGCTGATCCTTTCGCAGGCGCACCGCTCACTTATCGCCGCATGCGCAATTGACTCCAGTACCGCATCCCATGCTCTAGTCTCCTTCGATTAGTCGTAGCGTGACGTCGATCGCTGTATGTTACGCTTCTGATCATAGGTATACCTACTGGTGCCCGTAAATCCACGTTAAAAGGCGTATTTTGCAAAAGTTCTGATCATTATCATCAAAAACTTGTTCCATGACTTATCTGCTGCAGATAGCCGGGACCAACGGCTTAACGTACTGTTCGAGGTACGGAGGGGTTTGGTATGTGAGATGGTCATGCATCTACGTACCAACCGTAGCAAGCTTAGCTTTACCTTTTCGATTGACTCGTAGGACTTTTAGGACTTACTCGCAAGCCTCTCCTCTCAACTTGTACAATGACTCATCATTATCATCAGAGAAGAAGAAGAAGACAGAGAAAAAGAAGAGGAGAAGATCATCATCATCGTGATAATGTGCATAGAGAACGCTGCTGCCCATTCTCTAGGAAGTCCCTTAGTCGCTTCTTGACACTCATGGGAAGAAATAGGGTGGTGCTCTTCTTTACGTCTGATACCACACGGAACAACAACGAGTAAAACTATGTTCAATGACTACAATTGTGAAATACAGTCCATATCTAACTTAGTGATCTCTTGAGAAGACCTAGGCTAAATATATGAGCCATTTCAAGGCAAAAACCATAAACACCCACAAATAATGCCTTACGTTAATAAAATTTCATATGGCACCACGTAATAAACTATCACCTCGCCCAGGATTCGCTCGTAAATTGTTATAAAACACACGGTCTATATCACTCATGAAGCCGTTACTATAATTTCGTGCTTTAATACATTGTAAATTACATGAGAGCAGTGGTGGCCCAGTGGTAACGGCCGCGACTTACGAGTAGTAGGTCGTGAGTTCGAACCCAAGCAGGCGTTTTACTTTGTGTAAATTATTTCTTCACCACTGCTCTCAAAACGGTGAAGGAAAACATCGTGAGGAAACCGGCATGTCTTAGAACCAAAAATTCGAAGTCATGTGACATCTACCAACCCGCACTGGGCCCGCGTGGTGGATTATAGCCCACTCTCTCTCACCGAGAGGAGGCCTGTGTCCCAACAGTGGGAACATTATAGGCTGATGATTCAATTACATGACAAAATTGACGGTTGTTACCAGGCCATCCCTGATCAGCACGAGTGCAGTGTACTTACTGATGTGGCGAAATATCCAAAAATTTAATTGGTGGTTGTTACCGTGATTTTCACGGGTGCAGTGTTCCTAGAAATGTGGCGAAATGTCCAAAACCTAGATTTCTGAGTTTAACCATAAGTTAAATAGCGAATTATACACATATACATCTTTCGAAATATATTTCCTAAATCATAGATGATGGTGAAGATCGCATCAGAAAGCATTGTGTAGTTTAGAAGGACTAAGCGGTCTGAGACGACTAAAGGTCTTAGAGAATGGGCAGCAGTGTTCTCTATGCATTTTACCACCATACTGCGATCGGCAACCCGCCTGCCAAGCATGGCGATTATGGCGAATCTCCGTAAATTGGGGGAGGCCTATGTCCAGCAGTGGACTTCTTTCAGCTGAAATTATGATAATGATAATTACATTATAACAGTTAAGATCTCGATGTTTTTTTTAGTTGTTTAAGCCGTGCGGGGCAGCTGGCTCTCACTACTAATATATAATTGCGTCGTTTGCAGTCGCATTGAAATCAGTCCCAGTTAATTGTTGTTCGGTAAACCACATCACGCTCCACCATTTCGGTAAACCGCAGATAAACTGCTGAAATTGTATTAAAATCGACAAAACCACAGTAGTAATCGGTAGATGTGAAATACGCGAAATATGCGACATTAAAAAAAAAAAACACCTACAAGTGATCACCTCGTTAGTCTAGTGGAAGCCAGAGCTACTCCTCAGCATGAAGTCTTGGGGTCAATTCCCTGATCTTGCAAAGAGTTATCGGTTTTTTCATAAGGAATTTCTCAGTAGCAGCCCGGAGTCTGGATTTGGCCCCAGTTGGTGATAATAGACCTGCCCAATGTTACATGTGACTTAAAGAAAACTGACGAAATGTTTACGATAGGTATGCATCTACCTAACCCATTCGGGATAACAGGTTTTTATGTTATAATTAACTACCAAGTATTTCTTTGTCATAAATTATATCTTACTTTACACAACTTAGTTATAGATACTTTTAAAACGAACAGAACCTCTGTCCCAAAAATAAATTATCATTTGACGTCAAACCCCGCAAACCCTTTGCATATTTATTATATTATAATTTATAATCCGATATTTTTACGACTGGACCCTTTAGCAGAAAAAAGAAAACAAAAAAAAATTGCGAACAAACATGTTCTCATCAAAGTTGACTTCGAAAATGTTCTCTAATCAGAGTTCCGCACTGTTGTAGGTACCTGAGTAAGACTGTGTTAGGGAGACCGATAGAGGTGTGCCCTGCCTGGGCGGAGCACCGCCGTGTCCTCGTGGAGGCGATCGGCGGTGGCGACCTCTCGCGTCCGGCCCTGGTGCGAGCCATGGTACGGAGCGAGAGGGAATGGGAAGCCGTCACCTCCTTCTGCGAAGCAGTAATGCTCGCGAAGGAGGAGGCGGGGCGCGTGAGGGAGCGGCAGTCTCTGCGCCCTCACATCCCTAGCCGCCGCAGGAGGAGACGCCCCGGGCGTCGGGAGTCAATAGCGGACTCCCGGCCACCGTAGGCGCGAGCTTGCGGGTGGCGAGCAATGGGTAGCTCGCCGCCCGGTAAGGACCAAGCTCGGGTCGACGGCGCGCAGTGTTCCACGCGCGCCTCAAAGAGATGTCAGCAGCAGTGTAGGGGTCTACTAGGACCGATGCCTGCCGGGGTCGCGTGATTGTTCGAAAGAGATACCGTGACCCTGGCACATGGGCAACTGATGGAACACGGGTGGGTTTTAGTCAGTAAAAGTCTGACACGCCCTCCCGCTCCGCCCAGAGCGGGAGAAGTCATTTGATGATTTCCCATCCTGAAAAAAAAAAAAAAAAAAAAAAAAGGGAGACCGATACATGTGTTGAGATATCGTTGCGAGTTGATTCGAGCATGTTAGATTGCTTTTGTTGGACCGCGGAAAGAAAAAAATCTATTGGTCTTTTTTTCAGCTTCCTCTGTATGAAAGAATTTCTTGTTTCTCAAATATGAGGGACCATGGGGCCGAATGGTTCTAGAGTGGCGACCTCGTACTGGAAGATGTAACGTTGGAACGCCTCGAAGCTGGACCGATGACCTGGTGAAATAAAATCCGAATTCCAGGAATCCGCTGGATGCGAGAAGCACAGAACCGGTCGAAGTGGCGGTGCTTGGGGGAGACCTATGTCCAGCAGTGGACGTCTTTCGGCTTAAATTATGATGTTGAGTACCATACTTTAATAAATACTAGCTTTTGCCAGCGGCTTCGCCCGCGTGGAGGTCGGAAAATATCCCGCGGGAACGTACTACCGGGATAAAAAGTAGCCTATGTCCTTTCTCAGGCTCTAAACTATCTGTGTACCAAATTTCATTTAAATCGGTTCAGTAGTTTTAGCAGGAAAGCGAGACAGACAGACAGAGTTACTTTTGCATTTATAATATTAGAGTGGATAATACCTTAAACGATACGGTTTATTTTAAACCACCTGTCGAAGCTCGCTGCCTGTTGAATTGGGTTATTAACTCGTTTTGGTCGACTTTATCAACCGCATCTCGTATTTGCCTACCATCTTTTATTTTTACCTGCACAGAGACTTCAGCTTCTTTTGTTTCATGCTAATTATCACGCGCTGACATTTATTGATTTGTTCAATTGACGTCAATAAGAGAACCAGACAAATCAAACTGGCTATTAATTTCATGAAAAAAAAAAATTAAAAAGTGTTTATTCACAAGGTTATGGTTGTTTTACAAAATATATTACTTCTGCCAAACTGCAAGGCAGTTTGTTGGCAGATGTAGCTCCTTTTTTTTTCAAATTTTTGTAATCTGTACTAATATTATAAAGCTGAAGAGTTTGTTTGTTTGTTTGTTTGTTTGTTTGATTGAACGCGCTAATCTCAGGAACTACTGGTCCGAATTGAAAAATTCTTTTTGTGTTGGGTAGCTTATTTATCGTGGGAGGCTATAGGCTATATAACATCACGCTACAACTAAGAGGAGCGGAGCAGTAATGAAAAATGTTGCAAAAACGGGGAAAATTTATTCCTTTTGAGAGTTTCCATTGCGTGCGCTGCGTAAACGGTTAAAGTAACGCAAAAATCATGTATGACGGAATTGTTCCTTTTAAAAAGTTCCAAAAAAAAGTCCGCTAGAGCATATGTCTATCTTTTAAGGTTGACTCACTATAACTCAAAAGGAGCGAGCAGCAACGAAAAATGGACGAAAACTAGCAGGCAAATCGATGCGACGGGAAGGGTCAGGGGAGCAAAAATTTGACGCGGACGAAGTCGCGGGCAGAAGCTAGTAATATTATATTGACACCTTTTCCTTTAAACATATAAAACATAAACAACAATAAACAGTGACATAAAATACGCAAGTTTTTCAACTATTATCTACAGTGAGGCTTTGGAAAAACATATCTAAGAGGTACTTACTAATTTTACTTTTAAAAACAGTTTTTGAGATACAGTTGTTAATATCGTCTGGAAGGCTATTAAAAATTGTGGGAACTAGAAATTGTCTACACCTTTGACCATAATAATTATTATACGTGGGCACCACAAATCTTTTTACACTATTGTTTCTTTGGGATCTTGTGTGTATAATGTTGTTTTTAAATGTATCCCTACCATGTTGTTCCACAGCTAGAGACAACACTACCCTCTCATGAACTGGCAGCATTTTACATTCAAAAAACAAGTCTTCATAATCATTAATTTTGCAACGGTTTTTTGTGTTTTTGTCTACTAAAAGTTTCATGAATCTGATCTGTATTTTTTTAATTTAATTCAAATATGTTTTAAATGTGTTACCATAGCATGCCAGCCCATAAGAAAGTAGTGAGTCCACCAGTGCATGGTAGACCATAATGGTGAGATAGGATAAGGTGGTGGAATTTTACTAAGACGGTGTGTTGTATTGTATGGTGTATTGGTTTTTGTTACATTGATTGACATTTTGTGAATACACACTTATAATTTGTTAAAGTTTTAGGAAAGTCGTATCCTTGCTTTTACAATACTTGTAAATATGTGAACACCGTATATCTATCATATAATTAATATATCTCTCATTGCTTACTTTTTACCGGAAATTTTATTTTAGGTGCATTAACTTCCAATATAGATTACATACGAGTATATAATTAATGAATACAAAATTTTATTAAATGTTTTAAAAGAATGAATTTCTTTCCCATTCTCCTCCATACGAATCTACTTTTAGGACAGGGCGACTAGAAACAATTCTATTATATAATCTAAATGTTGATGTTCAAATTTGCCTTTTATGTGTCTATTGATAACGAAAAAAAAAAAACGCAGCGTTTTCACAGCAATCAAGCGATCCCCTTAATGCCATTCAAAAGTAAATGTCAAATCTTAAATTTATTTTAAAAAAGTATCCTCATTGTTATTTATTGTATGCGAAATAAGTTTGGAGGCAAAAAGTCGTTGCGGCTGGCCGCAATTTGCAAACATTATGCATCACCCCGGCCCGCACCGATTTACGAGGCAACGCCATCTTTTTTTGTTGCTTTTTCAACCCATTGTGTTACCTAATAAGCTGGCTAAAGGGCGAAGGGATTAATAAGGCCCCATTTAGTTGGCACAATAACATCTTAAAAATATATTCCTTTGAATTTGGTCCTGGCCTTGGGTTTAACCCTTTTGACCTCTGACCAACTCCTACTTATGTTTAAAGCGTCGTCATAAAATTTTACCCTACATTTACACCATCGTGTTCACCATTCGCCTCGTCACTCGACGAACATTCGACGACACATTCGTAAACGAGTGCCGTCGCGAACTTACTGTTCACACATTCACAGTGTGAATTATTTTGTCATTCGCACACGCGAACATGGAGGACGTGAAAATAATTGCGTCTACACGGTAGCTTGTCGCCCTGACAAGATTGACAAGCCTGATTGATTGATTTTTGTTGATTGTAGTCTGTGTTGTCAACTGAATGCAGGCAAATGTGTAAACAGTAAGTTCGTGTTCGCCATTCGTGCCCTATGATTCGCGTCCGAAAAACCGCTCTCAACGCGATTGCTCGAACCGCGAGGCGAGGCACGAGGGGAATAGCGAGCGTACTGTTTACATTATGCGTGTTCGTTATTCGCCTCGCGATTTGCACGAATGTGTACATGTAGCATTAATGAAATTGTTTACAACAATTAAACAGAAAATTTATTCCTCTTTGATTAATCCACTATTATCTGTCATACTGCTAGTAGCTTAGTAATTATAGCCGCATGAGTTGATCAATCAGGTTAAGCTACCCTTGCCACGGCCGGTGGATGGATGACCATTTTTATATACCAAGACCCCTCCATTCCTCGGAAAGCACGTTAAGCCGTTGGTCCAGCTCGTCATTCGTGGATCTCTGATAGTCGTTACGGGGCGTCAGAAGCCTGAAAGTCTGAAACCAGTCTTACCAAAGGGTATCGTATAACCCAGTAACTAGGTTATGATAAACAGATTGGCAGTCGCTCCATGTAAATTCCCAGTATTCAGCATAGTGTGAAAGACAGAAAGACAGTTTGAAAGACACCATGACCTCTTTGTTTCGGCATTTCTTCTAAAGAACCAGTCAGCTAAATGTTGTAAAATATTGGCGTGTAAAAGTATAAATAAACATTTATGTTCAATCATGTTAAACTGTCACTTATTGCTATGACCTTAAACACTAAATTCCACCAACGGACGAGTATAAAAGTTCTGGTAACCACTTTCATTTGAGAAAGTAAAGACAACTTACGACTCGTCCATCTCCCTATCCAATTCTTGTCCAAATTGTATGAAGGCTCATAAAGTAAATGGACTAACTCTCTAGGTCCTACCTATTTTATTACCTATAAACCTAAAACGGTTGACATCATTTGATAGCACACTTTTTAGGGCACTTTACTTAGGTTATATTACGTATGTAAGTAGATGAATATGTACGCCGCAAAACTGGTGTATTCTCATATTCACTTAATTCGAGTCGGAATGATTCGGCACAGATCGGGCAGAAAAATCAAAAGTATATTTTGCCGTCTGGCTGCGCTGGATCATGTCAGACCCGAACAAGAGCAGGTCTATTATGACACTCAATACCCAAACCATCTCTCCACGAAAATCCTTATTAGTAGTAATGTGGAATATTTTAGTTCTGCATGACCTGCTTTTTTTTTGGGTGGGAAGTCATCAAATAACGTCTCCCGCTCTGGGTGAAGCGAAAGGGCGTGTCAGACTTTTACTAACTAAAACCCACCCGTGTTCCTTCAGTTTACTATATGCCAGGGCCACGGGAACTCTTTTGAACAACTCTCGCGACCTTGGCAGGTTCAGTTTTGCTGAAATCTCTTTGAGACGCGCGCGACACTACGCGCCGTCGACCGGTCCCGGTCCGTACCGGGCAGCAAGCTACCCATTGCTCGCCACTCGCAAACCCACGCCTAAGGTAGCTGGGAGTCCGCTATTGACTCCAAGCTTTTCATGACCTGGCAATACGTTTCTGGAACTCAATATAAGTAACCGCATTTACGGCCTATACATTAAAAAAAAACACACACACACACACTCACCGCACACACACAAACACATACACACAAACACATACACACCCACACTCACACAGTGACTCACAACAAAAGTGGATTTCTTAAAATAATTAAAAAAAAAACTTCTTCCATCTTCGGTTAGGTTAGGTTTTTCAATGCAGGTAACACTGAAAATCTGAAATTTTATCCGGCTAAACTTGAGAGCCTTGACACCTTTATCAAAATACATATTTAATCTTAGCTTAAGTGTCAGGTTTATAACTTTGTGTGAACCTACTTACAATTTATTAAACAAAATTTATCGTGTGGTGAATATGAAATTGTATTTTTATTTATTTCTCGACGGTCCTGTGGCTGAGTCATAACAGCCGTATGAGACTATCAATCTGCTTAAGCTACTCTTGTCTAGGTTGGGCCCTGGATGGGTGATCTGTACATACTGAGACCTCTTCGTGACTCGGAAAGCAAGCCGTTAGTCCAGCCTGTCATTTGTGAAGATTTGACAGTCGTTAGGGGTTGTCAGAAGCCCGAAAGTCTGAAAACCAGTCTTACCACCTGGTTGGTGAGGTCTGATAGGCAGTCACTTAGCGTAAAATACTGGTATGCAACTTTTCTGATACACAGAGGTTTTTTTTTTTTTGTATAGGAAGTCATCAAATGACTTCTCCCACTCTGGGCGGAGCGGGAGGGCATGTCAGACTTTTACTGGCTAAAACCCACCCGTGTTCCTTCAGTTTCCCATGGCACAGGGTCACGGTATCTCTTTCGAACAATCTCGCGACCCCGGCAGGCATCGGTCCTAGCAGCCCTTTCAGTGTTGCTCACGATACACAGAGGTTGCATGGTTTTAGGAACCGAACTCGTGATGCGAAATCTCTCAAAAGGACCTTAGGTAAAATGTCCCCATTGTCGAACAGATTTGAAATTCGAAGCGTAATAATACGTTGAAAATATTTAATACTTCAAATTTTTGAAAGAAAGAAAGAAAAAGAAAGAAAGAAAGAAAAAATATTTATTCTGCACAAACAAAACGCACAATATAAACTAGTAACAAAAAATAAAAAAAATAAAAATACACACGCACAAAGTAGCCAAAAGCCCCGTATTCATGATTCAAAAGGTTGTACAATATTGTCCATTGCTTGTTGATGTCATGAATACGGACCAAAGACAATACAGATAAATATGCGATTACGACATTGACAATTACTTAATAACAAACAAAACAAAAACAAAATAAAGATGATGATGATTAATAGGGATGGGATCTATACGAAATCCCTCATTTTAAATTTGGATTTCTTGGTTTAGCAACGCATGCGAGTCCTTCTCGCAACCGCAGAGTGCCTCTGCGGTTGCGGGACCCGCATGCGAACGTATGTTTTAAATTTCGAACCACACATTTTACGGTCTTCTCCAATCACTGTTGCTACGTCTACCATCTCAGAATGACATCACACTAGATAACGCCCACCACGCTATATTCGCCAGGATTAGGCTACATGACCTTACTAGTCAGCACTATTAATAACTACCGGGTTGTATCTGTTCCCCTTGGCTAAACACACGACCCTGGCTACAAACCTTATATTATTAGTATTTCAACAGAAACATAGATACATATGTAGAGATAGTGAAGTTTTCCGGCGCTACCCAGTGGTTTAACACGGGTTTACACATCAGTGGGCACAGACCTCCATTATATGACCTCTAAAAGACCGTCATTATGACTAATACGTGTATTTTCGTTTGTATGCAGTTTCTTCATATTTCTTTACATTATATTTGGTAAGTAAGGAACTTGTATCATCAAAGCATTGTGCGATGATAGGCCTGGTAGAAGAATTATGATCGTAAAGAATCGGCCTATTAAAAACAAGAACAATTTTAAACTATAAAAATATCGATTTAATATTAAAGCACAAGAAAAAACGAGTAACGTCTATTATTTTCCTATTAATCTTCCAATGAACTTAATAAATTCCCGCTAACAAGCAATAAAATATTATACAAAATTGTTCCAACAATAAAATCTTCAACGAATTTGTTGGAACAAGGGCACCTCTAAATCCGTTCTTTGCCCTTCGATATTAAAAAGAATACGTCGTAAACTCGAATCGAATGGACCAACATATTCGAGTTGACCCATAAACGAAATGGGATTCGTTCCCACGTATTTTAATTATTAAAAAAGAACGTTACGCTAGTCCACATTGTTATGTGGGAGGAACTGCCCATAAATTCCGGTCCGATAATTGTACCGATCCCTATTTGTAACCGATTAGTCGAATTTCTAAATCGATGTATCGATTTGGTGATACGAATCATTGAGGCGTGGCGGACGTTTGAATTCCGAATGATTGGAATGAATTGGGGACTGTTCTTTATTTGAATTTCAAAATATTGGCTTATTTAACTGCTATTGAGTGACATCCTAGAGATGTGCTTTTGATTGCCGGATATACAAATAGGTACCGGATACTCTTACAATATCATTTTACATAGACACTTATGTGTTGGAGATACGAACCGAACACCAGAAATATCTACTTTTATAATTCGCCTTTTAGGTGACATGTGCATTAAGTAGATAATTGACTATTCACAGTTGGGTCGCTAGAACTTGTAGTACCTACTTACATTTATGTTGCTCGACAAATATGTATCATGTCAGCAGTTCTGAAGGGGTCTGCTCGGACCGATGCCTTCCAGGGTCGCGAGATTTGTTCGAAAGAGACACTGTGGCCCTGGCACATGGGCAACTGAAGGAACACGGGTGGGTTTTAGTCAGTAAAAGTCTGACACGCCTTCCCGCTCCACCCAAGAGTGGAAGACGTCATGGGATGATTTCCCACTCACAAAAAAAGTATGTATATATAAGTATTCACAGGGCTCATGAATATTCAGCAACTAAGTACTTTAAAATTTCCTATGGATATTATTTTTACACATATTGTCGAAACAGTCTAGTTGTAATACAGTCTACTTTCTTTCTACAACTTTGTTGACAATGTGCCAACGTGACAGTTATAGTTCAACCTAATTCCCTCAATTAACTGTTAAAATACAGAAACCAGACGTAATGGTTTTATGCAAAATTGACTAGTGTTTAAGAATACCTAACGGATGGAACCCACGCGTACGTACAGACGCCAGCACTTCAAGCTACCCGAAACTGACAAATTCTGCCAATCAACCTTGAACGTAATGCTTTAGCAATAAAGTTGAAACTCTATAAAGAAATTTGACAGATTGTAGTAGCTTATTGTGTGGGGTTTGGACCTACATGCATTTGTATTTTAAAATTGGAAGTTTGCAGGCCTACCTCAACGTTTACTTTTCTTTCCTAAATACTTATCAATCTCCATGTAAATAGATTCGACATGTGAAACTGTATGATTTGTTTTAATACCAAAGGCTAATTAGCTATAAATATTTATCAGAAGCTCAATTAAGTGTTTCTAGGTAAATAACAGACCTATTTAACCTCTAAGTCCCTGAGGTACCACATTTGGTATGTAAACAATCGTTTTTTAATTGTGTCTGTAATTACGGTACTTGACCGGTTAATTATTTAACATGACAGCCTAATTAATGGTTTTCAGAAGCTACATGAATATGTCAACAACACAAAGCGATGTTTGATTAAACCACATTTATTCACAAAATAACTGCACCATATTGATATCCGAACAAAACCAGCCTAAATAATAGGGATGCAAACAATGCGGTACCCAACAATCGAAACCGAATAATGAATATCGAATCAAATATCTCGATCATCGAACAATACTCGGTACCGATCCCAGATGGCATTTGGGCGCATTTAGCATTCTGTAATGAAAAGACCCAATCAGGCATGGGATGCTTGATCCTAGGTAATTGGGTACCGGTTTTGGTTTTCATCAATATTGAGACTATTGTTCCGTCTTGAAATTGACGATAAAATTCGTTTGGAATCCGGGTTCCCTGAATTATATCGGACAGTAATTTTTAAGGTATCTTTTGAACAAAGAGGAAAGGTCAGTGGCGCTATTCAAAATATTCCTTTGCTACGAAAAGGGTCTTTATGAAATTAGGTTGAACGATTTTTATGTTTTTTATAGAATGGAGCCATACCATAGACTCAAATACCTCTTTATCTTTTCTTGGAAGGAACACTCTTAATTTGTTGTCTGATTTTCCAAACAAACACGCTTATAATTTACTGGTAATCCAGCTTACTGGTAGGCTATCAACAAGACTCGGGATAGTTATTTAACGAAGAAATAGTAAAATCAACATTTTATTAGAAAAGCTTCATGAAAAACAAAAAAAAAATCACATCATAATAAATTATGTGAAGCAAAAACACATCACCCAACTTTTTACCCGACTGCGAGACTGCAAAGTCAGGCTTATATCGTTCACGCATATCTATACCTATAGGTATTTCTGTACGTGGCATTTTATAGCCTTGAATGATGCAGTTGGTGGCATCAAATCTGAGATTGAACATAATAACTGCCACAATCTGCTTAAAAAGTGAGCTAGTTTAGAACTTTTTAGTTGCAAGCTGGTTTTTTTTTACACCATGTTACGATCTAATGCCACAACTTCAGTATCGGTACCACACATGTGTGTCACATCCCTACGTTCAGTGTTGACGTTGGTCGCGTCCAACGAGCGAACAAAACTCCCATTGTCCTGTTAATAGCCCATCGATCTGTCAAGTCAACTATGGCCGACTTTGTGGATATTTACACCGACCAACACAGTTCCAGCTGAGTGCAGCCATTTTGATTTTATATTGAAAATTACAAAGCGTGTCATATTTTGTATTGTCATTGAGTTTATTCGCTTTGTTTAGTGATTTATGTAGTGATAACGCTATTTATTTAGAGTTATTGAACTTCATTTATTTATGTGACTTTTTTAATGTATCAGCATTTTAATGTGCTGAAAAACTGCATTATATCTTTATTTACCTTAAAGTTCTAGTCTGTCAATATTTTAATGTAGATAAATTACTAGTGCGAGTACTTTATATTTGTGACAATTCTCTATTTGCTGGATTCCTATGGGCCCTAGCGTGATATTAGCCTTTGTCGGTTAATAAGCTACCCAACACTAAAAGATTTTTTCAATTTGAACCAGTAGTTCCTGAGATAAGCGCGTTCAACCAAACAAACGTTTCAGCTTTATAATATTAGTATAGACTATATGAGTTGCATATTAGGGTGGAGTGAAAATGTATGGAGGATTTTTTTTTGTTTTTTTTTTTGTAATAGCATAGCGGTAAAAAGCTGCCTATGGATGTGTTAATAAAGTATGTTAAATATCATTTATGTATTATAATGATTCGAGGTGCCTCAGCACGAAAGAATTTAGAAAAAAGTAAAATTTCGTTCATTTTTGACAGCCTCATTCAGATGTATATAAACCTCAATAATCTATTGGAATAGTATTTGTTGTGTTGCTTGAAACCTACATTTTTATGTAATAATAAAAAAATATATACAATTGTGGAGTTTATGGTGCCCCAAAACCTCTTAAAACCAAAATAATACAAGAATTTTATGATAAAAATGCGATTAATATTAATTAAATATTTATGAAAAAAAAAAAAACAAAATAGCCCATCAAGTAGAAAAATCACGTTAGGTGTTATAAAAAGGCATCATCTGACATAGTGACAGTCTAACCCTGATATAACCATTACGTTTTTATTCTCCACATACAGCACCTGAAGCTTCAGTTACGAGTATGATGCCACCCGCTCCACGGCTTGAGTATGACAAGTAAAGAGTGCTTTATTCTCTTTCGTTCCATGGCCATTTTCTACAATTTCTTTCAAGGCTTCAGCAGATAAACTCTTAGTTAAAGGCCACTCAGTAACAGTAATTTGACTATCGTGCCAAGTAATAATGTCAGTATAATGGGGAGCATCGAAATTAAATGATGGAACTTTAAATTTTCGGAGTCCTATGACTTTCTGTGACCTTGCTTTCAGAATACGTCAGCATGCCAGTTCCCGTATCACTTGGTTGTCATCTGCAAGCATAGATAAAAGAAGATTTTCTAGATGACCAAAATATCTATTTCTTTGTATGACTGGATCACTCACTTTTTTCAAATTGTCGTTTAATTTAAATAGCGACTATAATTCTTCGTCAACCACAAGTGCTGTGCTCCATTTAAACACGAAGGATTGCATTTGATTTGAAACCACATTCGCGTATAAACTTTCATCACGAAATTGGCTAATATAAGTAGATTCTCTTCCGGATCAGCCTTTGTGACATATAATCGTAAAATCCTGTTCGCAGTCGTTAGCCACCTGGAATGGTTGAGTAGACCGGGTTCTCTATTTGTCAGGTCAGAAGGGAAAATACCAGTGCTAATAGCAGTCATTATCTCAAATAGATATGTTTGATCGGAGCTTAAATCAAATAAAATATTTAGCGTAATAACAGGAAGTGGCGTGGGTATAACGGCTTTCACAACTGGCTTATTTTCACATTGTTGCAGTCCAGATCCAATTGGCCCTGAAAAACATCGAGGTTCCGTAGTTTGACCGCCCAATTGAATCAAAAGGTGTCGTAGTGGCAATTCATTCGAATGTAATACACAGATGAACCATTGTAATGGTTTTTTAATCTCTACCTCGAGCAGGCTAATGACGCCGCCTTTAGATCCAGTATTTACAACTGTCCCATCACAGTCCACTACTGACAAAGCACTCAAGTCAACCGAGTTATCATTTAAATATTTTATAATACTTTCTTTGATTGTCCTAGCCGATCCTGTCTGCACCGTGATATGACCAAAGAAAATGCTCCCTGGTTCCGATACAATAACGTAATGATTTTCTATTTGCCGTTTTCTATACCATTTATCTCCTTTTTTGACTGTTATCAAAGTTTTGTCTTTTCTACCGTCAAAGTATAGACCTAGGTTGATTGCGGCTCAATTTTTTTCAAAACAGCTCTTTTATTTGCTCTTTCCCGTCAAACCTTCGAATGATCTATCACACTGGTCACTTGATTTAATAACGCCATGCATCTTTCAGGACAGCAGAAGCTATAATAGCGGCAGACCTGTCAGAAACTCCAGTACGATCGCAGGCAAAAGCTAAAGATGGGAGATTTATTCGCATCTGTTTAGATGATGGCTCAACAACATTCTGTATTTGCTCTTGACACGATTAATACAATGAAAAGTAGTTTCTTCCAAGAATGCTTACTTGTGACTGAAAGGGTAATTCAATAAAGGTTGACTAATTTATTAATGATTGGGTGCGTTCAGGTAACAAAAGAAAAACAATTTCTACGTTTTGTTATTAAGTTTAGCATTTGGTTTTGCACTATCGAAAACTGACAAGTTTCGGATTTTTTTTTCAAAACTTGTCCTATCGGGGGCACCTTTAAATATAAACCAACACAAAAAATATTTTCGCTTTTGCTTATTGTGCCTATCACGCAACTTTTTGCGGGTATGCCATACTGAAAATCAAAAAATAAAATTTTCACTCCACCCTATTGCATATGTTTCTGTATACGCTACGCAACGCTGACGCTTGACAGTCCTTGAAAGAAATTCTTGATTTATTAATAACTTCTTCTTTCAACAGTAACACAGCTCTAGGTCTCCAGAACTTCTCATCTCAACAGCTGGAAACATATTCGTTTACAATTGCAGGAATCGCAAACAAAAAGCTGTATGTAACGAATGTGAATTTAATGAAAATGCAAGCTTTGTTTATATCTTTTAAACAATGCTTCTTCTAGTAAATTTTCTACTAGTTTTCTTTTTTAAGTAGCGAGCTGCCACTGTTACGCATGTTTTTACGTCTTAACAAATCATCGAGATTTTTTTTTCATATGGAACTTAAATATTAATGTCACGAAATCATTTTAGAATAAAGTCTCTAAATGATGGTGAAAATGGCATTAAAATCTTGTGCGTAGTTCAGAAAAACAGAGCGCTCACAAAGACAAACACAAAAAGCGAAATTAATTTTTAATATGTATTAAATAGAAGCTGGACTGCCCTTTTATTATTGCGTGTATATCGAAATATACTCGGGTAAATAATATAACCTGGACTAACATAAGGTACTTTTTATCCGGTAGTACGTTCGCGTCGGATAATGCGACCTCCACGTGGGCAAAGCTGCTAGCAAAAGCTAGTCAATTATATAATGAATGCACACTGTAAATCAGCTGAAACTTTAAGGTAAAGAATTCAGAACTTTAGTCGGTAGTTAACTTACTGAAATAACCCAATTGCATTCGCAGTCTGATTCTTAGGTCTTCGAAAACCATGCACTAAGAGATTAAATCAATAACTCTGTAAAAGTTTCTAATCAGTGTTACGAAAGTTCATCTCATGCTCATCATCAGCCTATATTGTTCCCACTGCTGGGACACAGGCCTCTTCTTGGTGAGAGGGAGTGGGTCCTAATCTACCACGCTGGCCCAGTGCGCGTTGGTAGATGTCACATGTCTTCAAATTTTTAGTTCTAGGACATACCGGTTTCCTACCGAATGTTTTCCTTCACCGTTTTGAGAGCAGTAGTGATAAAATTATTTAACAAAGTAAAGCGCCTGCCCGGGTTCGAACCCACGACCTACAACTCGTAAGTCGGGGCTGAGACCACTGGGCCACCGCTGCTCAAAGTTCATCTAGAAGCTCTGTATTCAAGCTTCCTTAACGTCCTCAAAGCTAGAGGAAAATACCGCAAAAATATATAAAGAAATTCACATATAAACCAAACAACTAAAATTTCTTTGATGTCATAACCTCCACACTCAACTACCCGGAGTAGCCCAGTAATGTTTATTCAAATGACACTTGAGCCAATTTCCAAAAAACTTTCCTATAGAAAGCTTCCTTAAAGGGGTGTACTGCCAAGCCAATAACATTACTGCTTTTATCCTTTAAACCACCATAGAAGAATGGTAAGAAGGTTTAAGCAAACAAAGAAGTATGTAGGGGTAAGTTCGGCACTGGGATGAGACCGTACGGCAAAAATTCTGCACTATATTGTCCTGCACCTACGGTCGGGGTAGAAAAAAAACATAATCGTCATTCTTCTTATCTCAATTTATTTGAGGTATTTAAAGTCCAAAACTGTTTTTATTTCAAGAATCATGATGACCCAATAAACGATCATTTGAAAATAGACATACACTGAATTAACAACAAGCCCTGATATAACAAGCAATCGACAATATTTAAAAAACTTTTCTTTACTTGAATACGCGGCTTTTGGCCACTTTGTACATGTGCATTTTCTATATCTATCTGTATTTATTTTTCACAATGTGCGTTTAGTTTGTGTAGAATAAACAATTTTTCTTTCTTTTTTTTTACTTCAGATTTAACCTCAAGTCCCTGAGATACAAAATTTGGTATAGACACAATGGTTTTTAATTGTGTCTGTAATTACGGTATTCAATGGGTTAAACTACCTAAAACAGACACATAATTTAAAAAATAATCTTAAACTTCCCATCCGCATAATTAATATTCGCATAAATATTTCAAGGTTGAGAACCTCAACCTTGAAATATTTAAAATTGATGAATAATAAGCGCAGTGTTGCCATAAAACAAAAAATAACATTAATTGTTGTTTCTGGAAACACCATAAAGTAATCAAAGAACGACTTTTACGTCCATCATTTTGACAAACTGGCGCTTGCTGTCAAACATTTTGTTACATAAACTATTTATGTTATTTTTGAAAAAGTATTTAAAGAAACATGTGATTTTTGTTTAAAGCAGGTTTAAGGATTTACGATTTGTAATTGTTTAGCTTAATGGCTTGTGGCTAAATGATAACAGTCATACGAGTTGATCGTAAGTTAAGCTACGCTTGCCGAGGTCATTACATTTCGAATCCTCTTCGTGCCTCGGAAAGCACGTTAAGCCGTTGGTCCCGGCTGTCATTCGTAGAATCTTTGACAGTTATATTTGTTTGTCAGTCTTACCAAATGGTATCGTGCTCCCTAGTAACAGGGTTGTGGGGGTCCATGTAAAATCGTTGCATTCAGCTGCATTCATTTAGACTTTAGACGGTTGATATGGTAGATTGATTGATTAAATTGTTTAGATTAATATTTGTATTTAGGTGGTTTTGTTTGAAGCATTTTTGTTGTTTGCAAAATATTTTATTACGCTTTTATTTAAAAAACTTGCCACCGACTTCCGAAATTAAGTCATTTTTCACTTTGTAGTGTTTTTTTTAGGAAGTCGTTTGTTATTTTGTTTTTGTAAAAAGTTTTTATTTTTAACTTTTTAGTTATGGTAGACACCCCGCACTAATCTAATCGCGTTATTCGTTCATTTGTCGCACAAATACTTAATGCAAATTTAAGACTTATATGGTTTTGGAACCAAATTAAAATGGGACCATTTTTAATCTGAAAGCACCAGCTTTCAAATAAAAAAAAAAACATCAATATCGGTTGACCCAGTCAATAGTTATGAGGTAACTAACATTAAAAAAAATACAGTCGAATTGATAATAACCTCCTCCTTTTTTGAAGTCGGTTAAAAAGTGACTTGTGTTTGTTTATGAAGCAAAACATCTTTCAACTTTTAAGCTTTTTTTTTTCAGTTATCTTGAAACACTTGTACATAGTTTGTCAAAACAAATGTCATAAAAATGTAAATAAAAAATACATCACAAAAAATCATTTCGTTCGTTCAGCTGACTGAAAAAAAAATGTACAATTATAATTCACGGAATTCACAATCATACACTCGAAACTCAATGATCAGACACTATTGTATTATTTTCTTTGTTCAAATTCTTGGACGGTGCTCAAAACATCGATCTCATTTAGACGACATTTAAAAATAATACGGTTACATAAAATTATTTAGAATTTTGTCCAAAGGAATCGCTGAAGAGAAAGTTTTAGTAATATGATCGGTTCGCTTTATGAAGGAATCCTTAGTTTAATCGTTATATCCTTTTAAAATCTTCGGTCTACGATACTTTGATGAAGATAGAATTTCAGGTCAGGCTGAGATTCAATTCGTTAGTAAGTATATAGGCAAATATAGTATACTAGCTGCCCGCGACTTCGTCCGCGTTAAATTTCTTGTTCCCCCGACCCTTCCCTTCGCGTCGAATCGCCTACCCGTGCGATTTTCCCCGTTTTAGCAACATTTTTCATTACTGCTCCGCTCCTCTTAGTTGTAGCGTGGTGTTATATAGCCATAGCCTTTCTCGATAAATAGACCACCCAATATAAATAGATTTTTTCAATTCAAACCAGTAGTTCCTGAGATTAGCGCGTTAAATCAAACAAACAAACAAACTCTTCAGCTTTATAATACTGATATTTATATGTTTCATCATCATCATCCTCAATTCAGCCGAAAGACGTCCACTGTTGGATATAGGCCTTCCCCAATTTGAGGAGGGTTTGTTATAATCGCCACGCGTGGCAGGCGGGTTGGCAATCGCAGTACGGTGGTAAAATGCATAGAGAACGCTGCTGCCCATTCTCTAGTAAGTCTCTTAGGCTCCTTTTACTACACCCACGTGAAGGAAAGGGATGGTGCTATTCTGTATGTCGGGCACCACACGGAACTATTACTATTTATGTTAATGTGTACGCAAAAAACAATTGCATATGAGGTCCTGGGTTCGATTCCCAGGCTGGAAAAGTGATGTTTGGTATTTTTGGCATTTCTCAGCCCGGAGTCTGGATTTGTGTCCGGTTGATGGCAATAGGCTCGCCCCCTATTACATGAAAGTTAAACGTTGAGATTTTGGTGTATTATAGGTTCACCTCTTTGGGAAAACAAGGCGTGATGTTTATTTATTTTATTATTTATGTACACACAGTAAAAAAAAAACAGAGCGATAAGGCATATTAATACAATTGAGTACAAAGGTACTGCTTATTTCTTAAGAAATTTGCAATGTTGTGTTATGAATATTCTTTATTACATACTGTCTCGTTGGTCTACTGGTCACAAGCGTTACCGCTGAGCATAAAGTCGTGGGTTCTATTCCATAGCCAGGTAAAGTGATATTAGGGATTTCCATTACGAACTTCTCAGAAGCAGACATATGATTTAAACATAACGCGAAATAGGTACGTCTATAAGTAAATTTCTACCAAACCATTTCTGGATTACAATTGTTATATTATATTTATTATATACACAACCATTTCCACAATAATCCTCACCATACCAATTAGCTTTGAAGTTCTGTTCTACAAAAAGTACAGTCGTGACAAAAAGTGTGTGTCAAACGGATTAAAAACACGGTAGTGTCACGCTGCTAATTGGAGTCCCTTTCAATCTCACGCCTCCAAGCGGGACATGTGATGCCAACGAGATCATAATAAAATAGTAAAATGAAACCTTGTAAAGAATATGAAATGTGTTTGTATATTAACGGCTGGAGTAATAAAACAAATGTGGCAACCATGTCAAGTCGTCAGGGACAAGTCAAATTACAAACCAAAAGAACAAAAGCATTTGTAATACAATTATTGCCCTCATCCAAGTTAATCTGGGACTACGTAACATGTTTTGCCTCTTGCTTCTATATTTCTCTATTAGTCGTCACCTCAATCTCATTTTTTTCTAAAAGTCACCCGCATCTAGCTATATCATCTCTAACACAGTTAATCTATCGTTTGATTTGCCCTTACTTATAGCTATTCACAGTAATCCAATACTCATAACTTTCCTCACAAAATACAGAAATAATAATTAATGAATGCCTTAATATTTTTAACTGTCGTCACTGCTCACACAACATTAAAATAACCATAAATATTCTATCACAAATAAACGAAGGAAAATACAATCTGTCAAATCAGAGTAGGTAAACTGAAACAGTCTATTTCTAACCCTACAAAACGATACTATTTAAACTACTATCCATCTTGTACACTGACGCGTGTATTTCGGGCGTTTTCTTTCAGTTTTCCGCTCCAGTAACCGCTTGCGCAGACAGTCGCAAGCTCTTTGATCTATACGAATAGACGTTTCCGATATTATGGCTAAACCAATGAAATAGGCGGTGAAGCTTTTGCTTACCGTCTGGTGGAAGGAAGGTGTAATTTGAGTAAACACTTTTGTCGGTGATGTTACTTTTATTGTGAAGTAGATTTATGATTGTAGATTTTGCCTGGTTCTATGATGTACTGGTAAAATGTAGCATTGTTGAACCTATAAGACAGTTTTTATTATTGAATTGGTCGAGGCTTGTTAATGGTAAGCGCTATTGTACTTAACGCGGAATTAAAAAACATATAGATAGAGTGTGTTAGCTTTCTGATGAAATAACAAATTAATATTGTGAGTT
The DNA here is from genome assembly GCA_932294355.1 of Aporophyla lueneburgensis. Classification (NCBI taxonomy): domain Eukaryota; kingdom Metazoa; phylum Arthropoda; class Insecta; order Lepidoptera; family Noctuidae; genus Aporophyla; species Aporophyla lueneburgensis. The sequence goes on from OW028747.1 coordinate 26,191,383, forward strand.
ATTGTGCATGTCTTATGGTTGCTACGTGGATGGGTAACCATCTTCACATATCCCCCTTTGTGCCTTGGAAAGCAATAACATATTGAGACCCTTCCGTGCCTCTGAAAGCACGTTAAGGCGTTGGTCCTGGCTACCATTCGTAGATCTGTGACAGTCGTTACGGGTCTTCAAAAGCCTGAAAGTCTTTCAAACCAGTCTTACTTAAAGGGTGTCGCATTACCCAATAACTAGGAGATATACAGCATGTTACAAAAACCCTGTCCGATCCTTAAGGGTATTATTCGGCATCGTACTGCGTACATTATTACGTAACCAATTAATGGATTTGAGATTATTATTTTTCCCTTGTGAATATAATTAAATAAAAATAAATAATAAAAACGAATCAAAGGCAACACTGATCGCTCGACAAAGTTCACGTGTTACTACGTACAGTTTTGTGTCAAAGAAGCAGCCAGAGCGAGGCGGTTTGTATGATCCTTTGTCATGAACCTGCTTTGTCGCGTGCCGCCAAACAAACTTATAACGAAAGAAAATTACGCTATGTCATACCTTATGCCTACGCGTAGGTATCAGCTGATATTGTTTTGTAGGCATAGTGATCCGGAGACCTAATCATGTTTATTAAGAAACAATTTATTGAATTAAATGTAGCCCTGATAAGGGCTTTTTTTAATACACTCAGCGGCACGGAAACTTGGCCACGTGTAAATTTCACAATATTTCGCACAAAAATGTATTTTTGACACTGAACTAAGGGTAGATGCACTCAGTAAGTGTTTCTTATGCTTCTGGAACTTGAGAATGAAAACTTCACAACACCAATAACTTTAGTTATTAAATTGGGCACTTTTGCAGAAAAAATGAAATTTACATCATCAATTTGTAAACACTATTGAATTAAAAAATAACCTAAATTGTTAATTTTTTCGTCGTTTCAGTATCGGGTGTTTCCTCCTCTAGCCCTTATAACGGCTTGCATTCGATCTGGCATGCTCTGAATGATGTTTCTGACATCAACTTGCGGTATGCTTTCCCAAGCAGTCAGTGCTGCATTTCGAAGTTGCTGAAGAGTTACTGGCGGGCCGGAGGTGGATTTAACTTTCTTTTGAGCATGTCCCAGATATGCTCAATTGGGTTTAAGTCCGGACTACGAGCTGGCCACAGTAATTTTTGAATACCAACTTCTTGAAAGTATTCTTCAACGCAATGTGCAACGTGTGGGCGTACATTATCGTGCATTAAGAGAAATTGGTCGTACCCTATATATCCCGAATATACCAAAACATGTTCCTGGAGGACCTCCTCGATGTATCGGACTGCAGTTAGCCGGTTATCAATGATATCCAACTCCGTACGACCATCGGAACTTATTCCTCCCCAAACCATTATAGAGCCTCCTTGGAAACTCACAGTTTGTGTGGTGGTAATGGGAAGAAATCTCTATCCTCTTCTTCTCCACACTCGCTCCCGACCATCTGGAGCGCGCAATGCAATTCGAGACTCATCTGTGAACAGCACTCGAGCCCATTGCTCGTGGGTCCAGCTGGCGTGTTCACGTGCGAATTGAAATCTAGCTACTCGGTGATGTCTGAGAAGTTCTGGACCGCGTGCTGGTCTACGGGCTTTCAAATTCACTTCCTCCATTCGTCTTCTCACCGTTCGCTCACTAACATTCACGCCCCTTGCGATTTGGAGCCGCTGGCGTATCTCAACGGCGGTCAGGTAGCGGTTTCTTAAAATTTCCAGGACAATAAATCGGTCGTCCCGGGCCGACGTGCATCTGATACCTCCACTGCCTGGTCTACAGGAATAGTGGCCAGTCTCCTGGTATCGTTTTAGCGCATACTGCATCGACGAACGTGGTACATTAAGAACCACAGCAACTTCACGCTGTGTCAATCCTTGGCCGATTAACGCTACAGCCTGTGCAACCTGTGCTGGTGTTATTGGCATTTTTATTGGTGTTACAGCACCTTCAGTTAACCAATAACAAGCACAAAATGACAATAATTCAATAAGCTAACCGTAAACTTTTACAACACACAAATTTTAACTTGCAACTTAGTCGCTCAAGTGACACGATTCAACTAACAATTTAAAGTTACGCCATAGTGCACTCAAACATTATGAATTACCCTCTTGAACTAAGGGTAAACATTTTTTGCCGTACTCTCATAACAAACAATCATTGGAAACGCTTAAAGTTTTTTTTTATTGAGAGTATTTGCGAGATAAGCGCTTGGCCAAGATTCCGTGCCGCTGAGTGTATGATGTCCTTTGGGCAAAGTACTTACCGACTGCAGGTTTCAGTTCTCTTGTTGTTGCATACTTCGGCGATCGTGCTCCACAAGTCCACCTCCAACACTGATACACATTCGACACCTTTTCACTAAATTTGCACGTACTCTTTGCAGCGAATTTGTGTACGATTTAAGTGAGTCGAAAGCTGCCACACTTAGATTCTGCCACAATTCGAGCTCTGACTTCGATTTCCGAATCGCACTCTCTTTTATAAACAATTTGTTTAACATGACCCCATAAATAAAAATCCAGTGGAATGGCTGATTGGAATACGACATTTTTCGCGAAACGATAGCGGCACGTGATACGTACAGACAGACGTCCGATCAAAAGCTATCTACACGAAAGACTGGCCATTGGCCAACAAGTAGCGCGCCGGTAGGCAACCAGTCGGCATCATCAAAGAGTCGAACGAGTGCCTACAACGCGGTACTGTAGGGCGGTGGCCTTTGAAATAAAAACGGGTAAAAATAACAAGATTTTGCCGGCGGGTGGAGTGTTGTTAACTTATGAAAATTTCCCATATTCACTGTTATATTTCGCATGGATTATAAAAATAAAAAAATCAATTACCTTTTGTTTTTTTTTAGATAGATTTATATATCATTTCTTCTAGTACGTATGTTGAACGAAGATTACGCCTTTATTGGATCGGACAGGGTTTTTGTTACATATTGTAGAGGTCAGATAGTCAGTCGCTCCATTTAAAATACTGGTATTTAGCTGCATTTGGTTAAATTGAAAACCGACCTCAAGATAGTTGGGAAAAGGCTCTTTTTGTTACAAAGAGTTTGCCAGATTCATGTATACTTTAGATCTATAAGTTTCTTTAGGGATATTTTTTTTTAAGTCAGATTTACAACTCTTTTCTGCGCTGACGTCGAGTAGCTTGGGACAAGAGCAAGAAAAAAAAAGAAAGGTTTAACTTTACATTCAGTTTTCGTTCAGAAGAACAATCTACAATATTAACATTCGCAATAAAATTAACATTGAACAGTTCATTATTTTCTTAAACATCGTTATTCACAAAAGTATAACGATCACCGCAACATCAGATTCCTTCACCACATATCCGTGAGATGTTGCATCATCGATGAGCATCCGGAAATATCATAAATTCTTTGATTCCCATGTAATTTGCCGGTTAAGTGATGTGCAAAAGGTATTGCTATAAAGCGTAAGGTTTACACTGTGGTCTTTATTTATATTCAGTTTTTTTTTTGTGAGATTAAACAATTATCGTTTACAATTCATTATTTTCTTAAACACCGTCCTATAAGAATATCAATCATCATAACATTGCATTCCTTCCCCATATATCCGTGAGATGTTACATCTTCGATGAACATCCGGAAACACAATAAATCCTCAGATTGACATCTAATGTGACAGTTTAGTGATGTGCAAAAGGTATTTCTATAAAAAACTGGCACCTAGCCGCCATATGTTTCTAACTCATACAAATACTGGAACCTGTTTACTGCATACGGTCATCTAGGCAAACGGCTAGACATCTCATGCCTCAGTTCTGCCAGAAAGTAAACGTGGTTACACGTTTGTTTTCGGAAATCTCGTAGTTTTAATCAAATTATTTTGAGAATTGCTTTTCCAACGGATTCGCCTGCGTATAGGTACAAAATTATCTTACGGGAACGTACTATCGCGATAAACAGCCATAGCGTAACCAGAATTAACACTATGTGTTAATCCAGGTTATAAACAATCCGTTTCTACGAAATTTTGTGACAACTATCCAAACCAAGATGAAGGTTTATATGTATAATATGCGGGCGAAGCCGCTGTTAAAAGCTAGTTAAAGAAAATTCTTTACACTGGAGTCAGAAATATGCTTTCGTCTTTGGTGAACTAGCTACGGATGCGATTTATATAATCCATTTTTTCTGCGAAAGCTCATAATTATAATGACTCAACTAACAACCTCTTTCCTTTGTCCCCAGGTACAAGTGAAGTGTTACAACTACATGTTAAAAAGTCCTCTCAACGATAACAGTGTTAGTGTTCATGTGGGGTGCCAGTAGCTGATCGCCCTGGCGTGGTACGGGCCCGGCGGGGGCGCGATGCAGGCGGGAGGGGGGTGGTTCCTACCCTGGACCATGGGCCTGCAAAAGTTTGCAGTAGCCCTGCCCATGGGTGGGGTGGTACCACTGGTACCGCCACTCCTGGCTGCAATGCCACAGGCCCCTCCTCCGCTGAGGCTAATCGCGCCGCCTCAGATGCAGCATCAGCAGCCTAGCAGAAAGGTACGGGTTTTTAATAAGAGAATTGTAGAACTTTTATATATAGTTCAGTAGAAAAAAAATGGCCTTTATTGGGCTAAGTATTGTACCTTGTGGGACACCATTCAATGCAGAAGAGTTCTTTTGAAAATACATACTAAATTAGAATCCAAACGTTTTATTTTGCCGAGATCTTTTCCACTAGGGTTGGTAATGAAGTTATTGAAAATCCCTCAAAGTAGAAAACGAATTCAATGAGCAATTTTGTATATTTGTTATTACAATTAGCTAGATATAATGCAATGGAATGAGCAAAATATTAAGTAGCTTGGACTTTAAACGATAATTTCTGATGGCTATAGAACTTATAGCACTATTAATGTAAGGTTGAAATTAAGTCAAAAGTCATCTTGGTTAATAACCAGGATTGTAGCAACTTTAACTCATTAAGAAACTTAACACTAAGCAAGTTTCATCCTTATCATCTTTACACTTAACTTCCTCGTTTCAACAGTACCGATTTCCTCAAGTCTCACAGTCTCCTCCTGCCGATCAATTTGTTGGCGTAAATTCCCTCATTGGGTCTGATTGATTCGATCCAGTGACTTGCGATTTGTTGAAAACGTATTAACAGTTAGGGCTAAATGATTGCTATCATTACTCAAGTGTTCAACGTTATTTTCTTTACGCTTTTATTGGGATTCTAGATTATACGGAACTGTCATAGGGCAATTTCGTTCCGTGGGTGTCGTAAAAAGCGGCTAAGGGACTTTCTAGAGAATAGGCAGCAGCGTTCTCTATGCACTTTACCACCATACTGCGATCGCCAACCATACCAAGCGTGGAGTTTATGGCAAAGCCTCAAAAATTAGGGAAGTCGTATGTCCAGCAGTGGACGTTTTTCGGCTGAAATGATGATGATGAGGGCTTGATGTCTCCCGCTTTTATATGGACCTAAATTCGGGAAGAATACTTGTAAATCATATTGCTAACTTAGAGCATATTACCAGTATTTCCCTTAACTTTTGCTTCGTTGGTCTAGTAGCAGAGCGCTTTTGTTGAGCATAATGTCCTTGATTCGATTGCCAGGCCAGGCAAAGGGTTATTGGGTTTAAAGGCCCAATTGATGGCATTGGGCTCGCACACAATAACTTTCGAATTATACATAACAGGCAATCTGCCTTAAACTAACTCCAACTCAACAAATTAATATTATGAGAAGAACGAATTCACAGTGTCTCATATTTAAAGCCATTGAGATATACCCCAATTCTAATATCTTGGATTAAAATGGTTTTTGTTCATCCTTCTACTAGCTTATGTAAATTCTGCTAGATTTAACACGGATATTCCTGCCCACTTCAGCAAATACTCTTTCATTTCATTTATTCATTATTGATTTTGAATATGAGAGAGAATCGAGAGATAATTCGTTTTCGTTCATCTTTTTATTCGGGTTAACTGAACCGTATTATTGTTTGCAGTCAATAGTTGGCAAAAGATATGTCTTTTGATAAGTTTTATTTGGTAATTGTACGTTTAAATCAAAATTGGTAGTGGGCAGGGAAAATTGCTTGCAGAAGAGATAGCCGATTGGGCCGAAAGGTTCTGAAGTTGCGATAACGTAGTGAAAGATACAGAGTAGAAGGGCTTCCCCCAATGTGGACCAATGATCTTGTAAAAGCCTTGTGAAGCACAAAGCACAGAACCGGTCGATGTGGAGGAGCTTGGTGGATGCCTACGTCCAATAGTGGAGGTTTTTCGGCTAAAATGATATAGTCAAAATTACTGGATATAAAGCATATCCTTTTTTTTATTTTTTTAAGATTATACAAAATGGATAAAAGGTTGTGAAGGTGTTTAAGGTTTCGTTTCTAAAGATAAATTTTTACTCCAAAAGAATACTTCTAAAACCCCTTTGCATACAGACAAGTCATGAGAAATCATCACCATGCTTGCTCAAGTCCTATTGCTTCTTTTTTTATTAGCCGTTGATGTCCCACTACTGGGCGAACCTACTCTCTTTCAGCACATTGCTTCTTAATCTAGAAATATAAGCTTTACTAAGATATCTAAGACACGAATACGGTACACAATAATTTATCTGTTTTCTGGAGCTAATACGTCTCCTGACAAGGGTCTGGTATCAATTACCGAAGATAATTTCGGTCTGGATTATCTGGGTTAGAATATTGGGTCTTCGATGGACATTGGATATTTATATAGGGATAAATTTTGGGTGAGGTCAAGAATTTTGTATTTATTTCATTTTGTTTTAAGCCTTTGGGTGAGATATTTAGTCACTATGTTCTGCATAAATACTAACTTGAATCGTTCGTTTCTTGAACAAATGTTCTAGTTTAGTTGCATTGTCCGTGGTGATAGGATTAATGCTGGGACTATGTAAAAGGTGCCATGGCTAGAAATGTGGAAAAAAAAGACCTTTTCCACCAACCCAAATAAATTGGGATAAGACCAGGACAATGATGATGGTGGTAGAATTACTGCGCAAGTTTCAAGTACGGTTCAGTTGGATAATTATTTACAAATTAACTATGAGCGGCAAAGTCTGGTGGTCATGGCCAATTCCTTACTGGATTAGTTCATCACATCCGTTCCTTCAATCCGTATACTGTGATTCTGGCAATTTTTCTTTTTTTTTGGTCATATAGAGGCTAATAGTATAATAAAGTTTTCGTTTATCTCACTATCTTTTTCAAGGCCTCACTAACTTTGATGTTAAGTACAGGCTATAATCCAGAACTAAACTTTTTACGTATATCACTTATCCGCACTACTTTCACTTTACCAACCGGAGCAAAATGTACGGTATTATGTCTGTACTTTTCATTCAGTCACAAGTTACTTGCTATTTGGAAATTGGTAATTCAAGTTACTTCTTGCTATTTAGAAATTGGTCATTCAAGTTACTTCTTGCTATTTGGAAATTGGTCATTCAAGTTACTTCTTGCTATTTAGAAATTGGTCACTCAAGTTACTTCTTGCTATTGGGAAATTCGTAATCATGTCACTTCTTGCTTTTTGGAAATTCGTAATCATGTCACTTCTTGCTTTTTGGAAATTCGTAATTATGTCACTTCTTGCTCCTTGGAAATTGGTAATTCAAGTTACTTGCTTTTTCTACCGACGAAAAAAAACGGAGGAGGTTATCAATTCGACACGTATATTTCTTTTTTTTTATGTATGACCACGCGTAACTTTTTACATAGTAGTCCGATTGTGATAATTCTTTTTTTATTGGAAAGGGTATACTCCCAAGGTGGTCCCATATAAATTCCGCCGACTCAAAATTTTAATGTTTATTATTTTTTGCTTTTCAGTTTTTTCGGCGGTTTAATTTTTTTTGCAATAACAGTTTACTGCTTGACATTTGATTGACAGTTCCAAAGTGAACAGATAATAACATCTGTAACGCCTATACATATTTCCCAAAGGATTAGACAGAGGTGCACGTATATGTAATGTATACTGCACCCACATCTTGCCAATTATATTTAAATCCCATGTAACAGGGGGGGCGTGGGGCTTTCGGGACCGGGACCGTGGTCCCAGATTCCACCTATTAATATAACTAGTGATCGCCCATTGGTCGAAATTCGACCGCACTTCATTTGAATAGACATACATTATTAAATGAAAAAAATATATATATAATAATAAATACTAGTGATCGCCCATTGGTCGAAATTCGACCGTACTTCATTTGAATAGAAATACATTATTAAATGAAAAAATATAGATAACAATAAATATAAAAAATAATATGGTTATATTTGACATTCAGTAACACTATAGACAAATTGTTGACGCTGTACTACTGTGGAGAGGGTTCGCTGGCGGGATGGTGATGGCCAGGACCAGGACGTAGGTGTAATGAGTAAAGAATACTTCTTCAGGACTCTCTTTTTTATTTTCTTAATACTTTTTAACTGCTGGATATGGAACAATATGGAATGAATTATCACAGAAAGCTCTGTTTTTATAGAATTTTCCCTATTATTTTTAATAGCTTCTGCCCGCGACTTCGTCCGCGTCAAATTTTCGCTCCCCTTCCCGTCGCGTCGAATTGCCTGCCAGTTTTCGTCCATTTTTCGTTTGCTGCTCAACTCCTTTTGACCGTAGCGTGATGTTATATAGCCTATAGCCTTTCTCAATAAATGGGCTATCCAACACAAAAAGAATTTTTCAATTCCGATCAGCAGTTCCTGAGATTAGCGCGTTCAATCAAACAAACATACAAACAAACAAACTCTTCAGCTTTATAATATTAGTATAGATTAATTATGACCGTTCCAAATGTCATAATTATAACCAGCCTGTACAATCTATGACCAGCCTGTACAATCGTGAGGCATACAACCTCTACAGTTTGCACACGACACTAAGTTTTGTATGGGAAACATACTAATGCCATACTTGACACTCTCCATAAAATCACAAAAATATTTCTTATAAATCTAAACTAAATTCCTATCGTCGCTAATACAAATAATATTAAAGACAAATATTCTCGATATGATCATAGATTTTAAAAATGAAATAGGTTATTCTAAGTTATTATATATCCATAAAATTAATTTATTACCTATGGTTATACTTGACATTCAGTAAGACTATAGACACAAAATCAGGCTTACCAACTTAGGGGTTTTTCCAAATTTAGGGGGTAAATAAGAGGATTGAGATTTTTTAGGGGCGTTCCATATTTAGGGGTATTCTTAGGGATTTATATCCATCTTACATTTCTCATTGTGTTTTTGATTACAATTAAAGTATTAGCGACTTCTAGTACGGTTCCTCGATACTAAGAATGCAGAGTGAATGATTAACAAATGTCGCGTAATAAATATAGACAAATATTACTACTGTGTGCCGGGTCTATGATTACTGAACATTCGTTGATTATTTTCATTATAATTTTTTAGCGGATTTTTTTAGTAATTGTGGCATGTTTAGGGGTTTTTAACTTAAGCTTTAGGGGTAAATATTTCTGGGTGTTGGTAACACTGCACAAAATAATAAAGACCAAGGAACTTATAAAGTTCCTTGATAAAGACAGATTTGGACCATAAACAAAAGAATTTCTATGCATGTGTGTATTAGATACACGGTAATGAACAGTAGTGTGTGTAACGTGTTATTTATTGAAAATAATGTATTTTAACGAATAATTTAAAAAAATATTAGCATTCGTCACTTCTTCTCTATATAAACTATAAGTGTGCGAAATTTCATACTCCTCCGTCCGCCCAATTTTCGTAAAAAGGGAGCCAAAGTTTTCGCTTCACGTATTAATATATAGATTAAAAAAATAATATGGTTATATTTGACATTCAGTAACACTATAGACAAATTGTTGACGCTGTACTACTGTGGAGAGGGTTCGCTGGCGGGATGGTGATGGCCAGGACCAGGACGTAGGTGTAATAAGTAAAGAATACTTCTTCAGGACTCTCTTCTTTATTTTCTTAATACTTCTTAACTGCTGGATATGGAATGAATTATCACAGGCTCTGTTTTTATGGAATTTCCCCTGTTATTTTTAATTAATTATAACGGTTCAAAATGTCATAATTATTACCAGCCTGTACAATCTATGACCAGCCTGTACAATCGTGAGGCATATAACCTCTATAGTTTGCACACGACACTAAGTTTTGTATGGGAAACTTACTAATGCCATATTTGACACTCCCCATAAAACCACAAAAAATATTTCTTATAAAATCTAAACTAAATTCCTATCGTCGCTAATACAAATAATATTAAAGACAAATATTCTCGATATGATCATAGATTTTAAAAGTGAAATAGGTTATATACCTATAAAATTAATTTATTACCTATGGTTATACTTGACATCTTGACATTCGGTAAGACTATAGACACAAAATATTAAAGACAGATGTTCTCGATTGGACCACAGATTTGGACCATAAACAAAAGAATATTTCTATGCATGTGTGTATTAAATACACGGTAATGAATAGTAGTGCGTGTAACGTGTTCTTTATTGAAAATAATGTATTTTTACGCATAATTTTAAAAAAAATATTAGCATTCGTCACTTCTTCTCTGTATAAACTATAAGTGTGAGAAATTTCATACTCCTCCGTCCGCCCAATTTCCGTAAAAAGGGATCCAAAGTTTTCGCTTCACGTATTAATATATAGATAAATATTTTTAGTAGTACTTTGGGACCACAAGTAAAGTAAACAAATGTATGTCTTAGCTTTACAAAAAATTAGAAGTTATACCAATAAAATTATTTTCATAAAACGATATAATATTTATTTTATTTCGACAATGACACCCTTCTATAAGAATTAAACATAAAAAATAATACAAAATACTATGAAAAAAAGTAATCTTGTGTGTTTAAATTACCTATCGTCCCTCTAATCGACCGCCGAAACGTAACAATAAACTTTTCAAAAACTTCACTATCGTAATTAGAAACGTCAGCAGCGGTCATAATCATAACAATTATTGGATATCATTACTATTTTTGTAAATTAAACACAATCAACTGACATTTTTAAAAAAATGCTATCTTAATATACTAGCAGACCCAGCGAACTTTGTACTGCCTTAGAGTCATTAAGTGATGTGTTAACTTATTAGGCTCCTACCAAGTTATGACAACCTGATATTTTGAAAGCATAAAGCGTTTTCTAGCTAATACATACACACCCATGTTAGGTGAGCTCCTACTGATTTATTACCACCTGATACTTTGAAGGCATAAAGTGATTTCTAGCTGACACCGATGTTTGGTAAGCTCTTACTAAGTTATGACAACCTGGTACTTCAAAGGCATAACGCGTTTTGTAGCTGAGACACAAAATGTATGAGAAAATGTTTTTATTTTTTCTCGTAATTTATTTTGGTCACAGTACTTTAACTTCTTTTTATTGTGGTCCCAAAATACTACTGCAAAATAATTATCGTATTTTAGGTGGAATCCAGGACTGCGGTCCCGGTCCCGAAAGCCCCACGACCCACAGGGGGCGAGCCTAATCCCACATATTCATATATCCTCCCCTTTTCTTCTGGTCTTATGTTGTGGGTTTCTGAGACTGAAGAATTCCAGATGGAAAATCCCAATAACATTTTAACCGACCCGATAACCGACTCCACGCACCTTTTGATTAAATATTGCGTCATTATTTTTTGTATAACCGCCAAGTTCTTGCATAATAGCTATAAGTACTAACTAGCGAAAAACAAAATATTTTTTTTCTTTGAGAACTTTGCACGGAAGGGGTAATCATTAATTTGCAACGCATGTGTAAGACAAATCGTAATTAACGTGTAACTAAAGATAATTTTGAGGACGTAAATTATCTGATTGCCACGTTTGGGCCGTCTCCTTGTTCTTGTGGTCGCAAGCGCTACTATTGAGCATGAGAACCTGGGTTTGATTCCCAGGTGTAACAAATTGTTATTCGGTTTTTCCATCAGGACATTTTCAGTAGCTGCACAGAGTCTGTAACATATCTGAAACAAAAAATAAAAGATATCCGAAGACTTTCCCTTTTAATTGATTGTACAAAATTATTTTCCAGAGTTTTTTTTTTTTTTTTTCATAATATATTAGCTTAGAAATAGCGGTACCAGTTATGTTTATACGAATGGCATCATATTTTTAGTTGAACGTGTTAATTTTCTGTTCTGTCGTAAAATATTTTTATTCCTGGGCCAACATTTTTCCCACACTCTTTTACAATCCCTACATTACAGAATCAACATAAAATAAAAATAAATCCTAATCGCACATCCTCAATTTATGTAGTGACAATGTTAACCTATGCAAAAATGAGCAGCTGCAAAACTTTTTATACTTATTTTATGCAAACACAATTTCTATTCAGCCTTAAGTAAAACCAGGTGCATAAACTGTCAAAATGAAGCCAACAGCTCGTAATTTACTAGAAATGTATTATTTTATCTTAGTTGAGATCCAGAAAGATGTGCACAAACTAATGTCCTTCCTTGCTACCACCATAACAGGTGTGTCATCTCTCTCTTCTCATGTTCCGTCTCCCTCTTTCAATGGTGTCATGTTTGCTATTATTATCTGTGGGACTAGTTTAACTTGTACAGAAATTAGTGTGGTTTATGTAACGAGCGTCAAAGTTTTATACGATACTAGCTTCTGCCCGCGACTTCGTCCGCGTCAAATTTTTGCTCCCCTGACCCTTCCCGTCGCATCGATTTGCCTGCTAGTTTTCGTCCATTTTTCGTTGCTGCTCGCTCCTTTTGAGTTATAGTGAGTCAACCTTAAAAGATAGACTTATGCTCTCGCGGACTTTTTTTTAGAACTTTTTAAAAGGAACAATTCCGTCATACATGGTTTTTGCGTTACTTTAACCGTTTACGCAGCGCACGCAACGAAAACTCTCAAAAGGAATAAATTTTCCCCGTTTTTGCAACATTTTTCACTACTGCTCCGCTCCTCTTCGTTGTAGCGTGATGTTATATAGCCTATAGCCTCCCTCGATAAATAGGCTACCCAACACAAAAATAATTTTTCAATTCGGACCAGGAGTTCCTGAGATTAGCGCGTTCAATCAAACAAACAAACAAACAAACAAACTCTTCAGCTTTATAATATTAGTATAGATTTTGTGAAAAGTTTTGAGTTGCAAATGATGTTTTAGTTTTTTAATGGTTTGGCTTTGACTTGCCAAAATATCAATAACTACCGAAACAAGGAAGTGGTGACTGACGTTTTAGAATTAGAATTTGCTAAACAATTTATACCATTAAATGATTTAGTATTACTAATGCACAAGCAATTTACCAATCATATTTGCCATCATGTATGCCTAACATACATACATACACAAATGCATGCTCAAACTCATTTCTTCTTCCCATAGAGATAAGCAGAAACTACAACTAAATGCTACGATCCTTACATATTCCTTATTCAAAATCAGCCAACCCGCTTCGCTTTACAAATTGCACCACACCCTAAGTAATTGGTTCTAGTCTAGCCTATGTAAGGCGTTTAATAGTCCGGGCATCGTGTCATCGGATTAACTACGTTTGCTGTACACAGGCTACCCCTTAATACGGCCAAGACTCTATCGCGAAGCCTTTAATGGCGTTACAGTGTTGACAGAATAAATATTCGGTTCCGGTTATCGCGTGTGAACTTGGCTGTTTACACTACTGTGCGCATATTTAGAGTATGGTACAATATTAGTACTATGTTGTAGTGTATGTCTATCCCTATGAGAACTAAGCTTAAGTTTGTGTTTTTACCCGACTACGGTGAAGCCAATAGGAGGGTTATGATTTTGACCGGTATGTATGTTCATCTGCTTCTTCATAACTACTAAACTACTTATCATAATTTAACAAATGATGTATCGTTGGAAACGTTTTTATTATATGCTGGTTGTGTGATGTCATTAAATTGATTTGGCGCCCTCTAAAGGATATAAAGTCATGAAGTGAAAAAGTCTTTCAGATGAAGATTAATTTCTTGTTTCATACTTTTTCGAAGATTTTTCAGTAGTCGAGTATTTTTGGTATATAACAACGATTGATTTAAGGGATTAATGAAACAAAAAAGTTTTTAACTGACTTTGAAACAACGGACTTCTGAAAAAACAGCTACAGAGTTATTTGTCACTTTGTATTGTTTTTTTCAGAAGTAGGTTGTTGGTGTGTGCTGATTTTTGGAACATGTTTTTTTTTGCACAATATTGTGGTATAAGGTACTTGATAATCGTTAAGGTTTATTTCAAAAGAGTTAGCACATAGTAATAAAATAAAAATATCGTCTACGTTAGAATATAAGTCAAAATTGGGATTAAGCTTAATAATACAAGTAAGACACGGCCATTTACTCTTTAATCAAACATTAACATCGAATAACTGCGTCCTTTAACCCTTTGGGAAGTACCCTGAATTATGTTACCCCTAACTCAAAGGGGTTTCTACCAGACAGACTTAAATTATTTGGTAATTCTTACACTTCTTTCCCGAAAAATCTGAACAGTAAATCTACTGTTAAATATTGTGTTACCTTCTCTGATCCGTTGCACTTATAAATAAAATTCAATTGTTTGTAATGTCAAAATAACAGTTTTTTACCAAATGCATATGAAAGTATTTTTTTTTTTTAAATGTCTATCTGTAAAGAAAGAAAATAAGTTTATTTGCGGCAAACATGACGCACAGAAAGAACAGAAACATACAAAAAATAAGGGGAAAATATGCGTCACATCCACGCAAAACGGCCAGCGGCCGGCTGGCTGGCTGTCTGTTAGTTTCAGCTAATCTCCTTAAACAGCTGGACCTATTTTGACGAGACTTTCACTGGCAGATAGCTAATGTTATAAGGAGTAACATAAGATCTCTTTTTCCCGGTAGCACGTTCTATAGAATAATTTCCGACATTCACTCGCGCACTAAATAAATTACAAAATCAACATAAGATCTTACACCAAACCATCCAAAACTCGGTCTAAACGACCAAATTTCAAAACAAAACAGTATCAAAATCCCTTACAACTGCATCAAAACAAAACACAGTGCAGCATTTAGAATGCTCGCTCTAAAATTAAAATGTTAAAGGATCTCAGTTGGCATCCACTATAATAAAGCCGTGTTTACATCGTACATCATAGGGTAATTACCCCCCTGGGACTGTGGTACGGTCATTACCCCACTCACTTGCGAATTAATGACTGAAGCTTTCTTTGGGCGTGTTGGCTACCATTTTTAAATGGATGGCGTAAGTAGAACGTTTGAGGGAACGTCGTGGCTAAATTATAACAGTCGTACTGGTCCACGTCGACCATTCAAATTCAAACTCAACGCATTTATATCAATAAAATCTGTTACAGGCACTTTTGTATTTTCAAGGGACGGTGAGCCAGAAAAATGAAGCTAGTTGTCTATTCCAAAGCGTAGTAGGTTCCTATGGAGGGGAACTGGCAAGAAACACCATGGACACTCATTTCAAACAAAAATTTTGCCACATAAAGTTGGTAACATTACAATATTTAAGTTTAAACATATTGAGAACTCTCCGTACCGAGAAAGTACGTTAACGTAGTATGACAGCCGTCAGTCCCGGCTGTCATTTGTAAATCTTTGGCAGTGGTTGTGGGAAGTAGTCTGAAAGTCAGACCACTGGTATTTCAGTTGCATATGGTTAGAGTGAAAGCCGACCCCAACATAGTTGGGAAATAAAATAAATCTATACTTATATTATAAAGCTGAAGAGTTTGTTTGTTTGTTTGATTGAACGCGCTAATCTCAGGAACTCCTGGTCCGAATTGAAAAAATATTTTTGTGTTGGGTAGCCTATTTATTAAGGGAGGCTATAGGCTATATAACATCACGCTACAACTAAGAAGAGCGGAGCAGTAATGAAAAATGTTTGCAAAAACGGGGAAAATTTATTCCTTTTGAGAGTTTCCGTTGCGTGCGATGCGTAAACGGTTAAAGTAACGCAAAAATCATGTATGACGGAATTGTTCCTTTTAAAACGTTCTAAAAAAAAGTCCGCGAGAGCATATGTCTATCTTTTAAGGTTGACTCACTATAACTCAAAAGGAGCGAGCAGCAACGAAAAATGGACGAAAACTAGCAAGCAAATCGATGCGACGGGAAGGGTCATGGGAGCAAAAATTTGACGCGGACGAAGTTGCGGGCAGAAGCTAGTGAATAATAAAAGGCTAGGCAGATGGCGATGATGAATTAGAACTATTGGGATAAATTGAGTTATGCGTATATTTTGAAGATGCAATTATTATTATCGGTTTGCTATTCTAAAGTAAGACAGGTGTAGGTATATTTCAAAATTCGGCAGTTAGACATTATATTGATCCACCGAAACGAATACTTTATTGACGTAATTTTATTCAGCATCATACATTACCGAGCAGATAAATTTTACCACTCAAAAATAATAGACCATTAAAAACTTTGTTTATAAGTTATAATCTGGTCGTAAGATATATTTATTTTCATTAAACAACTAACATTAAACTTGAAGAACGAGCGTATTAGCGTATTGACGCTGGTATGAAACCATCATTTATTAAAGAGCAACAGCGGCTTAAAATATTAAATTTAAATAAAAAAATACAATAACCTATTACAAAATTTTACGCAACATAAAAGTATGAAATTACACGCCTCTAGACGTAAAACCTAATAAAAATAAAAACAGCCGTGGAGTGTGTTAAAAATTCTTAATATTCCAACACGCTGGCTTTACGCCGCATTATTAACAATTTTTACATGAAACCACGCCCTTAAAAATCTAAAATATTAATCCATTTAATCTCAACACTGCCACACATCTATTACTTGAAGTAATTTTGTTACAATTACCGTCACTCTTAGCGATTATAAAAAAAAATCGACTAAGTACTAGTGAAGGGATTAAGCGAAAAGTCGACTTGGAATATGAGTCAACTTATTTTGCTCCAAGTGTAACGGCTTTGGTCTTTTTATAGTGAAATTAAAAAGATAGAAAAACTTAAAAGCGGGAGATACGGTACTTTATCATAGCACGGTCCCACTGAACCAAGTCCAGTGGACAGAGATGCACTCAGTCACACGCGATCCATAGTCTAAACAACGAATGTCGATACCGTTCAATAATTTTAGTTATTGTATATAAATACGCATCAAAATACCTTCTTGTTAAATTAATAATAAGTTTTCTAATCACTCAAAAAAGAAAAATAAGTTATTAACATAATTAAAATTGATGATTGCCAACTATTTCGTTACCATCATCATCATCATTTCAGCCGAAAGACTTCCACTCCTGGACTAAGGTCTCTCCAAGTATGTGTAATTAGCCTATAATAATCTCACTGTCAGGTCACAGGCCAACTTACTCTCTGTAAGAAGGAGTCATAAGCCATAATCCACCACGCAGAGGCACAGTTCCGGATTTTTTAGTTCTAGGACATGCCGGTTTCCTGACGATGTTTTCCTGCATTGTTTTGAGAGCAGTGGTGATGATGAAATTAAATACACAAAACTTTTTAACAAAAAATTGAACCGCACAGTGGAACGAATGTATGGGAGCGGTTGGACGTAGACATGTCCGAAAAAAAAGAGTAAAATTATGCCAAACTAATGATGCCATCTTATTCGATTACTTAATGCCTTCATAACTTGTGGTGATGAATTTCTTCATAACTCCCATATTTCGGGAGTAATTTGAGAAAATGTGAAATTTTACTATGAAAATGAGTGTATCGAGCTCTCTCCCTCCTGATTCCGGGCTTGTTTCAAGTAGCGGTCTCTAATATCATAATGCTAATACTAAGAGCTATATTTAATACTAAGACACATAGTGCGCCAAATGTGCACTTTCTGGGATAAAGAGTGATGTTTATTTTATAACACAATTTTTTTATTTTTTGTTTTTTTTTTTGATTAAAACCGTTTTTCTAAAGGTTTACCTTATTACAATAACATTTCTGAGCAGCCAATTAGAGAAGATATAAGCTAATTAGGATATATAATTAGGGACTTAAGGTTTACATATAAAACTGATGCACTAATGATTACTGATAAGAACATTGCTATTATTTAATTACTAAATGGCTCTTAATACACTAATTTAGCATGCATCATTTACTAATTATCACAATAACTAATTACCTTGCAATATTTAACAAAGGATACCTGGGATACCTGGATTTTATATAAATAGGTCACTATTAGTAACTTTAAAATCAGTGTTGATTTACACCTCGTTGTATCCAAGCTAATCTCGCAATGTATTTTCCAAATTTTAATACAAATCTTGATATTCACGTTGCTTTATGCGCACGCGCACATAAAGATTTACGCGACTTTAACTATTTGTTCAGTGTTTTAAAAGATAACAGTTGTGTTCAGTTATGTGAAAGTGCTGAAACAAGTTTAAAAGACTGGTGTCGTCGATTTTGCTACCGCATTTATGCAAAATGGACACAGTCTGGAAGAAGCACAGATAAGTTTCGGAAGAAACATGAGATTTGGCTACAGGCTGCAATTCAATGGCCGGAATTACAGAATGAAAATATGGAACCTTCTACAGAAAATATAAGTGACGTCATCGAGCCCATAATTTCTCCTGCTAAATCTGATGCTTCAACTTGTACACATCCTAGTCCTCGTAAATCTTTTGAGGACCTTAGTAACCGGCAAAAAAGAAGACGCACTGAAGATAGTCTTTCATGCAGCAGTAGCAGCGCTGAAATTATGTTTTCGGCCGAAAGGGCGCTTCAAAAGGCAGGACAAAGCGATACAGCTTATGTTATGAAATACTTGACGGAGAATCCAGAAGAGGCCTCAAAAATCAAAGCCTTCATTGAAGGTAAATCAATTCAGGTACGGGAAATATCCCCTTTGAAGGCATTGGCTCTTTATGTATCGATGAACTTATCGAAATGGCGCTATAACACTCTTCGGGATTTCAACACTCAAGAAGGAGCTCTTCAATACCCGAGTTACTACATGTTGGTTAAAGAAAAAATTAAGTGCTATCCGGCCAAAGAAGATCTCACAGTTACAGAGAGCTCTGCAAAAATCAAATTACAAGCCTTGATGGATTTAACCTCAAGAAGACTTATTAGGTCGTTAGAAACCCCTGTTGATCCCAATCAACAGCTCGTATTGACCAGCAAATGGGGTTTTGACGGATCATCTAGCCAAAGCATTTATCATCAAAGGACGAGTGAAGATGAGCAAATCGATCTTGCTAGTAATTTTATGATTAGTCTTGTACCACTGCGGCTCGTCTCAAAAGGTGTAACAATTTGGGAAAACGAGCGACCATCTTCCACTTCATTTTGCCGGCCAATATTGTTTAAGTTTATAAAGGAAACCAAAGAAAATGTGCAGAGAGAGATGGCTGAAATCGAAGCAGAGATTGAAGCCTTAACTCCATCCACCATCACTGATGGAATTAGTGTCAAACACCAACTGCTGTTGACAATGATTGATGGTAAAATTCATTCCATTATATCCAATACAGCAGCTTCAGTGTGTGACATATGCAAGGCTTGTCCTAAAGAAATGAATAATTTAGAGTTAATCAAAGATAAACACGCAAACGAGGACATGTATAAATATAGCTTAAGCACCCTTCACGCTTGGATTCGCTCAATGGAATGCTTATTACACATTTCCTACAAATTAGACATAAAATCATGGCAAGTAAGGGGTGATATAGCAAAAAGGCAAGTTGATGACAGGAAGAAAAGAGTTCAAGAGGCTGTAAGAAGAGAAACGGGCTTACTTCTCGATGTTGTGAAACAAGGCAGTGGATCCACCAACAATGGCAACTCGGCAAGGAGATTTTTTGAAAACTACACTAAATCTGCTGAACTGACCGGAATAGATGCTATGCTTTTAAGAAAAATCTGTGTGATCTTGCAGTGTATTTCATCAGGAGAGAAGATCAACGTAACTAAATTCCGAGAGTTCTGCTTTGATACTGCTAAGCTTTACGTGGAGTTATACCCATGGTATTATATGCCTTCTTCACTTCATAAAATTTTAATGCATGGGCCAGACATAGTTCAGAACATGTCAATTGTGCCCATTGGTTTTCTATCCGAAGAGGCATCTGAGGCTAGAAATAAAGATTTTAGAAAATATAGAGAGGGGCATTCTCGAAAGCATAGCAGTATCTCATGCAATGAAGATATTATGCACAATCTTTTACTGTCTTCTGATCCACTTGTTACAAGTATCCGTCCAAAAGGAAATAAGTTTGTAAAAAATACTTCTTTTAAGGAATTTTATGAGCTTACGGATTCTGAGAGAAGTGATATCGAATTTGTTAACATAAATGATTTAGCGGACATCGATTCTGAATTTGAATTAATTGATGATGATGATGATGACGAAGATAATTAAATGATGTTATTGTTTTAAAATGTGTAACTTAGTAAATTAGAGCTTACATCTTAATTATTTATTGTACTTTTAATGAAACTAGGTAATTTATTATCAACTTACTTAAAAGTCATACTCTCATCAGTTCTTGTGAATATTTTTGTTAATATATATTTCTGTATATATATAATATATTTATAGACCTCTTAATAAGTCTGTCTGCGGTTTAAAGTAAATACAAATGGGGAAAAAACGTTTTTTTTTTTAAATTTTCATTTCCTTTTATCCCAGAAAGTGCACATTTGGCGCACTATGTGTCTTAGTATTAAATATAGCTCTTAGTAATAGCATTACGATATTAGAGACCGCTACTTGAAACAAGCCCGGAATCAGGAGGGAGAGAGCTCGATACACTCATTTTCATAGTAAAATTTCACATTTTCTCAAATTACTCCCGAAATATGGGAGTTATGAAGAAATTCATCACCACAATTTATGAAGTCATTAAGTAATCGAATAAGATGGCATCATTAGTTTGTCATAATTTTACTCTTATTTTTCGGACATGTCTACGTCCAACCGCTCCCATACATTCGTTCCACTGTGAACCGCCGAAAAAACTGAAAAGCATAAAATAATAAACCTTAAAATTATGAGTCGGCGCTTTGAGTGATCTTTGTTCATTGATTTTTCAGCGCCGACTCAAAATTTTAAGGTTTATTATTTTATGCTTTTCAGTATTTTCGGCGGTTTAATTTTTTGTTAAAAAGTTTTTATTTTATAATTTTTTGTGACTTTAATGTACTCATAATACCCTATCCAACAAAAAAAGAATTATCAAAATCAGACTACTCTGTATAAAGTTATGCGTGGTTACACATTACAATCAGTGAGTGAACAATCAATCATCCCCTGTTTTCCGATCCTTAGGGTTCGATTTTGTTTTCAAAATTTATATGGGACTATCTTGGGAGTATACCCTTTCCAATAGAAGAAGAATTGTCACAATCGGACCACTATGTAAAAAGTTATGCGTGGTCATACATAAAAAAAAAAATACACGCGTCGAATTGAGAACCTCCTCCGTTTTTTTTCGTCGGTTGAAAATAAAGTGTATGTCTCGGTTACAACTCACGACCTACAGCATATGGGCCGATACCATTAGGCCACCAGTCGCACAAGTATAATAGACTCTACTTTATATCGATTTAATATTTATCAACGTCAATACATGAAACTAATCTTACATCAATTACATCTTTATTCCAGTTTAAATAATTAATTAATTGACAGATGTTGTGATGATACGCAATTTGCGATTTCTTTAATTACAGCCTCCATGCTAACACAGGTAGGTACCTATAAGGGCATGTCTCCCGGGCCCCGTTCTTAAAATAACTCGGTATTAATTAGGTCTCCAATGATCGTGAGATGAATTGTCCTGATATCGAGACCTAATTACGAGAAATATACCAGTTTTAATGACAAAAAAAGCGGTCAAGACTAAGGGTTCCGTACCACCATACAATAGTAAACACTGCGTATTTTCAACGGGGCAATGCTGTCAGTCTTCTAGGAACGTTTCCGGATGACAGCGATGCGGACGAGTAAGTACTTTGACGCCTAAGTAACCAAAAAACAAAGAATGTATTTTCAAGAAATCAGTAATTAGTTACGAATTTCATTTCTACATTTTTTTTTCAATGTATGTTCTTTAGTACGTACAAAAAAACACCCAATAAATCGCGTTTCTTGTATGTATGTCCCTTTTATTTTTTTAACCGTATCTTATGTTTATTCATTGTTATCATAGCGACTATATTAAAAACACTCTATGAAAATTCCAACTATGTTCCTATTATGGTTTAAAGATACAACCCTGTGACTGGTGAGTGGACGGTCAGCAAAATAATAGGGTTCCGTTAGCACCCTTTTCGTACGGAACCCTAAATAGAAATCTGATTCGAGGCTCAATGTAAGTTAATAGGCTGATCTAAATTTGCTCGCCCTTCGGTTTTATTGGACTCGACACATGTTCTACAAAGTCGTAATTAAAAATCGTAGGTAAGGTATTTTTAGGGCCCCTTCGCGTGACTATAAGTATGTGCCCGAAAAGATAATGTGCATGATCTGCTTAAACTTTACCTCGAGCGTAAAGTGCTTGTTTACACGTTTCTAGTATCGAGTCGAGTTACTTTCGGACAGTTTTTGTTTTTTGCCTTGAACCATGTACACAACCATCTCCAATACTTACATATCTATAATATAATAAAATAGGAACGAAGTTGTTGATTGAATATTTTTGTAAAATAATTAGTAATTTCTACGAGGTGTACGGGAAAAGATAGTTTTTTTAGAATTTTCGTCATGAAATTTTGCACGCATAAATATACGGGCTTGTTTTATTAACGTTGCTTTTTGGCAGACGTTTAAGCATATTTTTTTATCGACAAACTGATATTTAAATTGTATGTCTACCCTAGCGCGTTCACTTTAATGCATATCTCTAAATAAATGTCGCCCATATGCCTGTCTAACAGCTTACTCTCAGTAATTTACAGAGCTTGATAGCAAAGTTGCTCAATTATGTAAATGAGAACAATTGTACGATAACAGACAGACGGACGCAGGGTTCCCTCTATCTGGCAGAAACTTGATGCTCCGAATTTTATTTGGCATAACACACTTGGCATAATCTTATTTAAACGAATATTTGTAAGGCATAAAAAATGTTTAGCATAATCATTGTTTGGCCGAACGTTTATATGCTCGAATTAACGCTGGCATACTTTTAAGATGGCAGAATATTATTTCGCATAATTACCTTTGGCAGACTTAAAATTCCGCATAATTTCGTTTAGCATAAAATTTATTTAGAGCAATGATTATTTGGCATAATTTCACTTGGCATACTATGAAGATGGCTGAATTTCATTTAGAATAATTTTGGTAGGCATATTTTCATTTCTATTAAATTGCATTTTAACCTTAAATGAAATGAAATAGTGTCTCAAAAAGTCAGTATATGTTGTGCTACAAAAATGATTGACAGAAACGAATCGCTGCAGAACCGACTCCACGTAGTCTTGTCTGCCCTACCCTTAGAGTGTAATTTAAGCCCGCGTAGGCGCGGAGTGGCGAGGCGGCCCGCGAGCTGAGGAGCAGGTGGTTTTGACAGTCGCCGCCGCGGCTGAGGCTGGCCGGCGAAGCCGGCCAGCAAGCCGAAGCCGCGGTGGTGAGCGTAAAACCATCTGCGACGATGAGCTCGCGTGGGACCGCCGAAACCCCGCAGCGCCGGAGCCGTGACAGAAACCATGCATGCTGCATGTTGCATGCTCGCTGCATGCTGTAAGCATGCTTGCGTGCTGCATTTTTGCTTGCATTCTGCATGCTTGCTTGCATGCTTGCTTGCTGCATACTTGCTTGCTGCATGCTTGCTTGCATGCTGCATGCTCGGTTGCTTGCATGCTGTATGCTTGGTTGCTTGCATGCTGTATGCTTACTTGCAAGCTGCATGTTTGTTTGCATGCTGCATGCTTCTTCGATATGACATGTATGCCAAAAGATGATTCTAAGTTTAAAGTTTCTGAGATATGATAGTTCTGCCTTTTAATAACTATCGATATGAAATTATGCCAAGAGACGATTCTGACTGCGAACTTTCTGCGATATGATGGTTCTACTTTTTAATTATTATGGAATAAAATTTATGCCTAAAGATGATTCTGACTTATAAAATTATGCGTTGTGAATGTATGATAAATGAGTGTATGCCAAACGATTTTCTGCGAAATGAAGTTTATGCCATCCGCTGTTATGCAAAATAATATTATGACGAAAAAAATTCTGCCATAAAGGGTGGACCCACGGACGCATTACTTGTGATTTCTAAAAAGATACACTGTACACGTATGTTTTTTACTGTGTATGGAAATGTTTAAGTATAGTGGAATACTAACTAACGTATGTCTGAAGTTTGCCTTATTTTACTAAACCTCAAGGGGCATGCAAGGAGCTTGTTACTTAACGTAATAACAGCCGAACCGATTGATCGATCAGGTTAAGCTACGCCTGCCGCGGTTTGTCCGTGAATGTGAAGAAAAATAAATAAAGTTATGAAATTAAGATAAGAACTTTGTAAAAATAAAGAACGAACGTTATGTGATAATGATCTTCATGGAAAAAAATTACTAAAAGCTAGCCTTTAAAGCAAGAATAAATAAGCCTCTTCTAGGCTTTCTAGTTCCATCAGCATCTCCCGGTGAAATCCAGGTCAGGAATAAGTCCATTTCGCAATAAATAAAAAAAATCTTGTTTGCTGCCTTATTCATAATTCATTAAACATAGTTCTGCCACCGTTCCACTATATCCAACTGAACAAGCCCTTATTGTCTTACACATACTTAATAAAATTCTTATTGATGAAATAAACGTCTAAATATTCGCTGTTTAGGTCAACATTAATTTATATGTATCTTCTTTAATATCAGGGAACGTGAACGTAATAAAAGCAATATACTTTGAAGAAAGACATTTTCTTCGCAAGCAATTTCACTTTATTTGAAATTTGAGTTTCTCGTGTGTAGTGTTCCTTTATTTCTTACTAGATTTCTGCCCGCGACTTCGTCCGCGTCAAATTTTTGCTCCCCTGACCCTTCCCATTGCATCAAATTGCCTGCCTGTTTTCGAACATTTATCGTTGCTGCTACGCTCCTTTTGATTGTAGGGTGATGTTATATAGCCTATAGCCTTCCTCCAATAGGCTACCCAACACAAAAAAGTTTTTCAATTTGGACCCGGAGTTCCTGAGATTAGCGCGTTCAACCAAACAAACAAACTTTATAATATTTGTATAGATTTACTTTTTTTACTGATTTTCAGTCCAATGAGTCAATCCATACTAATATTATAAATGCAAAAGTAACTCTGTCTGTCTGTCGGTCTGTCTGTCTGTCTGTCTCGCTTTCCTGCTAAAACTACTGAACCGATTTAAATGAAATTTGGTACACAGATAGTTTAAAGCCTGAGAAAGGACATAGGCTACTTTTTATCCCGGTAGTATGTTCCCGCGGGATAATTTCCGACCTCCACGCGGGCGAAGCCGCTGGCAAAAGCTAGTATTACATAAAATAAGCAGCCTATAATCTTCCCACTGCTGGGACACATGCCCCTTCTACATTACGGGTTGGTAGACAAACATGTCTTCGAATTTTTGGTTCTAGGACTTCGGCAAATGTTTCTCACGATGTTTTCCTTCACCGTTGTTAGAGCAGTGATGCGAAAACAATTTACCGAAAGTATAGCGCCTTTCTGGGTTCGAACCTGCGACCTACAACTCGTATGTTACCTTGCGGCCATTACCCTGTGTCACCACTGCTCTCTCAATATTACATGCTAAGCACAAACTAGAAAAAGGCTTAGCTGCAGACGAAGAGTCTTAAGCCGGAAACTGTATCCAACTCCAGGAATTTAAAATACTTATATCAATTAAAATACTTGTATCGAAGCCCCATTTACATACATTTTCGCCCACGTGGAGTCCATTAATTAATTCCATTTTCCCACGGGAACGTGCTACCGGGACAAAGAGCCTATGCTAAGTCTTATAACATCTGCTATCTGCCAGTGAAAGAGTCATCAAAATTAGTCCAGCCGTTTCAGAGATTTGCCGGAACAAATAGACAGACAGTTTTTTTTTTTCTTAACTTGTTTATTGTTGTAAGTACAATATATACGTTTATTTGCATTTAGTAAAAAAAACTGTTATTTTTACATTACAAACAGACACTTAAATTTGATTTATTTATATAGAGAAATAATACCGTTTGACACCTTACTTATAATCTAAAAGAGGTCCTTCTAATTTATACTGTCCGCTAAAAGCCGACTGGCTCCATTACTTGTAAGCAAGTAATTATAAGAGTATTCTAATTACGTCTGAACCCGTTCTTTGATGCGCACAATTTATACGAAGATGTACGATAAATATGGCTGACGCGCTGGGTGTTAATATTCTTGTAAATTAAAATGATGTCTTAAGATTTTCTCTAGATAATGGTTCGGATCAGAAATGAAGAGATCCGTTAGAGAACCAAGATAACTGACATAAGCGGTTAAGTGGCAGGAGGCAGGGTACATTGCTCGCGGAACAGATGGCCTATGGGGCTGAAAGGTTCTGTAGTGGCGACTGCGTACGACGATGGTAGGCCATCCTCAAGGTGCACCGATGACCAGAGAAGCACAGAACCGGGTGTATTGGTGATGATTGGGGATGCCTTTATTCAGCAGTGGACGTATTTCGCATAAAATGATACCTCCCCCATTTTGGGAGGGCTGGTCATAATCGCCTCGCTTGGCAGGCGGGTTGGCGATCGCAAGATGTGATAAATACATAGAGAACGCTGCTGCACATTCTCTAGTAAGTCCCTTAGTCGCCTTTTACGACACCCACGGGAAGAAATGGGGTGGTGTTATTCTTTATGTCCGGCACCTCACCGAACAATTAAGACCGAACACCAGTATATGGTACAACAAAAAAACTTCTAAAAACACGCATCCCGTGCATGAGAGGCGAGGTCATAACCACTGGGCCATCCCGACATAAAGCTTTCATAAAGAAGAAATGAAGGCAAAACAAGAAATTAATACACATTAAAAATACTGTGGCACTTTACTAGACATTGCAACTTAGTGTCCACTCAAATATTTTTCCTATTTTTTTCTCGAGATTACGGGCAAATTTAACCCTTCCGTGCGCTTTATTTAAGACCAAGTTTAAATGCAAAATATGGGTGCAGAATAGGTCTTCGTTTTTCGATTTTTCTGGAATAACCGTGTATGGTATTTACAGTAAACTAGATTGGATATACCGCACATATGCTAGACTACCTAGACGATCGCGTGTGGCTGTGGATTATTAATTGCTTCATTGATTTTCTTGCATTTTTTGTAAAGTTGACAGACTTGAACTGACATTAAAACTGGTTGTCGGATCTGTCACAGTAGGTTTTTTTTTCGTTTCTTTCTGCAGCGAGTTAATATTTTGCACGCATATTATGAAAGTATCTGTACCATGTAGATACTTTGATGTTAAATCCTATAAAAACACTTTTATCGTTAAAATATCACATATCCTTTGCAATGTTTGCAATCAAAATATAATAAAGCGGTCAGAATATATATATTAAAGTGAAATACATAATGAAAATCCATTAAAGTAAATTCTGTGAAAAGTAGGAATTAAAAGCTTTTAATTTAATAATAAACACAATAAATCTTTTATTCAACTCACAAAATATAACATGAAGCAAATTAACGCTGTATTATTTCACCAAATCGAAATAGACAGCTATTTAAAATTCGAAACACGATGTACGACAGGTGAACAAACGAGAATCGAGTGTTAAAACGATTGTGAATCGGTTATCGTTAATCGATTGATACACACTGCCTAATTTGCGTAGAATCAACCGTGTTTAATTAGAATTGAAAATGCGATTTGTGGTTTCTGATTGTTTTACGTGTTAATTTGTTAGATTTTTTTATTGGTCTTTTTCTTGTTGAATTGTTAGTGTACATGTTTTTTGGCGCCTTGCGGCGTTGGAATAGAAGAGGATGTTGCGGGACGAATGAAAAATCCTCGTTTCTACTTTTAGCCTCCGACGCACATCATCTCTACACGACATCACCCGCTCTAGGCGGAGCGGGAGGGCGTGTCAGACTTTTACTGACTAAAACCCACCCGTGTTCCTTCAGTTGCCTATATGCCAGTGCCACAGTAACTCCTTCGAACAGATTTTGCGACCCTGGTAGGTCGTGATCCTGGCAGGACCAACGGAACCCTATTACTAAAGCTCCGTGTCCATCTGTTCGTCCGTCTGTTCCTTTGAACCATAATAGGTAGACACTTGAAAACTTTACGATGTTTGTTAGCAACATTTTGAAATGTCTACTTCGTCTTCCTTTCCGTCTTTAAATTTTAATTTTAAAGTCCGGGCTTTAAAATTGATTGTGATTTCTGTGTTTGTTTCGGACTTTCTTCTCAGAGAAGTCAGATAGGAAACGCCGATATCATCTAGTTTTCAAAATATGATTGACATGTAAAAGGTACACGCGTTGTAAAATGGTACGGAACACTTAGTTTGCGATTCTGTATCGCATTAGCGAAGTTGAGCTCGGACAGAAAATGATATGAAGTTATTTTTTAGTTTAGCAAATAATTTTCAACCACCGATTTCCCATCATACCTTTATTGGAAATTACTATGTGATTGAAAGCTAACATTTCTACAGAGCACACAGCTAACATTTCTATTTCTATATCAATTTCATTTCGCTGCCCATAACTATCCCATCATTTCCGTGTATTACATGCATCATAGGTTTTTCAATAAAACATTAGTAATCTGTCATTATATCTCATTGAAGTGGACCTAACCCATCCTGCACTACCCACCAACTTAGTTTTGCGTAACAAAAACTTAGTTTATTCAGAAGCCACGCCCTTATTGTTATTGTGTTAAATGTCAATATTGAATGGTGTTTTTGGTTGTGTGCAAGTTCACCGAATCGATACAAATCGCGGGAAGCATTCATGGGGAGTCGTGTGCTTGGAAACCAATTTCCTGTTCTCTTTCATATTGAAATGTAAGTGCCCTTCAATAAGTATACCAGACGTGGGATTTATAGTCCCTAGTGTGGGTTTTATGTGAAACTTTTTTGGGGCCGCATTTGTAGGGTTGACTGACGGGTCATTTTTGAATGGGGCACATTCAGATGTGTATTTGGGTAGATGTGACCTCTGAGTTTGTTCCGGGTTTTCTTCTCAAAGTAGTTGGTTTTGAAATACCGTAATCATGTAGTTTTAAAACATTATTTTGTTTAGACCTTTTAATATTATTTAACAGCCCCATTTGTGTTAAATTAAAAAGTGTAGTAATAGTTTGTTAGTCTTTTAATTGTGTAGTGGAGATTAGCAAATATTGCTGACAATGCCTGAAGCAGCGATGACGGTAATTAACTTTTTACTATTTATAGTTTTTAATCTTCCAAGATCAATTATTTCGGTGAATCTAGTCGTTGGTCAATTTAATTAACCTAAGCGCCATCTTTTATAAAATAGTAATTTTTGAAGCACATCTTTAGCACACTTGGCGCTCTATCTAAACAGTGAACGAAATCGAACCATCACGCTCGGGTTGGTGACGTGGAATCTCGTGTACTCGGGGACGAATGGTGAGTCGTCATCAGAAAAAATACTTGAATTGAGAAAATCAAACAAGTTCTCACTTCTATTGTGTGGATATAAGGCCACACGGGCCACACCCTATTAATTTTTAAGCATTGATAATGGTATCACTATTCCTATTAGCCTTTCAAACACCAAATAATAAGAGCACCAAGTAGACCGCAGCAAGGACATCCTCCACATGTGGACATTCATGGACGGGTCAGACCTCCCGGTGTGTATGCGGCTTCTCTCCACAGACAATTACTTACCTCCCATCATAGAGCAACACGGACCACCGGCTTGTAGTAATTCCTGCATTTTTTATTCGATCTATCTCAACACCGTTAATTTCATATCGAATGTCTTGAAATAGAAATGATATAGGATTATTTGTGAAATTAACAGATTTTCGTGTAAGTTTTCCTGATGCATCTTTAGAAGACATAGTGGCTCGACCTTCAACGTAAATGTAATTGGCTGAAGGTAATATGTACACATATTGCTGATTTATGGGTATTCACATTTCATCATTTTCTTTAAAACTGCCGTGTTGCTCTATGCCTCCCATCTTACACCGCATCTCGTGTTACCTACACACACGAGGATCTACTAGCTGTGTCAGTGTACGGTATTCGCGTTACTGAATTTTGGGCCAAACAAATAAAAAAAAACTATAAGTACTCCACTATTTTTTGTGTTAATTTTGCCATCGAAACGCTATGAAGAAATAGGAGTGAACTCAAGTCAATGGTGCTCCTGCTTATCAGTCCGACCCCTAAGTTGTCTGGCTATTGTCTAATTGTTATAATAATATTGTTTTGGGCAAGTCACCCCCTGTCATTTTATCCGTGTGAATGCAACATGTTTTGATCAAGACTGGGTCGTAGTCTTTTTCTAAATGAAACGAAATGAGATGTTTATTTATGTGAGTAGCAGATCTTTTAAGAAACTTTTGAACGTCAATATTTTAAAACTAATTGGCGCCAGCATTTCCTACTGGACTGATCCTTGAGCAAAAATGCCGAAACAAACTCAGAGGTAATGGTGTCTTTTCACGTCCAAACATTATATGATTAGAATTGTGAGTCTAAAAATTAACTGAACTAAAATTATGGCAACGCTCCCAAATTTGGGGAGGCCTATGTCCAGCAGTGGACGTCTTTCGGCTGAAATGATGATGATGATGATGATGAATATTTGACTTGTCTTTTACATTAACCAATCACAGTACTTACAAAGTTGACAAATGTTCCAAAAGAAAAGTTAATGCCTTTTGGTACCATTAGGCCCACAATTTATAAGGATTCTCCTTTGTAAGGATTTGCTAGTGAAGGCGATTCTGGATAGTGCCTAGTCGATGTTATCTCCGAAACGAATATGTGTAGTTTTGTTTGTAATAAATGTTTTCTTTATTTCTTTGTTAGTGTATTTTCTTTCTTTATGAGGTTTTTGTGCGGTTTGTTTCATTGTTGTTATAACTGAAAGAAGATTTATAGTGGGTAATTAATTTTGACCCTTGTTGTAGGATTTACTCATAACTTGCAAAATATCGGTGTACGGTTCTTCCTTACTCTTTACGGAATACACGGAAGATTATTTTTTTTTCGATAGAAATAACCGCTATACTGCCATTATCACCAGGTTTAGTATTAATGTAATAAGTTCTAATAATCACAATTAAATTGTATCTAGCTTCTGCCTATGTTGTTTCTGCTCGTCAACGTAAAATTATAGTCCGCCAGCGCTACATTCCTTCGTTTTTGCTTAGCCTTATTTCTAACTTTATTTTTTCCATTATTTTTCTAATATTCAACCCTTAATGTCCCATTTTTAAGCAAAGATTCCCCCCATAACTTTTCATTCTTCCGATAAAATTCTTATGAACGCCTCTAAGTCAGTTGTAGAAAAATAAAAAGAAAAAAAATGTGTTAAGATAAAAGTAAAAAAAGAAACAATTCTACAACTTTATCAACATCAAAACACCTGTGAAAAACACCCGTTATTTAAAAAGAAACAACGTAAAAAACAAACTGCCAACAGAATCACTTTGACCAAGATCCTGCCCGGAGCAATTTGCAAAATGTATTCAATAAAGCCCCATACTCGGTAGATGGGCAATTTGTTCCTTTGATCATTCAATCTATCTCGTCCTGAGATTCCCCTTTGTTAAGATTATCAATCGGCTGCCGATCTTACCGTGGTCAGTTTTGATTAGATGGGAATAAATAAAGTAGGAGTGGTTGGTAGGATTTTTGTTGGGAAAATATGTAGTCGTAAGTAGTGTTCCTTTTGTGTATATCCTACTAATACAATATAAATATTACTAATATTATAAAAAACGAATACTACTTATATTATAAATTAGCTTTTGCCCGCGGCTTCGCTCGCGTTAAATTCGGGGTAACACGGTTCTTCTTTCCTGATTTAGAACACAGAAGAGAACTTGGAACAGAATGTTATTTTAATACGCTGCTGTAGACGATATTATAAGTCTTTCCATTTGAGGATAGAGTGTAAAGATTCTGGGCATTGGACACACGCGAACATGCAAAATACAACTGTCCGTGGGAAAAGCACGGCTTTTCTATATTTACCCCAGCCACCTTTAATGCTTGACCTTGCGCTTTGTTAATGGTCATAGCGAAGCTAAGTTTAAGAGGAAATTGTAGCCTTTTAAACTGAAACGGGAGTTCTGTGGGAATGATTGGAATTCGTGAGTTCATTACATTTTCACACTTTCCTACAAAAAAGTGAGTGAGCTAAGATAGTGGTGCTAATGATATTGCGGCCAAGTTGTGTGATACGAAGTCTCGTCCCATTACATAATCTCGGGGCATCCAAATTTCGCATAAGCATGACTGGGACACCTAGTTTTAATTGATTCGTTTGTATCATAGAACCTGTACTAATTTTGCGGAGAGTCTCACACAAATTTCCATCCCTTACTCAATTTTTTTTTGTTCCATACAAACTTCCAATCCCAAATTTAGGGAAGTGGGGGGTCAGGAAGAGACAAAAAGTAGCCTATGTCACTCTCCATCCCTTCAACTATCTCCATTTAAAAAATCACGTTAATTGGTCTTACCGTTTTGCCGTGAAAGACGGACAAACAGACACCCATTTATAATATTAGTATGGATGTAAAAGTTTGTGTGGATATATGGATGTTTGTTACTCTTTGGAGGAGGCCATATGTCCAGCAGTGGACGTCTGTTGGCCGAAATGATGATGAATGAAAATCTCTTTCACGGAAAAAGTACTGAACGGATTTACATTAAAGGCACACAGATAGTTAACAACCTGTACTAATACAACGGATAATTACTATCCCGGTAGTACGTTCCAGCGGTATAATTTCCGACCTGCACGCGGGCGAAGCCGCTTGCAAAAGTTAGTATATTAAATTATTATAAATTCGTAAGTAACTCTATATGTTACCTTATCACGTTTCAACCATTGAACGGATTTTGATCAAATTTGGCGAGAAGATAGATGACATCCTGCGGAAGGACGTAGGCTACTTTTTGTCCCGGTAAAACGTTCCAATGGCGAAATTTCCGTCATCCACGCGAATGGACCTTCGGGTAGAAATTATTTGCTGTATAAGATAGAGTGATGGTAAAATTTTCTTGATAGACTGTGTCATGCTTCCTCATTCCTGATGTTCCTTTACATTTTATTATTATTGGAATTAAATTGATTGTGTGAGCATAGTTTCCATAGATATTCCATGAATACTTTTTGGAGGCTACAATTTTGGGGTCGTATTTTATTAGCCTCATTTTATAATAAGCTTTAGCTAACATATTAGGCTGAAAGTAACTCAAAATCTAATAATGAATCTTTAAATTAATAATATCATGTAGGTATTTTCATATAATTTTTACAGTGGTATTTGAAACTGCAAATGTTCAGGGCCACGCGTGTTTATAGTTTGGGTAAAAACGACATAGTTATAAAACCGCATACTTCGTAAACTAGAAATATAAATAATCAAGAATGTTACTATAACTTTCATAACTGCACATAAAACACGAAATTTAAAACAAACACATAAAATTGCAACATTTATGGATAACAAAACCCACATACATACCTAAGAATCACTAAGAAGAAATAACGAGATATTATTGTGAATTTACAAGAAATATTATGTTCGCAAATTCTCCGGCGAAAGTTAGTCAAAAAACTACCACAAACTGGAAAGCCACCACAAAGGCGCCTTCTCCGATAAGGGTCAACCGATATGCCCTTTAATTTTTTTTTTCTTTCAACTTTCGTAACCAAACGAAGGACAGCCATGTTTTTGTGCGACAAAATGGCCGCTGCAAAGTTTTGGCGGGAATTCGGTCAGAAGTTTTGTTTGTCTCCCAATTAGTTTGGCTGTTTTTTATGTCTTTGACTCTTTGTCTTCAGAAATTTCGCCTTATTTATTTATGTAACCAAGCAATGAAAACTAAGGGACTTTAACTTTCTTTGTTACCTAAATGTGATGTAAAACATTGAATGAACAGAAGTTTTATAGACGAAGCCAAAGTTAATTAAAAGTAATCTACATAGATACGCAAAACTTCTTGTATTTTGGCAATTTTGATCATTACTAAGTTTCTATCAAATAAAATGTCAGTTTTATTTTACAAATTAAATGTAGGACTGCCTAACAAAGAATGTCCCGCCATGTTTTTTGTACGCGATTAAATGGCCGCCGCAAATTTTTGCGGGAAGCACAATTTAGAACAGCAGAACCGTTGGTGTCATATTCAATTATTCAACGTTCTTTATTTGATCGAACACAATTAAAGCCATAGATTATTTATTTTATTTAGTTGGAATTTTTTATATATACAAATTATTACCGTGAAGTTTTTGTTGGAATTCGATTAATATCTATAGGAAAATTATACACGACGAAGTTGGTATATTCCTTTATTTGAATACATATTCATTGTCTCAGACTAACACGATAATGTTTTAACAACACCATCCCGTCGGTAACAGCTGTTTATAAACAGGCTTCGCTCAAAGATATCAATTTTCCATAATGATAGTTATCCTTCTGATTATTATGTCACTAGCTTCTACCCGCGACTTCGTCCGCGTCGTATAATTGCTCCCCTGGCCCTTCCCGTCGCATCGCAGCCTGCTAGTTTTCGTCCATTTTTTTGTTGCTGCTCCGCTCCTTTTGATCGTAGCGTGATGTTATATAGCCTATAACCTTCCTCAATAAATAGGCTACCCGACTCAAAAATAATTATTCTGAGATTCTGAGATTAGCGCATTCCACCCCCCATTTTAGGGAAGTGGGGGGTTAGAAAGAGACAAAAAGTAGCCTATATCACTCTCCATCCCTTCAACTATCTCCACTTAAAAAATCACGTCAATGTGTCGCTCCGTTTTGCCGTGAAAGACGGACAAACAAACATACACACTTTCCCATTTATAATATTAGTATAGATGACTTGTAAAAGTATAAACAATTTCATATTATAGATATTTCAATCCATGAAGACGCGCCCCACTCTTTGACAATTGTACTGAGAGCTGTTAAAAACAAAGGAAAGGGGCGCAGAAGGGCGCGTCATCGTGGATTGAACTATCTGTAACCAGAACTACAATGTTACAATTTTTAAAGAATTACTACCATTAAATGGTACTTACCCCTATAACAATCTGAATTATCATTGCTGCAGAAACTCACAAAGTAAGGTAATATCTCAAACAAAACAAAAAAAAAAAAAACAAAACAACAGAACACCGAGGACTCTCTAAACCAGTCTTTGTTCTGTCACTCGCACACCGATCATAATTCGATTAATTTGTCCAACTGCAATTAGTCGATTCTCGTTCGTTGAATCGATTTTTTTACCGAATCGTCTCGATTGCGCTGGCTCGCAAATCGATACGTGATTGTATTTGACGTTGCGTTTGAGGTGCAATGAAATTAGCCGACGCGTTGGAAACTTGCGGTCTATAGAGAGATATACTTTAGAAAGATATGTTTTCCTGGTGTCTGTGATGATTTCTCAAAGATTATGATTTCTCAAAGACCTGACGGAATGACCATAATGCCTTGGAAGCTAGGTCGGCCTTTGGTGTGAGACGCTACATGTGGCGACACCCTTGCGCCATCCCATCTTCTCAGCACGGCGGGCTATGCTGGAACGGCTCCTGCAGGTGCTGAAAACCTCAAACGGCGCAAATATTCTAACCTAATTGGAAATTATATATTCGAGCCGTTTGTGGTTGAAACTCTAGGGCCATGGGGTCCGAGTGCTCACATAGTATTCCGAGATATTGCCAAGCGGCTAGTCGACTCTTCACGTGACCAGAGTGGGCTGGCCTATTTTTTGGTCAAAGAATCACCATTGCCATACAACGTGGCAATGCTGCCAGTCTTTTGGGCACGTTTCCTGTTCACAACGATGCAGACGAATATTTTGATGCTTTATGATTATTTATTTTTATATAGATACATGTACGTATTTGGTGCTCTACATGCAATTGTGACCAACCAACTGATGTCCAATAAGGCTCGACTGGCTGTTCACAATGGTGTACTGGTGCCTACGCTTATGTATGGGAGTGAATGTTGGGTGTGGCAAAAGAAGCATGAAAATAGAATAAATGCTGTGGAAATGCGTTCCTTGCGAAGCATGTGTGGTGTGACTATGAATGATAGGCTGAGGAATGATGTGATAAGAGAACGGTGTGGTTTAAAAGAAGATATAGTGACAAAAATTGAAAAAAGTATGCTTAGATGGTTTGGTCATGTTGAGAGGATGAATGAAGGACGACTCACAAAAGGTATTTACAAGGCAGATGTGAGTGGAAACACCGGGAGGGGACGCCCTAGGAGGACATATAGTGACCTTATTGGTGATGTTCTTCAGAAAGGTCAGGTGCGTAGTACTCGCAACCGGCGTGTGTGTATGACCAATTGTATGAACCTTAAAGAGGCAAAAGGAGTGTGTAGAGATCGTAGCAGGTGGCGTTCCGTGGTTTCTGCCTACCCCCATGGGAAAAAGGCGTGATTGTATGTATGTATGTATGTACGTATTTTTTACTTAGATTTTAAATTATGTATATATCGTAAGATATTATAGTCATAATTGATTTGAAAAGAAATTTGCACGTAGTAAACTTGGAATAAATTAAACTGAGAAGATTATAATTATTTGTTTATGTTGTTATTATTTTGTCCCAGAGCATAATACATCTTGGTTTAAAATAATCTCCTTTTAAAAGTAGATAAATAATACTTACCCCGAAAGTGTTAAAAGACAAAAGCCGTATTCTAGATAAAAATAATGTGATTAACTGCCAAAATGACCTATATTGTATTAACAAATGCATATTATCAATGAGTATGTAGAATTGCCGAACGTTTGGATAAATTGAACTCTTCGTAATATTAAAATACTCTGATGATGGAAAAATAGTATTTTCTGTTTCATTACGACCGGCGATTGTTAGTAGATTCGTTCCTAAGCAGGACTATCAAGAACTTTTGCTTCAGAAATATTGTTTACAGACGTCGCGATCAAAACGGAAGGAATATCAAAATATCTTCGTCTTTCATTTGTTATAGCAAAATATAAATACAGCGTGTATTACAAATGGGTGGTCATATTTTTCAACAGAACAGAACAAATTTCTCCATGGGATCAATATCGCGAATGTTTTCTTTCTTAAAGGCACCATACCCTACCTACCACTCTTTTGCGAGTTTTACTAAGTGTCATCGGTATCGAATTCTTCTGATATTAACATACTAGCTTCTGCCCGCGACTTCGTCTGCGTTAAATTTCTTGTTCCCCCGACCCTTCCCGTCGCGTCGAATCACCTACCCGTGCGATTGTACCCGTTTTTGCAACATCTTTCATTACTGCTCCGCTCCTCTTGGTTTTAGCGTGATTTTATATAGTCTATAACCTTCCTCGACAAATAGGCTACTCAACGCAAAAGGATTTTTTCAATTCGGACTAGAAGTTTCTGAGATTACCGCGTTCAGACAAACAAACTCTTCAGCTTTATAATATTATAAGTATAGATATATTATTAAAATTTCTTTAAACAAACATGGCCGCCATACCGCTGCCTATTTCACATGACATTACAATATGGCATTATGATTATAATTAAATAACTGGTGGTCTATTATGTCACCAATGTGTTTTTAATATCTTTCACAAGAAAAACATCCCACTTCCAATCAATTATAATATTACGCGTGCTATAATATTTAATAACATCATCCGTATCGATAAAGATAATTATTTTCTTATTGCATAAACATGACTTCTTATCCCAGACAATTTTCAACTTTCTCCCATGACCGTTAAAGTTCATATTAGCTTGTAAGGTGGACTTACTTAAGGGACCGGCAGATAAATGAAAACATAATGTAAGTACGTAAGTAGAAAAGTTTTGGTAACAAAGTTAGTCAGGAAACTGAAGTAAACAACCGTGAAATGCGTCAAGGGTCATTAAGGCCAAGTGGGGCAGAACTGCCAAAAAGATTGCACCTATCTTGTGAAATATCTTCCTTTGAACGAATTTTGTTGGAATTAAGGTACGCTTGCCGCGGTCGGTACGACGATGGGATGAACTATCCATTAGGTCCATAGCAACACCCATTTGTGCCTCAGATAGCATGCTAAGTTGCTGATCCCGGCTTTCTTTCGTAGATCTTTAACAGCATTTATGGGTAGTAAGAATCCCGAAAGTCTGATATCCAGGTCTTACCAAGGGGTATCGCGTTACCCAATAAATGGGTTGTGGACGTCAGATAGGCTGTCGCGCCATGTAAAATAAAGATATTCAGCCCCCACCAATAGTTGGGAAAAGGTTAGGCAGATTGAGTGCGTAGTTCGATCATAAGCTTGGCCGATTTGTGGGTAGTTCTATAGAGTACTTTGCTGAGTCGTCGGCATGTTTCTTTATGGTATTAGGTCTATGTTATTAGGCCTTTCTGTGTGTGGAGAGTTGGCGGATTCAATATTGATTGACTTATATAAAATACAACTGATTCGTTATAATTCAATTGATGATTAATTATTAACCGACTTCAAAAAAAGGAGGAGGTTATCAATTCGACTGAATTTTTTTTATGTTTGTTTTCTTATAACTTTTGACTAGGTAAACCGATTTTGATGATTCTTTTTTATTTGAAAGCTGGTGCTTCCCGAATGATCTCATTTTAATTTGGTCCATATGAAAACCATGTAAGTCTTAAATTTGCATTAACCCATTCATTGCCACTTAAATTTTAAAAACATCACCTTGGTGCCACTTAATATTTTCCCTTCACCAAGACCTTCACAACACCAACCGTTTTTTCCTTACCAAAACAAGAATGACAGTTCGAAGCAAAAACCAAGAGTTTGTCCACATTTAACAATTGTTTCTAGCCGTGTATGTTGGCAAATATTTAAATAAATTCTATAATTTTAAAGTAATTCCAAAAAACGTACTAAAGTACACTCAACTCAAATGGTGCGTTGGTGGCAACGAATGGGTTAAGTATTTGCGCGACAAATGAACGAATAACGCCATTAGATAAGTGCGGAGTATCTACCATATATGTAACTAAAAAGTTAAAAATAAATAAATTACAAAAAAAAGCAACTAACTTCCTTAAAAAAAAACAATACAAAGTCAAAAATAACTTAAATTTCGAAAGTGTTTTTTACACAAAGTTACTTATTTTCATTTACTTACATAATGATATTTCACTATCCTAATTTTTAATCATAATACTATCCTTTTCCAGCGTCTTCGCCCGCGTATTATACATATAGACTTTCCTCTTGAATGACTCTGTCTATTGATGAAAACCGCAATAAAATCTGTTTCGTAGTTTAAAAGGTCTATGCGCACAGACGCGGGAAACAACTTTGTTTTATATTATGTAAAGAAGAAGTACTTTAAATAACAACTTACTTCAATTAAAAAAACAGGCCACAACTTAACCATAAGGTACGGATGGGAAAGACTTAAAAAATCTTAACTGAGTATTCGTCATCCAAACTTCGCCGACTCGCCTATCTGAATCAGGGACACAGTCACAATTTCGCAGAAGCTCGCTATACACATAACCATCTTATTTTAATTCCTCAGCCGTAGTCACAGTTTAGCATTGTTGACTTTTTTCGGTTTCCAGAGTCGTTAGGAGCCGAAAATTCGTCTTTTACGTTTTTTGCGGCCGTGGTCTGCCGTCGCCGACTTTCGTATCGAATATCCGCGTGGCGTTTCACTTTTTGACTTTTTACTCGCTTCCCCTTTGTTAGATTTTTTTTTGTCGATTTTTGCAACGTATTGGCACGAATGTGAGCAATGTCGATTTCTTTAAAAGCGGCCAAGTGCGATTCGGACACACGAAGGGCTCCACCGCTGCACTGTACAATATTCACCATTAAACACGTTTCTTGTACGCGAAATTAAATTTGAACTTTTAAATCTTTTATTATTGGTTTTTATAGCAACCATCGTAGTAGTAGACGCTCTGTGAACATTTCAAGTGTCTACCTGTAGCGGTTTTAAAGATAACGCCCCATGATAGACGGACGGACAGTGGAGCTTAAGTAATAGGGGCCCGTTGTCACCTTTGATTTGAGTAGCGTAGTGTTAATAGCACTGATGATAGACTGAAATCTCGTTGATAAAGCACGGCACGATTACTTACTTTTCCAAATGACAGAATACATGGATGTCGTCAATATACTGACATCATGAATTTGTTTTTATTCATACATATTTTTCCCAGTATCCAACAAATAATATCTTTCAAAACAATATTCCCCATCCCTATTTCTCATACTACGCAATAAATAAAATACAACACAGGCAGGTATTCACTAAAGCGGTTACAGAACAACGAAAACCAATCGGAACTGAGGCCAAACTCATAAAATATTGGTTTTTGTGTACTCCATGCATCATAACCCTTTTCTTGCGAAACGTAAAACTGATTTCTTGGTTTCTTTAAACTGTCGTGTTTTGTCAGTTTGTGCCCTACTCGCGGAACTCACTTTTTTTTTCGCCCTGAATGTATTTGACAGAAAATTGTAAACTTTAAAAGCTTCATTCGAAGCTTAAGCTACGGTTTTCTAGAAGAGCTGTCCTCCCCAAATAATGGCTGCCGTGACAGCTGTCATAAAAATTGGGGTAGCGGAGTTACACTTTACGATGTCAAAAACTGGTCTCTAGGAAAACATGTCAACTTAAGTTCATAAACAGCGTTTCTGTAACGTCACTCGTCGATAAATTGCAGACGCGACAATATGGCGACAGTGTTCTAGGAAATCATAGCGTTACTTTGGACAAAAATGACGGTCCACCGTTGATACGGAATCACAGAAATAAATTCAAAAGCAAAAATCTGTACCTTAGTAATTTATCCAGTGTTCGCCATCTCTTATTTCTTGTAGGGTTGTTGGTAGTAGAGTTAAACTAGCATCATATTTAGGTAAAGAAAATTTTTTGACATCATAAATGTCAAACAAAAATCTTTATGAAAATAAGATGCTTAAGGTCACTGCGTAACATTTTCCCAATAATGTTTTGGGTCAAATTTCAGTATTTTACATGGCAACTGCCTATCTGGCCTTTACAATTCAGTCACTGAGTAATAAGATAGGCCTTTGTAGGACTGGCTGTCACAGTGTCGGGCTTTTGACGATCCAAAATGACTGAAGAAGGACACTGTATGTTGGTTACGTATTCAAAAAATTTCATACCAAGTTTTAAAAGAAAGTTGATTCATCCCTGTCGAAAGAAGGCATGAATGAGTTTATGTATGTATATATGTAAATTTACCTACCTATAGTAGTGGTCATGGCCAAAAACCCCATTGTCCGGCCGGTGGTGTCAGACAGACCCGCAACAGTTTACAATAATGATTTTGGTTTAATAACACATTGTTCCGCCTATGGGAGTCTTAACACTCGGAGCTCGTAAAATAGCCTTATGGCACAAGTCTAAAAGGGAAGATATTATCGTGTATAATATTTAGTTTTAAGATAACAGGCTAAGATACAATAGCGTTTGCGGGTTAGACAACAATTGAAATGAAAACAATACACTTTGACAAATAGTAAAAATATATTGTTTTCTTTAACAAGATAATATTTTAAAAGCTCGCCATATTTAACCTAAGACAATACAAGAGTAGGAAGACCAAAGAAAGTATGGATGGATCATGTGAAAGATGAGATGGCTAGAATGTGAGTGAATACCGAGATGACGACTAATAGAGAAGTATGGATGAAAAAGACATGTATCGCTGACTACAAATAAATTCGGATAGGGACTGGAAAAGATGATGTTAATTATCGAAGCTACCACAAACAGCAAACTTGAAGATCAATGTATAAAGGTTGGAATGGGCACGCCACAATTGCGGCGGTAAGTCCCCTCTTTGAGGAGTGGATAGAGAGGCATCACGGCGTCCTCACCCTCCGCCTGACGCAGGTTCTCACCGGGCATGGGTGCTTCGGTGGGTTCCTGTTCAGAATAAAGCGGGAGGATACGTCCGGGTGTTTCCATTGCGAGGATCGTCTGGAGGACACGGTAGAGCATACGGTGGAGGTGTGCCCTGCCTGGGCGGAGCACCGCCGTGTCCTCGTGGAGGCGATCGACGGCGGCGACCTCTCGCGTCCGGCCCTGGTGCGAGCCATGGTAAGGAGCGAGAGGGAATGGGAAGCCGTGACCTCCTTCTGCGAAGCAGTAATGCTCGCGAAGGAGAAGGCGGGGCGCGTGAGGGAGTGGCAGTCTCTGCGCCCTCACGTCCCTAGCCGCCGCAGGAGGAGACGCCCCGGGCGTCAGGAGTCCATAGCGGACTCCCGGCCACCGTAGGCGCGAGCTTGCGGGTGGCGAGCAATGGGTAGCTCGCCGCCCGTTAAGGACCAGGCTCGGGTCGACGGCGCGTAGTGTTCCACGCGCGCTTCAAAGAGATGTCAGCAGCAGTGTAGGGGTCTACTAGGACCGATGCCTGCCGGGGTCGCGTGATTGTTCGAAAGAGATACCGTGACCCTGGCACATGGGCAACTGATGGAACACGGGTGGGTTTTAGTCAGTAAAAGTCTGACACGCCCTCCCGCTCCGCCCAGAGCGGGAGAAGTCATTTGATGATTTCCCATCCTGAAAAAGAAAAAAAAAAAAAGTTTGGAAGATTAACACGTAGATTTCTAATTATAGATGTTTGATACTCAATAATGCATTAAAGGCTGAACGGAATTAGGTGTTTCGCAGACTGGTAAATCAATAAAAGTCCTACATTAGAACATTATATACTTGCTATTTGGGGTCCTGAAATCGCGGGGCTAGCAACTTTTCACATACAATTTGTATCTATCTTGTTACCATGCCATACTTTCCTGTTCTCTGCGAACCCAACAAGTTTTATCTTTTCCCATATTAAAAGTATTTAGTTTTAGTTTCCAAAAAAAATCTCTACTTTTTGGGATTTGGGTACCAATAAAATAACTTCTAATGCTAATACTCACGTTTAAATAAATAAAGTATTTTACAACTACTATTGCTTTTGACAGTCAGTTCAGCCATATTGGTTCTGCCACAGTCCTTCGTTCTCTCACTCACTCACTCCTTCACTCACGTTCCGTTCGTTCTAGCATTTATTGCCACGTTAATGTTTTATTATTATTAACCCGCTCCCCGCTGCTCCTTTAGACCACAGCCCACCTCTTAACCCGTCAACTTGACCTTGTCTGGAACAAGCGTCAAGACCACACATTACTCCAGCACTTATTTTATTTTCACCTCTTTTTACCCTTTCTGCGAGAATGAGACTTCACTTTCAATTTAGGTATTGACGGTGGAATAGAATAGGCGTTTTACGCAGTAATTTTTACGTACTTTACGAACTTCTGGCGCTAATTGATAGAGCATATAGCAGGTCTGGATATAATGGTTGGTTTTCGCGCTATTTTAGGTATTCCTTAGTATTATTAAAACTAATACTATTTTTGAGAAATCTTTACAAAAAATTAAACCGCCGAAAAAACTGAAAAGCATGTCCTGAAAACCTTTAGGGTTCAATTTTGTTTTCCAAATTTATATGGGACCACCTTCGGAGTATACCCT
This sequence comes from Aporophyla lueneburgensis, assembly GCA_932294355.1. Classification (NCBI taxonomy): domain Eukaryota; kingdom Metazoa; phylum Arthropoda; class Insecta; order Lepidoptera; family Noctuidae; genus Aporophyla; species Aporophyla lueneburgensis. The sequence continues at coordinate 26,235,155 of OW028747.1, forward strand.
ATCAATAAAAAAAAAAGACGTGTGGCACTCGGGGACTGCCGCGGTAAAGCTATTGCATAGCATTTTGTATCAACTTATGCAATTATAATTATTTATTTATTTTATTTATGCAGTATTTCTTTTTCTTTGATATTAAAAAAAACGTTCACTAAGGAAAACTTATTTTTGGTGGTAAAATTTGGAACTAAAGCATAAAGGTTAGTACATATGATTGCCACCGCAAAATTTGATAAGTAAACTTTAGTACCTAGTTTTGCCACCGCACAAAAGGACTAGTACTCCATGCCCATAATACTCTATGGCCTGGTTTGTTACCTAGTAACCGATGACAAATAACAAGACGATAAATATTTTGGGTTTTTACCTAGCAACCGATGACAAATAATACAAACACTTTATACACAAATTTTACAAGTACAGCTATTCACTGTTGTACATAAATACCTATACACCTATATACTTTCTCATAAACAGCTGCTTATGTATTCGTCCGATTTCGGAGCAGCTCGTCTCGATTCGTGCGAGCTTCGTAGAGTCGTACAATACGGCTAGTTGCACGCACACAAACACCGTGTCGAAGACTGCCGAAAAGAAACGACGTTAGACAATGCACGGCCTTCAAGCCACACCTCCGTGCCCGTCGGAGTGGGGATCGTGAGGTTTTTTTCGTTACGGAATTTCTGGATTCGGTCCCCGCGCTCAAAGCCCTCGATAGAAGCTATGCAATAGCTTAAAAAGAATTATCACAATCGGACTACTATGTAAAACGTTATGCGTGGTCATACATAAAAAAAATTAAAAAACAAAAAATATTCGCGTCGAATTGAAACCTCCTCCGTATTTTTTCGTCGGTTGAAAATGTAAAATGTACACGTTGTAAAAAACATGTACTTTGGCTATTATGGAAAAACTGAAGTATTTACGCCGTACTGAGGTTTATTATCACATTTTAGAGATTACTTTGGACTTCTTTTCTATAGAGGGAACTATCATGTTTTGTAAAGTGTAAGAGTTTAAGATATGTAACGAATATTTAAATATCTTACATAATACAATCTTACATATTGCACAACTGAAGGTTTTGTATTGAAATTTGTACTAAACCTTTAGTTGTGCGTTACCACCGGATCACTCCCGCACCCTAATTACGAAACACACTATTTATCAGAATTTGAATCGGATTGAAGATTATTTATAAACCATTGCGTCATTTGTTCGAATAAATTGTCGGCTCAGCAACGTAAATAACGCAATGAATGTTGTTTAACTATGAATATGAAACCAATTCCTATTGATAGCAAGTTACGCAATTACCCCTCTGCTCAGTGATGGGCCGGTGATAACTCTCGCGACCTACGAGTTTATAGGTCCTTAGTAAGTTCGAATCCAGAAACGCGCTTAACTTTGTGTATTTCATCACCAGTGCTCTCAAAGCGGTGAAGAAAACATCGTGAGGAAACCGGCATATCCTAGAAAAAATCGAAGACACGTGATGTCTACTAACCCGCACTGGACCCGCGTGGTTGATTACAGCCCACTATGTCTTGAAGGGAGGAAGCCTGTGTTTCCAGCAGTAGGGAGTGTAGGAACATTATAAGCTGATTATGCTAACTAATAAACACTCAGCAAAGAATCAAACGAACGCACTTATTTCGCAAATACCTCGATGCGCTCTCAAGCGCAACGAAATGCGATTCATACATTTTCATATTTTTTGGTTAGTTTTCGCATGCATTTGCGTCGGCATGCTGACGGCAATCACGGTGGAAATTAAAACGCATAACACTACGTGCTTCGACATAAAATTTTCAACGCAATTAACACCCCGTTTTTGGTGGCAAACAAAACGTTAAAAAAACGTGTTTCACATGCAATTTTTTCCATTCGTTTGGCGGCCGGCGACTAAAAATTCTATGCTTTTGCTACATAAAACCGTCTGCATGTGAAATCGGGTTTTCATAAGCCACGAGTGGTTATGCATTGTGGATTCGGGTCAAGCATATAGGAACGAGTAGCTGGAACGTACAGTACTTGAATGTTTAGCTTTTTCTATTTCTTTTTTATGTGCAACTTCAAAATAAAAACTAAACACTGCTGCCTTTTTTCGCTCCACCGTTTTTCAACAGACTCGATTTGTGTGGTGTTTCCTAAAAATCCAACTTTGTTTATTTCTTTCACTTTTTTTTACAATGATAAAGATTATATGGCTTATGGCGAAGTTATAACAGCCGTACGGGTATTTTAGTTGCAAATAAATTGGCAAGAGAATAATGAATAATTATTAATCAAACCATTTCTTCACATTAGCTAGGGCTAATATCCTAGGCGGTCCTATGTGTAGGGTCCTTACCCAGGCCAAGGTCATCCGTTCACTTATATTAGCGTAAAAGCAAAAGAAACTAACTTTCGCATTTATTACATTAGTTCGCAATAAATCTACACTTTGTTCGAAAACGACGTTCTACAAAATTATTTCCTTGCGTAATTTGATTCGCTATTAAGTACCATGCATCTAACTGAGTCACAATCTTAATGCGTCTATGCACCTGATTATTTGGACCGAAATACCTAAAGGGCATACCTTCATGGTATGCCATGTATTTTGTCTGTGTGCTAAATAAATAAATCTATTCGTGATTAGAGACCCGATGATTGAGACAGCTATGTGATCACGTTGCGATTGATTGACTGCTTTGATCGCATGGAAACTTCCATTAGGTTCAGGCATTTAGTCGATATAACCGACTTCAAAAAGGAGGAAGTTCTCAATTCGTTGTTTTTTTTATGTAATTTCCGCGATATCTTCGGCAATTGTGGTTCGATTTTGAAAAATCTTTAACCAATGGGGAGCATACCTCGAAGTGGTTCCATATACATTTTATTACCTTTATTTGGGTAGTTTCCGCGTTCGTTTTACTTGTTTACTTAATCCAGTTTGTCTAATACAGGAAGTATTGTCACCGTTGTTCACGTGGAAAGTTGTGATGTACGAAATAGTGTGGGGTTAGGTTTCATTAATAAAAAGTGAAATATAAAACTTTTTAACATAAAGAAATACAACCGTCTTCCAAACAAAAACATTACAAAGTGAAAATAACTTTTATTTCGGAAATCGGTGGAAATAAACAAAAGTTTTAAATACAGATCCAAACACACCGACTCTTGAAATTAAAGATTTTACTAATGTAGTGTGTTTCACAGTCCCAAAATTATAATATTAGGATTTTATTTGAGTCTAACGTGCACGGTCATGTTTTCTAGGGTCGGTAGTTCTTAAATAAATAAGGGTCTTTTGCAGAAAGAGCCATTGCAGCTTTGAGTTGACCTATCCCAACTGATAGCATGTATGTATCAGTCATCGTGTACCTCAACCCTATTTCAGGGAGCTCAACGACGCATCACAAGACGCTACCAGATCTGCAGGACATTTGCGTAGGCCATATACAAAATACTTAAAACCACTAGGACGTTATAAAGGCATGTATTCAAAGCTGCCAGGCTGAAAAACATTACTTTTTATAAATACCACTGCAAGAAAACTTAATAGTGACAATATAAAGTGTTAACTGGGTACCATCTGGAGATTTTAAATAATTAAAAAGAGGATATAAAGAGGCTGTTTTCCCACAGGGGCTATATCTTATAGCCGAGATAAATAGCCTATTAAACAAAGTTGTTGTCAGAATGCATAAACGCTACCTGATTTGTTTTTTTACGACATTCATAAGACTAAGATGACTGTGTATTTTGCTGTCCACCGCTTTCCAAAGGGTATTTTGCTGTCCAGTAACTGGGTTGTGGGTTGTGGAAGTCAGATAGGCAGTCGCTCCATGTAGAAAGCTGGTATCAAGCTGCATCTGGTTAGACTAGACGCTGACCCTAACATAGTTGGGTATAGGCTAAGCAGACTGATTGATTTTGGGTGATTAATTAATAGTCATATTAGTCGATTCGCACTAATTTACACGTCCGTCACGTTATCGGGTGAAATGAATTATATTTTCTATATGCGACTCACACGAAATTAATTTGTTTGTGAGCGGATCGGCAACTTCAGAAATACTTACATATTAGGCAGTTTAAATTTTATGCACATTATTGCGTGCATAGGTACCCACGGCTATCAATCAAGCTATATACTCAGTAAAAGTCTGACACGCCCTACCGCTCCGCGCAGGGCGGGAGATATCATTGGATGATTTCCCACCTACAATAAAAAGCTATACATTTCCAGTATAAACTGACATCTCATTGTATGAAAAGCTAAAACTTAAGCTGGAAATGTATAATAATAGCTTGATGTGTAGTTGTGTACTTGTCCCATGACCTTTTTTCATAACTTTATTTGCATTTGCGTAATTATTTCTGGAGTTGTTGGTTAGCCCACGAATAAATTAACTCAATGCGAGTCGCCTATAGAAAATTAAATGTTGTTTAAAAGATAAATAGTATAAATATTTTCGTGTGATACAACTAATAAACCGTTTAATTCGAATGGAACTAATTTCATTACAATTTACTCATCAATCTTGTAATGATTTGAGCTGCCAATATCATAAGACTATTCCTTGGCTAAAGATTTGTAATTAAGTCGTTAAAATAAATGATAGAAACATAATTACTGCTGAGGTGTTTTAGCAGTCTGCAAGCACTTAAAATATCTTTAATTACTAAGTAGGTATCAATCTAGAAATGTAATTATTGACGGCGATATCAAGGTACCTAGTGATAGCTTTTAACATTTAGGCTATTAAGTGGAATTTTACTACATCGCATCAAAATTTATGGCGTCTGTGGCCGGGAACGGAGGAATTTATGATTTTCAAAACGTCATCATCATCATCATTTCAGCGACATCCACTGCTGGACATAGGCCCCCACCCCCCAATTTGGATGGCTTTGCCTTAATCGCCACGCTTGGCAGGCGCGTCGGCGATCGTAGTATGGTGGTAAAATGCATAGAAAATGCTGCTGCCCATTCTCTAGTAAGTCTCTTAGTCGCCTTTTTCGACACCCACGGGAAGAAATGGGGTGATGCTATTCTTTATGTCCAGCACCACTCGTAACAAAACGTAAGTCGACAATAACCTCTTTTTATCGCTGCAGTAGGGTAAAACGAACAATGCAATTCACTTTTTCTTCGAGATAAAATAGAATTCCCTGGCTGATTAATTAAGAAAACGTACCGGATTTTTATTCTAGCTGTGAGTTTCGTGATTATTGCCTAGAGGATTCTCTGTAGACTGCAGCGTTTCTCCAATCTTGTGGCCCGCTAATGTTGCAGAAACATGATCAGGCTAATATTCCCAGTGCTGGGATATAGGCTACTTCTCTGTCAGAGGGAGAGTCTGTTACCCAGTACGCGGACCCAGTGCGGGTTAGTGCACGTCACAAGTCTTCGATTATTTTGTTTTAGGGCTTGACTTTTTTTTGTTAATGTTTCCTTTGATGTTTTCTTTTCGAATTTAGCAAAAAGACCTCTATGTAACATTTTCAAAAGAAGCGGCCGTACTTAGAAGGATAGGTTTTTTTTGTTGTTTATCAAATCTTGAAAAAGGAAACTTAAAGATAAAAATGCGAGATGAGATTGCTTGAATTATTTTAAGGTAATTCAATTGCATTGTGAGCTTTATTTTTTTACATTTGGGTCATTATTTGGGTGCACTACTTACATGTACACTCAACCCTTCGGGGTAAACAGGCGTGATGTTTGCGTGGAATTGGTATTTGAGCATCAGGCGACGCTTCATTCACGAAACAAGATATTTATGATTTTGTAATAGTATTTTCATTTAGAAGAGTGTCCATGGTGCTTCTCGACGTTTTTGCGCTATAGGTACCTATTACGCTTTGGAATAGGCAACTGGCTTAATTTTTCTGGTTGACAGGCCCCTTGACCATTCAAAAATGCCTATTTGTAGGATATCTATACATCTATACAAATAAATAAAACTGAAGTCTCTGAAATGGCTGGATTTTGACGGGACTTCTATTGGCAGGTAGCTGATGTAAGCAGTAACTTAGGCTACTTTTATTTTAGAAAAATTATTTTATTTTAGAATATACCTGCGTTAATTTCCGATATCCACGCAGGCGAAGCCGCAGGCAAAAGCTGGTTTAAAAGAAAAGCCTACCACTTTATACGCAATTATTGCATTAAACTTTATTTAGATTTTAGTACAAAAATGTCAATTTAGCACTGGCTACTTCACTATCAGTTTTGTAAAAAGAAAAAAAAGACGTGTGGCACTCGGGGACTGCCGCGGTAAAGCTATTGCATAGCATTTTGTATCAACTTATGCAATTATAACTATTTATTTATTTTATTTATGCAGTATTTCTTTTTCTTTGATATTAAAAAAAACGTACACTAAGGAAAACTTATTTTTGGTGGTAAAATTTGGAACTAAAGCATAAAGGTTAATACATATGATTGCCACCGCAAAATTTGATAAGTAAACTTTAGTACCTAGTTTTGCCACCGCACAAAAGGACTAGTACTCCATGCCCATAATACTCTAGGGCCTGGTTTGTTACCTAGTAACCGATGACAAATAATAAGACGATAAATATTTTGGGTTTTTACCTAGCAACCGATGACAAATAATACAAACACTTTATACACACACTAGCTTCTGCCCGCGACTTCGTCCGCGTCAAATTTTTGCTCCCCTGACCCTTCCCGTCGCATCGATTTGCCTGCTAGTTTTCGTTCATTTTTCGTTGCTGCTCGCTCCTTTTGAGTTATAGTGAGTCAACCTTAAAAGATAGACATATGCTCTCGCGGACTTTTTTTTAGAACTTTTTAAAAGAAACAATTCCGTCATACATAATTTTTGCGTTACTTTAACCGTTTACGCAGCGCACGCAACGGAAACTCTCAAAAGGAATAAATTTTCCCCGTTTTTGCAACATTTTTCATTACTGCTCCGCTCCTCTTAGTTGTAGCGTGATGTTATATAGCCTATAGCCTCCCTCGATAAATAGGCTACTCAACACAAAAAGAATTTTTCAATTCGGACCAGTAGTTCCTGAGATCAGCGCGTTCAATCAAACAAACAAACAAACAAAACAAACAAACAAACAAACAAACTCTTCAGCTTTATAATATTAGTATAGATTTTACAAGTACAGCTATTCACTGTTGTACATAAATACCTATACACCTATATACTTTCTCATAAACAGCTGCTTATGTATTCGTCCGATTTCGGAGCAGCTCGTCTCGATTCGTGCGAGCTTCGTAGAGTCGTACAATACGGCTAGTTGCACGCACACAAACACCGTGTCGAAGACTGCCGAAAAGAAACGACGTTAGACAATGCACGGCCTTCAAGCCACACCTCCGTGCCCGTCGGAGTGGGGAGCGTGAGGTTTTTTTCGTTACGGAATTTCTGGATTCGGTCCCCGCGCTCAAGGCCCTCGATAGAAGCTATGCAATAGCTTAAAACTGCATTTCTATAAAAAAATGTATTCTTAACGTTTTGAATGTCTTAAGTTACGAAGTTCGACATAAGCAATTGTCTTTCTATTGTGTCTTTAATTACGGCATTCGATGAGTTAATTCGAAAACTGGCTTGGTGGTTTAAATTAAAAATACAAATCGTTCTAAATACAAAACCATGTTATTTAATAAGAGAGTTTGAGTTTTAATTTGGATTTATCAACGGACTTGGGTAGGGATTATTCTTCTGGAATGCGATACACACACATACACATAGTTCTATTGTAGCGTACTACAGTAGTGCACCAGTAACATTTAATCGAAGTCTTGGCAATCGAATTAACAGTTCGTTTAACGGGACTTCCTCAATAAAATGTATACCTATCTATAAGGTATGCTGGCGGTGCTCCAAATCAATAGGTCAGACGGACATTCTTTGATGTAGATTGGTTAGATTACTTGTCTGACTGAAGATGTGATTTAGAATTGACAATTATACCTGGATAGACAGACGAACTTTGTAGTTGCATAGAATTTCTGGAATTTAAAAATAGAGATATCTTTTTGTCCAAGAAATAAATTTATCGGTTGTTTTTTAAAATTGAATCGTTTATCCAAATCTCGGCGTAGACTTATGTTTTGGTTGAAAAACAAAAAAAATCGACTGAAAGATTATACGACCCCTTCTCTCTCTCTCTCTCTTAAAAACTTCAGGGAAACAAATTAGGCTGTAACTGATACTTACTTCCTCATCCTATTAACAACTAGGTACTAAAACAGACTCAAAACACTCTAGAGATCTATATCACTCCTGAAGTTAATCACAATTATAATATTAAACAAACGGCTGCCCACGAATACATCTGCGTGAAATTTCGTGATCCCTGACCCACCCCGACACATCGCATCCACTTACCCGCGCCATTGCTTCGTTTTCGCATACCTACCTTTTTTTTACTTTTCATATTTTTGCTCAACTCCTAAGAGTTTTAGCGAGATGTTAAATATCCTTTAGTCTTCCTCAAGAATTAGGCTATCAAATACAAAAAGAACTTTTCAAATCCAACTAACCCTTACAGAGATTAATGCGTTCAAACAAACAGAGAAACAGAAAATCTCAGCAGCTTTATTATTAAACGGAACGCACTATCAATCAGAATCTGAACCGTATTGAAGATTATTTGTAATCCATTGCATCATTTGTTAGAATAAATTGTAGGCTCAACAACGTAAATAACGTAATGAAACTATGAAATTGAAACCGATTACTACTGATAGCAAGTTACGCAATTACTCCTCTGGTGAGTACCAGGTCGTTCACTCATTCCAATGACTGAAGACCCCATATCATTTGACAATATCAGTCCAGCACGCGTAGCATGACTACCATAGAAACGAGTTTTATCGACTGAAGAATAGACAAAATGGCACGGCGATGTTAAAACTGAAGAGAGGAAATATTTCTATTCTTCAGTCGACAAAATTCTACGATGTCGAGCATGGCGACTAATTTTTCTCTACTTTTGAGTTTGAGTTTCAGTTGAGGGTACATTTTGTTTTTACAGTATTATATTAATTATAGTCATCAATACAATACTCTAAGATCGTTTAATCCCACTGTATGATTATTCAATGAAAAAGTCCTTAGCGGATCCACCTTAATTATATTAGTTACCACTCTCTTGCTATGGAAAGAATAACTGTCTTTATCTTCATAGAAACCCGAGTCTACGGGTCGCCCCGTGCTCGGGCCGAAGAGATGTCGAATTGAATAGAAAGAACTTTGTCTATTCTTGATAGAATAGAGATAGAATTGGTCATGCTACGCCTGCTGGTACCAATAAATCATTCACTCAAGACTCTGAGTCACGTTGGGAATGCCATCGGCATACGCCTTGTCGTAGACCGCCACATGCCTTCGTCGCTGCCAGCGCGAACGTCTGACTGGCTAGACTATATTGAAAGTCTAGGAATAGCTAAACGGTGTAGGCAGTACTGATTGAAATGAAGATCTTGTGTAGAAATTGTAGTAGGAAAACTAATTGAAAAATCAAGAAATTTAATGAAATAAGGTAGATAAGAATATTTTTGACAGATGCATATGTCATTTATGTTTTGAGACTAAAATCCGCCATTGCTTATTTTTTTTTTGCGCATATGTATATATCGTTCAATAAATTGAAGAAATCATATCCTACTTCCTACTAATTCATACTAATATTATAAATGCGAAAGTTTGTATGTATGGATGTATGGATGTGTGGATGTTTGTTACTCTTTCACGCAAAAACTACTGAACGGATTTGGATGAAATTTGGAACACAGTTAGTTTATAACATGGATTAACACATAGGCTACTTTTTATCCCGGTAGTACGATCCCGCGGGATATTTTCCGACCTACACGCGGGCTAAGCCGCTGGCAAAAGCTAGTAAATGATGCGATTTTTGAAATACGCATGTTTTCTTTAGTATCTATCGACTTCTTAGTCAAACAGCAAGAGAAGTGGTAAAACAGGTAGGAACTTTCAGCCATTCAAAAACTATTACGTTATTTAACTTGTTACCATCGGAACTGAAAAATACAGAAAAAATGATAAAGTCTTTGGTGATCGTTCTTTCTATTTTATACTAATTAAACAATATTCCGTATGTTGCTCGTTAGTGCTACAGGTTAATACCTGTAGCACTAACGAGATATAACTAACGAACGATAGGAATACTATTTCAATTCACAGATGTCTGCCACTCGTATTTCAAGCAAATGCCAGTAAATATCACAATAATGAGACCTTGGCACATCATAAACTGCACGGTTATGTATACATTTAGAGGTTTATTTATACCTACCTACACTTTGATTAAAGTTAAAAGACTTTTATTAATTTAAACGTCAAAAATGTGAGGTTGAACAGTCGTTATTATTACTTAACTTCTTTTTTTTTCTGGATGGGCAATCATCCCGCTCTGGGCGGAGCGGGAGGGCGTGTCAGACTTATACTGACTAAAACCCACCCGTGTTCCTTCAGTTACCTATATGCCAGGGCCACGATATCTTGTGTGAACAATCTCGTGACCATGGCAGGCATCGGTGCTAGGAAAAAGGACAAGAAACACAGGAAACAGGGACTGGAAAGTTAAGTAATAATTGAAGGGGTCTGCTAGCGGACCCCTTCAATTATTACTTAACTTTATGCAGCGTTTACAAATAACGGGAATAGTGAATATTGGTTTTTGTCAAACTTTGCCAATGAACATCATCATTTCATAATAACCACGGGCAGCAGGCGGGTTGGTGATTGCAGTATGGTGGTAAAATGGATACAGAACGCTGCTCAATAAAAATACTGGCCAAAAACAAATAAAAATAAACCATCATACATTGTTTAAATTGTTCGCGTTTTTAAGACTACCCACATCGCTTTGTCTGAATAGCCGATAACAAGAATCGATAAATTGAAATCAAAGCACGTTTGTATGCTTGTAAAGTAAGCGATAATGCCTCGGCAATTAAAGCTGCGCAGGCACACGGGCGACTTTTTTCGTTGCAAAATCGCAAAAATGTGCGTCTTTTTATTTTTGTTTGGAAACGATTTTAAACTCGTTGTAAGACATTAATTATAGTATTGTAGAATGGACTAATTAAAAACAAGGAGGATAGGATTCTGTATTGACAGTGGCAATGTAATTACAAGGTCGATTATGCCTATAAACATAAAGGGTTGTTGCACGATAGCAAAAAAAGCGGGAGATAACAAATATTTCGAAAGCACATTAAACATTCCAACAAATCTTATTACACTAAAATTATTGTAAGTTTTTACAGACGCTTCATATTCAAAGTAAGTAAATTAAGCACACATATGAACAACAAGAGCCCTGTAAGTACCTTATTGGCAAAATTGCGTTAGCAAAAAATTTTCGAGTAGCGAGAAAAAAAAATCCAACTCAACCTCTGTTTTGACGAAAATGCAGTAATTGGACTTAATACTCCATGATTACGAATCGCTGTGAAATAATACCGAATTATTCAAATCGGCTCATTATATTCAGTGGTGCAAAATAAACCAGTTACACAATCGATACAAATTCTCGTAATAAATACGTACTCTTAAATACCTATGATACACACGCTTCTGCCCGCGGCTTCGTCCGTCAGGAATTTCTTGTATTAACCTAAAATAAAGAGCAGTGGTGGCCCAGTGGTCTCAGCCCCGACTTACGAGATGTAGGTCGTGGGTTCGAACCCAGGCAGGCGCTTTACATTGCTTAAATAATTTCATCACCACTGCTCTCAAAACGGAGAAGGACATCGTGAGGAAACCGGCATGTCATAGAACCAATCATTCGAAGACATGTGGCATCTACCAACCCGCACTGGGCCCGCGTGGTAGATTACGGCCCACTTCCTCTCACCGAGAGGAAGCCTGTGTCCCAGCAGTGGGAACAATATACGCTGATGATGAACCTAAATTATATCATACACCACGCCATTATTGAAAAAAAAAATATTTAAGAACCGATCAGAGAGATAATTGCGAAACACACTAACAATAGCAATAATTTTCATTTTGACAGTTCAATAACGTTCATTGCGTTATTTGCGTAGTTGAACCTACAATATTTTCGAACATATGAGGCGATGAATAAGGAATATCCTTAAAAAATTTTCAAATTCTGATTGATAGTGTTAACACAATACGGTGCATTCGAACCAAAGATCAAGGATGAAATGGATAGACTGTGTGAAAGATCATATTACTAGAAAGGTAGTGACTACCAAGATGACTATATAGACATATGGAACAATAAGACAGGCTGTGCCGACCTCAAATAAATTGGCATAAGAGCTGGAAAATGATAATGGTTAGTAATTCCGGAGATAACTTCCTATATTCAATTCCAAAAATTGTACCCCTATATAATATTGGTAATTTGGTAAAGATAAAACGAATACGCCGATTACAGGGCAGATGTGAGTGGAAAGGCCCTTATAAAGACATATTATTGGGTCACATGCATAGAACTTGCATCCGGCGTTTGTGTATAAACATAAACAAAAAGGAGTATATTACGATCTAGTAAGTGGCTTTCTGTAGTTTCTACCTACCCCAAAGGCAAGAAGGCGCAAAGCTACTTACAATTTAGTCAAATTTATAGCATAGTGTAGCTGTAGATGACGTTGGTCTTGAATTACTTGGGCACCCAAAACTGCGCACATCGGATGTCGGAATTGCCTCTTTCTGTATTTAATGAGCGCACATCACGGGCGTCTTCGTCTGTGGCCCAATTTAAAAGACTTGGCAACCATTTTTATTTAGATTGCCATTAAGATTATTGCTTGAATTATTAAAAGCAAACAGGAAATATTAAAATTGGCCGACGATAACTATAACGTCCTAACCAAGAGCGATCGTGCGAATACGCGATTACGCGATCGTTAAAATGAATTACTATCTTTTGCCAGCGGCTTCGCCCGTGTAGCGGCCGGAAATCATCCCACAGGAACGTACTGCCGGGATAAAAAGTATAATATGTGTCAATCTTTGTCATTTCTAATATTAGTAGAATGGCATTCAAACGCGACTTAATTGATTGCACGCGACGATCACATTCTCGCGCAAAAAAAACACATATTGATATGTTTGCAAATGAATGGAAGATGATACTGTCAGAATGTTTGAATTTTTGTAAGAAGAATGCCTGACTGTGTTAAATAAATTGTAAATGTCAAAATAGTTTTATTATATGCTTAAATAGTGTAATTGGTTTCGGCCGTTCTATTTAAAATAAATAAATAAATGGTCTCGTCAATTTAAAGTAAACCACTATAAGAAAAATGATAAAAAGAATGCTCTGTATTATGTAGTCTTTAAATTTACAGAAATAAATGTAGAATATTTTACATTGGGTGAAACAATGCTTTATCGCTTAGAAACTCCCTCAGAGCAGCACGAAGTGACTTTTATAGAAGATCAATTTCCGTGAAGTTCTCATAGAAATTGATATATTAGAGTCGCGTGGCGCTATAACAGAGGCGTCTTCAGGGACCCTTTAAGCGATATTTAAAAAAAAAACCTTACATTCTCGAATTACTTTTACCTAAATTTATACAACCTTTTATCACACAACTCTGCCATAAACTCATAACTTACACCACACACGAACTTGCTGATATCAAAAGGGAGTCACGCGATTTTGTGTGATCAGGTGTCTTTGAACTGGTGCACGAACATGTTTCACCGTGTTCGAGTCAACACCGACAGGTTTCGGCTGCTTCCCGTCAACAGTTGCGCAACTTTTTCATCGCTCGTCTACAAGTTAATGCGGCAACTTTGATAGTGTTTTATGGTTCTATTTGTAGCTAAATGTAGTTACCTGTTTTAACTAATGTTTTGGGCGTAGATGAGGAAAGACATAAGTGACGCCTGGTTCCAATATGACATAGCATCACGCTTATTTTCTCCGATGGGTTAGGCAGAGTAGGTTAGGCGTAGAGGCGTAGAGTAGGCGGGATAGGTGTATGCTGTGTGTAAGTATACGCACATTTTGCCAGATAAATCCCAATGTAACAAGGGGCGTGCCTATTGCTCTCAAACCGGGCATAAATCAAAACTCTAGTTGCTAATGACAAATTCCACTCAGAAAAACCCGATAAGGTTTTGTCCGACCGGAGAATCAAATCAATCAAATGCCCAGCACCAGTAGACAAACAAAGCAGGTCATTCACTGGACACAACAGTAGATTCAATATGACAAAGATCGTATTTTTAAAAAGCTAATGATTATGAAAGCTTATTTTAAGCTCTACTTAAAAGGCCACTTAAGCGCCATTATAAAAACATATAAAAAACAACTTTGTTCATCAGTGCTACGAATCAACGCAATATCTACATATATATTTATTCTTAATCTATAAACAAGATCTATAGACAATTGTCCTTTGTTATCTGTCTTTCAATTGACAACTAATCATAGACTACTGCACTACCTGAAATAGTCATAGCAATGTTTGAAACTGTACCGTAAACTGAACTTTGTGTTTGGTTAATAAAGTTATTTTTCCAAAAACACACATTTGTTTTATATGTCGTATCGGTTGTAACAGCTCATTGATAGCGATCCATATTAATTACTATGTACGGTCGTTGATTGATAGGTTCTGGACAATTGGTATCTACAGAAATAAATGAAATTAAAGTGTTTGTTTGTTTAGTCAAATAACAGGCTTTTGACTAATAGCATATAAGTCTATACACTCTTATATATATTTAGTCAAAAGGAAAAAGTCTATAAATGGTACTTGTAACAAGGAAAACATTTTACTAATTGTTGTCTCTCTACTTGTTCCAGGTAATCTCCGAAACAGCGTGACTAATATAGCTTTTTCTTCCGGTAGCACATAGGGTAGGTTCTGACATTCACGCGGGTGAAGATACGGGTACCGCTAAATATTATTTATCTTCTCATTACGGTATCTTTGGTCCATCTCGTATTTGCCAGATCGTAAGTAGATATACAGACTTGTAATTTGTCAGATTTCTTCCAGCGGTACGAGCACGACATCTGTGAGTCACGCATTTTATTATGGTTTTTGTCACGGCTTGAGTCACAAATTTTTATCACAGTTAGGGAGCCAAAACCGTGATAAATGCGTGACTTAATCCTATCACAGTTGGCCGTTCTTATCCTGCAGGACGAGTGTGACCATTAGCAATAAAAATCACCTTATAAATCGTTAACGAAAATTCATAAGATACCAGTAAACAAAATATTTATGATTTTTTGACAATTTCCCAGAATTCGTAACTAAATATAACTCATTCATTCATTTTCATTCATTTATTTATTCTTAAACAATTAACATTGTGTTGAATATTACATATTAAATAAAATTATCAATACATCATGCAGAAACAATACATTTGAAAAACTAATCAAAATAAAAATTGAAGTGAAATGTTAGACCAAGGGTTAAAATAAATTAAAATATGTCAACAAATAAATACAATGTCAAATTAATAGCAGAAATTATTAGAAATTCAATGTCAAAAAATAATAATATGTTTAAGTCAAAACATGATTTATGTAGTTGTTACTGCTATTTTTAAAGGCGACTATTTTTATCATTTGACATATATTCTGATACCGTGTAGAAACATTTTTTCAACAAGAAGGCTTTTAGTTTAGTTTTAAATGAGTGAGTGCTATAAATTAATAATTTTAAATCAGTCGGTAACCTATTAAATAACTCCACTGCTTGGTATCTGGAACAATGCTTAGCTATGTTAAAATTTGGTGCCTTTTTGTGTTTAAATTCCTTCCTTCTTGTGCTTTCTCTTATCTGACGTTCCTCTTGTGTTTCATACTCATGAATATTCTTAGCAAAGAGACTAAGGATTACTAATATATATAAACTTGGTACTGTTAAAAAGCCTAGTTCTTTAAAGTACTCTCTACATGAGTCTCTTTGTGAGATCCTTACTATAGTCCTTATGGCACGTTTCTGTAAAATAAATGCTTTCCGACAATTATAACAATAGCTGTTTCCCCAAAGCATTATGCTATATCTTAACCTAGATTCTACCAGCGCGTAATATATAGCCTTAAGTTGCTTTAGATCCAACATATCTCTAAGGCTCCTGAGTGCATAGCATGCTGATGAAATAGAAGAGTCAATAGCAGCTAGCTCCTGTTTCCAATTTAAATTCACATCTATGTTAATCCCTAAAAATTTTACTTTGTTCACTAATTCAATCTTGTCTCCCTTGATTTGTACATCCAAAATGTCAGTATGACGAGTTGTTGTCTTAAATAAAATTATGTTCGTTTTACTTGTGTTTAGCAAGAGGTTATTGGCTGTAAACCAATCGCAGAGATCTTGTAGGCTTTTATTAACATTTTTGGTCAATTCTTTTAAGTCATTCGCCCCAATTATTATATTTGTATCATCTGCAAAGACAACAAGTTTTACATCAGGCTGAACATAATGCATAAAGTTAAGCAAGTCATTTGTAAATAAAATAAACAGTATTGGTCCTAAAATAGAGCCTTGAGGCACACCACGTTTAATATTAGTAATTTTAGAGGTGTGTATTACTTCATGATTATTTTCGTCGATGGTTTTAATTTCTACGAACATTCGTCTATTATGTAAGTAGGATCTTAAAAGTTTAAGGGACTTGCCTCTGATACCATAAAATTCAAGTTTAGCTAGAAGTAATGCATAATCAATCGTATCGAAAGCGGAGCTAAGGTCTATAAATAGTCCTGCCACTTTCATTTTGTCATTTAATTTATCAATTATGTCATTTATAAGAGTGTTTATAGCATCTGAACAACCGACGCCTTTCTGATACCCAAACTGTCTTAAATTAATTATTTTGTTTGCATTTAAATGTACCATCAGCCTAGTTTTAATGATTTTTTCAAATACTTTTGATAAGGTTGGCAAAAGGGATATAGGTCGGTAATTTTTCGGATCAGTCTTAATACCTTTTTTGAATACTGGAATTACTTTAGCCAGTTTTAACTGGTCTGGAAAGACGGACTCTTCGAAACATTTATTATAAAAATCAGAAAGAGGGATAGCCAAAGAGTCTATATTCTGTTTCAAAACCGATATCGGTAGATCATCAAAACCACACGATTTTTTATTGGCCATTTGACTAATAATCTTGGTAATTTCAGAAGGTGTAGTTTTATAGAAGGTTAATTCACTTTCAACTCTTTTTGTACTATCTAACAGAAAAGTCATAGCCCTGTCTTTTTCATTGCTAGCGAGTGACGATTTGAACACAAAACTGTCAATGAATTTATTTGCGACCTGCTGGGGGTCAGTTATCACTGTATTATTAACTTTCAAGATTATATTTCTACAATTCTTATTTGTTGTTTTCTTTGTACATTCATTAACAAGTTTCCACGTCTGTTTTGTAATATTTTTAGCGGTATTTAGATGGTTCATTATGGCCTTTTTCTTGGTTTGTTGAATAACTCTTCTATAAATTTGAACATAGTCGTTTTTGTATTTTTTTAGGCTGGCATTATTTATTGTACCTGAGCATAGCACTCTCTTCATTTTACTTGAAACTTTAACCCCTTTAGTAATCCACTGTATTGATGTTTTTTTATATGGCTTTATTGTAATTGACTTCTTCCGGTAACAATCTTGGAATGTATTACCAAGACAGCTTATAAAACTATTTATTCCCATATTAGTCCAAATTTTATTATCAATAGATTTCTTGAAAGCCATACTATTTTTATCATTAAATATTCTTTTTTTTATTATTACATTTTGATTAGAGTTTTTCGATTTCGTATTTATTATGTCAAGAACTACATTGCAGAATAATCCACCATGACCATCTGCCAAACCATTGTGATCAACAAAACACTGATCTATGTCCTCATCCGCAAGATTTGTGATTATGTTGTCTAAACACGAATGCGCATTGTTCCGTATAAAAGTAGGAGTATTTATAAGGTATCGAAAATTATAACATGTCAGTATACTTAAAAATTCAGCATGCTTCTTACCGTCAACAAGTACATCAATATTAAAGTCACCACATATCATGCACTTCTTATTAATAAAATGTTCTAATAATTTTTCTAACTTTTTCTTACAACTTTCAAATTGAATGGTATTCATTGCTTTTACATTGGATATCTAATACTTTAATACACATTTCGATGTATCGAATTTTTAAGACATCAAACAGTTAAAACTTTAAAAAATAATTTTTAAGCATGTAAAATACGAGTATTTAGATACATCCGGTTAAACTACTTACGCAGATTGATTTACAAGAACCATTCGTTTTGATACCCTAGTCCCCCCTCCTCCCCGTCGCTGTAAGTATCAACTTTATTTCACATATTGTTGTAAAACCAGTGTGACCTTCATATCACATCATTTTGTAAAATCTGTGTGAATCTTTTAAATCAATACAAGTATCAACAATTCGACATATACGCATCATTAATTTTTATTTAATCTCACGCTATAATCAGTATAATATATTTAATAACTTAGGTCTAATCAACATCTCTTTGAAATAATGATCATTATACAAAACGTGTGTATAACAATTATTAATATAGTGTTATTTTATCCATTCTCTTATAAAGATCTTGACCCATTAAAGGTTTAGTATCATATTCACATACAAATAATGCTAGTAATGCCATTACTCGGTGAAGCGTTCACTAAAGTACGGTTCCACTGCTGCGATTTGCATAACAAATAACGAATAAAAAACGCACTTCAAACATCTTTTATTCTGATCGAACAAAAGGTATTTAAGAGCAAGTTTATGCCGCTCCGCCCCTAAGACGACCCACTGACCGAAAACACTTTTTAATACCATTGAAATGCATGTAAGAAGTCGCTCTAACTCCTATATATGGGAGTATGGGTACTGAATTACAATTGTTAAAAACTAGACTAAAAATACTGACGGCCTTCTGTTCTGTCTTTTTTTTTTACTAGCCTCCACCTTCACACTCCAGAAAACAACCACCACCACCACCACCATCGCTCCTTTTGGGCAAAATCCTCCCTCCATTCATCCTTAGACGGCCTTCGTAGTCTTAAATATTTTTATTGTAACAAATATCCATATGCTCACGTCATCTTCAGCCAGAAAGTACAGAACGCCACCTGCTTCGATTCTTATATACTACTTGGCTTCGTTCACGTTTAAACATCTGGACACATGTCACATATAACTGAGTAATCTTTGCTGATACATTGAAACAGCACCTTTATTTTTATAAATCGAAGTTCGTATCAACTGATAAAATATAGAAACGACAAATCTTCTAGATTATTTTCTGTACTAACTTCTACCCGCGACTTCGTTTATTTGTCACTACTGATAGTTGCCACAGTAAATATTATCATTCGGTATTAGACAAATTTGATTATCCCTTTATAGAGGAAGCTTGTGTCCCAGCAGTAGGAACATTATAGCCTTATTATAATTAAAAAAGTAAAATCATTTATTATACAGACATATTTTTGGAAACTATCGCAACAAAAATTCCGACAAACACGCGGGCGAAGCCGCGGGCAAAAGCTAGTAAATATATATAGTTTTCAATTGTTTATAATGTATACGGCAGATGCGATGATTCAAATTTCATTTCCCTGAAATTCCTAACCAGTTAAGATAGTGTAGCTAAGTTATTCATCCCATAGTTTAATTTAGAAAAACTTCTGTAATTGCCTCTGTATATATTAACCAAAATATATGTCGTCAGAATAGAGTCATCGTCTATGATCACAACTATAATAAACTAACCTGATAAAATAAATGTTATTATTAAATTTACATCTGAAGTTACCTCGTCATGCTAAGTTTTATGTTTTAAAACCTAATGAAAAATAACACTAAATATGCACAGTCATTACATTATCATGATCAGATATAAGCCGTTGGTGGTACGAGTATTACTCAGTTCCGTGGTATCATTCACTTTGACACAGTCAACATGACGATCAAACTATACAAAATCGACGGTAGTCCGACGGTTCGGGCCGTCCTGATGGCGGCTGAAGCTCTCCAGTTAAAATACGAGACTGAAGATGTGAATCTACTGCCCGGAGAATACTTGGAGAAAAATCCTACACACTCTGTCCCTTTATTAGAAGACGATGGTTTTTTCCTTGCTGACAGTCATGCAATCATTGCGTACCTGGCTTCAAAATATGGTGATGAACAACAATCTAAATTGTACCCAACTGACTTGAGGACACGTGCGACAATTAATCAGAGGTTATTTTTCGAGGCTACCGTCCTCAATAAGGTATCAAGTACGCTAAGCTATGAAATTACACTTCAAAAGGAACCTACTCCTCAACAAATCGAAGACGTTATTGATTCATATGAAATTATGGAGAGATACTTGCAGAAGACCAAGTTCGTGGCATGCGACCATGTGACAGTAGCTGATATATCATGTGTAGCTGGCATCTCTACCGCTGATTTTTGGGTGCCGGTGGATGATAAGTTTCCCAAACTGAAGACGTGGTTCAATATGCTGAAGGAAGAAGATTGGTACAAAAAGGGTAACCTGCCTGGACTGACTTTATATAAAGAATATATGAAATCAAAAATAAATGAAAGGAGTCAAAGTGCTTAAATAAAAAACGGCAATTTATGTTAACCCCCACGAAGAAAAGATAAAATTTGAAAGTTTAGATATAAAAATATGTAATGATATCATAGAGTAAAGTGCACTTGATAAAGAGAATAGGTACTGGGCGTACAATACTCAGAAGATTAACTTGTTAACTGTGTTAATAAATATTCACTTCTAACCGTGACGGGTTGATTCATAAGGAACATTTTAAAGAAACTTCTGTTATTGCATCGTCATTACACGTTTTATGTATCCACCTCAGCTGGAGGTGGTTGCACAGATAGTGCATAGTATAACTTCCATCGCTGAGTCGGTGCCCGTAGATGATAAATATCCGAAATTGCAACCATGGTTGAAGACGCTGCAGCTGAAAGAAGAAGATTGATACAAAAGGCGTATTTGAAATCAAAAATGAATAAAAGTTTTTTTGTTAAAAATTAATGTACTTTTTTTGATGAAAATTAAAATTTTAAAGTTATTACTATGATTTATTTTATTTTTCACTATTTAGCTGCTATACATTGTGGTACTCTCAGTCATAATCGTCATTCGCTTGTTGTGTCAAAGTTACCGGTATGACTGTGAATACATTAATTATGAATTTTAAGTAGCGATCACAGCGATATAGAGAGGGAGTGCAGGTGGCGGTGACGAGCAATATGCTGGCCCGCACGTTTGCTCGCCGCACGGCATACGTTAATATGACCCTATTTAAAGTTCTGTCAGTCCTTTTATTCGGGCGGCCTGCGGTTATAAATGTACAAGCAGTGCCTACAACGTCTTGCGCGTTCAATATAACAATGCCTTTACTCGCAGGATGCTGTTCCTGCTGTCGCGGCGTTGTAGTGCTTTGGGCATGTTTGGCGGAGCTCGCACAGATAATTTTCACGCTATCATGCGTAAAAAAGCGGCTTGTGTAACACCCGGAACGGCGTCCTGAAAATCATTATTAACAGGCCAGACAGTCCTATACAAGGTACTTGGGTCGAAGTAGCTACGGAGTAGTACACATAAAAAAATAATATCATCACATAACGTCATTCCTTTGATTCCCGAAGAGTTGGACAGAGGCGTAGATGTACCTATAGTACTATAGCATATAATGCACAGCAAAGTCCTCGAAGGCGAGCTTAGACAATTAACCGTGCGGCTTGAGTACTTACTAACAATAATAATATAGACTAAAAGTTTTTGTTACTAACCCATCACTAAACAACGTATGCACTGTTCATGTACATATGTGTGTGTTATTTTATTTATGAATTAATATAGAACTAAGAAACGGTGTATGGACTGAGTGAAAGATGCTAACATCATAGCCAGAAAGGGGGTAACTACTGAGATGAAGACTTATAGAGAAGTATGTAATAAAATGATCTTTGCGACAACCCAAAGTAAATTAAGATTGATGCACGCGTATGATGAATGATAATGATGGTAGAGAGAAAGATTTTTTGTTTAGTAGAACTAAATAGAGAAAAATAAATAAATAATTGTTAAAACATCATAAATTTCATGCTGAAAATAATTATTCCTATCTAACAATAATAACTTCGATTCAATAAATCGGTAGATTATATGTTCATGAATCGATCTTCTCAAAGATCGATTCAGATCGGGCATCCCTATTTACAATGCTCATTCTATAGCCAGGTTTATGTAGTAATTAACTGTCAAACTATTTCTATTTTCTATAAGAACGTTAACCATAATATATGAAAATTTATAGATGTATGTATTTTTGTATGTTG